>CM023825.1:14340220-15025220 GCA_013266295.2 Branchiostoma floridae x Branchiostoma japonicum
AACTTCTCCGCCCATGGAAGCACAAGGAGCTGGCAGCTTGCTGGCAGCTTAATAGTTAATGCATGATGCCCTCCTGTGGCCCAGGAGTATCCTGTAGTTTGTTTAGTAAGGCCTGCCTCCTACATGTGCTATGGGGATTTGCAAAGGATGGTCTGATGTATCATGTGACCATGTATGGGAACATTCTGCTCCCCCCATAGATCATGTGACTGTCCCTTGGTCCTATACTGTGTTTTCTCTCCATTTCTTGTTAGACATTTGCTACCAGGCACCACTTGTTGTAACTTGTAGATTGTTAAACAGTATCTGTTCAGTCTTAACCTAAGTTTCCTATTTTGGCCAAGGTTTGTTTGTTTCACTAGTTTAGTGGGTGTAATGACTGGTTAGGTTTGTTTACTGTTATCAGCTGTTCTGGAATTTGAGATAGTTAATTTTCTGTTTTCTTTGTATATTTTGGAAGCAGACCCTTGTGACTTTCTGTTGCAGAAGAATGTTTGAAATTGGTAAATGTGGAAAGTACTTTTTGAACCCTTGATTCAGTGTACATGCTTGGGATAGCCCTTTAGTGCACCATGCCTTGGCCGTGCATGGATAATTGATTTTTCACCCATAATTAGTCCCAGGGATAAGGATAGGAGACCTTCTATCTGCCTACTTTGCCAAGCCTCTCCTAGTAGGAATGATTAATGACGAGGAAGCACAGGCGAAGCACACTGGAAGCAGTGTCTCTAATTGGCGATAAGGAATCACATTGGAAGTACCTCCACCAAAACAGACCCCAGGAACCTTCTGAGGCGGGGAAAAAAGGGAGGAAGCACATTGGATGTAGTTCCTCCTCTCCTGGATGTGCTTCCCCTGTGCTTCCCCTGTGCTTCGACTGTGGAACCTAGGTTTGCAAGGGTAAAAAAATAATAATAACTGTATTGCTGCACAAATTTTAATCATGTACATGTGTCAAACAGGTCTGCTGTTTTGTGTATAACAACAGCAACATTGCTCAAATGTATGATTGTTGATTGTGTCATTCAATATCCCTCTGGTCTGGCTCTGAATTTTATGGATCTTTCTTTTCGAGGTAAGTTTTTAGCTGACTTGATCACTGCTGTGCAAGCCCAGGGCACTGCTATCTGTCTGCTATGTATTTTCAGGCCAGGGAAAGCAAAGTCACAATCATCATAAAGCACAAAAAGCAGGCATGGTGTAGTCTGTAGTGTATGAAGAAACCAGGATCACACACTCATACTTATCTTTCATAAAATGTTTTGCTTCTGTCTGTCACTAATGTAAGCTCACTGGTAGCTTTTTCTCTTCAAGGGTAGGGTAGACCCAAGGAAAAAGCATAATTACAGAACTGATGTGAAAATGATAAAGAATAGCACTAGAAGGTTTCCAAAGAAGATATGATAATGCACCAGGAAGTCAGCACCATCTTTACACAGCCACCTGCAAATTGAATCCTTCAAGTTGGTTTGTCTGGTCTTTAGTTCAACACTTTTTTCCATGGGTGCATGAAGCGAATGAAGCTGATAGAAACTGTAGCTTGTTGATAATCAATAACATACATGTAGACCGTATATATTTTCATGTTTTCAGTTTAGCTGACCAAATGTTATATTCCCCTTAGGAGCTGTCTGATGCAATGAAGAGGGTTTCCCTTGCCGAGGCTGCACTGGAAGGAGTCAAAAAGGTTTTTAATCTTATTGTGTCTTTTTTCCATAGCCAGAATGTGTTGTTTGTTCAATAGTGATAGGTTTGCTCTTTCTGTCTTAGATTGAAGAAAATTGTGTAATTATTGATTTATTACCAGTCTGAACAAGCAACACTAGCAACAAGCACACTATTTTTTGGATAGAAAAATATAGATCCAAATCAGCTTTATCTTAAACTTGACAATTTCTTTATCCAGAAACAATGTAACAGCTCGGTTGTATTGCAATTGTTCACCTGCATTTTGTTGTTACTCCTTTCCAGGCCAAAGACAGTCTAGAGATTGAGAAAAATGCTCTCCAGGGAGAGATAGAGAGACTAAAGAGCAAGGTCAGTGATGACTACATAATACATGTATACAGTTAACAACAAAATTATTCCTACCCTTGTCAAGACAAATTCAGGCATATGTAGCTATATCTATGATACAAACTTAGATGTATTAATCATTTAGCATTCTTTCTATCCAGGGTATTAATATTTGATACAACATACATGTTGTCTCAGCATTTACAGCTCTGGCTCTGTCTATACAGGTGATGGGCCTGGAAGAACAGAGACATGATTCGCAGACTAAGATTCGAGAACTTCAGGACCACACCAAGGAGATGGAGAGGCATTCAGTTGACCCACAGCGAAAGGTACATGTACCTGACATACTTGTTTCCCGATGTATCTCTGAAAGTAAAGGGTATTTATTCCCAAGTGTGTGATGGCATGTGTGAGAACCACACATTAGCTCAGGGCTTTACCAAGTCTTGTCTTTTGGTCATCTTGCCAACCCAAATTGCTCATCTTCTGGTGTCATTTGATCTAACTTCAGTATCTTTTTTTCACACTAGACAGACCAATGTTGTTTGAATGTCAAGAAGACCAAATGGCCATTATTTTTCTGTCATCTAATAGCAACAAGATTCCATAAAAAAACTGACTCTAGGTGTGAGCTGAACCAAGGAAGTCTAAAGTGCCCCTCCTCCTGTTTTTCAGGCTGAGTTAGAGACGTCCCTGCAGAAGCTGCAGATGGAGAA
Source organism: Branchiostoma floridae x Branchiostoma japonicum (assembly GCA_013266295.2). Taxonomy (NCBI): domain Eukaryota; kingdom Metazoa; phylum Chordata; class Leptocardii; order Amphioxiformes; family Branchiostomatidae; genus Branchiostoma; species Branchiostoma floridae x Branchiostoma japonicum. Next base: position 14,342,956 of record CM023825.1, read on the forward strand.
GGCCCAGCTGGACGCCACCCTGAAACACGAGCAGACGCGCGCTGAGATGGTACAGAAGGACCTGGAGGACTCGCACAAGGTGGGGGACTTGTGGTCGGTGGAACACAAACTCTAACCATCCAGACCCACTGTACATGTATATTCAGGGTTTGAAATACTGGGTGCATATGCATCTTAGTGCACCTTATATGCACTAAAATTTGTATGGTGCTGGTAATTTTCAATGTTACCTGCACCAGTGCAGCTATGCAGAAAAAAATTGTTTTGAGCTCTGATATTTGTACTTTCCAAAAAGAGCTCAAACTCCTCTCCTCGTGCTGAATGTGTAGTCTGTAGAACACTGTAACAATGGTCCTCTCCTTGGTGCTGAAGGTCTAGTCTGTATAATACTGTAAAATGGTCCTCTTCTTGGTGCTGAATGTGTAGTCTGTAGAACACTAAAGAATGGTCCTCTCCTTGATGCTGAATGTGTAGTCTGCAGAACACTGTAAAGAATATTCCTCTCCTTGGTACTGAATGTGTAGTCTGCAGAACACTGTAAAGAATAGTCCTCTCCTTGGTACTGAATGTGTAGTCTGTAGAACACTAAATAATGGTCCTCTCCTTGGTGCTGAATGTGTAGTTTATAGAACACTAAAGAATATTCCTCTCCTTGGTGCTGAATGTGTAGTTTATAGAACACTAAAGAATATTCCTCTCCTTGGTGCTGAATGTGTAGTTTATAGAACACTAAAGAATATTCCTCTCCTTGGTACTGAATGTGTAGTCTGCAGAACACTGTAAAGAATGGCCCTCTCCTTGGTGCTGAATGTGTAGTCTGTAGAACACTGTAAGAATGGTCCTCTCCTTAGTGCTGAATGTGTAGTCTGTAGAACAATGTGAGAATGGTCCTCTCCTTGGTGCTGATTGTGTAGTCTGTATAACACTATAAAGAATTGTCCTCACCTGTTATATGAAATCAAACCTGTATATACTGTACCACCTTGTCACAACAGATGAAAGATGTTGTTTTACCCCTATCAGGTGAGGTCCAGCCTGGAGGCCCTGGTTGCCAACCTGAAGACGTCCAACGTTCACCTGGAGGATAAACTCAGTGTAAGTATGAGAAAGCAGTTCATCAAATTTGAAGGGAAGTTTTAGAAGATAAGAACATAGTTTAGATGGATAACCAAATCTTATAAAATCTTCTGAATGCTGTTGCTTATGTCTCACGTTCACAGGAGGAGGCAGCCAATCGCAGCCTGTTCGCTCGTGATGCGGAGGACTCCAGGGCATTGTGGGAGAGCGAGGTCAAGTCCAGGTCAAAGCTGGGACTCCGAGTGAGTGTGACCTTTCCAACCAGTCACATGGCCGATCTACATTTTGTAATACTTACTGCCTGCTATTGTATGTCTATTTTTGACTCTGATATTTGCTGGTTTTCAGCAAGTCTTATATTTTCTTGTTTCTAGTAACAATTGCCAGACAACCATATTCCTATGTTTTGTAGGCCGAAAGGGGTCAACTAATTTCAACATAGTTAATTGCCTTGTGAAGTTTACATCACTTCTGGTACACATGTCGATGTCTAAAGAAATAAACATTACCGTTTTCTGTTTGCTATAGATTGCACAGCTTGAAAGAGAAAAGGCTGAGGCACATACAGGAGTGGATGAGGTTTGTTAACTATTAGCTCTTAACTTTTAGTTGCTTCAGTTTAGCCTTTCCCTTTATTATCACCAGTAACCAACTACCGTATATTAAAGACAGCAGCACATAGTCTTAATGGCCCATGGCACAGGTTCATTACCCAAGCTGTAATGAACCTGTGAAGTGCGCCTGAGAGTTGTTTCTTTATGGCAAGGTTGTAAGTCAGATTGTAGCTTTCCACTAAGCTAAACTATATTGAGTTACGTTAGTTACGTTATGTAGTTATACAATAATAATGTTTTCCTGTGATTTTGCCATGCTGCAGGAGAAGAGGAGGATAAAGAGGATGGCAGAGCTCAAGAAAATGGCTGAGGAGAAGATGCACGAAGAGATGCAGAGGTGAATATCATGAACAACTTAAGAAAAACATAGTACAGCACTGATTCACATTTCCTCACAGCATTTTAGATACACAGTGCTTTCAAACTTTAATTCCTAATGAGGTAGTCTTATTGCTGGATGGTAGCCACTCCTATCCCTTGTACTCCAGCCCTATGATCTATAAAAAGCTCTGTTTCATACAGCCTTTGCTGCAAATAGATTTAGCACACAGTGCATACAGTAGTCTAGTCTTCCTTTTACATGGCTTTGTACCTCCCTACACAGAAACACCAGACTTCAGGAGGACCTGGCCACAGCCAGGATGCAGCTCCGGGGAGCCAAGAAGAAACTCAAGGTCAGAACTCAGCAAATGTGCTTGAAAATGTATCTTACATTACTCCCTGCTTTCACAGTGTTAGACTATAAGGAAAAGTCTTTTTGTATCAATGGTCACTAAACTTCAACTGTCTTCTGTCCGTCGTTTGACTTAGAGAAGTCATAGTAACAGATCAGCTCCTGTTACAGTATTGGTTTGACCATTTCAAAAGCAAGATACGGTATGAAACAATGTTTGTTTTTCTTTGCTCTTAACTTTTGAGGAAAACCAGACCAAGTTTTTATATTTGACTATGTTTCCATACAATCCACAGGAGTTTATGTCCGGAGACTGGGGTCAGGAAAGGAAGGCTCTACAGGGAACCATTGACACACTCAGGAAACAGGTCAGACTCCGATCCCTGCAGACTAATGTATGAACAAATGAAGGAAAAAAAGCAACTTTTCATCATGTATGGTAATCGTACTATTCCATCCATTGGCTGTTCTTAGTGTACCCCAATACAACTACATGTTTATTGTTTATTGCCAACATTATGTACAATACTTATGTAACATGGGGTAATGTCTTCATGAACATTGTTGTTGACAGGTAGGAGAGGTGAGAGGACAGTTGGAGCAGGAGAAACAGATGAGAGCAAAGGCTGACATGTTGAACAGACAGCTGCAGAATGGTTAGTACACAGGAATAACATCAGCTGAAGAATGCATTCGACACCTGGAACTTAAGGCTGGAAGTGTGCCTACCTTAGAGATCACTGAATACTCTTTAAATTCACTTTTTTTTAATGTAGTGGTCTTAGAGTAATCCAGCAGAACTATGAAAGTTGACATAATGATTACTCTTGTTTAGCCTCAAATACTGCAATGGATAAAGTATTATAGTTAAAGATCTAACAACAGCACAAATACAAGTGTTGCCTCTTGCATGGACAGTACTATATATATGTATCACCTAGATCTAGTCTGGTATATCTGACTCTTATTTTCCCTCCAGATATGACATCGTACAAGACCATGGAGAAGGAGGTCCAGAGATTTGAGAAGTTGAAGGAGCAAATTGAGGACGAATTTATCAAGTACAAGGTTGGTGCTGATATCATATTGTACTTTCTACCTTCCTCTTCTGTGTTAACTGTAATGTCATCCCAATGATTGTAATCTTGGGTATTTGACATATTTTCAGCATAGATACTGTTTACAGTAGATTTTTATAGTCCAAGGTACTGTAATTTTTTTCTAGACTTGAATTTTGTTGACTTTTTATTCACCGGTTTGGACATGAGAGACAGCGCTGCCCAACTAGTGAATGGCTATTACAAAGGGCCAGCCTTTGGGACAGTAACAATATACAAACCACAACAAAAAATGTATAACAATTATAACTACACTGTATATTCTACTTAACAAGAAGGTCAGAGATGCCATTTTACTGTTTCTACATCGCAGCTTTATATTGGGAAGAGAAGCCATACTATGAGGACAGGAGCCCAGGTTTGCTACTGTTCTTAATCACCTTATCTTGTCCTAGGGTGGCTGCTTAAGTTCACTTTTCCTTTCTGCCCTGCACAGCAACATGTGGACTCAAACTTCGTAGACAAGTCCTATATTGACAACTACAAGAAACAGCTTGAGGCACAGGTATGCATGTGTACCTCCTTTACTACTCATTTCTGTCTCACAAATCTTGTCAGTGACATTTTCTTTTCTTCACTCACTCTTACTAATAGGCTTTAAACTTGAAAATCCCTTTTTTGTGAACTGAGCTTGTTCGACCATTTATGCACTGTTTTGCGTTATATTCACACTGTAAGTATGTATTTTTTCCCACTACAGAATAACATTTTGTGCATTAAGTATGCACAAGCATGTACATGTAGAAGTCAAAGGTAGATCACATAATGATGATATTTGATATTAAGCATTCGTTTATTGCATGTATTTCATCATTCAGCATAACAATTTCCTTTACATAACAAATTTGTGTACAATTTACGTGTCCTCACTCTTATTTCAAAAGATTCTCTCACCGTTGAAAACTTTCCTGACCTTTGAAAGACATCCTGACCTGAGGCTCCCCCCTTTCAAGTTTTTAAACAGAAGAACCCAGAGCCAAAGTTCCTGCCCATTTTGATGAGAATACTTTCATTGGTGTTTTTTCTGACCCCCCAGTCTCGGGTAGAGCTGAACAGTAAGCTCCAGCAGGTGAACGAGTACCTGGAGGGCCAGGCGCACGCACGCAACAAACTGGACAAACTCAGGGACAGCAACGATGAGAAGATACGCAGCGAGTATGAACAGTCCATGAATGGTCTCAAGGTAAAGGAAGACATTATCATGGGCTCTATTAAATTTCTATACATGACATTGTACATGTATCTGTAGCCTGAACCTCCTGATAGTAGGAAGTTCTAGTTGTCCATTGTCATTGAGTGGATCCTCAATGCAAAAAATGTGCAAGTTATGTGACTGCATACCTGCATACTGTACATGGACACTGTTTATATACAGTAACTGTTATAAAGGACATTTTTGAGACTTGTACTAAAGAAAGACGGACCAACTGATGTGTAACTTGTTCATTTGCAGGGAGAACTGGCCAGGCTGAGATCTTCCCTCAATGACAGCCTGACTCAGAGGGAAACAGTCATTGCAGAAAAAGATAGATTCATGGTAGGAGTGACTTTCAAAAGATTGATAAAGAAACAATTTTGTACTCATCTCATTTACCCCTTAGTCTTAATTATTCAACCGTTGGGGCACCACAGATGATCTGAAAACCAGTTTTGTTCACTTGGTTCCTTTGCAAGACATTTGATTGAAGTTGGGAAAGAAATTGCGACTCCTTGCCGTTGGTTTTTGACCAGACTTCTCATTGACACTTAGCAGTGACAGGAGTCATACAGCATTGTCTTATTACCTCATCCCTGTTACAGGAGAAGTACAATGAGGCAATAAAGAAGGCGGAACGTCTGAACTCTCAGCTGGAGAAGGAGAGGGAGAGGACTACAGAGTCAGTCACAAAACTCACGTAAGTGAAACAACCCATTATATTTGATTTAGAAGACACAACACAAATGTATCTAGTCTGCTTCATTTTGCTGCAAATGTTAGTCTGAAGAGGCAACTTCCATTGGCCAGACAACAGCTGCGATATAAAAAAAAAGAGTAATCAACAAAGATGTCTCTCATTGTCAGGGGCTGATTCAGCCCTTCCCCTACATGTAGAGCTTGAGCTGTTCATCTTTAAGCCAAGAGACTGATATGGAAAGTAGCCATTGGAGCTCACGATTCCCTTTTACCATGGAAACCAGTCATCATCCTCCAATGGAAAGTAGCCATTGGAGCTCACGATTCCCTTTTACCATGGAAACCAGTCATCATCCTCCAATGGAAAGTAGCCATTGGAGCTCATGATTCCCTTTTACCATGGAAACCAGTCATCATCCTCCAATTAAACTCCATGGTAACAGACAGAGCTCAGTTTGACAGTAATGCCTCCGTGGTATCACAATTATACATAAATTAAAGTCTTAGACTAGGATGTTCCCAATTCTCCTGACTTAGAGGTGTTCACCATCAAGCTTCTATAAAGGTGCCTGACTAGTAGTGGAAGGGCTGCTGGAAGCATGATGTACATGTAGTCAGGCTGCTTTCATGCCAATCCTGTACAGTACATGTGTTGTGTTACAGTGTTGAGAGGCAGAAGCTACAGGACGTGAGTTCAGGCCTGCTGAACACCAGCATGGGAGGAACCCTGCACATCTCCAGCCTCCTCAACAACTCAGCTGACGGGGACGACGCTCTAACCAGGAAGGTGGGAACAGCAAATTTTAATGTATTCTTTTATAGACGTTTATTGGTGTTGGTATATACATGTACATTACAGCAAAAGTCATAACTACAGGGCCTGTAATCCCCGCTGCATAATATTATGCAATAGGAGTTGTGCAGGTGTTTCTGCGTCCTCCAGGATCCTGCAACAGTCCTGTACTGGTAAAAGATTTGGTGTGGCCATTCTCTTGTGTAGGAAAGTAGTTTCTTTCCATCAGAGATATACATGTACTCTGCATTGGCTTGTGCTTTTAGTCAACAGGAATCCACTCCAACACCATCTTCATCAATTAACATCATCAGCATGTACATGTTGTTTATAATTAATATACATGTAAGGTTCTTTCTAAATGTTTAATACATGATAACAGTGCCTCCATGCACCAACTTGGTACACTTGTCGTAATCATCATCATTGTTCTTCCTCTAGTAGAGGTACATCTGTATAAAGGTCAACATTATAAATTGTTCATGTTTGTGCCTGTTAGGTGAGACAAGAGCTTGACAGAAGCATTGCCCATCACATGTCAAGACGTAAGTTTCCTTCCAATTGTTACCTAAATGTAGAAACAGAACTTGGAAGCTGTTACTGTAGTGTATAGTTTCCTTGATGAACGTTGTACGGTTTCTTTTGCTAAGGTACGTCATTCCATAAATGGTAGGAGAGACTTAACAGGGACAAACTAGTGGTACATGTAGCTGTAGAACAGGTCACAGACACAGATATATTTGTAGCAATGCTAATTTTTTGTGTTCATGAGTAAAGATTGTGTTGGGCCTGTCATTTTTAGTGTATCATGGCAATGTATATACATGTAAATATATGCTTCTGACAGCAAAATAATAGAAGTGAAGTTGACATGATTTTCCTGTTGTTGTTCAGCACCAACCAGCTTGGGCCCTAGTCGCTCTAGTATCGGCAGACGGGACTCTCCGATGAAAGACAACGACAGCGCCTACCTCAACAGCCTACGCAGAAACTACTTTGTGTAGCACACCATGAGGCCATGTTTTCTTACTAATATTGCGTCCAAAGGTCTTGAGTATGTCCTTTCATCCACTGTGCAATTCTGAGGCCATATAGTGACAAAGTTTCTGTATCGAACGAAACGTTGAAGTTGCAAAGTTGATGTGGCAACTTTGTATTGTAAGCAATCTTTCTATCATTCCAGAAAGCCATGTCTTATTTCTTCCAGTATTTTACAATCTCATTCAACAAATATTGACCACAGCATTTTTCCTCACATGTACAAATGTATGCCACTAATCTTGCTTTTTCATGTATTCAAATGGCACTTATATACATTGTATATTTCATTATTAAAGGGTTTGATGACACATTTCACATGTCTAAAACAGAACAGAGCACAGATTTTGTTACTATTGACTCCGTCCATTCTGGATAGCTAGTTTCTATCAGAGTTGCATCACCAGGGTAGCAGTAGACTGTAGTGTATTGTTAGAAGCCGTCCAGCATATAGAAAATAATCTGTTATGTTCCCAGAATATAAAAAGCAATAAAACCATCGGTGTTTGGACCAGTTAGTCCAGTTTCCAAAGAATTACTTCTATAATATCCCTCAGTTTTATGTAAATGATGTAAATAAGGGCAAGATATGACTGAAATGGATGTGTTTCTTGTTGTCAATGAAATTTCAAAAGGAGCCATTAAGATATTGTTAAGACCAAGGTATATGATTGTACAGTATGTTTTAACTGTGTTCTTCGTTGACCAGACCAGGTTTTGTGTTGCAAAGTATATTGTTAAACTTTGTCTCAAGTTTTACAGGTCCTGGAATAGCCACACGTTTTTTGGCATTGTGACAGAGAGGGAAAAGGTGTGTAGTCTGGTGTGTAATCTTTGTAAGGAAAGGTGCTGAAATTTGTATATTTATATGTTTCTAACATTTGTTTGAAAAGGTGACTAATATTCTGCAGTCTCCAAACCCACCCAAACCTAAACTGTTATTTAAATGAAAGTCCATCTGTGTAGTTACCGGTACTACAAATGTATATCACGTACAACATTAGCTCACCATGTTTTCACCCATGATATTTTATCCATTGTAAATTTGGTGAGTTTGCATTTGACTCAAGTATATACATTTGTACATAACCTTTGATATTGACAATCCTTTGCCTTTTACCTGTACCAGAAAGTCAACAGCAACGGATAAGCACTGGTACAAAATGAATGTCTAAACGTCAAAACGGTTTAGATTAAGTCGTGATTTTTCCAACGAATGTAGTGACTAAAAGAACTGCAACCGGTTCTGTGCATACATGTAGTCTATGACATTGTTATTCAGTAGTTACAAGACTAAGTACTTCCAGACTCATTTTGTAACATTTTGTTTCAATCCTGATTTTTAAGGGATGTTGCCAGAAAATTTCTTGTGCGTTATTTTTGTATACAGAATTACAACTGTTGTGGTTTTAAGTGTATGTAAGGTATCTTGTTGTACTTAGTATTTATCACTATTTGTATCTCTGGTCTCATTAAAACTTCTTGGCAATTGTATCATGTATGGTTTTTAGTATGCACAATTGATTAAGGCCACACTGACTTGATTGTATGGATGACAGCCGAGCGTCCAGTTTTCAGATTGTGTTCAACACATGGCTCAGAAAGCGCCCCAAATGGCTGAAATCATTGTTGCCACTTATTTGGACATAACAGCATTGCTTTTGGCCAAGCTTTTTCGTTATTACAATGTAGACCAATCATGAATCAGCATAAAGACTGCTTCCGCATGGGAGTCCAAAAATAGCGCTGCCAAATGGCTGAAATCACCATAGCAGGAAACCCGCATCCAGAAGCTGCAAAAAATGAATCTTGATATCGATTTTTCGCAGTTACAAGGCAGAAGGTAACGTCACATTTAGATAGATTAGAGGCAACAAAAGTTATCATTTCAGGAAAGTTACCTTTATTGCATATTTTCTCTCTGCTAATGCTACAGATGGTGTAAATACCGGTACCATTTCCTGGCGCTTAAAGAACTGGGATGTAGTCTCTTGTTTCTAACAGTCAAATTTTGTTAAAACTGAACCACTAAGCTATGGACATGATTGTGTAAAATAAATATCTATCCATATTCACACACAAAACATACATACAAACACATACAGACACACACACACACATACATGTAAACACACGCATGCATACACACACATGTACACACAAAATAGACAAAAAAATTCTTGCGCACATTTTTTGTCTTTGCAATATGTCATCATGTCAAGTAATGCCAGTTATTGTTGCTCTATTACATGTAGCTTCAGAGGAATTTGCTCTAGCTTTGACTGGTGACAAATCTGTACCAAAATATTTGGCAACGAGGCATTTTCAACTGACTGAAATGCCCCTTAAAGTTACATTATACCCGTATGCAGTGATTACACGTTTACCGTAAAATAACTTTTTTTACCAATCGAAACTTATCATGGTAGGGACTATAAGGTCATTTAGAAACAGGTGGTTGAAAATTTCAAAAGGCAAAATAAATGTATTGAAAAAAAGGGCAAAATTTCAGATGTCAAATGAAATCATTAAACAACAATCTTTGCCACTGAACAGCACACTACTACCAGTTCACTAGCACTCTGCTGTAGTGCTTGCATGATTGTGTGACCCAAGGGGTATTGAAACAGAGATGGGCACTGCCTTATGCATCGAAAGGTTTGGGAAGGATTTTAACATAATATATTAAATAACATGTACATTGTACATATTGGCTAACTCTACTTAAAACATTTCACAAGATACTATATCATCTTCGGTAGAAATCTCTGTACATGTCCATCTTTAGTTTTACCCTGTCCTTCACCCGTTGCAACGCGCCCTTTTCAGAGGTGAGGACGTTTGCCGCCACCCTGAGCTTGTACTCGTTCTTCCTGAGGTAGGCGCAGGCGTCGCTCTGCAGTTGGTCCAGCTTCTGCGGTCGGTACTCATCGATCGCGAGGTCCTCGGACATGTAGGGGTTGAAGCGGAAGTACGTGCTGGGGGGCAGCAGATCGTGGAGGACCATGTGGATATCTAAAAATAAATTTACATTTTGTTAAAAAGTGGTATAAGATGCAGCTACATCAACAATTAACTGTGAACACAAAAAATAACTGAAGTGCAAACCACATGTTTCATAGGTACAGAATGAATAGATGAATATATTGGAATCTCAAAGGCCCACCCAAAACAAAAATGCTGACTGCGAATAGTTTCATCATGTTGGTAAATCACTGGATAACAAAACTCTTTCATTCAGTATTGAGTACTGAGGAAGGTACTAGACACAAACAGTGACCGAAACGCTAGCTAGGTAATGCATTGGTTGTGTGGTGGATGGTCTCTTCTTTGAGTATGACATGTCTTATGGTGCAGTTATAATGTGTGCAAAGACTGCTGATCACCTTCTGTGAATAGTTTCATCAGGTTGGTAATAATAAGTCACTGAATGACTAGATGTGTAAATTATTTACGTTTGGGAACGCATCTATAGCAGTGACACCTGTGCTGCAGTGCGCAATGTGAACCAGTCAGAATTGCCCTGAGGAAGGTGACAGATGGTCATCGAAACATCAGCTGAATTAAACTCCTGGTTGTGTAAAAAAAAACCGAGTATCTTTATTCTGCTGACTACCTTCTGTGTTGGTGGCGCTCTCCACCACCTTGGTGAGTTTGGTCCTGAGGTTAAGGCTGGAAAAGCTGGTGACGTTGTCCGGCTCGTACCGGCCCATTCCGACGGAGATTACACACTGCAGGGGCGTGTCCGGCCACAGCAGCTTACTCTCATGGACGGCCACAGCACAGGGGTTGTTCACTAACACCCCTCCGTCCTGTGGACATGGGGGAAATACATGTAGTCATAATTATTGACAGTAGTGAAGGACTAACCTTTATCTTGCACCCCTCTGAATACAAAATTAACACAAAGGGCTGTCATTCATTTAGGTATTCAAAACATCATTATCTTATTCATCTTGTCGTTCTTGTTGAATAAAGATGGTTTTAAACCTCATCCATTGCACAGAGGCTGACATTCTACTTTGACTTAATGTGCTGTGCACCCAATTTTTCTGTGCACCTTAAGTTCTAGGTTATGTGTACCAGTGCACCTATTCCTTTTTGCACAAGGCATAATTCAGCCTATGGCTGCCAGTACTTTTTATTTTATTTTAAACAACAAACCGTTTGATGATTGTCAAATATGAATTTCAAGCTGTGACTACCTAGTAAATAGACTGGCCTGAGGATCACAGTCTCGAAAACAGGTCCACAAGCAGAGTTGCTATCTTATTTGCTAATTACTGAATAATGAACGATAGTTAGGATGAATATCACATATTACAGCAAACTTAGACTAAGTAGTACTACACTAAAATGTAAACATTACCTGGTGAATAGCCTGTCCCAGTTTGAACTCCTCAAAGTACCCTGGTGCAGCTGACGACGCCCTGACAGCCTCCCAGATGCGGGTGCAGCAGTCGCCGTGGTAGTGGGAGGGCGCGCCGGCCGGCAGGTTGTAGTTCCTGAACAGGTAGGCCCGCAGGGACGGGTGGTTGGCCAGGGTCGACACCACCGAGATCTGGATGGGCACAAGGGTAACCATGGTGATAAAACAGTCTGACTTACAGGAGGAAATAAATACATCAACAACATAGAGGCAGTGCCTGATGTTCTATGAGGGAAAGAGAATTATATGAATTTGTATGCAGACAAATCTGTACTGTTGCATATAAGGACCACCTGGCCATTGTGGCTACTTTTTGAAGACCATCAGGACAAACTACATGTAAACAGCGCAGCTGCACGCCTGCAAAACAGGTCCAGTGTGTTGTGTCAATATGGTACTGGTGTGTTTGTGGCACCATTGGTTATGCACCCCAAATCCATGGATCCAGAGGGCAGGGATTCAGACCCCAGCCAGGGCATGTTGTTTGGGATTGCATTCATCATTTCAGATGGTGACATAAGGTGGAGCTTTGGGCATCAAAACTCTGTTCATGTAAAAGAACCCAACACACTTATCAAGAAGAGTAGGGTGTCCCTGTGTGCTTGGCAAACCACAGTGAAGTCGCATTGCACTATCCGTTTTGGAAGAAACATCATGCTTCATCTCAAGCATTATGCTTTGAGTTTGACCTGCTTTACCTTTACCTTTATCAGGATTTTGTTTTTTAAATACTACTGATTCAACAAGTAGCCTGAGTGCACAAAGGTTTGCAGTATCACAGGTGCAGCAATCTTACCAGCTCCTCACATCCAAAATTGCTTCAGTGCTACTACTGAGAAAGTCTTTGTACTACAAATGTATCATCTTAATATAAACACAATCTTACGTTACTCAAAAAACCGTCCTGACCTTAGGGCAAGCTGGATCCCGGACTGTTTCTATCATCAGTCTGTCTCCAACCTCTGTCCTGGGAACAAACAGTGGAATATATGATTGAATGTACAGTCATGTGAACACTGCTTTATCAAACCCTCTCCCTGTTAACTCCTGTACCAAACTTGTCTGACCCTAACCTCCTCCCTCATAACCTCAATGAAGAGCAGCCTGCAGGCCAATTTGAGCTTCTTATGAATACATATACATGTAACTTTGTAAGGTTCAAACCAACCAACCAACCAACCAACCAACCAGCCAACAAACAAACTGTTAAACTTGTATACCCCTTACAGGTTAATTCCCAATACTCAATGCCAGGAACCAGAGATCTTGTGAGCAAAACTTTAATCCCCATATGCCTATGAACCCAGTACATGGACAGGTGTGGGTTAGATGCAGGAAGACATCAGAAAAAAAAGCTACCAGCAGTAACCTGCATATTACAAAGCAACCTGCATATGCAGCTGCATGCTATTTTGTACCCTGTGTGCATGTTTGCATACATATATGTTACTAAACTCACTTCAGCATTTTCTCCCAGGCTGCTGTATCATAGAAAGCGTGGGACAGGAAGAGTTTGCCGACGCCGACGTATGTGCTGCGCTTGAAGATCTCTTCACTGAACCTCCGGTAAAGCTCCTCACACTCATCAAGCGACACCTGGTCAGTGCAAAACAACAGAAGGAATTAAAGGAGTTCAATATTAGACACGATCATGATAGAAAGTGAAAGTGAAAGTGATATTGAACCAGTTTAGCTCATTCAGTGATCACTGAAGAGCTATTCTTCCACTGGTCGTGACAGAGAAGACAGATGCCATGTACAGTATTTACAGGTTCATTGTACCGGAGAAATTCCCCTAGCTCTTTTCGACAAGCACAATGAACAGTGGACCACAGCTTAATGTCCCGTCTAAAGTTCTGCAACCCTCTCCAGTAGCGTGAGCGACAACAGCCGGGATTCAAACTCCCAACCACTTAGTCCAGAGGCAGGGTCGCTAACCACTGGACTACGCACGCTACGCATAGATTCAGTCCATACTGAAAACTGATTAGATACAAAGAGTAGACAGTTACAAGATGATTGGTTAAAAACAAGTCGCTACATCTTCCTTATAAACCTCTCTAAGTATGTATAATTATGTACATTATGTGAAAGGACTGCTGTAACAGTGGACCTGTATACAGATATACATATACAGAACCTACCTTATAAACCCCCAGCACCAGCGGTATAGCCAGTACAGCAACAGAGCTAACCTGTATCTCCTTACCCCCTCTCCTGCTTACACAGGTATACATGCCACTTACAAAGGTATACATGTAAATGTCTGTACAGGACGTACCTTGTACACCCCCAGCAGTATGGCCAGTATAGCCCCAGAACTGACCCCGCTGATGTAGTCAAACATCTGGTAGATGGACTTCCCACTCATCTCCTCCAGCTGTCGTAATGTTTCCACAGCAACTACGCCCCTGTAGACAATACATTATAGTTTATTGCGCTTCTTGTAAGTTGTACATTGTGACATGACCCTACATAAGTCGGGAGTTCAAATGGTTTCGATTCTTGTTGCTCCATTGGAAATGGTTGCAGTCCTTAGGACGGACATTAACCTATGTCCATGTATGTATCATTTCCTGTCACATGACATTGGAACAATTAGCTCTTCAGAGTTCAGACCTTATCTTAAAGTCACACAAGCTTGAACTTACAGAAGACATCCTAACAAGACCCTAACTCTGATGCAGGGAAGAAGGAAACAAAGTAATTTTTTATCATCAAAATAAGAATCTTATATTATCATTTAAGATGTAATCATTTAAACCTCCCCCACCCTCTATCATTACAAAAAAATTACTGAAAGTCTTCTGGGCAAAGTAACAGGGCCACTCATCATAAAAAAAGACCCATAGGGTGATAGAAAAGTCTGTCAATAATTTGTTTTTGGTGTATATGTATTTTTAGATTCTGTTCAACACATGAACCAGTATCCTAACCTTGTCCCTCCCCCATCGATGGACAGGATCCTGACTCCTCTGCCCTCCACAGGGTCTTCGTATCCCAGCAGGCCTAGCGTCTCCCTCACCTCCTCCACCAGTGGCTGGTACGGGTTGTCACGGTAACGCAACAGCACAGGAATCGCATTTTCCTGCAGTCAGGATGATCAAAGGGATGCAAAAAAAATCATCAAGTTTCTTTCCAGAAAGGACAACTAGCATCATTTACAGTCCTTCTTTTGACAGTTGATCCTTACTTTTAGAAAACACTTGAAAGTTTTAAACCTATCAGTAGTACTACAGTATCTGTTTTATTGTTACACTGCAGAACAAAAATGTTACAAGCGGTATAATTATATAGGAATGAGACTTCAACAACTCCCCAGGACACATTCACCAATACCAATAAGTGACACTCCTAGTAACATTAACTGAAGCTGAAACTGTACCAACAGTTTGATTCTTCCTAGTTATATCATTGAATGTTTTCATAGATTCTTAGCAACAGTCAAAGTACATACTCCAAGTACTAACAGGAGAAACCTCCTACCTTGACTGCTACCACCCGTGCCTCAGGGAAACTGATGAGATGTTTGGTGAGTTCCTCCACCCGGAGTAACCGTGCCATGCCTGACCCAGCCTGTCTCGTTGCCCGCACCAGCTGTCGCGTTCTCACATTCACGCTCGTCTTCGAGATGAAGTCCTTCTTTGCCCTGCTCATGCTGTCCTGTGGCTTCCTCGTAGACCTTTCCAAAGTTTTCACTACCGCCTCATCCACCTTCACCAGCTGTTTCTCCCCCTCCATCTCTTTGCTGGCTTTTATGAACTCTTCCACAGTAGCAGCTGCACTATAGTGTACCGTCATCATGTCACCCTTGGTCACGTCAGTCTTTTCCTTTGGGGCATTCTGTGAACTCTCTTCTGAGTGAGTCTTTGAATAACCTGATGACGAACTTTCTGCTGACTTTCTGTTAACCAGCCTACTTACTCTCACAGCGTCCTTGAAGTCATTCAGTTTCACATCTGGCAACTTGATAGTTGGCATGTTAATCTGGTCTCTGAGCTCGAGTGCCCTTCTTTGCAAGTCACTTGTAACACTCAGAACGCTATTGGAGGCTGAATCATACATTTCTTTCACCTTCATCATTTTCTTACCCTTCACGCTACCCGTTTCGTCCGAGGAAGACTTGGCCATGCGCCCCGTATAAAAAGGCAGTTGGTACACTCTGAACAGGTACCGTCCCAAGGCCAGCTTGGTGGACTGCCTTCCACTGTGTAAAGACCTACAAGGGGTTGCACTTCTGCTATTTGAATTTGAAGGTAACCCTCTCTTCTGTCTGTGCGTGCTGATCCTGTTGCCATGACAACAGCAACATGAAAGAAAACATGGCGTCCTGCAGTTTCGACTCATAGATGTTACCAACAGTAGAGACATCTTGGCAAGAGTGACAACAGCTCGCAGTTTACTATATCGTTTTGATTCTCTCTTGAATCAGTTTGTGTTATTAATATTATTGTCTTGATGCAGGTGCAAAATTCAGGTTACCTAATGGAGAAATACAAATCAACGACCATGAACAACAATGACGTATGAAAACACAAAATTTGAAATCAATATAAGCAACATCAAACTCACACACATAAATAAACACAACAGTCAACACTAACAGCAACTTGGTGTCTCTAGTTTTAGTACCTCTAACAAAAGTGAAAAACTTGTTGTAAGTCTTGTAAGTTGTATAGAACACATAGAAGCATAATCTACAGAAGCGCTTATATAGTAAAAGCAAAACTGTTGGATGTACCCACAAGGTAAATACCGGTGTCGAAAAGCACAACAACAACAAGAGTGACCTATGACCTGATGAAACTGGATGACGTGACATCACGCCACACACTACATGAATCATCGTGTTCTTCTTCAGTTTCTAAATCAACAATCAGATTCTCATCAACTATTCAATAATCTTACCTGCCACGACGTCAAGTTAAGATTCAACTGTATATTCATCTAAATAAACATGTAGGAAAATTCACATTTTATAACGTAATATTCGCTTTCTTTTCAGAGTTGAACAAACAAAAACAACCGACCAAAACAAATTAGCAGGAACGAAAACTTCAACTTACCAAGACGATTCGACGCAGGCCGACATCATGGTAGACCGTTGTGACTGCCCTAAAGTACCCCCAGGATAGAACAGTTGAAAGTACAAGCTTCGTGAAAGGTTTGGAAGCTAGAAAAAGGGACAAAATCTCCGACTGTTTTGGTTAGGTCCGGCGGAGTCGAAGGTAGCGGTGCTGTGTACTGATCAAACCGGAAGTGGTGCTGTGAACCTAGGGAACGAGAGGAGTCACTGAGTACCCTGGGCTGTTTTTTCGTCCAGTTCATTGGTCAAATGTAATCATGTGACTTAAAATCCAACATGGCCGCTTCCTGTTGTCAGAATTTGTAACTTTCTGCACGTGTTTTGCCCAAAATTCCATATTTTCTCCTCACAATGACAACTCTTCTTTAAAACAATTATGCTGACTCCAAGATTTGATATCTCTCAAGACCGGAACAACCTCAAGATTGTGATCAAAGCTCCGTGTGCTCGGATTTCCGATACGGAAGTTTACATCGAAGACACCGAGTTCAAGTTTTACTCCAAGCCTTACTACCTTAGACTGAACCTCCCCGGCAAAGTTGTCGAAAATGGGCGAGAAAAAGCAACGTATGACGCAGAAACCGGTACTTTTACTGTACTTGTGCCCAAGGAGTGTCCGGGAGAGCACTTTGAAGGACTGGATTTACTCACAAAGTTGCTGGCTCCTAAAGGAACGAGGTCGGCATCTGAGGCAGGTGTGGAGGTTTTGGGAACAGGTTCGTGCGCTGTTGTTGTTCTTGTGACGTCTAAAATATAAGTACATGTGTTATATTGCCATAGACTTGGTCTTTAGGTGAGTCTTGTAATTTGCATTTGTGTATATCCTTTTTTAAAAAAGGATTTGCATGTGTATTGGAACCTAACACGTCACAACCATGTGCATTTATACATGTAGTAGGACTTGTGTATGTGATCAGCATGACACTTTGTGTTCTCAAGGTCTAAGTGTGCATCTATTGTCTCTCCCCAGGTACAGATGATGCAGAAGAGGAGGAGGAGGAGATTGACTGGCAGGTGGAACAGGTACCATGGTGGGAGAACCAACCACAGTCGGAGATGCAGCCCGGGATTAAATATGGGTTTGCCAACAGAAGGAGTGGTGTCTTCAGTAAGCTGCAGGTAAATCTGTCATATCAAAGATATTCAGTCGACAAAGGAATTCACACTGGAGTTCTCTTTCTAGTTCTTGAGGGTAGTGCATGTATGATATTTGCACCACTTGAATCTGAATCCTTTTCAGCTACCCAACGACCTCTTGGCAATATCTTTTCAAACAATAGTAAAGAACCTCTGAAATATTTTCCAAATCTATTATATCATCCCATTTTTCACATTAAAAAAAGATGTGGAAGTTGGACTTAAAAAGAGAGACCAGTAGCATATACGTAATGTAGCCTAATGCAGTTAAATGTTTTCTAATTGAAGACTGGAATCAAAATACATGTCTTTTTTTTTCTGCATTAGGAGGAGTTACAGGATGTGGTAGATGTGAGAGAAGCAGACAGACTGACACATGCAGAGTGTCATGAGGCACGGATGGCAGCAGAGTTGGAACAGTTTGACCCTGATCACTACCTGTATGTGTTGTATCATTGTGTTTGTATTCATTATTTAAAGCTGTATGTAGAGTTCACATATACAAATAAGAAAATTGAATTTTTGTAAATATCAAAGAAAAAACTCATTGTATGAATGCATATGTACATGTACTTGCAAGGTACATAGCAGAGCTCGAAATACCCAGGTGCAATGTGCAAAATGCACACGATTTTCAAGATTTGCACGTAGAAATATTTTGAATGTGCAATTTTGCACCTAGAAAATACCGATATATCATGTTTACACTCCGTATCTCCGAAGTTTCATGCTGTGTCGGCATCGCGCTGGGCGCACGGCAGCCATATTGACATTATTGTTTTCCTAAATGAACATCCTGGGAACGAGCTCTGCTCTTGTCCCCTGGTGAAGTCATGTGACACGAAAGCATTACGTAGCCGATTTACCAAATATGGTAAGACGTGCGAAAACTATTGCGTGACGCGGACGAAATATAATTTTGCACGTAAATTTTTCAAATTGCACCCAAAATTTTTGCCAATGTGCAAGTTTGCACGTACCAGAAAAAAAGTATTTCGAGCACTGCATAGTATAGACATATGGATGAAGAAATGATTTACCTTACTAAGTCCTGCATTTCATTATCTTGGAGGATGATATCTCAAGGTTTCTGATCTATATCCTTACAACTGATTTTATTCTCATGTGCTTTTTGTAGTGCTGACCTCTATGAGAATGACGCCATCCAAGAAGTATTGAAATATCAGCCACCTTGGGTACAGGAACTCCACAAACTGAAGACATGTTCAAAAGTGGCAGGTCCTGACAACAGCGCAAACCAGCCTGAGGAAGAGGTTGTGGTTTTCAGTGAAGAAGAGAAGGAACAGCTGCTAAGACTGCCCAAGAGGGAGTACCTACTGGATGGGAAGACATTGCCTGTCGTGTGCTTCGGTTTGGTGGACATTTTGTTTGCCTATGCCTACAACTACAGAACCACAGAGGGGGAAGACAATGTGGAGTCTGCATGGACAATCTGCAAACTCAGTGCAACGCTCTCCTGGCTTGAGGTGGGTGGTTGGTGGGCGCAGGTAGTTTTGTGTGGACACAGAAAGATTTAATTACGAGCAAGTTTGATGTAACAGCGTGAAAGTTCATCTGAGTTGGTAAATAACATTATAAAGAATTTAACTGTTCTCCAACTCATAGATTTAACTCACCGGAATTATCGACTGAATCGCTCAGTCTTCTTCAGCTATCTGACCCAAATGCTGTGGACACGTGATTTGTCTCATGTGTGACGTCAGCAAAGGGTCAAAGGTTGTCTGAAGTCGATATCGCCCCCTGTCCCGGTTGAGCGAAGGTTGAAGTGCCCTGATGTGAGACAAATCACGTGTCCACAGCATTTGGGTCAGATAGCTGAAGAAGACTGAGCGATTCAGTCGAAAATTCCGGTGAGTTAAATCTATGAGTTGGAGAACAGTTAAATTCTTTATAAAGTTTGATGTAAGTATTCATTGAAAATCTCTGACAATTGCTATTAACTTACCTGCAACAGTTCTCAATTCTAACTTATCACAAACTCGTTCTTTTACAGTAAGATACAGTCACAATCATGCATGTTTTGTTTACCAACCCAGAGTTTCTCCAGTCTACGTGAGACTGTCCTGTCCTCGTGTCGTCGTTCCCTCAGCTTCCCTCTGTACCGTAGCTGGGACCTGACCTTGGCAGTGTTACAGGACACCAAGGACATCATTACTGCAGGTATGACATGTTCCAACAACTATTCTACCCTTTGTTTCCATTGAGTAGGACACGTACCAAAGTAACCAAATTGCCAGCCAACCAATTTTATGTTTGTGACTACTAGTATTCAGCCCATGCTTCAAAATGGTAGAGAATGTGTTAGAAAAGATGCTGTATACACAATGTAACTAAATTCAATCACTGTAGACCCATTTACTACATGTATGTGGTATATAACTAAACAATAGTAAACAGTAACTCAACCTTTGCAATACATGTACAAATGTAGATACTGCCATCATTCTAGCTACATGTATGCTGGCTTCTTCCTTGGCTGCTGGTTAACCTACTATTCTTTAACCGAAATCCACGCTTTTTTCCTATCCACTTGTTTGTATCCACCCAGGTAGAAGACGCATCCTGCAGTGCCTGCTGCACATCCACAGGCTGTTGTCCGCAGACGAGAACAAGTACGTCCTGAACGACCTGTACATCACAGACTACTGTGTGTGGGTGCAGGCTGCCGACAACAAGGTCTTCTCCTCCATGGCTCAGGCTTTGAATGATGTAAGTTTTTCATGCATAATGATGATGCATTTGTTCAAGTTCTGGAGTCCATTCCTTAGAGAGAGCCCTGAATATATACATAGCAATGTATAAAGTGTTAAGAAAAAATTAAAAGGATGTAAACTGTTGATTGCAGATCCACTTGTCTAAAGCAGACATGAACCTGGAGCTGGAGGAACTGGAACATGCAGCCAGACTGGTACAGGAGGAGGAAGAGGGCACACAGGTCATTGACCCCTTGGCAAACCTCAGTCTACAAGAATCTGAAGCACAGGACAGGTGTGTGACAACAGGTGTGCTGGAGTCACCTGTAGCTGAGGTGGTTCAACTGTCTCTGACTAGCAAGGTGGACAAGATTGCTGAGAAACATGCATCACGTAATGAGATACTTGAACTGGAAAATCTTTCATCACAGGCTGAGGCTGACTCTGATGACAGTGACACAAGCACTGACACCGATTCGTCCTCAGAAAGTGATGATGATGAAGAGGTAACAAAAGCAAGTGACAAGGTGTTCACTCAAAAACCTCAAGTCCAAGCTATGTCTGAAACCCCTCATGACAAGGATCTGCAATCTGATAATGATTGTGGAACTGTAGATGCAACTTCGTATAATAATGGGAAGGAAGAGAAAGATCAAGAACACTTGTGGTTAGAAGTCCCAGATGTGAGTGACAGGTACAGGATAGTGGAGGATGGAGGATGCGGTGATACAACAGAGACAGGCCTTATTATTCAGGAGATATCAAGTAAAAAGCAGCTTATTACTGAACTGGAGAATACATAGTGAAGTTGAAATTTGAAGCATGTAACATTTCTGGCTATGTGTAACTATAGATTCTCTGTTTTTTTGCTTAAATAAAAGTTGTTTGCTTTTTGTGTCTGTGTGTGTAGACTTAACATACACCAGCCAAAGCTAAACAACTTCACAGGACACAAAACAGTTAAACCAATCACAGTTTATTCCACATAGGAAGCTGAACACTAGCCTGCAAAGCAAGACTTTTCAAAAAGTTGTATAATATACATGTACTTGTGTTCCCATTGTTGTAAA
The DNA here is from genome assembly GCA_013266295.2 of Branchiostoma floridae x Branchiostoma japonicum. Taxonomy (NCBI): domain Eukaryota; kingdom Metazoa; phylum Chordata; class Leptocardii; order Amphioxiformes; family Branchiostomatidae; genus Branchiostoma; species Branchiostoma floridae x Branchiostoma japonicum. Next base: position 14,364,599 of record CM023825.1, read on the forward strand.
TCATAATCATCTACTGCATCAGTTATAATTATCTGTACCTCCACCAGATATGCATGTAGGAAGCAACATTTTAACTGTCACTGTAGCAAGTTTGGGCATAAAGTTCATTATAAACACTTCAAACAAATCCTAACACATCCCAAAACAAATCCCAAATTATTACCGAGTCAAAACCTCTCCAGTCTGAAGCAGACAGAAATATGTTTTACATCTTTGTACATGTAGTTCTAAACCATTCAACAATTTGCAAATTCATGTCTGTTGCCTTCTGGAAGCCAGTGGGAAAATGCATGTACAGAATCACTGAGAAATTCACGACGACTTACAATACAATAGTTGTAAAAACTTTGATTTTCTCGTATTTACGTGTTTGTACCTTTACAGGCTTGTTTGTCGACATGTCATTTCTTACTTCATGCACAGTCTGGATATTTTTCCTCCATCTCTCTTTGACTTCCCTTTTGGTGACACAGGTGTAGCTTTTCAGACAGATCCTTAGTTTTGCACCCTTTTCAGTCTGTCCTTCAAGTACCATAGCTTTGAATGAATGAATGAATAACCTTGGACATAAAAAACAGTTGACATACCACAAAGGACTGGTGTTGTAATATGTACAATTGAAACATACGTCTTGCAGCACAAAATATTCTCATGATACCTTTTCAAATTCATATGATACAATAAATACTCTGTGATTCTAATTCCCAAGAATTAATGGCATACCACATCTCTGGTAACTGTAAAACCATACATGCTCATCTGGACTGGAAACTACAATGATCAAATCAATGACCTCAACCTTCAATATGTTACAATATATAAGTAATTTCAAAGTACTTCCACCTCTTTGTCATATTCTTACACTGGAAGAAGATTTTGGAATATCACATTGCACATTGTTTTCTAATACCATAAAGGATTTTGATTCTGCAGTGTTAATAATATTTGAAGGCAAAATACTCTTAACCCAGATATATTTCACACCATATGCGATTAGAAAGTATAACTGCGCTGAGCAACCATTTCTGAGCTAGTCTAAATGGTGAATATTGTTCCATCTCCCTTTTAAGATCCGTGGACCAATCCCAGCTGTCCATGAAAACTAGCAGTTCAACCAATGCAGGTCAAATTTTACATTCTCCTTTTGCTTTCACACTTCTATGTTTCAAGTCAATTTGACAGATGGTTGTGCAACCATCCGTGAATGTTTTTTTTTTTCAGATTGATAAATCACAGGATAACAAAGTTTTGTACACAAGCAAGTATTCATACCAAGCCAACATTTCGGTGACCACCTTGAGGATGGTGACAGACGTTCACCGAAATGTCATCTAGGTATGAACACTTGGTTGTACAAGGAAGTTTGTTATCTGGGGGTGGGACCAGTCTAATTTTCCAATCCTCTAAGACATTCCTTTATTTCTTGTTGGCCTCACTGAGGATCCTGAGGATGTGCAGGAAGAGGTTGATCATGTCCAGGTAGAGGTTGATGGAGGCTAGGATGTACTCCTCGGGCGACAGCTTGTGCATGAGCATGGACGTGTCAAACACGATGAACAGGCAGAACAGGATGGCCCCTCCCACGGCCAGACCCATCTCCATGATGTCATTGCGGGGGAAGAACAACTGTCAAAGCGACAAGACTTGAGTTTTACTCCTGTCCTAATACATGGTAAATTTTAGCCAACATACCCAGGTAATTTTGTACTTAGTATTTAAGTACTGCAGTATTTCACCAGTCAATCAAATATCATTAATGTCTTTGATCTCATATTTTAGTAAGAGTACTGCTAATGGTATTTCTGGCATGAACAGGTAGCTTTATTAATTGGGGTACATGTAAAATATAACAGCATAAATTCTGAATGTTGTAATGTCAATTATGCAAGTGAGCAAACCCCTAGTTCAGAAAAAAACTGCATTATACAAACTTGTGTTTAAATCATCAAATAACAAACATCCGTACTTACATGGAGGAAACCTGCAATAATGAGGATCCATAGAGCAGAGAACAGCCTGGAAAAAAAATAAGGCGCTTAACAGAGAGTCAAGTATGCCCACCATTCAATAATGATCTAACCAATAAAACGTCTGTTGCAAAAAAAACTGCAACGTAACCCCCAACCAAAACCTCTGCTTGGAGAGTAGACCTAATTAGCTCCATCACTACGCCTGCCCACTTAAGTGCTAAGGCCAGAAGCTGGCCCCTTGCTCCTCTCTGTAAGGTACCTCCAAGTAGCACGGTCCATAGCCGTGTCTTCTACTATTATCTGGTTGATACCCAAAAAGTGTACATGTAACTCCTTACCCAGCCCCCCAGGAGCTGTAGTCCTTCTTGCTCTGCAGGGTGTAGAGTGTCAGACCCACACACACTGACAGGGTCAGCGCAAACGCCTGCAGCACGATGGCCTGGTCATAGAACGTCACTGCGGAAGAACAGATAGATGTTAGAGGATGGAGTCATTCACCTACACCGACCTTTGGAAGGGATCTTCTTGAAAGGTAGACAAGCATGCATATCTATAACTGACACAGTCAGTGATACAGATGCAGAAGAAATACACTGCAGCACTCACAATTATGTTTTGTTCACTAATATTCTGCATTGAAGGATGGGGATGACCAATGTTGTTAACTACCGTAGTACGTGATATACATGATATTGTGTATAATCAAGATATAACTCACCTACAGTCCCAACGGAGTATGCTTCAACGAATGTCTGTGAGGACAAGAAAAATCAGTTCAGTTCAGTTAAAGAAAAATATGTGTATATATTACATTGCAGGGAGTGAAACCAACATGTTGAGTGCAAGGAATATGTTTGTAAGCAACCATTAAGTTTAAAAAATCTTCCTTTCATGGAATCCACACTTACTTTTCTTACTACTTCACACTAAGGTAGTGAAGCACTGTTTGGGCTTGTTTGTTTATCTGTCTGTGTCTCTACAATTTCAATCTAAAGAATACAGCTCTGCCATACATCTCTAGTATTGACATTTTTGTGACCAACTCCATGTATTTTATGGAGTGTTGCCTATGGATGTGAGTAACTTACAAAAGCTGCCAGTAGGTACATGTTGGTCGGGTACTCTGTACGTTTGACATGTAGAGCCACCAGGATTCCCAGGGACAGGAACAGGGCAATCATCAGCAGGTTGGGGCTGAAACAACATGTACAAAATAGTAGAATACATTTCTTCACTACAATACATATCTGCACACGCTTAACACTAACAGTGCCTTTCCAGAATGCTTTCCACTGCCAATTGCCCAAAGTAATCACAACAATGGGGAGAATGTAAATGTTGCTACTTTGCCGACAGCTTGTTAGAAAAATGTGGCAAAGATGAAGAGGTTGGATGGGAAGATTGGCTTGCCCCATTTTCTAACTGCTGTTGGATGGGCCAGCTGTCAGAAAAGGGGGCAAGTCAGAAGAACAATTTTCCCATCCAACCTCTGCTTGGAGAGTACCAAAGCACTAGCCAATCAGACCTTTTGCAGCAAAGATATTACTACAATGTAATATGTTCTCTGTAGACATGGTAGTGGCTTGCACTTCATATTACATGTAAATTGGCAGGGACGAGGGTACTGTATGGGGAAAGTTAGGAGGGTGTGCTTACCTTTCTTGTACAAATGTCTTGATGGCTGGTGTGTAGATGAAGAGTGCCCCCATGAGGGTGGTCATGGCAAGCTGCATGGACAGGATGCCATACACTTTTCTCAGGAAGGCTGCAAGAATGGAAAGTTGTCAACATACATGTATATCTACAATGTAAGTACATCAGATTGAATCATTGTAAAATTGTTCATAAATCTAGCAATTTTGTTTAAAGCTATAGTATAAGCAAGAACCACTTGAATAATATGCATACTGTCCTCCGATGATGAGAAAATGATAATTTCACAATGGAAACACCAAATTTGTTGTTTTTTTACAATGATATGCAGACAATACATCATAAGTTTGTGACATTTGGATGTTGTATGTTATATCCTTGTAAAACTAAATAACTATGTGATATATCAGATTTTCACACTTTTTGGACACATGTAACATTACATGTGTCCTTTATGTTTCTTGGCCTTGGAGCAAAATATCGAGAATACTTGTGATGACACTGAAGTTATGGAAAAGAGGAAGTGAAACCAATGACGTAACGTTAACTTCTCAGCACTAACATGAAGGGGGGGGGATAAAATTGCATTTGATATGATCGTTTCGACTGAGAAGGGCAAAGCCCTTTTAAAGTGTACATACAACCGTCTTAAACGCAAATTTGCAGATTCTGGCGTTAAGTTAGTTGTTATAAAACACCTGTTGTTCTGAAGAAGTTCCATATTTGGGCGTGTTTGCCTGTGGAGTGTCTTGCCCAGATAGACAACTGTTTCATATTACATCCCAGCACGTATGGTTAACAACAAAACTCACCCATTCTGATGTAGACGTGCGAAGAAGCTACATTCGTGCCGTACATAAAGTCGTCCATGATGGAGCTATGACCCTTCCCGCTGGGTTCTGGGTTCGCTACAAACGTGGGCAGAGGCACTGTGGTCGCCATCTTTTCGACGTCTCAGAGATCTGCTGGAGTGAAATTAACGAGGAATCTCGTCCCCTTTTTCCCTATCGAAAGCTCGGATATCACTTCAGAACACTTAACCAACGACGCAAATGTTAGGGGCCCTTTACAGCACGTTCGAATGTGGCAGGTATTGCGAAATAAGGATTACAAATGCTCCCAAAACACTGGTCTCACTCTTTGAACACGTCGTCTTTCCCGATCACAACAGTATGACGTAGAACACCATGAGATCCTTCCGCGATGGGAAAAAAATAACATTCATATCATCGTAATATACGGCGTGTATTTAAGAACATGAAGCAAAGCATACCAAATACTATTGAACACCCTTAAATGTGATAAATAGGCGCACTAACTCTTTAGTTTTAATCAATTCGCTAATTCTATTACGGGCGAGTAACATTCTACTTGAGTAAATTATATCCCTACGCTAATACGATGACGTCATCGGCGCATCGATTTATGACGGTAGCCAGTAAGCCTCCTTCGCAGACTTGTGGGCGGCGTTAATTTTTTTCGGGTCGCTCGCCAAAAAAAATTAACGCCGCCCACAAGTCTGTGAAGGAGGCTAGATAGTCTGGGCATGCAGTATAATATAGAATAGGATAGAATACTACAAAAATACATTAATCTGTCTCGTAGTTTTCATCAATTTACATTCCAACAACAAGATCTACATGTGGTGTGTAGGCTGGCATTCTGTATGTCATATTAGAAATAAAAGAAGTGAAAACCCCAAGACTAAGTGAAACCAAGGAGGTTTTCTTCGAACCTCCTTGGTGAAAAAGAACACTTTTATTGCCTCTTCCAGTGTGATACTTGGAACTGTATCATTGCGTTTTCTTTGTTTTTCTTCAAGTGATAGGGTCTACATGTTTGATTAAACTATTAGTAATAATTAGGGACAGCATCTTGGAATATAGCAGTGCATGAAAGCTTACAGTACAATAAAAATAATTCTTTCCTACTCATATTGACAAGTTCCTTCACATAAATCGTAATAAAAAAAATCTACCTTCAAATGACAGTTGTAGATAGACATACAATGCCTCAGTTTATAAACTGAATATGATATCATATAAAAGTATCATCAACTTCCTCTGGGAAGTATGTAGCTGGTACTGAGACTGTCAAACCTGTCTGTAGTAGCCACTCAAGGGACTTGACAAATATGGTCTTTTGAGACAGGTGGCCACTACAGACAGGGTTGGTTCTTCTTAATGCTAGAGGAAACTGGGGAAAACAACAAAAGTGGTCATAATAGCCAGGTGGTCCTTATGCAGGGAGAGGTGGTCACAGATGAGCAAAGGCTTAAAGGCCTGGGCCTTTTTATAGTAGTGTATTGTCACTGTGTTTGAAGATGAATAAATCTTAAATGTAGATAAAAACTGACAGTCACACGGGTGTCCAATTTTATAATAGAAAACTGAATTCTTCTTCAGCCTTAACCATATGTCCCACAATGCACCATCCATAGCACACAAGTCAATTGCTGCTCAGCTCCTTCGATGAACAGTCTCAACTCTGACAGTTTTATCTTCTTTTCTTGGACTCTTTCCCCTTGCCTTTGCGACCACTGCTTGCTGCTGGAGGTGCTGTGCTTTCGTGCCTCCCCCCTCCTGGTTTGGACCCATTCTGAAGCTCTTCTACTGGTTCCTGTCAGGAAAATTACACGTCACAAATTACTGTATAGTTACACAAATGATACTGATACTCACTGTTGTCTGAAATTACTTACTTTACTTTACTTTACATACATAAATTCTCCATGGCAAATTGTCTTGTCTTTTTTTTTAATTTGCAATATAATATTATACGCCGTGGCTATATACACACCGGGTGTGTATATAAAAGACAAATAGATTTTATATACACACCGAAATACTAGCCTCCTTGGTAGGCCCAAAACCTGGGGTTTTGTGAGTGTTTGAGGATTCAGGGGCACCAAGTTTATAAGTGAGTGTTTGAGGATTCAGGGGCACCAAGTTTAAACCTCGGTCTTCAAGTTTATCTTAGTGGATGATGAAAATCAGAATACAACACGGAAATCCAATTCGACAATAAGACCCAAGCAAGCTACCATGTTTTCGATCACGTCCGCACCATCGCTACTTCACGCCGCCCTGACAAGATGTCGGGTTCATTTGCACGTCTAACGCAGACAAGGCAAGCCGGTATGTCCGCCCCAGCATCGTCCCCCAAGAAGGCTAGCAAGCCCAAGGCGGCGCCCAAGGCCCCCGCGGCTCACCCGCCAACTACCGCCATGATTACGGCGGCTGTGGAAGCACTCAAGGACCGCACAGGTTCTTCCGTGCCGGCCATCAAGAAGTACATCGCCGCCAACTACAAGTTCGACGTGGAGAAGAAGGCGCACTTCATCAAGCGCGCCCTGAAAGCCTTGGTGGAGAAGGGTACCCTCCTTCAGGTAAAAGGTACTGGGGTGTCGGGATCCTTCAAAATCAACGTGGCAGCCAAGAAAGCCGCAGAGAAGGCCGCCAAGAAAGCCACCAAGAAGCCGGTCAAGAAACCCGCGGCTAAAAAGGCCACAAAACCCAAGGCCACCAAGCCGAAAAAGCTCAAGGCCAAGAAGGCTACCACCCCCAAGAAGACCAAGAAGCCGGCCACCAAGAAGACGGCCACCAAGAAGACCAAGAAATCTCCGGCCAAGAAACCTGCTGCCAAGAAACCCGCCAAGAAGACCCCGGCAAAGAAGACCGCCAAGAAGGCAGCGCCCGCTAAAGAAGGCACCCAAGCCCAAGAAGAAGTGAAGACTTGGCCGTCGAATTTCCTCCAAACCCCGGCCCTTTTCAGGGCCACCCACATCCTTACGAAAGAACTATGTCTGACACCTCCAAGTTACCCATGCTCCACACAAATACGCACTATCCCCTGAAAGAAAAATGATACACGAACTAAGAAGAGAATGAATAAAAATGAATTAAAGAGGGGAGCCAAAGCGGGTGTGTATATAAAAGACAAATAGATTTTATATACACACCGGGTGTGTATATAAAAGACAAATACTAAATAGATTTTATATACACACCGGGTGTGTATATAGCCACGTTCTTTAACATTATAGGCTGTTTCTATACTGCCATACACGTAGTTGCGTGATCTGACGTACATTTTTGTACATAATCGCAATTTTAACCTTCTATGCAGTTAGTGGGGAGTGTACTCATAGACTTTTATTCATAGACTTTCATGACAAGTTGACAACAGTTGCATCTTTCAACATACATAATTTATGCCCCCCCCCCACTAGACTGTAAACAAACCATTTGGATGTTGCCAAATGAAACTAGACGCAGTTGCCGAAATATTAACCTGGTCTTCTGCTTTCCTTGGGAGGAGAATAACCGCCGCTATGGCCACCATCTGGAAAATCGCTCCAACAAACAGACCCCAGTGCAAAATCTTGTCGAAAAGTGTTTCTGGTGGAATTTCGACTCCGTCTGCCATCTTGTCAAAATGGACTCTTCCATACGCACTGAGCATGCGCAACACAAACCAATTAGAGGTTCGATTGTTGATCACGTGACAATTTTTAAATCGCAGTGGGAAAGCCGGAGTCAGTCGTGTTGTTGTTTCCTGAATTTTGGCACGGTTTTGTTTGATGATTTTAAAGAAATTTTGGTTACAAATATCACTATAAGGTTAACATTGTAATCCTAAAGCAAACCGGTGAGGTGGCCAGACGCCAGGAGTTAAAATCAAGGGAAGGAAGGTGAGTAAAAATTATCAGACGATAGCTTCGTCTTTGGCTTCACGCTTGACATACTAGTTTTAAACAAAAATTTATAATTTTGGTTTATCACTTTATGCATCGGTATATAGAAAACATTTTATAACATGGATCTATAACTCTAGGTGTGATAACAAGGACACAGGTGTAAAAGCATCAGCTGTAATATATGCCCAGCACTGGCCAACAGGCAAACAAATTATCTTCAGTAAGCCCAGAGTAAGCCTGGACATCAAAGTATAATTTTGGTCTTTTCCTTTTGCAGGACATCAACTGAATCATAGTCACCAATCTTCCAACAGGACCATGGAAAATAAAAGCAAGGAAGGTAAGAAGAAAAAAGTGTACCTTAGAGTTAGAAGTTTAATAGTAGTCATGTACTCTATAGTATAGTATGTATGATATAGTATAGTATGTACATATAATGTTTAGCCAAAACAAATTATTGCATAGTTTAATATTTTAAGTTACATTTGTATATGAATCTTAGTATGAATTTAGATGAAAAATGGGCTAAATTAGTCCTGGTGATCATGACTGTTGCAGGGCTCCTCTTGCTTGCAGTATTATTATATAGCCCGTATATATTAGCGAGACTGCAAGCAAGAGAAGCATTAGATTTACCTAATATTTTGACATTATGATCCATTCCTTAGTTATAGACACATGTATGTTCTATAGTAATCTATACCATTTTAGGTTGCCAGGTGACACATGCATGCTCTATTAATTTTTTTAATACCATTTCAGGTTGCCAGGTGGCGATGTTAATCGACCTGGGCAGCCCCGGTATGACTGGACCTGTGGTGAGTGGGAAGGAAAATCTCACAAGTACCAGCAGTGCCAAGAGCACGCCCAGCAAGAGCCCTCCTCGCAAGAGGAGCGCCCTGCAACCTGTCAATAGGGAAAGGACAGAGGGTATGTTTTAGCTCTTACAGTACAAGTGACAAGTCTAATATAGTCTATATATTACTGAAGTGACAAGTCTAATATAGGGTTAATGACCTACCCTGAGATCTACTGTACTAGTATACTGTGTCATAAGACATGATCTCTGTGTCATAAGACATGAGGTCTCAGGGAGTAACATTCTTATCATATAGCCATTATCATATATAGCATGCCTGAGACAAGTCCTGTGTATACTATAACAAATAAATCTTTTGATCTAATTACAAGCCCACAGAAAGAATCAATGGCTTTATTTATCTAAGTAAGTTTATCACAGTGTGACCTCAAGGCATTGGTCCTTTTATTTTGTTCAGGGGACAGACCTACAAATGATACAGTACAAGTATGGGTGGTTGGACATCTTAAAGTCTGTTAAAGATCTGGAAAGTTGCACAATGTAGAAAAGTAAATGTTGTGTCACTCCTTCATTCCAAAAGAAAATCTGCAGTGACTGGTCTGGTGGGTATGGAGGGGGCAGTTAGATAGAGAGATAACTGCAGGCAAGTGGCATGAAATGGGGGGTCTACATGGAAGGTTGCACATTGTACTGTAGCTGTTTGTCCTTTATCCTAAAAGAAGACCAGTGACTCATGGTTAGGGTAATGTTGTTTGTCCAGTCTGGTGGGTTTAGAGGTGGCGGTTATAGATAAAAAGATAGCAACTGCAGGCGAATGCCGTAAATGGGTAAGAGGGGTGCAATACACGATTCTGTGCTCATAATGCACCTACTACTAGTACTTTGCTTCATGTTGAATTAGAGTGGTCCGATTACAAATTACGTGAAATTAAAGTGGCTGATTACATCTTACCAAAAAGCAATACTGGCCACCAATGGATAGATACTAGTATTTGAAGGGCTGAACTGTGCTTCTACTAGTACATGTATACTGAAGCCTGAACTGCCGGAATAAAGTTACATGTAGTTACTGAACCACCCTGTGATTATGAACACCCTTGGGAAATGGAAGGCTTCAATTCTCTGCAGCCACAATGACAGCTAGCTATTGCCAGGACTTGGGGAGGTATTATTAAGTACCATAGTGTTGTAACCCTTCCAGCCAATAATTGGTTTATATAAGGGTATATGGCTATTTTGTTAGATCACGCCTATAGATAACTTAGGATTTTATGTAGTACAGAGACTCTATAGACTGTGTACCTACTATGGTGGTACAGTGTAGTGCAACCCCTTGATGTTTAGTGAATGGAACAGTCCAGGATAATTGGGGGGAGCATCTCGCCTTGCATGGCCAATGAGAGGCTGACAATCCTTTCAAAACTGATCACCTTTGGGCATTCCAACCGATGGCTTTGTTGGCTAAAGCCTGTAGGTGCCATGTTGGAAGACTGGGACATGAGAGTTCATTAGGGAAGCAAACCAGTCTTTGGCCATGCTCCTCTGCACCACCGTTGGAAACCAGACCATCTTAGACGTAAGGCACAATAATGGAGATGATGCTGAGTGTCTTGAAGACACACTGGGAAGATTTCAAGAGGAGTGCTGGGCTGGAAGTGCTGGTTACAGAGGGGGTTGACCTGGTTCTGACCTGTATACTGGTGCTGTTTGTTTTGGGCATTGTTATAAAATCATGCGCCCTCCTTGTCAAGGGATGTCTGGCTGGTTTTCGCTTCCTACGAGGTAAGATGACATCATTGAGGAAATTATTGATGTACTGGTATGTTGGTATTTTACATTCCATGGTGAACAAGACCATTTGCCTAATGATAAATGCACCACTGTATTATTTCTAGGGGATTTTGATTCTTTAGTTGTCATGGAATAATCTTGTGGTTTCTAACCTCCTGCGTTTGTTTACCTTTCTCTGAAAGGCAAGCTCCCTGAGGAGCATTATGGAATGAATGACGCACTTATGTGGGGTGCAGTATCCCTTTCATGTGCTAATTTCTCCAAGACAAAACATTGGGTAATGGGACCCCAGTAGGGTAGGCTGAATATCTAATTTGACATTTTAGCTGTTTGTAATCCGATTTTGGTAACATGTTTTCATCTGTGTGCCTTGCAATTTGTATCATTTCCTAATCCTGTAACTGAAGTGAAGGGTAGAGTAGAGTAGACACATTAGAGTATATAGATACAGTTTGTATAGATGGCTTCATAGTGACAGAGCCTTGTGCTTTCAAAATCCAAAGTAATTCTAATATAAATCAAAAGACAGTGTCATTAAATTAGCATATTTCAAAGTGAAGTACATGGTAACCCTAGAAATGTACTTTATCTTCTATTGTGCCATTGATTAAGTACAGGTAGTTTTGCTTCAGAAATCATAAATCACATTTTCCCTTGTGCACCCAATCCTGATAATATTGCAGCTATTAATATAAATTTTGGTAGACTGTCACGGCTCTAATATTGAGAACATTGGATTTCATCTTCCAGAAGACTGCAGCATGCAAAATTAAGCTATCAAAATATGATTATGAATGGCATCATCAATGGACTGTAACTCAATATCATTATGTCCTCTTCCTGGTTCCTTGAGCAAAGGCACCTTGCCTGACTGTAAGTCATTCCAATGTCATTCCAGTTACTCAGTACACCATTCTGCTCAGAATGTTCAATGTATGTGATGAAAACACTCAGCTGACACGGACCACAAATCTTCATGCTCTAGAAAAAACAGACTGTAATGCTGATGCCTGCCTGGCATTGATTACTGCCAGAGGGCAAATATTTAGCTTGCCTGTGGCCATGGTAGACTGCATCCCTTCAGGGATCATCCTCTTACTGTATTAGGCCACACAAACTTGATGTTATGGATGGCGGCCTCTGGTGACCCCAAGTCTGATGTTAGGGTGCAAACAAACAGGTTTGTCCCAAAAAAGAGAATTTGAAATCTAAGGAGAGGACAGACTTTGGGTTAAGAATAGCATGAAAAGAATGTAACTGTATACAATCATTTTGAGAAGTCATAATTCTTTTATTCTTGGAACATTTAGAAGAAAATTTCCAATGAATGTTTTTATAAGCCCTGTTTAGCTACAAGAATTTTCACCGGCTTGTGTCTTTTTGGGGTTTTAGGCAACGGGTGCCCTGTAAACATAGTGAACTTGCTATTAAAGTTGCTTACTCAGCTGTGTTTGATGCCTTTTGGAAGGAACAGGCTAAAATGCGCACATAGATGTCATCCATGAATCACCCTTATTTGGACCCAAGCCATGACTTAACTGAAATGCAAACCTGTTAAATCACAAGGTAAGCATTTATATTTTTTCCAGGAATGCTGACCTCCCCCAGTGTAAAGAGGGACATCCTGGACACAACAGATAATGTACAAAGAGTGGAAGATCCCATTAAAGAGGCAGGGGGTGTGACATCAGAGGATGCTCCTAATGAAGCAAAACAGAATGAAGTAAACAATGACAAGGTAGAAGGTAAGAAAAAGTAGTTGACATTTTAGTACAAGATCATCAGTTACAATATCAAAAGAATATTGTCATATTTTCCTTCTCTGGTCAGAAAAAAATGCTGTAGATTATCTACAACATGGTAAAAATTTATAACCTTTAAATTTTCTTATCCATAATTAAGTTGTTTACAACTTGCCATGAATGACTGCAACATTTAACCTTTGCCTGATATATCTGCTGTCATGATATAATGGTTTCCTTGGAGATTTATATTTGAGATGTGCTAGGACATCAATAATTCAGAGCTTTATTGAATACATGCCAGATGTAGGTTCAGGTCATGTTCATGTTCATCCGTCTGTTTATTATAATGTTGATTTTGGCCACCATCGATTTTGAACTGTCCAAAATGATAATTAAATCATGAAATGCATGGAAAATTTTCTGCAATCAAATCTGACTGTGGTAACTGAAATCTTTATGCTGTCTGCTGTCCCTGATATTGATTTTAAGACACTGGTAGTCCCAAGGGATTCTGTAAGTGCAGCAGACTTTTACACATTACAGTACTGACACTGTTATTGTACATGCCACACAAAAGTCCCACTGGCAGGCCCCCAGCAATATGTATATACTATAAGTAACAGCTCTCCCTAGAGTAGAAATTTAGAGCTGTAGGCAGTGCTGTAGGTCTGAAGAGGCCTTGGCCTAAAAAGGAACACTTTAAATTGATGAATTTAAGCAAAATTGTCCACATTTGAAAACTGACTAGGTAGTGCTAGATCATAAAAAGGTGGTGCAACACCATTATTCCATTGAAAGCCCTGATACAGGCAGTAGGAATGTCATTGGCTGAATGCCAACAGATACAAGTCACATGGGAATTGCAAGCAGAGAATCTCAATCAGCCATACAGTACTCTAATCTTGCAATTTCATCAACCAGGACATATGTGTCTGTAAACCATATCTCCAAACTCTCTGCACTGCATTAGAAATAAGTGATTTAGTAACACTGAATGACACAAAATCTGCTGTTTTTATTTTCGTACAATGTCTAACTGACATCCTTTCATATCTACCTAGATGCTGTTGGACTTCTAGAGACGGAAGAGTTTGACTTCGACATACCTGTTTCACCTGTAAACAAGTAAGTAGCATTACTTAACCAGACAAGAAAAGATTTAAGTTGTAAAGGTCATTATAACCATCTAAATGTTGTTCGGTCAGGTTTAGAATAAGTTGATGATAGAGAGCTTTTGAGGTTTGTATTCTGAAAAAGAAAGAACAAAGTTCTGATCAAACGATCTGTAATTCCTGTTCCAGAGAACAAGAAGGAGGAACCAGTGTCAGCGAGGACAACAATGACGAAGATGATGATGAAGTTTTCTTTGGTCCTGTGGGATTCAGAGAGCAGGTTATCTCAAAGGCCAAGGATATACAGGAAGAAGAAGAGAAGTATGTCCCGCTGGAACTGAACGGGGACCAGTATGCAGAGCTCTTTGTGGAGGCCACACGGCTGGCAAAGGAGCTGGAGAAGGAGAGCAAGAGAAACCGCGAAGAGGAAATCAAGCTTGCAAAGTCGGAAGCTCGACTCTTCAAGAAGAAAGTACCACAACACAGTCCCCGAAACAGCCCTCGTAGGACGACTTACACCCTGGATACACCAGAAAAGGAGGGGCCTCCTACAACAACAGCTGATGCACAGGATTCAAATCAAGGGCAGCAAAACAACGCAACTAAAGAGGGACAGTCTGGTTTGGTGCCTAAAAGACTGGGCAGAACAGGAGTGCGAAACAATACTTACACCAATGATGGGAGTTCTAGAATTGGGTCTGGTATTATAAGACCCCAGGGTTCAAGCAGTGGCATCCAGAAGCCAAGCTGCTCTAACAATGAGGCAGGGGAGAAGACAACAACAGAAAAGTCAGGAGATAGCTCAGAGAAGGAAGGCAATGGAAGAAAAGAACTCGTGAAACCTGCAGTGCGAAAGGGAACATTTACTATGAGCCCAAACAATGCCAACAGTAACAATTCCCATGGCCAGGCGACAAGAAATGGTAGCGAAAACAATGGCGCAGCAGATGCACCAAAGCAGCCTGTGAAGAGACGGTCGGGGATTCCCGCCCCAGGCAGCAGGGGCTCCAGTCTGCCCCGGTCCCAGATCCCCAGGAAGGGTTCATCAGGGATGAACACCTCCATGAACCGGTCTGTTTCTATGGAAAACAGAATGAGTAGGAGCCAGAATGGGCATAACGTAAGTCAAGGGCAATGTGACTGTGAGCATTGAGTAATACATGTATCCGTTGGTTGCGGTCTTGCACTTGGATGTTGACTTGGTGATGTAGTGATGAAGAACTTGATGTAGGCTGCTCTAGAAATTCGTCAACATACCAACCTAGTAAATGGTCTTTTTTTTAGATTTTCCTATGTTCAATTTTTTTCTCTCTTCCATGATATAGAAATTGAGAGGATGAAGAATTACTTTTCTCAGTTAGAACGAGACAGTTTCTGTGTATATAATATTTTTGCACACACAGTGTTTAATATAAATACATTGAGCTACGACTCAATCTTCTTACAACTGACTTAAACCATGCAATCTTCCACAAGCAGGACAGTATGAATCCAAGTCTGGGTTCTCTGGGCCGCAGCTTCAGTAACGGCAGTATTGATGAGTCGGACGATGCCGCCAGCGTGGCGTCTGACGCCAGTGACATCTCCACAGCCTCGGCACCAGCAGCTGTCAAGAGGAAAGGTTCTCTGGGATCACTTCCTCAGAATGCAAAGGTACAGTATGGCAACCAGAGAGGGCAGACTTCACCCCCTCTGGCAGAGCAAAGAGAAACTGCACTGCTCCCAAAGCCGAGCATGCAGAAACTGTATGGCAGAGACATGCGCACACACACACACACACACACACACACACACACACTGAGACGCAGATGTATAATGTACTAATGTATGGAAGTGAGATTTTGTACTTACTGTTACATGTAGTTTCACTTACTGTTTTTGTAATTCATCATTTATATACCACATCATCATTCTATAGAAAGATAAAAGTCATCATTCAGAAGAAGAGACAAAAGTAAAATGTCTATGTACATGAACCTTTTCGCATCAATAAAGTTTTATTGTTTTAGGTTGTGAAGACAAGCACCATGCCGCAGCGTTCAGGGAGTTTGCCCAAGCTGTCGGGTCGCCGCAGGTCAAACTCTACGTCCTCTGCCTCCAGGACTTCATCAACCCCCAAAGGTAGAATCCTATCATCTACTCCTGGACCACAAGGTCGGGGGTTCGAATCCCAGACTAGCGCTCTGTGTACTGAATCCCAGAGAGCACATTGAGCTGTTGGTCCATGTTTCAGGAAAGGTCATCATGTGTTCACCATATTGAAGAAGCTACCACTATCAATAATAAGAGTTGGGCTATGCCCTAATGTGGTTAGCATGGTTGAAGTCCTTTGCTAACATGTCAACTGAGCTAAAGAAAGATATACAATGTAATTCAGAGCTACAGTTAACATTTCTGAAAACACTACAATGGAAAATACACTCACAGAATACCTCAGCTGGGGAGTTTAAACCTCAATACAGCGCTTTAGTAATCACTTTCAAAAATCACCAATGTCCCTGCAGGTCCCAGCAAGAAGAGGGTATCAGGCCTTGCACCTCCTCAGACCAAGCCACAGCTTGCCAAACCTGCGGCTGCAGCCAACACCAGCTTCTCTAAGAAGTCTCTACTCCCGGGAGGAGGTTACGGTGTGCCCATGCCCAAGAAACAGCAGCCCATGAGGGCCACGCTGCCCATGTCTCAGATCAGCACACCCAAGGTGAATGGTAAGTGATGGTTCCAATTTTTGTTGTTGCAAGTGCACAAAAGAGTGTTTGCATTCGGTAGGTTGTGAGTTCGATCCCCGGCCGAGTCATACTTCAAAGACTTTAAAAATGCTACATACTGCTTTCTCTGCTTAGCACTCAGCACTTGGGAAAGAGTATGGGAGTTAAATAAATAAACACACACCGCTACGAGTGGACTAGCTCCCTGCTGTAGTGATTGCACAACTGTGTGGCCCAAGGGCTACAGAAACAGAGATGGATGCCGATGCATGTGCCATTGGTGCTGGAAGGAACTTTAACTTAAACTTATTTTTTTAAGTTATTTTGCTTGAATGAATAGTAAAGATGTTTCCACAGTGAAGTTTTGTATCCTAACCTGCCCTTTCCTTCCCCCCAGCAAACAGCCAGGTGCAGTCCACTCCCCGGACCATCCCTGCCCTAACCCCCCGCCCCTCTACCTCCACACCAGTACTGCAGGACAAGAAGGTTGTCCCCAAACGCATCTCTGTGGATGAGCAGCCAGGAAACACAAACAGGTGCCATTTTTCATTGGCTTTGATTCACAATATACTGTATTGTTTATCTAGCAACAAAAGTAGATAATCCAAGATAGCATTACAAATACTATAGAGGAGTTTGCTACAAGCTTTACTGCAACTATTGCACATTTTCAAAACTTATGATATCTAAATGCCAATAGCTGATACTTGTATTTGTGTATGTAAAACCACTGACCAGTACTTAACCTATTAAGGCAGAAATGAATACATTAAAGGTTAGCGTTATCATTGACAAAGCTGAATCTGAATCTTCTGTCCAGACCGTCGTCTGTAGTGCCCAGCACTCCACAGAACAGCAGGATCCCCGGGGCAGCCTCGGGGTCAGCCAGGAGACGGTCGGGCATCCCCACCCCCAGGAGCATGCAGAGGCAGTCCAGACTCCCACCCAGGGGGTCCGCAATACCGACACCTGGGTAAGCATGCCAGTTAATCTCCAAGCAGATCCTACGGTGGCAAGACAGTATCCATTGGCCAGAGGAGTGTCCATTAGCCAATGGCGGCTGAGGACTCTCTCTCTCTCTAGATGGCCAGTTCTAACCGTAACACTTTTGCCGCCAGACTTCTGCTCGGAGTTTAATGCCAGTCACTTCTGAGATCAGCCATAGTGCTCTGAGGAGGCTTCCTTTACTATGTGTTTCACTCCATGCTTGCCCTATGCTTGCCCTCCGTTTAAATTAAATAGTCGTGGATACCAATATAAAGAAATTGCAATTGGCACTTGGATTTCTTCAAATTCAGTGTGTCTACCTTCCAAATACTCCTTGTTGGCCCTGGGATTACCAAACTTAACAGCCCACAAAACATCCATAACCTTTCCCTGTCCTCTTATATGAATAGAAATTTGGCAGGCCTTTTTAGATGACAGCAAATTTAGATGTGACAACATACAAGACACAAGAAATAAGTGCCTAGCCATAGATTTGCATGTATATGATCGTTAATTTTTGAACTGCTGTGTTCTCACAGGTCCAGTCGAAGGTCCTGCCTTCCTACTCTTGCTGCCAATGACAGCCCCTCAGAATTCCCAGCTCCACACTTGAGGAAGGTACAAGAAACAAACGACTCTCCTCTGGCCTTGAGAGGGTCCGGTCCAGACAACTTGCCCAAGCCACTCATCGACTTTGGAGAGGATGACATGAAGAACTCTAACTCTCCTGCTGTGGCAAACGTAAGTCTTGTGCACTGTTGTTTTGAGTACTATTTGGGAGAATTTTTGTAGTGTGCAAGGTCTACTGGTTTTACGTTAGCAATCCTGCTTCCAGACTAGAAGGTAGGAGTGTTTCAGTCCCTGCTTCCATGCTTCTCAAAATAATAGCCACCTGTGTTTAGGACAGGACATTTAGCTTTGGTCAACTGTACATATAAAGGTACATGTTGATAAGATCTTTGAAGTATTTCAATAATGATATTAACAAATATTTTTCTTCATTTGCTCCCCAGCTGATCGACATCTAAAGATGCAAACCAACAAACCCATAACCCAGACCAGCAGAAATCCTATAATCTACAACATACATAGTTACCTACATGGAAACTTCCTAGTCATAGTACTGTAGTAGTTATTGACATCTTTAAACATCCATGTATTTTATTGTATACTATACTGTAGATGGGCATTACTAGTGACTGTACTATACTGGATTGAAACTGTTGCACATACTTTAGTTTTGCCAATTTGAATTCAGTTTCAAATTGCACTGATCTCACCATTAGACTTGTCAATATCAAATAAATACATTGAAGTGTTTTGTTGAAAATGGAGTGGAACTTTTTTCTCCTTTTCTGTTAAACCTGTGCACGTCTTTAAATTATGACCTAAATGATATGTATCAATTTTCCTATTTGAAACATATTGTGAACAACATTGAATAAAGATTATCTATGGTGGATGTGTCAGTAGCAACTGTTGTATAGCATACATGTTGAAAAGATGTGTATGTGTACAGATTGTACAATATACATTCAATAGAAGAAAAATATGATAAAACTAAAAGCTTTAGAATGAAGCTAAATATATGTACATAATATCCTACTCATGTAATGAGTCTGCATCATGTGCTTGATAGCTTGCCTTCCTGTGTGTGCCTTCCATGTGCTAGATGGGTATTACTGAAAGATGAAAGTACTTAGAAAGCAATTACTTCAATGTCGTTTTTTTTTAAAGTATGACTTCTTTTCTTGAGGTCCAGGGTTTTTTGTCTAGATTTCATGAGCACAATCCTGATAATCATGCTACATATGAAGGATTTTCTTTTCCATCTGCAGTGCCTTTCATCGAATGATGTCTGTGAGGCATTTTCATTTCTTCCTTCTTTTTGCCTTCGTCAAGAAGGGTATGTTTTCATGGGCGTTCGTGTGTGCGTGAGTCTGTCAACAGTATAACTCGAGAAGGCTTAAATGGATTGTCTTCATATTTGGTAGGTGGGTAGGTCTTGATGAGGTCTAGAAGTGATAGGAATATGGGCCCCTGGCGGCTCGTTATGGTACTGCAGCGGTACTTCCGGTTTTGAAATATGGTGATCTGGAGGAGCTAGGGTCATGATTTTTGGATGGTAGATAGGTCTTGTGCTCGGGAAGAAGTGACATAAGTTTGGGCCCCCTAGCGGCTTGCTTTGGAACTGCAGGAGCATTTGTATGAAAATGTTTAAAGTAGGATAACTCAATAACCGGTCGACGGATCGTCCTGATATTTGGTGTGTAGGTAGCTTAAGTGATGCTTGACATAATTAGATGACAATTATGCAAATTATGATCTAATTTGCATAATAAATGAAGCAATTCTATAATTCAGTTACCTTCCATGATACTCTACCTTCATTGTGACACATGGGCTACAGGCTGTCCCAGAGGGAGAAAGTCCCAGAGGGGATAGTCCATGTAGCTGCAGGCGGTGTTGCCTTACAGCCTGCACATGTGTTTTTTCCCTTGCCCAATGCTCGATTGCAGACTGCATCGGCAGGGGTAATTTTCACAATCCAACTTCCATATTTAGGGGGACTAATATATCACTTCTACCTTCTTAAGTTATATAACGATAACATCTTTTGACGAAGGCATGAGATCGTTGACCTCTAGTTCTAGTTTGATCCATCCTTGTTTTCTGTTGTTTACATATGGAGATAAGCACTAACACATTGATGGAATATCAGTTGTATACTTGTAATGATCCACAATTTACTTGTACTTATATTTGTCTTACAAAAGGGTAAAGAAAATAGCAAAGAAAAATTGTAGACCTTGAAAAGGTGAAATGTCTTGGGTTTTATTTTGGTCTTCTACCTCAACTGCATTTTCTTACAGTAACCTATTGTCCAGGCTGTAGTTGAGTAGTTGGTTACAGACCCAGGTACTATACCTGTAGGTTCCATTGTTATTTTACAAGGTGGCTTCTGTTATTTTAGTGTTAATGAGTAGGTGAACATATACTGTAATTGTAAAAGATGGATGTCAGCATGATAGTTCTATTAGCTACCTGTACTGTCTGGAGTATTTGTTAGTGACATATTACTTGTGGTACTTAGTATCAGTTCGCCTTTATCAGCTTCAGGGATAGTTTACAATATGTCTTGCTGCTTAAATTAACGTTTGTGAGAATAAAATCTAGATCATTTATTAAACTTCTTAAGCATATCTTTTCCATTTTATTTCATGTCTGGTTACTCGGGCTTTACACACAAGCAAATCCTTCCACATGATTGTCCACAAAGACAGATACATACTTTTTAGGGAAAAGCATATTGATGCAATTATTGCACACTATAGTGTTCATTTTGCAACATCTTCACTTGTACTTACAAGACATTTGTCAGCAGCACAGTAGCAAAAGCATGATAGCAGTGGGTCCAGCCATATCAAAATACATTTCCTTCAAGTAGAATATCATCATTCATTAAAAGTGGTAAAAATGTATCAGAAATTCTGTACAGCATGCTTAAAGATTACAAAAATAAAGACATTGGTATCGACAGATTCAATAGTTTTCTCCTGTTTTGTCATCGTGTTGCCCTAAGACTCTTTGACATGGTCTCCTGCTCAATGCGACCCAAAGCTTTCTTAACTTTTTCACAGTAATCTTTGAAAGGAAGACGTATGTTTTCCACGTAAGTAGAAAAGCCGTACATGTTGATTTTGCTAGTCCCTGGTGTTGAGGAGGAAGTCCCTTAACGTCTCGCGCAGTGCGCCGAAGGAAGGCCGTTTGCCCGGTTCCTTGTCCCAACACTTGCGCATGAGCTGGTACAGGCTCTCTGGCCAGCTGCTCTCTCGGGGCATCCGGTATCCCTGCTTCACCCTCTGCAGGACCTGGGTGTTGTCCCAGCCTGCAAAGATGTATATGTATATATATTTAGGGCTTATGTTTAATTGTGAAGTGGTGGTATATTACAAAAGGGGTATGTGCCTGTTTGGCATATTAGTGTTGAGATTACTCGACTCGAGTGTTCTGAGGTTCATTTCAGGGGAGCTCAGCATCTCTGGAAGGCATCTTGCAACACACGTGGAAGTTTCTACTTTACCATTTGGAAGACAGGTTGTCAAGAACGTGTCCCAGAGTATGTACGGCAATGGAGTTTTTGGAGCTCAATAGTGCCCTTTGAGGCAACTATAGTGCCCTTCAACTAAAATGGTCCCAGTAGGCAGGTGACTACTAGCACTATAGACAGGATTCTTCAAAATTGAAGCTTGGGTCAATGGGGCAATAGGACTAAGAAAATTGGCCAAAATGACCTAGTGGTCCTTATGCAGAGGTGATCAGCAGTACAGGTTGAATGTATCTTAATACACGTGTAAGGAGGGATGTGTGTACGATACTCACCCATGTAGGGTACTTTTCCCTTGCTGAGGATCTCTGCCATGAGGACACCGAAGGACCAGACGTCGGACTGCACCGTGAACTCGTAGGTCTCGATGGACTCGATAGCCGTCCATCTGATGGGGAACTGGGCTGGAAGGACGAGAGATGACATGTATGTTTACTAGAATTTATTCCAAAGTATCTGAATGTTGTTCTTGGGAACAAAGAAATGATTCGTGTCGGGGGGTTTTGGCAGGAGAAATTGACTTAGCATGAAGAAATATCAAGTTTGATAAAAGACATTTAGCAAGAGAGGAGATTGGTCTCGAATGAAGGCACAATTATCGAATAGCCCCTTCCAAGCCTTATTCCTTGGACTATACCGTTTTGCAGATTATTATGATGGTACTCTTGAGGGGATGTCCTGGTGCTGAACATAATTCTTGCTAGAACCAAGGACATATATGCATATATATCTTGATATAATGTCCTTGCTAGAACTTGACTCAGGTATAAATGAGTACCTAACTTCGGTTAGGGACGTCCTCTCGGATGGGACGTAAAGCCGGAGGCCCAGTGTTTAAGGAGAGCCACACCTTGAGCATGTTAAAGATCCCACCACAGTTATCGAAAAGAGTAGGGGTCCTTCCCGGTGTGAGTGGTTCAAACCTCACAGTGTGGTCTCAGGTTTGACATCTTTGAAGAGGTGATAGTCACCTGTTATGTCAATCCTTCCACAAATGTGGTAGATCTTCATAAATAAATCCAAGCAGACATTTACCAGAGGAAGCCTTGTAGTGGTCGATCCTGGCCAGCCCGAAGTCCGCCACCTTACAGACGCTGTCCTCCCCCACCAGCACGTTCGCCGCCCGCAGGTCACGGTGCACGATGGTGTTGTCCTCCAGGTACACCATCCCGTCAGACACCTGCCAAACACAACATTTGAAAAATGTAAGGTTCTTTAAGTTGTGCAGATCTAGGGACATTGGCGACACCAAGTCCGTCTGTGTCATCAGTGTTTGGACACAAGTATCAACGAAAGGCCTGGTGGGCGTCATTCCAGCGTACAGTGAGGAAAGTGGTATAAAGTACCTTTCCGGAGGGCACAACATCGGGCATGTCAGGGGATCGAACACGGAAATGAACGCTCTGACCATTACGCCAAGTGACCTTTGATTTTTGTACTCCTACATACTGTTAGCCTCGGTACCATCCTAGTTTTACGCTTGTTTCGGTTGTGTGCTAGGTTGCTTTACAGGTTACTATTCTTCGGCTTAGTGATTGTTTTGGCTGTATTCCGACCTTTTCCGTGGTATTATGACGCAAGAAACTTCGTAGACAATGCAAGTTAATAGATAACCTCAGGACTCAGGAGTATGAATCGTCAGATCAAAATTCAATCAATATTCAACTTATTCCCGTACTGCAGTGTTAATGATGTCGCCCACCTGTACTGCTATATTGACCAGTTCCATCAGTGTGAATCCGCTGCCCTGCCCGTGGCGCAGGTACTTCTCCAGGCTGCCGTTGGCCATGAACTCGGTGATGATGAGGACCGGGTCCTTCTCGGAGCAGACGCCGTACAGCTGCACCAGGTTCGGGTGGTACAGTCTCATCATCATCTCCGCCTCCTGCAGGAAGGTCGAGACGGTAGACCCGGCCCTGGTCGTCTTCACCGCCACCTTCACGGGGTTCTCGTCGGCGTCACCCTTCCAGAACCCTGTGGGATAGAGGCAGACGCGGTCTTAGTTACTTACGCCATGGAGAGTTATACTTTCTGTGCCATGTGTTGGTCAAGTCGCCTATGGTCAAATTCTGCAGATAGGAAAGGCTATATGTGAATTTCAAAACTTTTTAGTGCATTGGTGATCTTGCTCTAGAAAAAATTAATGGTCGAGTTTTGGACCCCCTATCTGTATGACCTTACTTGCAAAATTAGTGTCGAAATGCTTTCATTCCTTCGTGCTAAATGATGGGAATTACACATAAATCACGACATACTGGGTTCCTATTGGGAAACATGCGGCGCTGTACAGAGAGCGGGACGAAGGTCTCCTCTGAGGTAAATGTAAAGAAGCTACTTGTGCTCTTTACCTACGGTTCATAGTCCTTTGTTTCATGCTAGACTGTCTTAGATGTTGTACACATCACCACCTACCCTCCACCACGTCCCCGAACTGCCCCTGGCCCAGCTTCTTGCCCAGTTTGATCCTCTCCCTGGACACCTCCCACCGGCCCTTGAAGTCCTTGATCTGCGGTTTGGGTTTGGGACAAGGCTGGTCGAGGGGACAGCCAGCAATGCTGCCTTTCTCTGTAGGCAAAGAAAAATCATTAGGTTGCTATCAAAATAGAGCTTTAGCAACCTATGCACATACATTCACACACACACACACACACACACACACACCTCAGGTAGTTTAAGGCCTGTGACACCGGGCTAGTTGGTGGTAAAACATGTCTATGCTTGTAACTTTTAAACGCATGACCGTATCATCACGAAACTTCAAACACAGTTAAAGCTATACGGTACATATAAAACACATATGCAAACTCATTTGATGTATACAATAATTTTGGGTTAAAAATAAAGCTTTTTGGTTGAAAATAGTGCTGTTTCCTTGATGTATCAATTCCTTTGCGGATACAGGGATTTTAGCCTTGATTTTTTTACAAGATAAGACCTTATTTAAAACGGAATTAATCTGTCCATGGGTATTTTGTTTTATGTAACGGTAAAATGATTTTGGGGCCAAAACAGTGATTTTTTTCTATTTTTTCACTGAAACATTGCTCTTACTATTACAGTAGTCACCAACTATTTGCATCATCGATAATGGGGTAAACCTGGTATTTGCATGAAATTCTGAAAACCCAAACCATTTCCTATTCACTCCATTATAAATTGCATGGCTTAATCGCATCAGGGACAATGGCATAAACCTGATATTGGGGTCAAATATTGTAAAGTCAATTGCATATTGACCCAAATTCTCCCCATTTATTTAAAGTTTGGCTTTCTATCTGTTCCAGCCAGACAAAAAATCTAGTTGTTACAGTTCAATTTTTTAGCGTTAGCAAATCTGCATAGAGCCTATTGTTATTCATTATCACCCCTGCACCCCCATTGTCATAAACTCTGTCCCCTTTGTGTGTTGACCAGGTGAGAATACCATACCTGCAAAAATCACATTGTGTGAGAAGTCCTTTTATTCCTTTTCGGCACCCTTGATTGGCTGCTGTTGTTTTAACCTTGGACAAGTTTTTGCCTCAAAGTATCAAGTATGAAGGTGAAATGCTTGTAAGTTAAATTTTTCAAGCTACGCCCTGTTTGTTGTGAGTTTGTAAATATGACTGTAAGATCAGAATATAATACATGTATGTAGTTGTGTATATGTAATACCAATTTTCATGTGTTTGTGGTTGTTTCAATTGGACCCAATGTTATCCGTAACCAAATACCCCCCCCCCCCCCCGCCAATTGGCCCCCTAATGTTATTGGACTAACCCTGTTATAGGGGTAAAATTCTCTGACAAATCGTTCATGCAAATATCAGGTGACTACTGTATATATAAAAATATTATCATTCTGCGGTAAAATACCCTTGGATAACATTTATCTGCAAACTATAATACATGTACTTACAAAATAACTACTTTTTTTTATCAATAATGTGATTTCGACCGAGGAAATAGCATTTAAAGCTGAAATACACGTTCCGCTGTCAGCTCCGGGCGTGCAGTCCCCGTTTTCCCGCCACCCGGGGGGTTCGACCGTGTTCGAACGTTCGGGCTGTACCATTATGCCGCTTCCGCGGGGTCCCCTTATTTGTTAACGGCGTCTAATTTTATCAATATTTGATAAATACTTGACAATTTCTGTAACTATCAACATTTACGAGGATTCCTGTAAGTAATCAGCGTGTTGCTATTTTCCTGTTTTGACACTGTGTAATGTTACACTGTAGCATTGGACTATTCTAACGACGTCACGTTCCCTCGGGGTTACCTGCGGTCACTGAGTGGTTCGAGATTCATGTTCGATAGAAACTGTCACTGCCTGAGACACACACACACACACACACATACACACACACACACACACACACATACACACACACACACGCGCACACACACAAACACACACACACATACACACATACACATATACCACAAGATTCAATTGCCCAAAGACTTGAAATGTAGCGATCTTCAAGCAGATGCATGGCTTGGCGAGGCTTTTTCGCGGCATTCCGTACGCATTGATAGCGTTGTGGAGTTTTTCACTAGTTTTTCAAAGTATTTTTCGACGTTTGACCAGCAGATATAAGGCGAGGTGTTCAATGGCAGGAACACGAACCAATCAATAGAAGAACATGTACAAAATCAAGCCAAGCTGTACATCTGCTTGGTGATTAGATGGGCGATTCCTCCAGACATTTCTTTTTTTCTAAAACCAACACCGTCTTCTCACCTATGAGGTCCTTCATCAGCTCCTGTAAGGTGTCGAACTCCTGCTCCTTGGAGACGCGCAGCTTGTTGTGTTTGGTTCTCTCCACCTTGAACCGCCGGATGACTTCTCGCCCCTCCTTGTCCTTGTTCTTCACAGAAATCGTGTACACGTGCGACCCTGGTCATGAAAGACATGCACTTAAAATTAAGTCACGAAAATATCAGCACATTTTTTAAAAAGAACGTTGTCAAGGAACGCAATATTTTCGAATTTCATTCTTTTCCCATCCATGTTGTCCTTGGTCTGTACAAAAGTGAGAGGAGCTTGTCGGAAGATTGAGGACTTACAAAAAGAAAATCCAGAAACGAAGAAATGTTGCTATACCACCATAGCTTAGGCAGTTGTTAGTATCTGTACCTTTGCCACGGGCACAGCTTACAAACTCTTCTATAGCAGCCCTTCCACCAGTCACAGCCCCCTGGACAGTGAGGCATTACATTGTACATTCGCCAGTCCGTCTACAGTATGTATGACACAACAGACCGCTGTCATGGACACTGTGGGGCCCTTCTAAGGGTATGATTTAATCTGAGATTAGTCTGTTCCTTACCTTTAGTGTTGTGTGTCTCCCTGACTAGAAACGTCCCGACGCCACAGGCCCGCAGCAGAGCATCGGCGTCTTTCCTGTCCAGGGAACCCAGGTACCACCTGTACAGCAAAATCACTTGTTCAGTAACCAGATTAGGATCTCTTTGGGGGTAGATACCACGTAAGGGTTTCAGGAAACACCATCTCATGTACTTATCTGCAGCCAGTAACGCTCCTTATTGTGTACCACAGGAATTCTGTACTTGAAATCGGTAATACGTGCTAGGATTCCCTACAAGTGCAGTGAGCTATCTGCGTGCAAATTGGGAGTTAGAACACCCACAGCTAGGCTTGGACTAAAACTCCAAACCGTATGGTTAAGATGCGGGGTCGCTTGCCACTAGACCACTTATTTATTTATTTATTTATTAATCATAAAGACGTATGGGTGGTCTCTTCAACCCTAAGGGGCTGATTTCCAAGAGAGCCCATTACACTACGTGGAATGATACTTCAAGGAAGCTGGCAGACTTGAAAGCACTGAGAGTTAGTGGGATGGATACTCACTCTTCTCTTTGTAGATCGTCCATGGGTGCGACATAGCCTGCCGGTACCAGCCCGACCTCTAAGGTGTCCAAAAGTCTCGCCTGGTACCACTCGTCGTCCCTGGAAAATAATGATACCCATTAGCAAACTGTAGCGTCGCACTACCTTTGAATACATTCATTTACGGTGTCCTCTGAGACAATCAAACTTGGAAGCAACTTTAATCAACAAACAGTTTGAGGAAACTGACCTGAAATCTAGGATCTCGACTTTCTGGTCTTTCTGCAGGCGCAGGGCTGTCGGCAACTCCGGCTCCAAGTCGAATAGTGCCACGTACGTGTACTCTGCCGGAGAGGACAACACAGAGTCGTTTTTCTCGTTAGACAATCATTAGCAAAAACAACCTGAAATAGAGAAATGAAAGAAAATTGAAGATTAAATTAGCAGGAATACTGTTTTGCTTTTTTTACCTTTGACGTCTTTTTCTGGACTGGAGCCATGCTTTTGCCTGAGCTGCTTGGCCTTGTAGTGGTCGCTGTCTTTGACTTCCTCCACGCAGATGTGCGGGAACCAGCCCTGCCTGCCGTCATGGATGGTCTCTCCGTGCCACATGCCGTCGTGCATCTTCCTCAGCACCCTCACGATGTCCCCCTTCTCCAGGGACAGCTCGTCCGGCTGCGCGGCGTTCCTGCTCTTCGTCACGACCGTCATGGGGCAGTCCCAGTCCGGGTAGATCTTCCCGCCCTGCGGATCCGCCGCGCTGTACTGCAGCGCCTCCACCCACCGCGTCAGCTCGCTCTCGGTCTTCAGCGAGAACACCACCTCCTGGTGCTGCCCGGAGCTGTCCTCGTGCAGGGTCACACGGAGTTTGTTGGTCGGTTTGGGCTTGAAGAAGTACAGATTCTGGAGAAAGGACGACAGCCTCCCCTTGCCTCCATCTGAGGAACTGCCCCTCTCGGAGTCATCGTAAATCTTGTTGACCTCTTCCACGTCCAGCCTGTTGCGCATGCAGTAGTTGACCAGCTCGTAGGTGGCTTCGCCCCCCCTCTTGTGAAGCTTCTTTGCGATGAGAAAACAGTCCGATAGAAGAATGACATAACGGTGGGTGTTTGGCCCCTTGTCTCTCACCAATATGAGCTCTCCCTGTTTCACGATCCAACGACTCTTGTCTAGTAAAGAAAACGGTGGTTTGCATTTCGCGAGGCGAAGCTTGTTGACCACCAGCTCCTCTAGCTCCATAGCCTGCTGTTCTTTGTAGGCCGCCTGGTTGCATCTAACGGCAAGGGCCTTCATCGTCTGTAGGGCCTCCTCTGTTGTCTCAAAATACTCCGAGTTTACGTCCCTGAACGTCAGGATTCTCTCTACAAGGAGAGGGAAGCGCGTCACTCTCTGCATGGGCGTCAACAGGAAGGCAGTCATGGGAAGGTTTCCGCACTGTGGGTCGGTTTCCAACTGCCGCACGTCGTCGCAGAAGGACTTCTCGGCTTGCATGAGCCCGATCAGTGCCTTGGAGTGGTAATGCATGTTCCTGCAGTAGGTGACGTACGGCTCCTGGAACCGCTTGTTGGCGTGGCGGAGGATAATGTCACACACGTCGGAAACCACGGGGGCCTGTTCGCGCACGCGCGCCTGCAGGTCGGACAGGAAGGCCCGGCTGGCGTTGATGACGTGAGCGACGTGGACGGAGATCAAGGTCAGCGCCTGTCCACCCGCCACGTTCTTCTTCTCCAGGTTCCTCAAGAAGTGTTCCCCCAAGACGTACATGCTCTTGATGAAGGACTCTTCGGACGAAAGAACTTCGAACATAGCCTCTTGGAGCTGCCTCTGCGTCGGGGTAAGACGGTACTTGATCCCGCTCTGAATGACTTGAGGAAACTTGTCCCACGTAGGAGTACTTGAAGACATCCAGGTGAGAGTAGGCGGTCCTTGAGTGTCGCTCTTCACCAGGATGGGTATCCTCTCCGTCTGGTACACGTGATAGAGCGGAGCAGGGGTCATGTAGTGGCTTTGGTTGTTGATGGAGGCGCTTCGCTTCACGGTCCGAGGGGACGAGTCTCCGTGCAGTTCCTCGCTCGTGCGGAAGGGTTGGGAAAGCGGCTCGCTCTCCTCGTCTCCGCAGAGCGCCACCACGCGGATGACGTAGTGAGCCTTGGGCTGCAGCCCCTCGCAGGTGATCGACGTGTCTTCGTAGTGGCTCAGCCTCTTCATGACGAGTTCTGTGTAAGGCTCGTACAGTTCCGTGATGGTGACCATGTAGCCGTCGATCTTGTGGCGCGGAGGCTTCCAGGTGGCCGTCACCTTCCTCCCGTCGTTGTAGACGATCGTCAGGTTCTTCGGCTCGGCGACGGGAGAGGGAACCGCGCCTGGTCTGAGCACCTGCCGTCGCTGGAGGGTGGAGATCCTCCGCTGGATCTTCCTCCTGTGCCCCGCGTTGGCTATCCTCAGCTCGTTCTTTAGGAAGCTGTCGAGGTCGTCTTTGGAGACCAAGTCCCAACCGCTCACCGAGTTCTCTTCGAACAGACTGGCGTGGCGGCACACGTCCTCCTGAGGATCGGCTTCGAAGTACTGCCGCACCTCTGATGGCGACCAATGGTCGAAGGGCTTTGAAACCAGCGAGAGCCCGCGAGGTTCAACTCTCCGTCTCACTACCGTTGCAGGCATTGGAGACGTGTTTCGGAGCAAATGTGCCCTCTGAAACCACTCCGTTTCTAGTTCTTTGCTTAACGTCATGTCGCCGGGTTCTAACGTGGGTTGGTCGATCTCTTCGTCGATTCCTGCTACTTGTTTTGAAGTCACCTTCAAGAAGTCTTCCTTACCTGATGATGTAGGGGTAGGGGGTAGGGACCTTCGAAATATTTCGGACCTTTTAAAACGATCTGCTCTATCTTTCATAGGTTTTGGAACGTCATAGAGCCAGTCGGAAGAGACATTTTTGTACACTGGTGATTGTCGCTCCTCTGGTATTGCACTTGTCATTATGGAAGATTCGGGTTTCAGTATATCTGACTCACTCTTATAGCCTAACCTAGACGGCATGAAAGATCTAGGGTGGTCAGACTGTTGGTCAACACGGGCGTGGGGCTTGTCTGCTGTTTCGTTTTCCGTGGCGGTTTGCTGAAATGTTCTCTCTAGAGGCATGGAATATCTTTTGGTTGACTCGTCTGTCAAGTAAGGAAACCTTTTACCTACATGGTCCTTTAGAGGAACAAAGGACCCTTCTTTATCTCGTTTGTTCAAATCTCCAGCCCTAGCAGGTGTTTTTGTTGGAGACGTTTTCACTTCTTCAAATGTTTTGAGTCGTGACGAGACGGTGTTTTCTGGTGACCCTGAAAACAGCGCGCGCATTCTGTCAACTTGGCCCTCGCCGTTTGAGGTCACCTTTCCTTTTGCCCGTGCTGACTTTTCGTTCGAGACGACGGGTGAACCCTTTGGTTTCGAAAGTATCTCTGGTCTAAGAGAATATCTGTTTCTATAATCTAATGGGGGAAAAGTTCTACGGACCACGACATCTCTGTCAAAACCTGTCGCCGTTGGTCCACGGGGTTCACTGCTGCCTTTGTGCTGTTTGCCTGGGAGTGTTGTGGCTTTGGTCTGGTCACTGGATTCACTGGTGGTCCTTCAGAACAAGATAAAACTATCAATAAAACAAGCATTCATCTGAGAGCTACCATGTGGTCTCCAAATCTCCAAACAACCAACTCATGTGAATGTGAGTGAGAGGGTGAAGTTGGCAAATAAGTCTTAACTGTCTGATAAAGTCGCGAAAAGAGCATATGGTAGCCTCGATCAATAGAATCACACATGAGTTGAGCTAGGGGTCATTGATACCAGATAGATATTGTATTGACTGAACGGAACCACAAAGTCTAGCTCTGCTTTCACAACTATACAGTATGAAGAATTCGGGAACAGAAAGAATATATTAATGACCTAGTTACTAGCCAATCCATTCAGGATTTCTACCAAAGAACATTTTTTGGTTGAAATGCTTTAGTAAACATACTTAAGCTCCACATATTTCCCACAAGCAGTCCTTGTTACGCAGTATTTACACTAGTCTGCCTCAAGTTGTTTTCAAATAAAGACGACAGGTCTTGCTTTCAACCTTTCCTCTTGGCGAAAGCTATAAATCTACATATAAAGTTAACACAGCCACCAAAAATAGGTGGTCAAATTCTCCTACCTTATTCATAACCTATGTACCAGCACGTTGGAATAAGATGAAATAAGACAAACAATGTAACAAAAGAAAATCAGAAACAAACAAAAAGAAAACAGACGCACACATAAAAGAAAACTGTGACTGTGCGAGACTCGCTGGCACGTTTTGTACAAGGAGTATTTAACGTTAGTTAGGTTAGTACACATTTAGCGTCTTGCCTCAGTCACGTTCTTATGTTAGTTTCCGCACATACTGTCGGGTGCCCTATTGGAGGGGCGTGCAAACAATGACGTCACGTACTCTGACAAGCTGTTAGGTCGTAACAAAGGCATTTCAACTTTCACTTTGTGTAGGTTCTGGTCTCCCACCACAAAGTTGTCTTGCTACTTGTTTTATTATGTTACATTGCCTTCATATGTGACTTTTCGTTTGCCTGTAATGTTGTTATCATTTCAAGCATTTTCCTAACGCGAGTGGCGTTTTCCACCCAGGCTGGGACTTCATTAGTGGAGCGACGTAGTCATGTGATGTGAACTTTGGCAAAGATAAGGTTGAGTTCCGATCGTGCTACAGAAGAAGAGCATCCTCAATATTCCACAGGATCCAGTAGTTGGAGGATTTGTGTTATTCCAACAGTTGTCATGTATACCAAGAACAACGCCCCCCCTCCCCTCGATCATGTCAATAGTACTGACTGACCTCTGACTTTTCTAATAGTTACTCCACATTCTAATGGGCCTTCTGCATAAAAGATCGATGTTCGACGAAAAGATTACCATCATCATCATAGAATAAGGACCTAGATTTTTATCTAAAGTGTTCGGCGGTTACGTAGTTTCAGTATCGTTTGATAATGACGTCATTGCCCAAAGCACACACCTGTACGACCCAGTAATGCTATAGCGGACCTACACAGTATAGCCGTTATGTTTGTTTGTAAGCATGTTGTGTTTGTATGTGGTTAGAGGGTCACACATAGATGATAACGTTCCATCTCTATAGACTCTATCACTACCGTAAAGTTAGTTTCCATCAGTTTTAAACTTGCGCCATGAATGTGAAAGATCTTTTTACCGTTACTTCCTGTTGAAATGTTTCACAGGGGAGTCACCTGTATCGAGATTCAGCGCGAAGAAGGGCTTCATCTGAGAACAAATTCAAGACTCAACAAGTGTCCTCTTACCTGAGTTTATCCAATGCAAACAGGTGTGTAGGCGAGAAGGCTGCGGACGACTTTCTGTGCCCTTCATGGAACAGCTGATCTATGGCGGCCACCAGCCTATCAATGTCACGCTGCTGTACCCCTTCCTCTTCGGACAGCATGACCTTCTCCTCGTCGGTCAGCCGGGACAGCAGCCTCGGTGTCATCAGTTCTTGAAAACGTAGGAAATTCACGATCCTGTGATGGATTCTGTTCGTACGACACCAGTCCTCAAAATCAAACCGCCCGCTGTCGCCCTTCCCTCCAGGCGACGCCATATTGTGTGTCGGTGTGTAATGAGGCCTTTGGTGCGTATACATGTCCCTGTGCAAACAATATCCCAGGGCTATTATTGTGCTACTTACAGTCGCTAGGTAGCCTTTGAACCCGTCTTTTGTTACGCTTCGGGTCATCCACCTGGTGAACAGGTACATATTTGGAACTCATCTACCAGAAACTACACACAAGCACTTCTCTCACAACAAAATAATAAATGAATTTTTAAAAAAAATGAATAAGCTCTTCTGGTCTTCACGGATCCACTGCCAACATTAAGGTGTCTTTGATGAGCATTTCATAATTGATGTTTGAAAGGAGAAGACTTTTGCGAAGTTTCTGGATACACAAGAGACGGTTTTGTTATGGGCCGTAATGCCATGTAATGCCATCCGCTTATCGCGGGAAATGATGGAAGCCTTTAAGTGTTTACAAAACAAGTTTTAAGTGTTTACAGAATAGTTCAAACCTAAATTCCAATAAAAACACAGAAAAGGTGTACCCTTCAGCTACAGCGTCAGATAGGGACCCCAATATGTATGGTGGACACTGGGCAGTGTTTGTTGA
Source organism: Branchiostoma floridae x Branchiostoma japonicum (assembly GCA_013266295.2). Classification (NCBI taxonomy): domain Eukaryota; kingdom Metazoa; phylum Chordata; class Leptocardii; order Amphioxiformes; family Branchiostomatidae; genus Branchiostoma; species Branchiostoma floridae x Branchiostoma japonicum. The sequence continues at coordinate 14,398,233 of CM023825.1, forward strand.
TATGAAAGAAAAAAGTAAAAAAACTTTATTGCACAACAATTGCACAAGGTGCAATGGATGGCATATACTGCTGTATAACAACAACCATACTATGAGATTTTTAAAACTACCTTACAAAATACTATGTAGTATCATACTATATGAGAGTGTGCTTTTACAATTATTGTTGGAATTTCTAGCGTTTAGGCATAAAAAAGGTAGGTCATCAGTGTGCGGGCCGAGTTCGGGGGTCAAATTTAACTCAAATTCGATTCGCCTTGTATCAAAAGGTAGGCGTGGCCTAAATCTGGTCAGACTGCTTCTGAACTTCAGCCAACCTTGGTCGGCTGGTGCACGTAGTAGATCGAGCACGGTTTGAGGCTGACTACTGGATATAGAAGTGTCCCGCCCCCGATCTTACTTAGAGCACTGCTAAGGTCCCCGAAGTTGGTCAACTTCATCCACAAGTGTTTTATTTTGCTTTATAAATCTTTGTTTATATCATTTATTTTCTTCTATCAAGGATTTGTTTGAATGTCTCTCAGCCTGATTGACGACCGTAAGGTCGTCAATCAGGCTGAGAGACATTCAAGCAAATCCGAGATGACTCAAAGCACATGTGCTGGTCAGACTCCCAGTCTGCTGTAATCCCCCTGGGCAGAAAGGTGGACACTGCCATTGGTCAGCTATTGTTTCCATGGATACAGTAACTTGCCAGAAGTGGGCGTCTTCAAGTTAGTCTGATTTATTGCGTTGGTTAGAGCACGGCTATCCCTAGAGAATTCCAGCATCCTGGTTGGCTGAGAAGAGGGTGGCTGGTTAGTTAGAGCACCCCTACCCCAAGGGAGAGAGGTGCACTAACTAACAACTGTGCTACTATGTGGATATAATCACTAGAAATCCTGGCTCTTGATTGGCTGAGGGGACCTAGCAGTGCTCTAAGGTTCTGAATGTGTGCCAGGGGCTTAACAAATCGGATGGCACCCAGCCTAGGCAGTCATGCATGCGTCCTGCAAATTTCAGCCGTCTAAGATCCTTGTCGGTGACTGGTTCTGTCAGAGAGTGCTTGAAAATAATACAGCATGAAAATCGTACGACGACCCATGACGAATGTGACCGCGCTGTAAACAAGGCGGTGCCATGTCACATGTAGCCGCAGGGCGTCAGGAGCCCATGTTTGGAGCCGCCACGTCGTGGGGCCGTGAATCTCCATGTCCGTACAGACCGAGACGACTTGCTCTTGAACCTGCCGTCCATCTTCTGCATTCTTCGGTGAAATGAGGCAAGTAAGTACAAGGAACGCTACTTGTTATACGATAACACTTTTGTGTACTCTTGTGTGTTCCATGTTGTGATATATACAGATGTAGGCATGTCTTATATGTTTTCATGGGAACGTGAATCATTCATTATCATGCCTAAGCCTTAGCTTTTGAGAAGCTTATAAATGACAAGAACATCGTAGTAAGTCCAACATGAGACTAGCCTTAGGGCTACAATGGAAGGGATTCGCACATTATGATAGACTCACATCATGTCTTCTGCCTTCCGAGGCACCATAGATCAGGACCCAAGTAAAAGGCGATGGTTTGTAGTTGACATATTTTCTAAGGACTTTTATGTGTCTATAAGGACTACGGTTAATCACATACCCTGGGGGAACGTGAGTGTAGATCGCACCAGGCTTATAGGCTTTTGGATGCGAGAATATTTGAATGTTTGAAAAGGATAAATACATTTACCCGTACATGTACATACTACCTATTGTGAGGAATCGCTTCTGCGACACTTTCGGTATGCTACACACGTAGTGATGACTGTTATTAGCGCTTCGTCATTGTCAGATGTTGACTCTGGGTGTCAGGCTGTGACGAACGAACAGACCGTGACGGTTAAAGTAATCCAGTGTCATCTGAAACGAAAGACACGTTTGCAGGCCAGACTTCCACACAAATACCTGGAATAACCTACACAAATCGGTACGAAAATCGTTCTTTCTTTCTATCTGATGGAATTATCAAACGCTGTTATTGACTGAGATGACACATAAGGCTAGCTAGTATTCTGCTCGTGTTTCTGTTGTACCAGTCCGACCAGTAACCTCGTTGTGAGGACTCTACTTAAGGTGACTTAAGGTTGACGTGTGGGTTTGCACGGTGACATTTAACAAAACAAAGCTGGTAGCTTGAAAAGGCTGACGTACAACGTATAGATTCGGATATGTATGATCTGAAATTACGTACTATACAAGTCAACCTTTACCTGATATAAACTACTTTATTGATTTCCAAGGTCTCGCCATGGACATTGAAAAAGAACGCCGTGGTAAAGATAGCAGACAATTCGCGCCCAGTGAGTTGGTTTCATTCACGTCAACTGTCACCATGGTCGCTGTTTTCGCCACTGGCTAAATTCCGTGTCGTATACGGTCCCTGGTAGTTGCCATTTGAAACGGTCGAAGCCATATGGCATAACGGCGCACCATAAGAATTAGCACGCTCCGTCAACACCGTAATGTTCCGTGAGGCTTAGGCTTTTTGACCCGGGTTCGAATCCGAGCTTGTGCTCTTTCTTTTTTTTTTACTATTAATAGCTTTACTATTTTTCTCGATGCTGTCGTACATTTGCCATTAAAATGTTGCTTTTTATACGTTTTGCCACTAAAAAGAGTCATGATGCGTTCGGACATAGCATCGACCGGTCAGCGATATGGCATCGACCGTTTTAAATGACAACGACCGTTTACGAGACAGAAACACGCTTTTTTATATCCATATATGTGTGTCTACCTCTATCTTCTGATGTCTCTGTGTCTTTCTGTCTTTTTGTCTCTATCTACCTGAGTGTGTCTATGTGTCTGCCTGCCTATCTGTCTCTCTCTATATGTGTGTGTGTGTGTGTGTGTGCGTGCGCGCGCGCGTGTGTATCTACATATATAGCTTCATATATCTTCACTTACTAGTACTATAACTAATCTGTTTGCTCAAGGCTTCTAAACATAACCTCTCAAACCCAGTACGCATTAAAAAGCCGTGGTTGATTATTGGCTGTTCATATACCAGTACTCAGTGTATGATAAACTTACTTTTGTCGTACAGTCGTCCTGTCTGACTCGCTGGAATTCCTGGAGAGACAATCCTCCCTCCACATCACACAGTCGAGGCAGTCAAATGAAAGACTCATCCAGGAGTACAACGTGGCCCAGAAACAGTGGTCTCAGGGAGCTCGAGAGGCCACTCAACGCAGTAACAGAGATAGAGACTCTGGGAATGGCTCACAGCGAAAACCTGTCTTACAAGCTATGGGCACAACTTCTGTGGAGAGACCAAACGACTCGGAAAGGTCGGTCATCAGTGCGTTTCAAGGCCACGTTATAGATGGTGAGTATGACTTGTTTTCCCACCGTTAAAACACATGCCAAACTTCAATTTGAAGAAACTTAGTTGATGTTGGAAAACACACTACGACGATGTTTTCTTGCCACTGAAGACACCAAGCAATGTTTACATGCTGACGCAGGTCAGTCCATGTCTGCCGGTACTGCGGGGCGGTGGACAAACGACTGGGTAGTCCAGACAAGCGACATCAACACAGAACCGGTTCCCGCCGGACGTCTGCAACCGTTACGCATAGAGTTACAGTCCCCACGACCGACGGGGGAGCGAATGAGTCAAATCAGTGACCCTAACACCAGCCTGAGTAGTGGTTAGTGTTTCTACGTTGTCTTTTCAGATTCCTTACTGTTTCCCTATTCTTTCCGGATGATGACATTGCCGGTCGAATACCAATGATTCATTTCGAAACGTTGTCTACTGAAGAGTTTAAAGCATTAGTTTCTTAGGTTAGGAATTTATTTAAACAAACTAGGTCCAACTTCAACTTCAGTTCGTCTTCTCACATCGTAATTCAAGAAGAAAAGTTCTTGCAGGCTTCAAGGTGTCTGAAGATACACCGAATACGATGGCTCTTTGGCGTGAAGAGACGGACTGGAAGAGGCACCGCGAGGGAAACAGTGAACAAAACCTAGTCTATCGGGATGATCAGGCTGACGTAATCCCAGACCAGCAGCCAAAAGGCCATGTCGACACCCGCCGTAGATACAGTTGAGTAGTTTAACGATTTTAGGACAGCTACGTTCTTTCTCGTACTCTCTTTGCCACTACCCAGCGGATGTCAGTTAGCTTTCTTCCGATTTTGGAAAACTGTTCTGTGGGAAAAGAGTTCTTCGTCTCGCCTTTCCTTCTTTTGCCATCTGGCGTATCCAGGTCATTGAATCACTGTGATTGGTCCACACACAGAATCGGCCGGCCCGGTGATGTCAGGAGCTACCCGCTTTGGATGGACGGGATCAGACTCTGAGAACGACAAAGGTAAGGAGCACTACGTACATAGCGTGATGACTATGCCGTATTGTTCTCTTTTGAAATAGTGGAATTACTTGGCTTGGATGAAGGCTAGACGAGAGGAGGAACCTCGGTCACGTTTGGGACCGTACCCTTCCCACTGCAGCGACATCTAGCTGCAGTGAGAAGTAGAACCAATCTGTATTGCCCTGAGGAAGGTGGGAGACTGTCAATCGAAACAGTGGCAGGTGGTTCTGTAGAAAGAACTTCGTTAACCAGTGATTTAACCAACCCGATGAAACTATTTCGTTTTTCCGCAGGTCGGTCTCTGTCGATAGACACTGATCCAAAGCGGTCCCTCCGACGCCATTGGACGACCGACTGGGTAGGACAGCTGGGCGACCGAAACGAAGGCAACGAGTTTCCCTCCTCTGTGAGTTTGCCGCCGATACGCATACAGGGACAATTCCGTCCAGTAAGTCGCCAGAGGGGTGACCCGGTCGCCCGCCAGACAAGCCTACCGTCGATGTACACACAGGGACAACACCGAACAGTCAGTCGGCAGAGGAGTGACCCTGGTGCCCGCCTGAGAAATAGTTAGTGTTTCAGCAATTGTCTTCAAGTGTGTGTGTGTGTGTGTGTATTTGTGTCTGTGTCTGTGTCTGTGTTTGTGTGTGTGTAGATAGTTGCGGTTAAGTACAAATGAAGTATCAAAAACCCTGTGCAGGCTCGGGGGGCTCCTACGATGCGCCCATGACCGTGGCCTACTGGCTGGAGCACCATGCCTGGTCCAGCCACACGAAGGGGCTCTGGCGATACCCATCGTACCCTCAAGATGGCCACTCTGATGAAGCCACACACTGGAGGCCGAGGGAACGCCGCAGAGCCAGTTGAGTACAGTTTGAAGATACTGTGACAGCTTTTACATTCTATTCTATTATTATATTATTAATGTTTGCAGAGCCGTGAACGCTGGGAACGATAAAGTTCGTTAATGTATCATTTATAATGGACAGCGTGATTTCTGCGTTAAGTCACAATATCTTCTACCAATCCGAGTAAGGATTACAGCTACTGGCTCACGTCAGTGTTGCCTCGTCTTATCTAAGCAAGACTCGCTTCTATTGGTCCCCTTGCAGGATCAGCCGACCCCCTGTTGTCGCTACACAGAGCTTCTCGCGCCCAGCAGACGAGATCACGTGATGAGAACGGCAAAGGCCAGGGATATCGTATGTACAATCTTTTTCAACAAGGTGTAAAGTGCCTTTCCCAAGAGCACAATATTTGGGACCTGCCAGGGATTCGAAGAACTATGATGTCTGATATTGCAGCAGCTTATTCCTTAGAGATATTGTTAAAAATTGAGTCAATACATGATTAAGTTGGACAGAAATACCTGCTAAAATGAAGTCTGAAGGTTTAACCGCCCAGCATGGCAACACAGAGTCACGTGAGTGCAAATGCCCTATTGAACACAGGGCACCCAAGCTCCCGGAGGCGTCGGTCTAGAAGCAGAGGAAGCGAAAGGTCGGATCCGGGCAGAACAGAGAGAAGGGTCAGCAATAGTCGCAGACGGAGTCGGCGGCGTTCCAGCACAAAACGTGGTAACTACAGCGGCGACTTTATAATGGCTTTATACAATGGCTTCGTTTGCGTTTGGCCACAATTCAGCAATATGACAATGACAATGAAGTCTATTGCATATCCATGCTCAACATAACCTAAATGCATCAAGTTAGATACCTAGGGCCATTTTGGCTGGTAGAGTAGATGGCGTCTCTGGGCTAGGACATGGTGAGTGACAGTATATCGAATGTCTTTGTGGCTAGCTAACGTCTTACGCACGCGTCGTTGTACTGCACAGATACCAAACCTCAGCCCCCAATCCATCCTCCCGTGAAAGTGGAAAAAGAAGAAACTCATGGCGAGAACACAACAATTGAACAGAACGACGAAAATGAGAACCCTGAAGAAAAAGCAAATCTCGTGGAAAGGATCGGCGCTCTACTCCTTCACTTGCCCGCTGCACTGTTAGAAAGTGGTGAGTATCAATAGAACCCGTCAGTGACGCCAAGGAAGCAGGTATATTTGTTTTCAAAGCTGAAATTTCAAAGTAAATTTCTTGTGTGTGTATTTATTATTTATTCTCTGTCTACCTCTCTACGTATTTTCCCACTGTTCTCCTCCCAACAGACTCCCGGGGCCAACTTCCTGTTGGCTCGGAGCCAGCTTCTGGGACCTACATGTAACTTCCTGTGCCTGACCTTTTCTGGTGTGTAGTTAGGTAATTCTCCCCACCCACGTGCTTTCACTCAACTGTACGAACGCTCAAGCAAATACACAAAGAGACAAATACACCCAAAACAATACCTCCGCTTTCACGGAGGTAATGATGTAAAATACGGCATCTACCGTTTGGATGATGTCATTTATAAGTCGTGTGAAACAAAGCTGCATATGAGTGGACAGAAAGTGGTGTTCTAAGAGCCTTCCGGGTAATAGAAAAGTACCTCTTTTGTCTGCGGCAGTGTTTGGAGCTCTATTGGCAGGGGATAAAGACTCGGAGGATAGCAAGACGACCGGCAGTTCAGACGGCCGACAGGGCGGCAAGGAAAACACTCAAGAAAAGAACACCGAGACCCCAGGTGATTGTTCGGAGTGTATATGAGCGAATACTATTTGTCTACAAACAGGGCATGGCATTTTCAAATCAGATAACTAGTACCTGTTTCGGTTAGTTAGGCAAACCTTTGCTCATGTGGTTCACTCTTAACAGGTGCCAAACAACCGTTCATCGCGTCAAAGGGTGGCGGTAAAGACAAAGAGGGCGGTTTGAGGGATCAGAGTAAAACTCCTGGAAGTGGGTCGACGGGAGGAGACGACAGCAAGGCTAAGAAGGAGTCAAGTATGATTATAGAAGTTTACTTCTGCTTGCGTTAAAGATTATCCTATATTATAATATATAAATCTAACCTTCTTGTTAAACAAAATCACAACGTCTATAAATCTTGCAGACCCTCATGACGTGCGTACGGGTCGACAGCATCCCATTTCTGGGGCCCTGGCATTGGACAGCTTGCCGTTGTCATCATCATCGTTATTGGCCAGAAGACGTGGACGCGACTATAACGTCAGCTCGGGCAAAAAGTAACAGAGGTGTTGGTAAGTACTAATTCATTTATTCATGAGAAGAGAAATAGGGCATTGATGTCAAGGTTAAAGGGACAAAAACGCTCTATATTATAAGTCTAGTACGGTTGTGCGGCAAATTGACAACATTGTCCATTCTAAAATCATCTCATTTCTAATGGTCTAATTTCTATTATGTGTCGATCCTAGGGGCTAAAAGAAAAGAGGAATCATCCATTTTTTGGTTTCTTGCGTTTGGAGGACGAGGACTGTCATGGCCATGGTCAAGGTCATGTTGACAGAGGAAGGTCACTGCACCCACCAAACTCACCTCGGCTCCTTCCGTCTTGTTGGCATTTCAAACAGGACATTACGACTTTTGAGAGTTTACAACCGCGATTTTCGCACCCGCCTACAATTTTGGCAACTTCATCAAGGCGTAATTCTCCTTGCCGCATGGTGGCGTTGCAACAGGAATGTGGTCCCAGACGTGACAAACGGATAGCTACTAGTATATGCATATCGGGGCGGGACGAACTCTGGACTGGAACTCTGGATTGTTCTAGCAAAACGACTGTTCGAAGTTGGACAATTCAAAGAGCAAGGATTATGAAAGGATACTCATCTGATGAATATTCTGGTATAGTACGTACATGTAGCACCATGAATCGTCCACAACAGAGCAGGGATCGAGAACAGCCTCTGGTGTTCGTGGAAACTGTTAATCATCTTAGGTCCCGGTCACATTCGTCTTACGACAGTCGTACGATCGCAAACTGATGGCATTTTGGGATAGTCGTGCATGTGTCGTACACGATTCAGCTTTCTTGTTGCGAAAATGTCGTCTTAGATCCTTGTTAGCGACTTGTTTGTCATCACCTGCTTGAAAATTCTACATCAAAACCGTATGACGCGACGGCCTAGGACGAATGTGACCGCGCCGTTACTTAGTTACTAGCATCTTGTCATCTGCTGTCTTGTTTATAAAACATATGCCGCTGTGTCAGCCGAATTATGAAATATGCAGAGATTATGGATTACAGAAAATCAGCATATACGAAATTGCCAGACAGTAATATAAAGTTGTTAACATGGGTAATTTTGCATGCGGTAATAATTTAATCAGCCTCCTGAAAAATTGTACACGTTTTCTGCCTCCAACGCTACTTCTACCATCGGTGTGAACTGAGGTTATGCTGAGCTGAGGCTCGTGTACCCGGAGGCACCACACGTCCTTACTCCAGCTAGCCTGGATGTCAGGCTGTTTACAGGGCCTACACAGGCCAGCTTCTCGGCTCTTGGGCCAACAGGACCTCAACGCAATTTTACCACAGGCCAAAAGAGATACAGGTTTAACTTTATGTGACATCACCTTGCACAGGGTCTAACCCAGAGGCTGTGGTAAAATTTCCTTGGGGGCATGTTGGCCCTGGAGCCGAGGAGCTGGCTTATGTGGGCCGGTCCTACGGTCGTTCCCACGTCCTTTGTTAGCAGCTAGAGGCCATGTAATGGTGAGGTCGACATTTCATCCTCGTACAGACATACATGCTTAACTCCAAGCTTTACCTGACATCAGGCTGTTTCTTACGTTGTTTCTTCAGTGCAATGAATTAAGTGAGTACAACGAACTCTATTTGGTGGAAGGATTATAATTTATGTGTCCATACTCGAATGTTCCATGTGAACCCGTTTGTGTTTTTGCCTGGGGACCTCTAAGTTGTCATTACCATGTCTGGGGGAATTTTAGAGCCATGAAAATAACCAAGTACAAAATTGCAAACTATTTGGACTCCGCGGATAGAGCCTTGTACATAATTGTAGACTAACAGCCAATGATAAAATCTGCCTGGGTTTCTGGTTTCTGGACATCATAAGCCAGGTAAGACTTTTGTAACGCTGAAATGTCCCTGAAAGGCGCCCTGTCATGCCAAAGACTCGCCGCCGAAGTGTGCAGTCATTCTTCAAGTACATGTAGTTCGAAGTTTGTAAGGTGCACTTGTACATTCAACATTCGCGTATAGGTATGTTAGTTGCGTAGCTGTGGCTTTTGACAACATTTCTCCTTTTGTCTGGTGTTTACGTTTGGGATTAGACTACCGACAAACAGCCTGCAGCGAGAGCTGTCAAAACAATCAGGTACCGTGTCAAACTTTCACACGAAAGACAAAATTTCCTTTCGCAGGCCAAGCTAACAAACGAATACGGTCTGCACAATCCGGTACAGGAATCATACCCCTCTCCCTTCCTTAAGGGGTAAACAAATGCTATCATTTAGGAATGATATAGACACTGTATAACTGTTGTATCTATATATATCTGTAACAGATCAGTATCTCTCGGTTGCCTCAATGTTTCTGTGGTACCGGTCCGACAAGTTGTGTCGTGACGTCACGACTGACCTTAAGGCATTAAGGCATACAGCAGGTGTGGTAGCGTTCTTTCTTTTGGGGCGATTACCCAAAATTATCCACAGACCGCCGCCAGGCACCAAAGGCTCAGTGGGAGAGACATAGAGTTGACCTGAAGGTGATGAGGGTCGGTATCTTGTGTTACTTTGCATGGACAAGATAGTCAAGTATCCATTAACCCTATAATCCTCACACGATCGGACAACACGGGTAACGTAGTGCCATCGTTGCCTTGGTTACAGCGAGGGGAATCTTTGTATGCATGTGCGTGCATCCGTCTGTACATGTTTATCTTCTAATGCATCTAGGACAGAGGGACAGGGCGTGCTAACGTAATGTGCATATCGTACTGATAGACAAGAACGAGATATCGTCATTAAGGAATTCGTACCATTTTTCTCCACAACATTGCACAATACCACAATCGGTGAAGTTTGTGTTACCCATTCGTGACGTGTGGACAGTGTTGTTTACAGAAAGCAGGTGTGCCAGTGGCAGGCAGGCAGGTGGTTTGTTTTGCCAGCAGAATATATATATACGGTCGGTGACGGAAGTCGTAAGAACGAGTCACTTTTTTCTTGAACAATTTACTACCGTGGGCAACGACATCATTTAACTGCTGAAATGTGCTCCAATGTCTACACTTATGGCAGCTCTGGGCCACACATTGGCAACCTAGTAATGTTAGACATTTAGTCACCTATTCTTCGTCCATAATCGTGTATACGTATTAGGGAATTTCGAATATCTTCTCTTCATTCTATGTAACGTTATCCATCCATCGTGCATCTTGTGTCAATTCAGCAAATGTACCAATGTTGTTTATATTTGTTTTTGTTTGTTTACAGACCTTCGCCATGGATTTCAAACAACACGATGGTAAACAGAACGGACGACTAGGGCCCCGTGAGTTGATTTAATTTAATTACTTTACACATGCGAACAAACAAACAAACAAACAAACAAACAAACAAACAAACAAACAAACAAACACACACACGCACATACACCTCACACACACACACACACACACACACACACACACACACACACACACACACACACACACACACACACACACACACACGCACACACATACAAATACACAACCTTTGGCTGAGTGCTATGCAGCATTTGGCATTTCTATCCGAAATACTGGTATAAGTCACAAGTTTTAAACATCGTAAAAACCCAGCAACTTCTTGAGTTAAGGACTCCTAGTGTTCTATAAAACCACAAACATCTGAACATACCGAAACGAGATAATGACAGAGACACGTTTTCCGACACTTTCTCGCTAGGGAGCCTGTCTATGAACCGTCTGAGACGTTCCATGCGGAGTCTGCTGAAGGGTGGGAAGAAGAAAGGGGCAAATAACAAACTTTCGGAGAAACAAACTGTCGAATCTCGTGAATTCGCGCAGCAAAGCCACAGAGATTCGATTGATCTGAGCACCTTGCCTAGTCAAGGACAAAGTGAGTGTGTGGTGTGTTATTTGGCATCATCTAGACGCTGCGGTCTGTCGCTTTTTCTGTTAATAGTAACTAAATCGCGCTTTAAGCAGTCCTCCCACTTGTCAGGCCCCTCTGTGGGGCGGGGAGTATGGAGCCTTGGACAGTGAAAGTTTGGGTTACACAAACTGGTGATAGGCCAAATATCTTGCTTTATAATGAGGCCGTCTTACCATACTCTCATCTCACGAATGACATACCTCAACCCTCAAGGGAGAACGTTATTGAAGAATGCCGTTAGTCCTTGGTAGTTCTAAAACGTCTAATACTACTAACACTTCAAATCATTCTTCCGTACAGATCTGTCTAGATCCCTGGAACTACTGGACAGACAATCCTCCCTGCAGATCAAACAGTCCAGACAGTCGAACGAAAGACTCATCCAAGAGTACAGGAACATCAACGATAGCGTCTTCCAGAAGCAGTCGGTCCTGGGAAAACCGGTCCAGAGACAGTTGGTCCAGGGACAGCCGGTCCAGGGACAGTCGGTCCTGGGACAGTCGGTCCTGGGACAGTCGGTACAGGGACAGTCGGTCCTGGGACAGCCGGTCCTGGGACAGTCGGTACAGGGACAGTCGGTCCAGGGACAGCCGGTTCTGGGACAGCTGGTCCAGGGGCAATCGGTCCAGGGACAGTCGGTCCTTGGGCAGCCGGTCCAGGGACAGTTTGTCCAGGGACAGCCGGTCCCGGGACAGCTGGTCCAGGGGCAGTTGGTCCAGGGACAACCGGTCCTGGGACAGCTGGTCCAGGGACAGTCGGTCCAGGGAAATTTGGTCCAGGGACAGCCGGTCCTGGGACAGTTCGTCCTGGGACAGTTGCAATTGGTCCAGGGAGAGTCGGTCCAGGGACAGGACAGACAAGTAAACAATGGAGCTCAGGACCTTAGGAATGACACTGAGTTAAAGCATGTCGCACAAGGTAGTGGGATATTCACTGTGGAAGGTCCACATGGGACGGAAGTATCTGGCATCAGCACGTTTGAAATGCACGCAGAAGGTTTGTATGTTTGGAGGTCCAATCGTTAAAACTCGTTGATACTCACTACAATTGGTCAACTCGATTAAACAAATGCTTAGAAGCTTCTTAAACGTAGGCAGTCAATGGGTGCATTATGCAAATTTTACATGAATATTGTTCAGATGATATTGCTTCGATTTTTTAAACACAGGACGCCAGACGGAACCTCCCGGCTCATCCCGTTTCCGCCATGACCGCCTCGACTCAGGCGTCGAGATCTTATCATCTGACACGGAAAGGACCCACAGTACGTTCTAATGTTATTATTACTGTGTAAAATGGTGCATATCATACAATGATGGAAGATGTAACGTAGATACTTAGCCATGCTATAATGACGATGTATCAAATGAGTGTTTTACAATTATTAAATCAGTGTTACTTAGGAACAATGCAATCAAATGCAGCACTAGCCTATACCAGGCTTCGGGAAGGGGCTGGGAAGGGTAGAAATTGACCAAATAGACAGATAATACGCCAGGGGATTTGGTCCGCTAAAGAGTACAGCTTTATGTTATGCGGCATGTTATCTGTCTATTTGGCCAATTTCTACTCTTAATGATCTTCCCAGCCGCTTCCCGAAGCCTGGTAGAGGCATGCAGAAATTAACTGTGGATAATAAGAAACATCCCATAAAAAGCCACACTCACAACTTAGCGGAGGTAACCCTACGTTACTCCAATTAATGTGTTAACATCTGACGCAGGTCTGTATGTATCGGACGGTCCTGCTGGCCGGTCTCTTCGGAGCCGAAGGACAAACGACTGGGTCGTGCAGACAAGCGACATCAACAGACACCAGGAGCCCGCGTCCCATATAGTGTTGCAACCCATACGCATAGAGATACACGGGGAGCAAGTCAACAGGACGACTGACCCTGGCGCCGGCCCGAGAAGCGGTTAGTGTCTTTGAATATTGTCTCTTTTTCTCTTGTGAAATACTGTAGCCTGTTCATCATCCCTCGGGAACGATATAGGAGTGTTTCATCCACCTCAATCCTGCAAAGACTTTGCATTTTCTTGACATTTTTTCTGATTATAGCTATGAGACAGGTAGCTGACCCCCCGGTGTACGCTGGGAGGGAGGGCAGCACTCTCAGTACCGAGATCATGGGAAGGTTCCCAAGTTAACAGAGACCTTCTTGCAGGCTTAGGTCAGCAGGCGGGAGATACTCCCATGACGATGGCTCTTTGGCTTCAACAGGAGGACTGGAGAAGGTACTGTGGAAAAGACCGGCCACAAAACCGCGTCTTTCGTGTTAGACGGGCCGAACTAAGTACGGACCACCAGGAGACAAAGTTGACAAACCCATGGGGTGCCATCCGTCGTAGGAGCAGTTGAGTAGATTGACCACCCCTCTCTCCATATCACCTTGCCTCTCATCTTGGAAATACTTTCCGTCCGCTTTGCTTGCTTCCTGGTGGTTCGCAGAGCGTCGTGTGCATCTGGCTAGCCGCATTCTTTGGTCTGTAATTATGTCTCTCCATGGTCGCGATTTAGTTTTAGCTCTTGTGAGATTTCTTCGTTTGTGATGCGTTCTTGGCATCTCACTTGGCAGAATCCTCCCCAATCCTCTCTTCAATGCTTGCTGCTTGTATGCTGTTGAACGGATAATGCTGCCGCATGCACATCATACTGTACCCGTGGCTATGGACAGAAAGAATGTGGAGTTTGATTCCTGCATAACTTATATTAATTATTTCCGAAGTTTGCGTTGAACTTTACAGTCTAAGTTTGCATCTCTACTGTTGAGGGTCACGTTTGCTTCAACTTATTGATGTAAGGACCATTGCTATTGGTCTACGTTAATGCTCTTTCTACTTATACTTTTGCAAGAATCCGTACTTTCAGTCTATGTCAGTTCTGCGTCGGTGAAGGTTAGACGTCCAGGTGATAAGATACGCCAAAAACAGTTACTCAAGCAACTGGATATGATTTTGGAAACGGCCAGACGTTTCAGGTAGCATCCACTACCTTTCGTCAGTGACACTAAAGGACTGCAGGAGAATATCCAGTATATCCAGTTGCTTGAGTAACTGTTTGTGGCGTATGTCAGTGCTGCTTCTACCTATCTAGATAATGATCAGTACTATTGGTTCACATGCAGAATCAGCCGACCCGCTATTGTCACCTGCTTCCCTCCTTCGCGAGACCAGATCAGACGACAAGAGTGGTCGAGGTAGGGGCTTTCGTTAGGTACAAAGGCGTTATGTTCATTACTACTACAGCGAATTACATGTGGGTTATTTTACATGCACATAGGACGTTATTGGCATGCATGAGTGAGACCAACTCCTGGACTGAGAAGATGGGTTTTGTTGGGACGGTGGGTTTCTTTGCCAGCCTTGATCTGGTTGATAAAAACATCCTGCACTTGTTTCCGTTTTTTTCGCAGGTCGATCTTTATCGGTAGGCACACTTCCTGTGCGGTCTCTTCGGAGCCAGTGGACAAACGACTGGATCGGACAGCTGGGAAAAGAACCTGCCTCCAGTATAAGTCCACCGCCAGTTCGTATACAGGCAGAATTGCGACCACTCAACCAGAAGCCAGTGAGCCACAGGAGTGCACCGGACACCGCGAGGAGTGGCAGTTAGTGTCTTAGCAATTACATTTATTAAGTAGATTTTCGGGGGAAAATACCAATCTTTATGGGATACTGGTAATTCTTTCTCATCTTCTTAACGAACACTTATAATACATACAGATTTATCGTTTTCATACTTAAAATAATGATGCATATGAGGACAAACATCTATGAATTTTAACCAATGAATTGTAAATAATTGTAGTCGCCTATCAGCCATTGCACACTTTGTGATGTTTTGGCTTGCAGAAGACTATCACCATGAGAAGTATGAGTGACTGTAGCCATTGTAGCATACAACTTGCCGAACGCATCTATAAATGTTCCCCACGGTGGCAAGGCAAGTTTCTCTGCATCGTCAGTAAAATAATAATATACCACGTTGTATCTCAGCCCCTCTAGGTTCCAAGCCCAGCATGGATCATGACGATACCTACGACCGTTTCGAAACTTTTGTTCAAAGCCTTGACAACATCCGGAGAGGTTTGTGCTTGCTTGCTTACTCACTAATGGTGTCCATCGGTTTCCGATGATGACATATGCTCCATGCTTTCTGTTGAGTAGTGTTCATGTTCTCTGATTGTTCCCTGTTTTCGTCTTAACGTACAGCGAGTCAGACTTGAATACCATTTTACATTCCCTTACAGATATGACCTTCTTAAGTTGATTTGTATCAATATCTCTCTTCTTAGACACAAATCATTATGTTCACGTATGGATTGTGTTGTGTCGAGAAAAACTCACCTGTAGTAAAATCATTGTGCAGATTCGGACTCGAAAGACGCGCCTATGACGATTGCCTACTGGCTACAGAACTGCGCCTGGAGCAGGTACAGCCATGTAGAGGGGTTCTGGCGATATCCTCGCTACGCTCGAGATTATCCGTTGGATGGCACCAACAACAGACAGTCCAGAGGCCGTAGAAACAGTTGAGTACAGTAAACTTTTGTGACAGTTTCTATATTTATGTATTAATGCATCTACACCTGTATGTATATTTACTCAATATGAATCAATCAATCAATCAATCAATCAATCGATTAATCAATCAATTACTCAACATATGTACTCTATCTACCGCAGAATCAGCCGGTCCGGTGACGTCACGTGAGTCACACACGTCATCAGAAGACGAGAGAGGCAGAGGATATCGTACGTACAGGAATTTTGATTTAAGAAATGTGTAAATAATGGCGACCTGGGCACCTTGCGTCCGTTTCTGACATTTGCCCATGCTAAATAGTGTAACACATTTTTTTTGCATTCATGCAGCCTGACTGCATCTTACGTAAGGTGGATAAGAGATAGGGAAGTTGCATAAACCTGTCATACATATTTGTCTGTAGGTCAAGTACTAGTGACGTCACGCTCACGACAAGAATCGTCAGATGTAGAAAGCAACAGAGAAAAAAGACATGGTACGTGCTGGAACGTGTTCTGGTTGGGTTAAGTATTATCAATATATACAGATAGGTTTATCTTTGTGCTTCATGATGTGCAAGTACGTCGTTAACTTATAGAATTTCGCGAAATGGTTTTAAACATACATTTTGCCTCATCCTCCTGTAAGAATGATTTCTGCACATTATCTTCCATGTTTGTTTCATTCCCAGGATCTAGAGACCATGTCAGCTCCCGCTCTGGTCGCAGGCGGGACCGTTCATCAGATCACAACAGGCACAGAGGAAAGGAAAATGGCACGTGGTTCCTCTTGACGAATTCCCTTCTTACATACTGTCTGGTTACTCTGGTAGCAATAGGCAGAAGCTTTATATGCTAATTTGACAGCTTCTCTAAGCCTATGTGACTTTTCTCTTTGGAATGAACAGATCAACAGTTCAATCGTTTTCCACAAGGCATTTATATGGCCAAGCACAACGTCTTGACATCATACAGGTACGTTAAATTTTCCCAGACATGTTTTCTTTGAAGTATTACATGACCTGCCATTCCGTGTAGGACATCTTAGGAACAGTCGGGAGAGGTCGTCTGGAAGTAAGGACAACATCAACGACCGGCCTGAAAGATCGAATAGGGAGGATAGAACAAGGGGCAGACGTCATAACAACAGGAAGCCGCATGGACGGAATCAGAGGCGTGACAACACAAAAAGCAGTAAGCATATTTTTTTTATTCGAACATTTTATGACAAGACATGGTGACGGCAAACTCAAGTTTTTTTCAACTTATCTTATGCCACCACCAACGCAGAGGACAAATACAGGACAGGACAATACTCATTTTCCCCTGAGTTAAGTGAGGACAGTCGTGTAAAGTGCCCAAGGGCACAAGATCGGTGGCATATTTGCAACTTCATCAAGCTTCTATTGTTTTATTAGCGTTTGTCATCGACTTTGTTTTAACAGACTGCAGTGCGATCATTTCAGTTGGTGGCGCTACAGGTAGTATTCTTGGGCTTTCCCTTTAGGGGATCGAAGTCGTAGATAAATGTCGATATTATTGAGGGAATTAAAACATCTTGAACGTTAAAGATTACTGCGTACCCACTTTCACCACAGGTGCCGCTTCAGACGGAAGGAGTCGGTCGCAGGTCGGATCGCAACCCACAGCGGAGGTTAACGCAGAGAAAAAGGTAGGAGGAGACGTGACGAAAGACAGTTCTGGAACTCAGCTCAAGCAGCGAGCGTCGTCAACGGCAAGCACAGGGCAAAACGTAGAAGGAAACGTGTCGAAAGACAACCCTGGAACTACAAGGACCCAAACGACCACGGAGGGGGGAGAGGGTAAGTAGGAACGATTATAACTCTACGCATACACATTCACATTGCAATCACTTTCAAAGACATTCTGTTAAGAAGTCGAACATCGTAATTTGTGTGGTGATTGTAATACTACCAATGTTATTTTTTTCAGACAGTAGAAAAGGCTCTTCGTCTGCGTCACTGTTTGGGGGTCTCTTGGCAGGGAGACAAAAGGACGATACCAAGATAGAAGGAAGCTCTGATCCAAATCAACCGGGAAGCAAAGACAGTGCTCAAGAAACGACCAGCCGGAGCCCAGGTCATACGTTTTTCAGGGATCATCAAATTTCAGTTGTTTTGCACCTGGGAACATATATGATAATACACTGCAACGTTGGGATATGATAGACAGTGACATATTTTTTCACATAGCGTCAATGGTAAATTCTGTTTACTGGTCTTCACAGGTCTCACTGCTGTTTTCACGCGATCATTTTTCGGGTCAAAGAGTGACGATAGAAACCAAGATGGCGGTCCGGCAGACACGCAGGGTAATAAGGCTGGCGGAGAGCAGACGGAAAAAGATGACACCAAGGCTAAGGAAGAGTCAGGTATTGTCTGGCAAACGAATGATGTACTTTGGTCATTGGGTATTGAGTGCCGGAAGGAAGGCATGAACGTGTAATGTTCTCAAGAATTTACCAAGCTGCTTTATAGCACGCCGGGCGACCCCTACTTCTGTTCTTGCCAAACCTTGTTGGACAAAACAAATCTTCAAGTGTGGATGTTTCTGTTTTGATAACTGAGTGCGCGTAATGTTTACTAATCTTTACAGGCTTTGCTAGTGTTTTCAAGCGACCCTTCTTCACGTCAAAGGCAGCAGATAAAGACAGCAACGCTGATGTCCCGGTTATGCATAGCATGAAGGGTAGTGTCGTGAAAGACGACGACAAAACTAAGAAAGAATCAGGTATTCTAAACATCTGTTTCTGTACTGTTAGTGTATATGTATCCTTCACTTTAACACACCAGGTAATTTGCAGGCCAACATCCCAGCTACCAGGCCTATAGCTTGTACTTGTACCTTAAGTTATTACTGTATCACAAATATCTACGTTACGTACTTTCACTGCTGTAAAGTTACTTGTTCACGACGACCTATACGTATCCCGTTGAGGCAGAAAGCTACGATAAGTCTTCCTCACTCACTCACTCACTCACTCACTCACTCACTCACTCACTCACTCACTCACTCACTCACTCACTCACTCACCCACTCACCCACTCACTCACTCACTCACTCACTCACTCACTCACTCACTCCCTTTCTTCCATCCTGCCTGCCTTCCTACCTTCCTTGATAATTCATGGGTGACCTGCTATCTACCCAGGATCCTTCAGTTTCATGAGCATGATTCGTCGACGTTCATCCTCGGCGTCATCATCAGAGGACGACGACCACAAGGAGAAACACCGCCGACCTGTTGTTACAGGAGGCCGTCAGAAGGCAGTTGAAGACCCCGGTAGGTACACTTCGTACGATGTGACCATGGCCACGTACCGTCCGCCAAGCACGTCGGTAGAACGTAATGCACCTGCGCGAAACCACGATCTTAAACGATCCGTTCTGCCGAAGTGCTATGCATAATACATTACGGGTTTCGCGCAGGCACAGTACGTTCTGCCGAAGTGTTCCGCCGGTAGGAGCCCTTCGTACGACGTGTTTGTACGCACGTGACCATGGCCACGTACCGTCCGCCATGATGGTGGGTTGTGAGAAATGCATGCTCTAACCCAAGACCTCATCATGCCTGTTGTCTGCCTTTGCGCATCTAAAGGGTGTCTAATGTGGTCATATTGATAAACTTGGAATGTTTGGCAAGGTAAAGTGCGCCGCCTCAACGTATTGCACGCACGTTGCAGTGAAAACGTGATTAACAAGACTGGCAATGAAAACATACATTGCCATGGCGACGGTGGTTGCTGTTAGGGTTATTGTTTGCATGGCACTGCGGCCCTGCCATCATTTCATGATTTTGAGGAAGACTTGGTACCTATACAGATACAGTGCACTCCCCCCCTGAGTGTATAATGAACAAGCCCCGAGGTCACAGAAAGTATGGCATCCAGCTGGGGCAGCTCTGAGAGGTCTTCTGTGGGACTCCCAAAGGTGTCCAGGAATGTAGGCATAGATGTAGGTCACATGCCTGTAGACATTCCATTCCTGTGGACAAAATGCCTGTACAATTCCTAGAATTCTTGCGAATCACACACAATACTGTACCATTTGGCTCCTCCCTGAGACGTCGCCAAAAACTACCTCGCCTTCAGAATACATCTTTTCTTCAAAATATCTACAGTTTAACATTTAATGTAACTTAATTGTTCACGCTCGGGTAACAATGCTGAAGACTATCGCCATGGCTATTGCTTTAGCTTGGTGGGTGTTGCTGGCTCCAGGAACTTACGGTCTAAAAATACTAGCGGTGTACCCGAGGTATTTTCTAATAAAGTATCAAAGTATCCAATTGCTGGCGCAGAGGTTCAAGCGGTATGGTTTTTGTGACTTCTTGAAACGTCTTTTGGAGAAATCTCAACAATCTTGATCATGAATTCCTTCAAAGCAGCTGGGATTGTTGGAAACGCGATGCAGTCCTTCAAAGGTCTGTTCGGCGACGATGGCAAAAGCCTGGCAGAAAAAGAATCAGAACATACCATCATGTCCACCGGACGGGGAAGACTAGCGAAAAAAGAAGCTGAACACAGCATTGCGGCGACTCAAGGCAGCAGCCTGTCGAGGAAAGAAGCAGAACACAGCATCATGGCGGCTCGGGGAAGCAGCCTAGAGAAAAAAGAAGCGGAGTATGGCATCATGGCAAGCCAAAGGAAAACCCTTGCGGAAAAAGAAGCTGAACATAGCATGATGGCAAGCATGGGAAAAGGGCAAAACCAGTCAGGTAACTGGTTAATGTAGAGGGAAAGGGTATTAAACCCGCGGTGATGAACGGATAAAAATTCTCTTATCCTGTTTTTCGTGACAAACAATGATTAGCATCAGATCGACTTTGGTAGCGGAAAATTGTTTTAGACCAAACAATTCAATAATTTATCAATTTCAATGAAAAAGGTATCTTTTTACACAAGAAGGTACATATTAAAGACATATATGATTACTACATTTACTGCTTATTGATGGCTTGGATGCTCTTTCTTCGCGTTTGTATGGAAGCAGCATCCTAACAGACTACTGATATTCCCTCCTCTGCTTGGCCTTTGGAGGTAGATACAGTATTCAAATACCATACTTTGTTTAAATGTTAGGGGAAAGCATGCATCCGCCCGCATGCGTTGTTTTTATTCTCTCATCATAAAAAAATTATTTCTGACATGTACATTTTCAAATTCCTTAAGAATCCAGCGGGGTTTTCGGTGGGCTGTTCGGCAGTCTGTTGGGCGGTGACGATGGGAAGACTCAGGCGGAGAGAGAGGCAGAACACAGCATCATGGCGAGCCGAGGAGGGGACTGTGGACACCACCACGATTCATCAGGTAACGGGTTACCATAAAGGATAGAGGTGTTAACAGGATCTCTCCGTAACAAGGTCTGGGTGGTGTTTTGACATTGCTGTGTCGTGTCTTCTTTGTCAACAATTACCTACTGGTTTATGATTGTTGCCATGGCTACCGTTTCACCAAGATGTAACGGACGTTGTGGAAACGACAGCCGTTAGAACGTAGGCAGCAATCTGAAAAGAATTACGTGATCGGAAACAAAGAAATAAGCAACAAACAAACAAAAATCCAGCCACCCAGAATCTGTTATTTCAACTAATTAAAAAAAGTCACCCCAAGGTTCTTTTTGTAACATGCATCTGATACTAAAACGTCGGATATACTACGGTGTAATTTCATTAATTTAATCTCATTAACAATGAACTTAATCTCATTAACAACGAACTTAATCTCATTAACAACCACATCTTCCTGATGTTCACCAGAATCAACGACTTTCCTGTCAGGGTTGTTTGGCCGGAATTCAGCTCCCGCTGACTGTAAGACTAATAAGAAGAGTGCGTGAGGTTCCCGTTACATTTTCTTTCGCGACAGGCTTTAAAGCTATGCTGGCATGGCCTATGCACAAGATTGCATATAATCTGACATCTTCAGCTGCCACGTTAACAGCTTTTTATGCCTTGGAACTCTCATCTGGATGCAGATATCACCATATGCACAAGTTTACCTCTGCAGCTTTGGCCGCATACAAAGATATCATTTGAATATGATTCAGCAAGACATTAAAAAAAAGATGTGGACGAGAAACGTGACATCGCCTCGCGATAAGCTTTGTTTCAACATGTATAGCATTGAGCAGTTGCGGGAGTCACAGTTGTGATATGTGATTTACAGTCAAATCCCACTTCTGACACCATCTTTTAGTAGACTGGTATCTATTCCATGCTACCTCCGGTTTGCTCCCCTGATAAATATCCATGCAACATGGAAGCGATCAGAGGAGTGAACTGGAGCTAGAATAGGATGGAGACCAGGCTATCATATCTATATTCGACATTTAAATGTTATAGGGCGTCTTATCTTCTGTAAGACGCAAACATGTCACATTGTCTGTAACACTCATTGACTTGCTCAGCAAGCCGTATCCAATGCTAAAGCTTTTTTTAATTGATAAAAGCTATCGTGGAAATGATGTGGCTTACATGAGTTTATTGAGGTATGTATCAAGTCAAGTCCTCTTGCTTAACAAACGTACAACATTCTTATAGACGAGGGTCAACGAGGGTCTATTTTTGGAGCGCTGGGATTGGACGACTCCTCGTCGTCGTCATCATCATCGTCGTCATCAGATGATGAGGACGGCATAATTACGTCACTGTTCTCGGCGGTGGGGCTGGGCGGTGGACACGACACGGCGCCCAGGAGACATGGGCATTGCCACAAGAAACACAGAGGGCAACCGGATGCCATGAAATCAGCTTGGTCAAAACGAGACAGGGGTGGTGGTAAGTTTCCGTTTTTATTTGTAAAAGGAACAAGTCTCTGTTTAAGGGACAAAAGTGCGCTCTGTATGGTTTTATGACATGTGCATTGAACTAGTTAACTGTGATAGCTCAATCAGTCAAAAATAATTTATGAATGTCAAAAAGACAAATGACATGTTCATATTTCATTCTTAAACCATATCTTTGTAAATGGCCGATGGTTTAACCCTCTTACGTTATCATGTGTTTACTCCAGGAGCAAAAAAAGGAGGGGAATCGTCTATCTTTAGCTTTCTAGGGTTTGGTGGAGAGAGCGACGCTCGTCGCCATGGTCACGGCCATCGTCACGGCCATGGTCACAGAGGAAGGCCACCAAGCACACCGAAGTCTCCCCAGACCCCGTCCATTTTTTCAGCATTCCAACCACATTAGGGCAAGGGAAGGAACGAATACTGTCTGTAAAAATGCTGTTCTCGTCTCCGTGTTTATAAGAATATAATAATCGTATCTCGACAAGGTTTAGCCACTCCTTTTCCATGTAACGTTACAACTTTAGAGTAGTAGGAAGTCTCCTCACTGTTTTCGAGCAGTACAACGAGTGGTGGATTCGCCCTACAAATTACTCGTACATATATCTCTGATGCATGTACTATATGAATACATTTCCTGCTCCTGCTGTCTAAAACCTACTACTTAACCTGTGCTTGCTTCCTTCCTAGCTGTTCTCCTTGTGTTCCATGGCAGGACTCCCGACATCCTGTGGCTGTTTGGGACAGGGTTGTCCGACCTTGCAACCCTTCCCGATGGATCCCCTCTCTGTGGTGGCCAGAAGCAAAGCTTGGTGTTAAGTCCATTTAGTTATGTTTCTCTCGTAACCATGCCTATACTATAGGTGACTTTTGCTTTCTTGCTTTGGGGAATGGAAGAATGATTGCGGCATCTGATCAAGCTTAACAATGGAGACTTACGAAACATGCTTACTTCAATAAAAAGACAGTTTTCTAATTGTGATCATCATCTTCACAAACAGACTGCAGTAGGTGTTGTTTAACATAGGTGGCATAGTAGGATGGTAACCTTTGATTACTGGTATTCCATTTTGTAGGAGTTCAAGGACATTGAAAAAAACACTGATATCCTGCTGTAATTTTTGTATATAATGCGCTATAGTGAGCAATAGCCACTGAATATGTACATAATAACAGTTTACTAAGTCAGTGGCTAATCAATTGCTCACAGCTGCCAAGTGTTCTCATTTAAAATGAAGTAGATGTCTCTGGACTCTGACTTTTTCTCGAAAATGCTGGGTTTCTAGTTACCTGTGATATCTTTCACGAGCTCTTCTACTGAGCTGAACTCCTGTTCCGGAACGACGGACAGCAGACCCGCTGGACTTTTCTCGACCTTGAAGTGGCGCACTACGTCTTCGTGTTCTGTCCTGGCCTTGACGGACACGGTGTAAACATGTGATCCTGTTAGCAAGACAAAAAGAACGGTTTCTGTCAATGTGAAACAGTCTATTTGAACTTTTGTAGCCTATAATTTTCTAAGGAAACGGTTGTCTAATGCTTTTATTTGTTGCGAGTTTAAACCGATAAGAATAGGTTTACGTACCCGTAAAAATGATGCTTGAATCTGTTTGTTACTTAGTTATACAACTACTGCATGATATGGAGATGAAAATGACGACATGCATGTAAATAAATCTATTGACCGTTTGACGTCCATATTGTCTCGTGAATGTTTTCTTTCATCCCCCTCCCCAGGCCTAACATTAGATTGGTTTCGTACCTTGCCCACGTGCTTCTCGCACTAAGAAGGCTCCTTGCTCGGTGCCATCTGCCAGCAGAAGTTCTTCTGCCTCCTTCCTCCCGAGATTGCCGAAATACCAACTGAAAAGTACTTAAGTAAGTACTGTAGCTATACCTTCGGTTATCAATCCTATTAAAAACATGCGACATTGCATAGCTTGGGCACTTATGAGGCGAAAATGGTGGTGGTGGTGGTGCCACTAGTGGTTTTTATATGTGAAAGCAATAGAAGATGATTTCCCCATGAATTTTTCACAGAAAAGACCGTTGTTGACTATGCAGCTTTGCAAATTTCCGCGAAGCTGGTGAGTTACGCCCTATGGATTTGATACTGGTTTAACAACACATTGGGAGATGCAGAATCATTAAAACTCACTCTTGCTGCTCGAGGCTGTACACAGGTGTGACATAGTTGTACGGCACGCTCCCCACCTCCAGCGTGTCCACTCGCCTGGCCTGGTACCAGACATTGTCCCTGTAAAACATATCAACTGTCTCAGTTGGCTTTACTTACAAAATTATCATTTGAAAATTATAGGAAGCTTGGCAATCCAGTCATGGAATCGGGAATCTCCATCTTGACTATGAAAAAAAAGCATCCTCAGCGATCATCAATAAATCATCTTCCCTTTGCTAGTAATCATTAGAAAGATAGTTACCCGTAATCCAGAATTTCCAGTTCTTGTCCCTCTTTAATCTGAAGTTCTCCTGGTCGCTGAGGATCAAAGTCATAAAGAGCGACAAACTTGGGGTGCTCTGCAAAACAAAAGAAACAAGTATTTTAAATTTCTCAAAACTGTCAGGCAATACATCTAAAGTAACTCAATGACTTTGATTCTATTGGTACTATTATGTATGGTTTAGGGGTTGTACATGCCATTCATTGATTGCATCTCTGTATCTGTATAGCCGCCCTCGGCGTAACACACCAGCTTTACAGGCACGCGGCGCCGCGGCAGCTGGCTATATTACGCCGAACTTGTTACACCTAGCCTTTGCACATCTAACTCAAAAATTGTTTAAAGCTATCTAGTGATGAAGCCCATCTACCTTTAGTAGAGACCTGACCGTCTGTGGATGAAGTGCGCTTCTTCCTGAGTTGTTTCGCCCTGTAGTGGTCGCTGTCCTTAATCTCCTCCACACAGCTGCACGGGAACCAGCCCTGCCGCGCGTCGTGCGTGGTCTCCCCGTACCACATGCCGTCCGGCATCTTCCGCAGCACCCGCACCACATCTCCCGCCTCGAACGCCAACTCGTCTGGCTGCGCCGCGTCTCTCCGCACCTGAAAATGCACATGGCACCATATCAAAAAATGCCTATAAAATTCATTTGTGTTTGTAAATAGATTTGACTCATCTAATCAGATGTTGAATCAGATTTCTGGTCTTCTTCAAGATGATACAATAATAAAGATTACTGATGAAGACGAAAGGTCTGGTCGAAAATTTGGTAAGCCAACTCGTTGTGTTAGAAAACAGTTTAAAAACTTTCCTCTGACAAACGTTTACAGAAGTCTTAAAGATTCATTCACCTTGACTGACGTCAGAGGGAAGTCCCAGGAGTAGACGGCGCCTCCCTCGTCGTCCGTGGTGCTGTACTGGAACGCCTCTATCCACCTGGTCCGCTCGCTAGGAGTCGCCACTGAGAACACCATCTCCAATTCTTGTCCATCTTTATCCTCCAAAAGCAGCACGCTAAACTGGTACCCTTCATCCTGGATGGCTTGTTGTGGTTTGAAGAATTTGAGAAGACTACTTTTGCGTCTTGACAGGGTCGACTTTTTATCAGCAACTGCGGTGACTTCTTCTGTTTTGTCGTAAATGCTGTCCTCGACCTCCTCCGCTTGCACGCGGTTTCGCATACAGTAGTTGAGCACGTCATAGGTCACCCCGCCGCCTCTCTTTTGCCTCTTCTTCGCCACAAGGAGTACGTCGGTCAAGACGATGATGTAGCGCTGTGAGATCTTGTCCTCCTTGCTTCTGATCCAAGTCAGATCACCCTGCTTGACGATCCACCGCGACTTGCTCCTCAGTGGGAAGGGGAGTTTGCACCGATCGAACGTCAGCTTCTCTCGGAGGACCTCCTCGAAGTCGTGATGCCGCTCCTCGTCGCGGACTGCCTCGTTGATGATGCTCGCTACTTTCTGCGTGTCCTGTAGGGCTTTCATGGAGGACTGGAAAGAGTCTGAATCGTCTTCTCTGTTGCTCAGGATCCTCTCAATGAGGAGGGGCAGCCGAGTGATCCTCTGCATGGGGAGCATGAGAAATGACGTCATGGGCAGTTTGCTACACTTAGGATCTCCTTCCAACTTGCTCACCTGTTCTCTGACCTCCTTGTTCTGGGCGAGGACGTCTTTGACGACCCGGGAATGGGCATTGACCTCCTTGCAGTACGTCTTGTAGGGATCTAGGAAGTTCTTGAGAGCGTGATTCTCGATGATGTCGCAGATGTCGGAGATGACCGGGGATTGTTCCTTGACCCTCCGTTGAAGGTCTTCCAGGAAGGCCACGCTGACCTCCATGATCTGTCTGGTGTATCTGGACAGGCAAGAGAAGACTCCGTGGCCGATCAGCGCGTTGTGTTGTAAGATCGCCTGCAGGAAGTGTTCTTCCAAGACGCTCATGCTGCGGAGGTAAGACTCCTCGGTCGTTAAGACCTCAAACATGGCCTCTTGGAGATGCTGCTGCTGCTTGGACAAGGTGTATTTGACGTTGTTCTGGACGACTTGCGGCTGTCTGTCCCACTTTGGGGCGATGGTAGACTGCCATCGCACCGCCTTAGAGCCGTCCACCTCGTCTTCCACCAGGATGGCGGTTTTAGCGATCTGTATCTCCTGGTACAGAGGTGCGTCTGTCATGAACTCCGGCAGAGCGGTGTAGGAAGGAAGGGTGTCGTCGTAGTCCTCGCCGGTGTAGAACGTCGTCGAGACCGGTTCGCTCTCCAGACCATCTGATCTGGCGACGACCGTGACTTCGTACTGCACGGCTGGATCCAGGTCGTGATACGTGATGGACGGCTTCGCATTCGGATCAACTTCTTCAGCCACGCCTTCAGTAGATGGTGACGTGAGACGCGATAGTTTTACCAGATAGTGGTCCACCTGGCCGGCGATGTTTGGAGGTTGCCATGTTACAATGACGCCTGTTTCGCCTATTTCATCTACAGTTAGATTTTCAGGAGGAGACAAGGTTGCTTGACTCGTGCTCGAAGGTGACTGAGGAACGTTGTCTGGTACATCGTCATAATACTCGTCTGTTTGATCTTCTCTGGCAACGTCTTGGCAAGTATCTGGCTCATCTGGACAGGCCAATTCAAGAACGTGCTGCTGAGAAAGAGTTGTGGTTGTCGTATACGGGAGAGCGTCCTCTGGTATATCGTCATACGTGTCCTCGTCTGTCTGATCTAAGGTTGAGTGTGGGGCCTCTGTTTCTTGACTCGTGCTGGCAGGAGAGGGACAGATGTCAGCTGGAATATCGTCATATGTTGCTTCTGGGTCGATATCTTCGTATGTTTCCTGATCATCATCGTCTTGCAGTGCGGACCTATTTTGACATTGACAGAAGGACCAACGGTGTTTTTCCTTATTACTCACAGGTACAAATATCACAAATCACAGGGAAACAGCCTGATACTACACCGCTCACATAGTATCGTTATACACGCAGAAGTAGCAGACTCAATCTAATTGAGAGGAGCATAACTCAAAAACAGTCCGTGATCTGCCTTTAAGCTCTTATATCCCCACGCACCGACGTATGTGGCTGTAAACGTCACAATAATATGACAAAAACACAATGTCAATCGTTATAGAACGATTTTAGCGGGTACGAGAGCGCACCATCTTTAAGACCCACACTCGCGATTAAAAAACACACCACTGAATGTCATTGTTCATTTCTTTAGCACATTGCCTTGCCGCGTGCTACCTGCAAACCTACAGACTGTACTTTGGTCTGGGGCCTTCTTGGAAGCTGGGGCTGTTTTATACTAGAGGTTATTGACCTCGCGTAGGGCCATAAAGGTGAATGTAGGCTCGTCACGTATTCTATAGCAGAAACATTTACCATGCATTACTCCTGATATCCAGTCGTAAATCGTGACTGTCCTTACAGGAGGTTGTTCGCGACGTTAGAGTGGCCACAAAGTTTGTTGAGCGAGTTGTATGAGTGTATTACCATCCGCAGTATACCCGGATGGGAAGGGTGGGTGGGATATTTGCATTCTGGTTTAAATGTAGACGATGTGTACTGCAGCCATGTGACCGGCTCGGGCTTCGAGAGCTTAGCTTTAAAGTTAGTAGAGTTATAAGTGGACAAGACGGGTCCCTTACCGCTCAGGCTGTGGTTTCTTTGGTTTGATTAGCGATGGAAAATGGTATAACTAAGGAAGCAGTCACCGTTAAGCGGCCAGATAGCGGTGACAAGGACTGATTAGATAACTGATTGGACCAACCAAATGGGTGAAAATGAAAGTAATATTACATCATTAATGATGTTGTCACAAAATCTTTTACATAGTAAAATGCATGATATAACGTTAGCTGCAATGCCATGGGATATATAATACATACTAACATATATACATGTGGACTTCTCTGTAGACAAAATATTGAACACAGACATTGGCAAGAAGTAGGGTTAACAATTTGTCCCTTGTCTAATAACATATCAGTCGCCCTATTTGGCAAATTTCCGAGTTTTAGTCATCAAAAAATCCCCCTCCTTAGAGCTAAAACAATGCAAACGCTCACGTTGATTCGACTTGGTCGCCTTGGCGATGTGGAGGGGCGGAATGGGCGGGGGAAAGTCGCAGTATGGCCTGCTCCAACTTCCGGATGTGTGCTCTTGGCACTCCCTCCGCCAAGAAGTCCTGTTTATCCTCGTCTGACAGGTACAGTAACAGGTCCGGGCGCGTGAAGCCCCAGTCCCTCAGCATTTCCGTCAATTTGGGGTGGAACGTGTTGCGCCCGCACCACAACTCGAAGTCAAAATCCGCTTCCTTGGCAGTGAGCGCCATGCTGGGGCGTTACAGAGCGTTCAACTTTGGTGCTTGTGTGGACAAAGTGTCGGCTCTCATGAGATAAGGACTGCAAACATGGCGAACGATACCTACACGTCGTCCCAGATTCGACTTTGTCCAAGAGTCAACAACAGACGAAATGCGGTAAACAAAGCAGCGCTCAGCTCATCTCTGATATTGTTGTGCTGTTCTCTACTGCGAATCATTTTCGCGGTCCAGGAAGAGCTAGTTGAACATCAACGCTACCATTGCGGATGCACCTCCAAGCAGATTTTGGGATGGACAATTAAGTTTTCTGACTGGCTTTTCTGTACTACTCTTTGCTAGTACATGTAGTCCTGTATCCCATGCCCAAATTAAGGATGGATGTCAGAAAAGCCAGCCAGTTGGAAAACTTTACTATTGTCCACCCACACATCTACTTGGAAATTAGTCACTGCTAGGCAGAATGTACTCGACACTTTGTTCCAGGAACACACTGACAATCTGATCCTAACTGTACTTCAAAACTACCAGTCAAGCGTAGAGTGGCTGTGCATGTCTGCAACTGTAGCTCAGCACACCTGTCATTTTGTCCATCCAGTGCATTTATGTACTTTGACCAAGATTTTCAGAGGAAAGCATGGCAAAAGGACAGGACTACTGTACATGAAGTTTAGCTGGACCCTTTTATGAAGTGATCAATGACTTAAGTCTTGAGCAAGTCTTTATCAAGAGATTATGCCTTTGCTAAAACAACACGAGTACCAGACGAGTAAAAAGAAACTTGCTTTTATTGGTAGCAAGGGAACAGTTCAGAACGATGGGGCAAAAACAATTGGTAGCATTTTACAACTTGGTTTCAATCACCATAGGGTATGACAACACAGGATGTATCATGGTGTACATAGATTATGTCTTATTGAATTAACTGGTATACACAAGTGATGTTACTAGGTGTACTGTGGTATACAGGTTTGACTATTGAAGTCTGGATATTTTCTACGATGTCCTCATGATGTGGTTAGACTGATCTAAAGCCTATTTCTTCTTCTTGCCACCTCCAGACCCAACTAATGCATTAGAAGTAGAGAAGGTACCATGTCAATGGGGTAAAATGTATGTCGTGTGGTTGGGAGAAACTGGATGTGAGCAAGGACATTATATGAATCGTGTAATGTCCTTGATGTGAGGTACAAGCAATTTGAACGAGTGTCCGGTAGAGGTACAGCAGGTGTTATTTTTTGCCAGATTTCTTGATGCCGCTTCCACCTGGAAATAAAACATGAAAGAAACATGTAAGATGTTGTGAAACAACAACAAATGTGTCTGTAGCAAGACAGTTTAACAGTCTGGTCATCCTTGAAGTCTGATTAGAAGATCTCAAACAGCAGAACTCACAAGGCAGGATTTTAAAAAGTAGCATCATGAAAGAAAAATCAAGTTAGATCAAGTCATTCCATAATATGATGTGCAATGGTGATCACATGCATACCAGCTACATTGCAGTAACTACATTTAATAGGTCATTCAAGTACATCATCTATGAGTAACAGAGTTGACATAGTTTTTACAATACTTTTGTTAGTATTGAAATGTTTTCCTACACAATGGTGCATGTTTTATTCTGCACTTGTAACAAGACAGTCCATTGCAATAGCATCATGCAGGTCAAAGTTAAGCAGCTAAGGTTGTATGTTATGTTTCATCCGAAGTTCTGAACCAATAGCTACACATACATGTAACTGATTAATGGAAAATGTCAATGACCGCTACCCACCCAGAGGTCCTTTTCCTGCTGCCTTGGCCTTCATTTCTGCCATCTTTTTCTGTTCTTCCTTTTGCTTCTGTTTGAATGCAATGTCCTCCTGCAAATGGACATCACCATAATTTTATGTTTAAAGTTTTCACAACTGGAGCAAATTCTTACAGGTCTGTAGTGTGTTTGTATAAGTGTGTGTATGGATGTGTGTGCCATTTCTTAACCTTTACGACGCTTCGGGAAGCGGCTGAAAAGAGTAGAAATTGGCCAAATTGACAGATAACATGCCAGGGGAGTTGTTGGTCCGCTAAGACAATAGTTTGTGACTCCCGAACTGTTGTCTTTGCGGACCAACTCCCCTGGCATGTTATTTGTCTATTTGGCCAATTTCTACTCTTTCCAGCTGCTTCCCAAAGCCTGGTAGACGCTATGTATGCCATTTCTGGTTACATCGGTGTACAGTATTACATCATGTGATAGTACGGCGGCCGCTAGGTGGCGTGATTTCAACAGGATCATGTGCACGTTTCACCCACAAACTGATGATCACAAAACCGGCTACAGCCGACCACAACCGGCCATGCCATGTATGCAGTGTACATTGTGTACGCAATTAAGACTGGAAGTGGCATATTAAACTTGAAAAACAAACAGGTAAATACTTAATCAACACTTAGTTACTCATTAGTTAGTTACTGTGTGTTTTCTGTTGCATCAAAAAATAATTTTTATGAGATCAATGAGGTTTTAGGGAGACAATTATGTGTATCCAGAGCGTCACACAAGGTCCTCGCCCCATGTACACTGCATATATGAGACCAGGTTGTGGTCAGTTGTGTTTAGGCACACGCTCGCTCACGCACACGGCCATGATTAACAGCGAGGAATGTTCACAGTCATCATAAATTTTTCCAGCGGCCATATGCGCGCCAAGCCAAGCCGCGTGCCACTCACATCGTCCATGTCCTTCGGTCCCTTCTTGGGCTGCTTCAGTGGTTTCTTCTTGCCTCCTAAGAAAGAAAAGACACTCATGTATCAGCTACAAGAAAACAAAGAACCCGAGCGAGGGAAAAGCCAAAGAAAAGGCCTTAAAACAATGAATGAATTGGAGATAATTTTTACCTTCTCTGCCCGACATGTTGGTAGCCTCGTTGTGGTTCTTGCACAACGCATGCGCAGTACAGCCACCCATCATGGCGGAAGTCGGTCGAAATTTCTGCTGGTTGCCAGGAACGACGGGACACAGTTCGTTAGTTCACGGACGACTGGGCGGTATTTATCATTAATAAGGCTTCCAATTACCTTAAGGGTAATTTCAGACAGTTCTCACTTTAAACTTCGCGACCCTAGGGACGAAACGGAGCTGTGTTTCTGTCCGGAGCCGAACCGTGACGTTGAAATGTTTTGAAATTTGATGTTCTTTGATGGCCCGACTAAACTGACCTATCCGACGTCAACGTTACTACAGAGGGCTACATGATGGATTTGGAAGTACTGCTCATCAGAATGAACCGCACTGAATAGCGGTAACTGAACGTTTGCAAAGTGAAGACACCCCGTCCAAATCCAACATGTTCAAAAACGAATATCAGGTGAGTTGATGATGAGTTTTATTATAAGCAAGGAGCTTCTACATGTACAACTAGCTGCATTAGAATGTATTCTTCCAGTGGTCTATGGACATAAAAATACGATGTAGTCAAAGGCTCAAACTGTACCAGTCACAAGTGACAACCTCTGTTTGACGGTCCCTTTATTTTCCCATTGACTCAAGCAGGGTCTTGTTTATACAATGCATAGTATAGTGACCACCTGTTTAATGTGATAGTTTTCTTCAAGTTCCTTGAGTAGTCACTATGGAGAGGTTTAACTATCTAGTGTCGTCAAGATGAGTGATCGTTGTTTTTGTTTACATCAACTATTGGTAAGCATACTCAAATTATTGGTAAGCAAATCACCCAACCACCGTCTGCTTTTTGCCTACCACTCACTGGCCATGACATCATGGCGATGATCGCTCGTATATAGTGATAGTTACAACTGCTAATGTTCTGTATGCGTTCTCCACCCACAGGGAGGGCCATTCTTTGAAATCTTCAGTGCCCAGGGAAAGGACCCTGTGTCCAGGTGGAAGCTAACAGGAGGTGCCTCGTCCATACAGAAGGTGTTTGACAAGGATGTGAAGAGTTATGTGTACACACTGGAGGGGGGAAGTACCACCACCAAGATGCAGATACCTAAGGACCCCAAACAGTCATGTGAGTACAGAGGACACTCGGAAGTTCCTTCTTTCCCTTTGTATTGCATCTGTCTCAAGGCATAACACACCAGTTTTCTATAGCAAGCACAAACTGCATAGGACAGACTGGTATACTGATAAGTGATTTGAACATTCCTGGTAGGGGTTGCTATCCTTAGGAGCCCATGTTTGAGGAGAGCCGCATCTCAAGCATATTAAAGAACCCACCACACTTACTGATAATGGCAGGTGGCCATTCTGGTGTGAGTGAATCAAACCTACACAGAGTTTTTTACTTTAAGATATGATGGTTAAGATGTTTCTTTCCTTGACCCCCCCCCCCCTGCAGTGTTTCTTGTGCAGAGATACCTG
This sequence comes from Branchiostoma floridae x Branchiostoma japonicum, assembly GCA_013266295.2. Taxonomy (NCBI): domain Eukaryota; kingdom Metazoa; phylum Chordata; class Leptocardii; order Amphioxiformes; family Branchiostomatidae; genus Branchiostoma; species Branchiostoma floridae x Branchiostoma japonicum. The sequence goes on from CM023825.1 coordinate 14,432,086, forward strand.
GTGTTCCAGATCTACATCCCCCTGGGGCAGGACTTCTCCATTGAACTGGGGTAGGTTTGCCTGGTGCTGCTTTATGTGTTTTTGTATGTCTCTCAAGACTACTAATTGTTTCTTGAACAAATGCATGACATCTTCACATGTCGTGTCACACTATGTTATGTAAAGTAAACCCCCTGCCCCTCCAAATGTCAAGGTGTTATGCTGAAATGTCAGGCTAATTTGCATACTAGTACATGTATATGTGTTGGGACACATAATAGTTCTGTCTAAGTGCCTAGGCCTATTTCTGGAACCTTGCTTTACTCCCTTATATATTAGGTTCCTCCTCCTTGCTAGGTACAGGGCCCTTAAGATGATAGTAATAGTAATAGTAAGGTAGATTTAATTGGCCCTATTTTAGTTATCTGTTTTGGACTGATTAGGCCAATGGCACTTAAAGTTCATTGGTTCAGATATGTCGTAATGGACACCAGTATATTACATTCCCATAGGAATAGCGGCACTTTTGATGATCTGAATGCTTGAATCTTTTCTACAGGATCACTGATCTAGCCAACAACAAAAGAAGAATCTTGCTGTCCACATGTCAGAGGGAAATAGCTGCCACCCCTCTCCATGCCAAGATACCACTCACCATTCTCAGGAAAAAAGTGGTAAGAACCTTTTTTGCCTTGCCGCCAGCAGGGGTGAGATATTCTTAAATTCCTGTCTTTTCTGCTTATTCTTTGGTTAAATCAGAACAGCTCTTTGTACACAAATGTATACATGGCTCTCAAATATTTACAGATAATATGTGATTATGATCAAGCACTTGTGTAGTCATGAATGGCAGATTTTAATACAATTTCATTCTGGTGTAGTTACTAATAATACTATAATGTTTATTACATACTGATTATACTATGTCGCTATAAAATTATGAAACTTGGACACATTTACAAACTAAAAATCCCCCCCCCTATTTCCAGTGGCTTCACCTGGTGCTGGACTTGTTATCCCTTGTGGGTGAGAATTTCCGTGGGCAGACGTTCCGTGCGCTGGAGAGTCTGACTCTGTCGGCCAACTGTCGGATCAGGAAGGTCTTCACCATGAAGGCACAGCCACCAGACACCACCGATGATGATGGTAGCTTGTCATGTTTACTGCAAACTACATGTATAAAATGCACACTGCTCCTTGTGTGGTTTGATCAAGCAGTTTTTTTCTAGAAGAAGCTTCAGCAGCTAAGCTCAGCACCATAAAAAGACAATGTTTTCTTACATGTATTTCAATCTATATTGTCTTCAGAGTTGAAGTACACATAAGTACTTTTGGCATTAGTTCAAAAGATATTACCAAAAGTTGTGCAATTACAAAAACCAGTAAAAAAAATTAGCAATGTGCATTTTTTTAGCTCAATCTTCAGCACCAAGTACCCTTTAGTTCAATCTGCTTTTAAATATTCCCCTCCTACATTTATCTGTATTCCCTCACCATATTTTCCCCTCTTTCCTTGAATCCTCCCCCAGAGCTGTACTCCTGTGACCCTGTGACTGATGTGGAGATCGACAGCATCCCCAGGGCACTGCAGCTCAGCAGGGAGGTGGAACAGTGCACACAGGTCAGACAAGGACATTTCTGGGTAAAATCTTCAATCACAATGTAAGAAGGCACAGTTTGTTGCCAAGGTTGTCAACTTAATTGTTACAAGGCGAGCTGAAGGCGAACTAGAATGTTACTGAGTGAAGAATTAGTAATAACTGTTATATAAAACATCATAGTATCCCAAGTTGATTGTGTATATTTCTGTTGAATATTTGCCCTGCAGGTTTTAACTATGACTAAGATCAGACAGGCGGAGTGGAAAATACGGGGAGACTCCTCCAGACCAACTTCTTCTACAGAAACTGCAGGTGATACGCCAGAAAATATTTTTTTTTTGAGATTAGAATTTTTAGGTGTATAAAATTAAAAGTACATAAAATGCAGAAGTATCTACAATTTATGTTTGTATAAGAAGAAAGTTCCATTTTTATTTTGTATTTTTCCAGACCGTCTGAATGCCAGTAGGAGAGTATCCGATGACAGACCCACACATATAGCCTTCGGCAGCAGGGTGGCCATCCCCTCAACAGCACAGAGTAGGAAAGGGTCGGCAGGGCCCAGAGAGGTAACACAAGCACTGGTCCATCTCTCATCCTTAACAGATCAAGACATTACCTTATATTCATGAAACCTAGCAAGATACATGTAACTCTGTGTATACACATTCATTCTTCTTACTGCTTGAGAATTCTCTGAATGATTCTGTACCACCTGTCCAGGGCAGTGGCAGTGCTTCTGGTCGGTCCAACAGGTCATCACATTCCAGGACGAAGGTGGAAGGTATGTGTTCCTTCTTTATCTTCAGATGCTGGTACTGTACTGTATGTTTGTGTGTTGATATTTGTATTTTGGCCTCGTGGCCTGTAGACCCTGCCTGTTGCTGGGCTCCCAGGGGCATACCAGGATCAGGGTAGACAAACTGGACTGTTATGTCTGTACCTATGTCTATTAACCATTTGTGTGTTGCTGTTTTCCCCCAGTAGACCCTCCCCCCACCTCTGGTCCCTCCAGTCGTGACACGGGGCCCAGAGTGGACAAACTGGTGATCCACCACCGGAGAGAGTGGTCCGATCCAGGCAGCGCTGTGGAGGACCTCAGCACTTCTGTCAATAGAAGTAGGTTTCATTACCTCTACTCTGTTTAGCATACTATTTCATCATGGCACTGAGCTGTTACAGTTTTTTTGTAAGATGATTATATATTTTAGTTCTAGTTGTGAGTCAGTGTCTGCTTGTTCTGTCCTGTATGTGTTGTTTGTATGTTACCTGGTCTTACCTACAAAGTAGTGCTAGAGAGTAAGGAAGTTATGCAGGGAAATAGATAGACAGATCTGAGAGAATCATTCAGTAGATGGATCTGAGTAGATTATTTTAGACTTAAGGTTAAATGTTGGGATACTTGAGACATAAAAATCCCATGCTTTCCAAACTAGCTCATGTATCTTGTTGGTATCATGAGTTGCATGCAAAATGTTAAGAAATTTCAATTTGGCTTCCTTAGAAGGGTCCTTAAAAGGCAGCAACACCTGGAGTGCAGAGGAGATGAGAGAAGAGAGGGAAGAGAGAAATGGTCAGAAAGAGAAGCCCGAGATGTTGAGACCACATCCCCCACCCAGGGAAAACTCCAGTGAGAACCTGAAGAGAAGACAGATCAGGATCAGGAACACCAGTGGGGGACAGTACACAAGGTCACACAGCACCAGAGGTAAGGGAAGGGATACACAGACCCAGGGCTCAAAATACTTTTTTTTCTGCATACCTGCGCTGGTGCAGGTAACATTGAAAATTACCTGAACATGACAAATTTTACCTGTACCACTCAGAGTTTGTGAAATATGGGTCATACTAAAAACTTTATAAAATCATTTGCATTATTTATTTTATACTTCATAGGTGGTAACAGTGCATCAAATAAAAATCCTCATATACCTACATTTGTATATAAACCTGGTACATGGACTGGTGCAGGTTAGGTGCAGGTAGACATCAGAAATACCAGAACAGCCCCAATTTTACCTGCACTAACTTAGTAAGGTGCATAGAACCCAGTATTTTGAGCCCTGACAGACTTCAAGTCAACTGTACACACTGACACCCTGTCCATCAGAAAACACACTGGAGTGGTATGTTCCTATTAGGAACTATATACAGACCCACCTGCAGACATGTTTTGCCTTCTGTGGCTTCTTCAGTGGTCAGGTTAAAATTGTTTCGTAGTTTTAGTATTACTGTAAGAAACGCTTCTGCCCTGAGGCGTCACCATAAAGGTAATCCATCTGACGTTATACAATTTCCTGCACCACAGATCCACCTCCAATGGAGATAACAGAGGATATACAGCCTCCAAAGGAAGATCCAGATGAAGGCCAACCACAGGCTGATGTGAATGAGGAGGAGTTAAGAGAGTCTGTAGCTGATGTGGATGGGGATGCCGACAGTGAGAGGTAAGTCATATCTTCAATCTACTTACATCTGGACTCTATTTCCTTACATCTAGGTCAATATATATCTAGTGCTGTACACAAATATCAGACACAAACTTGTACACACATGTCCTGTGCATTCTGAACATTGTACTTTGACTTTGTTATTTACCGGTCGGTAGTTCCTGTTCCTTATATACAGAGAATAGTGTAGACTTGTTATATAGTACTGTTTAGGAATTTGCCATACATAGTATGGGTCTGTACATTTTGTTTGTCACAACCAGTACAAAATTAGCATCTCAGAACAGCCTGGATTGCAGATGTACAAATGTACTTTCTTTTGTCTTCACATTGTTTTCCCTGTGCATGTGTTGTAGAGATGACCATGAGGAGGAACAGTACAGTCCTGATGAGAAGGACAAGATGTTCACCTTCTCCTCACGACCGCACTTCGCTTCCTGGAAGGCAGGCTCGGACAGTCTGGACCCCTCCGATAATAAGGTCAGTATTCTGTCACTACAGCACAGTAGTCTAAGCTGCATGCTTAACATTTGAAGTCTTTATGTACATAGATATGTGAAACACAACTGTTGTAACAAACTTACATAATTCAGGGAAGGCACATCTGTGTCTTTCCCTGCCAATGGATGTTTGAATTTGTAAGAAACAATGAACAAGAAAGAAAAAAACTAGTTGATGGTGTTCATAGGTAGAATTTTGGCATGAGGTGTTTACTGAAAATTATGAGATCTAAAAGTAGAGCCTGTCTTATGTCATGCTTGCCAAACAGTGATCAATTGTATATTCAAAAGAATGGAAATATACATTGCATGTTTATGATGACACAGTTTGAATCTCAATTGGTAAACTGGTATAACCATCATGGTATAACCAGCCTCCTGTGTAACACACCAGCTTTGCATGCACATGTCGGTGGCTGGTTATATCACACAGAATGACTTGTGACACCTAAAATCATTCATACCTAACTTACACAACAATTTGATGTACATGTAGGTATGTGCAGATTTTTCATTTCACTATTTATTCAATAGGCACAACATGATGGAATCAATTTCCAGAGGAAGATGGCATTAGCCAATGGAGATGTGTTTGATCAGTTGAGGGTTGGTACATCTGTATGGTACAGGTGGCAGTGGGTGGCAGGGTTATTCTGTCAGAAATGTTTAACCCTTTCCTAGCTGAGATTGTAATTGGTTATGCAACAGGGAGAAGGGTGGTGGTCTCTTTCAGACAACCTTGTCCAATATTCAAAAACTTTAAGTTTCTTTTTAAAACGAAAATGAAAAAGGACTGTTCAAAATCCATGCATGCAAGGATGTTTTACATAAGAATTGTTTCTACCACGAAATTAAGTCCCTGCAAAAATAAAGAAATTAACAGTAAGGCATGGGTTATTGCCAATGAGTGACGTCCTGTTTTGCCTTCTGCAGAGTCGCATCATCCAGATTCGGGAGAGACACGAGATGAGAAGAAGCCAGTGGAAGGCCTCGGACCGCTCGGCCAGACTGGCTCACCCGGAAGACGACTTCTACGCCAGCTCCAGCAGCGAGGAGGAGCCTGTCTTAGACATGCACCAGAAGATCCTGCGGAGCCCCAGCCCTCGGACGGGACACACGCCGGTCCAGAGCCCGCACTCCTCCCACAGCTCTCAGCAGCTGAGGCAGCAGCAACAGACGAGGAGCACCGTTACAAGCCAAGACAACGACGAGAACGACAGGACAAGCTCAGGGAACACGTTAAGTCCAAACGGCTTCCTCCCGACACCGCTGCCAAGTGTGGAGGTGTCGCCGACCTTCAGCAGGACGGTTTCCCAGAGGGTCGGGTCGAGGAGTCGGAACTCCAGCCAGTCTCGGCTCAGTGTGAAAGTGTCCAAGCTGAAAGAACTGACTAAGGAAGATGTGGAAACAAGATTGTCTACAGTAAGTTATCAGTAACTAATGGTATATTTCTTAATCCCCTGTAGATGGAAGGGAAATCTTTTGTTTTATCCAATGTTTCATGTTATTTACTTCAATAAAAGACCATTTACTAAATATTTGTAGGCTTGAACAAACAAAACTTCCGTATTGTAACTGTAGTACTCCCTTTTCTTGGTAGGTGGCACTGGTCACATATCCACCACCCCCAAAAAATGGTGCTGCTACACTAAAGATCTCTCAAACACACTGCTTTTCCAAGTGGCAGATATGTGTAACTGGGTAGATGAATGTTAATGGAGTCAGTATTATGTGAGTATTTCAAGTCCCATCTCTGCTGTCATTTGCAGACCCAGGAGTATGACTGGAGGAACTACCAGTCCCCAAATGCCTCCTTGGGCGAGTCGTTCGAGGCGGCCATGTTGGCGAGCCTGAAGCGACAGCAGGAAGAGGAGATGTACGAGGACAGCCACACCAGCGGCACCGGCAGCCACGACACCAGCTTCGAACGGCTCAACTACGACAACGCCGGGCTGAGCTCCAGCGACGATGATGCCAGCATCAGTACATGGAGAGCTCCAGTAAGTCTGATCTTTTTTTAGTGGATAGTAACGGGTATATTGGGTTGGTATATACAATCTGAGTATGGAACTCAGCTTGAGACTTATATCCTAACACACTGGAATCTGTAAGGTTATCTAATACTAGTAATAGTATGCGGACATGTTTCCCTCCAGGTCCCTGCCATGCTGGCTAACCACTACCAGGATGAGATGCGGCTACCTTCCTCTAGGAAAGACCCATTGATGCAGTCCAACCCAAGGTAAGGCTTCTGCTGACATTCTGTACTCCATTGGCTGCAAGCAGCTCATATTCATGTATAAAGATACAAAGACATCAACATCAAGACAAGATCAACACGTGCTTTTGCCCAAATAGTTGCTAGTTAATCTGTACATCGAGAATTTCCGACCTAACGTTCTTGCCATAGGACATTGAAATGATTGCTGTTTTCTGTTGTGCAGGGACTGGACCATGGTGTTCAGCCCTCCCATCGTGCTGCCCAGTGAGCACAAACCACTGGAACACAGCGACCTGTCACCAAGGAAACAAACAGGAACCAACCTGGACATCTCACCTGGTCAGTGACATGTGTCTATGCTAGCAGTTCTTTTGTTTGTCTGATTTTAAAACAATACTGTTTTCTTGTTTTATTTCCATTTTCAGGTGTCAATTTTGGGGTACTGATTTATTGGTACTGAGAATTTAAGAAAAGTGAAATAAAACTTGGTTAGGCCAAAGAAAAGTCTTTGTATCATCAGTTCAGCAGCAAGTCCTTTTACAATAGAAGGCAATATGTGTAAACATACTGAAAGTATGTGTGACAAATTTGGACTTTGGGATGTGCTGTACATGTATTCAGCAAACCTGACATTATACACTGTCAAGCTCTCAGATTCTTTGAGACATGAATGAGTCTAAAGTGTCATCATACTAAGAAAGGTCAGACCTTGCCTCTGGCAGACTGTATCAAAAGTTCTTGGGATGGGGTGTCGTGTTACATGAATGTAGCCAGTATGGGGTAATGCCGCCCTAAGGGAGCCTCCAGCATTCTTGTCATCACTGGACGTCTGTCAAACCCCAGACTGCCAAATATGACATACGGCATGTGAAGAGGTGGTGTATTAATTAGCTGTTATGTGTTCCATGTGGAGTTGTAACGTTTTTAGGTCAAACATTCTGCGTGTGGAGCAAAAGTAATTGTTGGTTTGTACACTTGCTGATGAAGCGCTCAACCCTTGTGATGTACTGACATTGCACATTAATTTGCACCAGTAGCTATTGAACATTTGTTTCACTTTACTCCAGTCTGAGGATGGATGCTTTACCATGTTTGTTCTCTTTGTGTTACACTGAAAAATCAACATAAAAACACACTTTTTAGGGCAAGTATGCTTCCTAGTGCACACAGTTTCAGGGAGGGAATGTAGTCAGATTCTTCTTTTTCCTTCCAGCCCTCTGTTTTCATTTGACCTGTTGTGGAATTTTTGCTTGAAAATGTCTGGGAACCCAGGAAATGAGTAGGTGTAGACTAAGTTTTGTTTTTTACCCCGTGTCTTACAGGGAGCGGTCCCAGTTCCCTCATCAACACAGAGTCGGAACAGCAGCTGGAGGAGGAACTGGACCTGCTGTACGACCCCTGCCTCAACTGTTACTTCGACCCCAAGAGCTGCAAGTACTATGAGCTGGCATGAGGAGGACAAGAGGGAAAAGCTGCTATCAAAGTAAACCTTCTGTAGTCATGGCTGTCTAGAACATTCAGATCTAACCTGCCATGATGATTAAAAGCAATGGTAAAACACATTTAATTTTATAGGTATTTTGACGGTGGAAAAGTACAGAAATTTATGAAGACACTTTTCAGATTCGCAATTCCAAAGTTGGTTTCCGAATTTTGAAGGCACATTGTTGAGTCCTTGTCTAAGATCAGACTTCTCACTACATTGTGGAGTATTTATTATTGTCATACAGTTATGAAGGTACAGCCAAACCTGTCTATTGACTGACAACCACTCATGGGACAGGGGGCCACTATAGACAGGATTCTTAATGCTTGGGTCAATGGGAAAACAATCTAAGGGACCAAAAAGTAGTCACAATGGCTATGTGGTTCAAGGATTCAGCTCTCCCCCCAAACAAGGCCTTCCCCCTGAAAAGAAACCGCCAGTCTAGCCACTCAGAAACAAATGCTGCCCTGCTAGAAGTCTGGGCAGAAGGCTACATGTATGTCACCTGGAGTTCTGTACAGAATTGATAGTTGAAAGTGATGATTACCAGGTTTGGTGGTCCTAACAGCCCAGGTTGAGGCCCTGTATCCACTCAGCTTCCTTAATGACCCACCGAGGGAAGGCCCTGTCCAAGGTTAACACACACAGATCAGATAGGGGAGATCCCAGGGTCTGTCTGCCTGTGTTCTTGTCTGGTCAATGTCACAAAAGTCAAAACCCAGACAGAACAGTCATACCCAGATGCCTGCTGTACTTAGGGTACACGTAACTTTACTCCCAAGTTTTGAATGAATACAAAATTGCTATTTTTGTTACAATTTCTATTGGTTCACCCAATGCTAATGATTTTATGCTTCAGTTACTTCCATATAATTTATCAATTTGCCAGTTAGCCATATGATGGTATTTTACATGTATGTATGTGATGATCCTGTACATGATGTAACAAACTATAATATCATAGGAACCTGAAAATATAAGAAAGGATTAATAACAAAATTGTAATTAAGAGCAATAGGAAACATTGTTAAGTGTTGGTATAATCTATTTTTGTGTGAGTTCTTATGTTGGGATCTAGGTACATGTAACTAATGTAACTTATAGTACCACAGAACTACAAGTCGTGTATAGTTGACATCATTCATTTCTGTGAATGTGTCATTCTGTGTCATACAAGTTCACTGTATTTATATTTAGTTAAAGTCCTTGCCATGTTAGAAAGTTGTACCTCCATGTATTGCCTATACACATGTGTATGCACCATGTGTAATTAAGATATTGTATATCGTTAAGGAGGCCCCATAATTGGAAGGAATGCTATAGCTACGTTATCTCACATTGTGTGCAGTCCCCAACCATTGGCATGCCTCACATTTAAGAACCTGTTGATACAAGAATGACAGTGCTGAGTGACATGTTGACTTCTGCACTGCCAAAAACTGATTATACATCAGGTTCATTTTTTTTAGTCCCCACCAAGATATTGGACCAGCACTAACACTGCACAAAAGCATTCCGGGGTGCTCAAGCCATTGATGTACATATAAATTTTGTGTTCTTTTGATATCATTTAGAAATCCCTAATGAGCCAGGATTTATCCCAACCATATCAAAACAGAACCAAAACATGAGGGGATATTATTGTATCAACGTCTCTTCATGCTGCATTTTCCACATATCTTGAGAAAAGGTTTTGTATTAATGTATGGCAAGTTGGTGCGATATTTGAATCAACTGTTACAAAGTAACAAGTTAACATTGTTACAAACACCGCTATGCCTTATGCTGAAACACAGCACCTACCGAATAAACCAGAGGGAATGTAATAGTAAATTTGAGGCTGCCTTAGCTAAAATGTATTTGTACCTTTGATACACTGTAGATCTGAATGTTTTTGTGAGAAATACCAAATGCTTGGTTCAGTATTATGTCATTTTGTGTTGAGTGATGCTACTTTGTTTGGGTGCTGAAAATATCTGTACATATGAGTTGTATTTGAAGATTATTTATCTATTGCGATAACCATGTTTCATAGATGGAACATTGTGCCTGTGTTTTATACTACCAGTGCCTTGCACAGTGTTATAAAGCTCATCTGCTAGCAGATGTAGGACCCACATAAGGGTTTTACATGTTTTTGAGGCGTTTTATCCTTTTTTCTAGTGGTCTGCTGTCTTCCTCTTTCCCTATTGTAGCCCCAAAAACTTGTGTAAAACACTGAGCCGGACCCTACATCTGCTTGGAGACTCTTGTTAAGCCACATACTTTGTAATTGTAAATGTTGCAAAACCACTCACATTCCTTGTCTGCTACTTAATTAAAACTAGCTGCAACTAAATACTCTGTATTGTACGTGTATCTGTACGAAGATATGAAGTCAAGCTGCAAAAGATATTTCAGTGGTTTCTTAGCGTTACATACATGTATGAGATATGGGTGCTTTGTATACAGGTACCGTCATATCCAAGCAGAGGTTGGAATAGGGAGTTTTAACATTATTTTGTCATCCAGTTTTTCTGACTAGCAACGAAACGTTAAGATGTTTCATTCCGATATCTGCTTGGAGGTTTTATAGACGTGCCTTTCTTCCCATTCATTCCTGTCTAAAATACGCACTAGAAATAGCAGCTAGTAATCCCCATATGTAAGGGAATGTGTTAATGTTACTGAGGGGATGTAGGGAGGGTGGCGGGGCAGGGATCAGGCCGTGAACTTGTTATTTTAGTCTACATTTCACGACGTCTCCATGGATACCGGGCAAAACGGCATTCCGCATATCCCCCGGAATGGACTGAGGTCGTGTGACAGTCAGGGGCGCTAGTTACCCTGTTATATACGGCACAGAGATGATTTATGGCAAGGAAATAAACACGACGGGATTAGTAAAAACTAGAGTTCCACGACCTCATACCTTCGCCAAATGAGGTTACCCTTTTTGACTGACGAATTATAGATTTTTCCCCTAATTATGCAAATAAGATCCTCATTTGCATGAATTACATCAGTTGATCATATTCTCCTCCCAATGACAGTGTTATCTTAACAAAGAAGGTATTTCTAGCATTTCCTCATAAATTATGCAAATGAGGTGCTGATTTAAATAAGTTATGGTGAATGATGTTCACCTCCACTCAACTTCGAAATACGCAAGTATGAAATTGCCAACATCAACCACTATGGAATTATAGTATTTTCTCATTAATTATGCAAATTAGGTCTTTATTTGCATAATTAATATATGGCGATGTTCCTCTCATTCTTAATTACACATGTCACAAGGTATAATAGTCCTATCATGGAAGGTAGCTGAATTATAGAATTTCCTTATTAATTATGCAAATTAGATCCTAATTTGCATAATTGTCATCTAATTATGTCAAGCATCACTTAAGCTACCTACATACTAAATATCAAGACGATCCGTCGACCAGTTATTGAGTTATCCTACTTTAAACATTTTCATACAAATGCTCCTGCAGTTCCAGAGCAAGCCGCTAGGGGGCCAAAACTTACGTCACTTCTTCCTGAGCACAAGAGCTACCTACCATACAAAAATCATCACCCTAGCATGTCCAGATCATGAGATATCAAAACCGGAAGTTCTGCTGCAGTACCATAACAAGCCGCCAGGGGGCCCAAAATCTAATCATTTCGAGGTCTCATCAAGACCTACCCACCTACCAAGTATCAAGATAATCCATCTAAGCCTTCTCAAGTTATGCTGTTGACACACACACAGACACACACACAGACACACACACACACACACACACGGCCACGAAAACATAACCTTCTTGGCGAAGGTAATAAATCATACATGTACTTTGTGCTAGTCGCATTGCTGGACTTATTTTTCGCTCATTCGAATGGGCGAAATTCACAGACTAAACGTACCGTTAGAAATGTGTACAAAGTACAGAAGTACATCTTCATGGAGATGTAGGTACAGATAAGACAGCTTTGACAATACCACTTGACAAAGAGTCAGCCAAGATACGTATACAGTGCTGTAGCATCAGTTGTAATGCTTTATTTTCGTCAGACGTTGAAGGAAGAGACCGTCATCTTCTGATTGGTACATGTACCTGTTTTCTGACAGCCCGATCCTTCAGACATGTACATGGTGCTGGAGTGTGTTGCATACTTTTTCTTACACCAGACAAGCTGGCACAGTGTGGGAGGAGTTGGGAGGAGGCGAGAACATGTCTGGTACATTAATGGATCCACATCTACACAGCTACCCTTGGCCGTCATCCAGCTTTCAACACAATCCTGGAGAGACCCAAGATCAAATGCGGCCCCAGCCAAGCCGCCTGGACTGCCCGTGTATCGTGCTGTTGACATAAGTAAGACATAGAGAATCCAAGGATCACATCCAAGATTACCTTGCCTTCATGTGTGAATCTGTCCAAATGCCAGCACGCATTCACTCAGTGCCAATCTTCACACACCACAATCATCATGCATTCGAACGAACGGTGGCCTGGTACAGGTGTCGGAAAGATGGGCGTGTTCGGTGTCGTCCAGTCGTTTTACGTTGTCAATAATGGACTCTTAATTGCTCTTTACTAAAATAAAGCCATGAATATAAAGGTAAAGCACATGTCCATCCTGGCGCAACACGTATTATACATTTACTTGATTAGCCCAACCATAATCTCTAAGCAGATCCTACGGTGGGAAGACAGTCCATTGGCCAGAGGAGTGTCCATTAGCCACCGAAACACTCCTCTGGACAATGGATACTGTCTTGCTACCGTATGATCTGCTTGGAGATTAGCCCAACCCAAGGCATACAATGTAGGTCACAATCTCGATGTTTGGCATTAGATGCAGGCAAATGGATTACTTTTGGACGTCGGTAAGACCAAAACTATCGTCCTTGGTAGCCACCAGAAGCTGAAACAGAAACCAGAGTTGCAGGTTAGTAGGGTGATAAGGACATGAAGCAGGTAGACCAGGCAGGTTTCCTGTGAAGCGGAGCGGACCAGTTTCTGACAGCTATGTACACCCAAACTGAACATGACAGAAAACTTGGCAGCAATCAGGAAATTCAGCAACTTCTGAACAAGCGGTGCATTCAGAGTCAGTGATATAAGTGATAAAGTAACATGTGCTGTTACACCTGGATTACTGTTGGTTAACATAATGGTCTATTGAGACTGGTCTTTAAAGGTAGTTGAGTCTAGGGCGCTGGACCGTGCAATGTGGAGGGACATACAGCCCCTGTCACACATTTAGAACCTTTCCCCCGAACACCAGCCGACCAAGGTTGGCTGCAGTTCGGGAGCAGTCTGACCAGATTTTGGCCACGCCTACCTTTCTATACGAAAAGAATCGAATTTGAGTTAAATTTGAGTCAAACTTTTGACTGAACCACGCCCCGACCTACTCTCGAACACCAGCCAACCATGGCCGAACCTCCCGTCCGCACCCTGGAATGTTTTAAACATTTTGAAACATTTGGCTGGCGCAGCCAAACAGAAGCCAACCTCGCCGAACACCAACCGACCACAGCCGACCTTGCTCCCGACCTACAAGCTCCTACTATGGTTGCGGGAAGTTCGGCTAGTGTTCGGGAGGCCATATTCGGCTATGCGTGACAGGGGCTTAACAGAGGGGAAAGGGTCAGTTCCTGGCCTAGGCACTTATAGGCAGGTAGGCAGGACACAGGATAAATTGGCCCTAATAGGGTACGTAATTGGCCTGAGGAGTTAGCCGGCCAGGGAAGACCAGAGGTCCAATTTTGGCACAGCCTGTTGGCGAGGAGAGGCACGTCTATAATTTCAGCGGCAAGTTGGCAAGCCTTCTCTGGTCCGATGCCAGCTGATATTAAGTCTTGATGCGTCCATCCATGTCCCCCCAGGTCAGCCTCTGGTCCTGAGACCAGCCATCATATATCATATGCCTTATAACTGTACAATAACGCTACTATTGTACCGTACCGTATCGTACCGTAACCTGACTACGTTTGCCTGCCGATAAGGCGGCAGTGATGAGAGGCTATGTTATCACAGCAACAGGTGTGGCCTTGAAGCCAGTTTGCTGAAGTTAGTATTCGTTCTTGTGATAGAGCGGTAGCCTCCTGTGCAGGCATCCGAGCGGGTGGGCGTTTTAATACTGGGATTTGTAGAGACTTGTTAACGCGTTCTTTCGCAGAGGTGGGTTTGTCCTACGATGGCCGGTTGGTTGTACGATGGCCGGCAAAAGAACGCGTTAACAATTCTACAAAATAAAATTTAAAAAACAACAAAAACAGTATTAAAACGCACACCCACTTGGAGGCCTGCAAAGGAGGCTAACAGAGCAGAGTCTTGAACAGAAGTCCAGTCGTCATGATGATGTAACGATTTCCACGTGCCTTTTCCACGTGCCTTTAGCTTTACTGTCACCATTATAGGGACAACACGATACATTGTAAAAAAACTTGCTTCAGCAGAGTACATTTTTACTTCACCCCTAATGAAGCTATGACTTGTCTGTGCGTCTGTCTGTCTGTCTGTCTGTGTTTGTGTGATGCAGTGCTTGTATCTTCTCCCAGTGGGCGCTTATCGTCGCGGGGGGGGGGGGGGGTGAAGTCTGCCATCTCTGATTGCCTAATTGCACTGTTTCGCAATGTAAAACGCAACGAGGAAACTCCGAATGTTTTGCTTGTCATGGTTCTACACGACAGATTCCTTTCGGGCAGAAGCAAATTGAGAGGTGAAATTGGCTGCATGGTTTGGCTTAAGTGCTCTAATTGGCTGATGATTAACCCTCTTTGACCGATTTCAACTATTTCTCTGAGCCGAAAGGAAGTCTACAAAAAGTTTCTCATCGCCTTGCCACCAAATATCTCAGCGATGACCGTGATGACAGGGTGGTCACAACCACAAAATATTGATGTCGGTCCAACACAGAACAACAGAACACAAAACATGTCGTATAAGGGAAACATTGGGACATGGGGGTGGTTTGTGGCAAATGAAATCGGTCTATTTTATGGTATTGACCTTCGGAGACACCACCCGCCTGTAAATATCAACGTTACAACTCAGAAACAAGACGACATCGACTTTGAGGCAGGATCTTCTGGCCTACATGTAGGTAATAACCAATGAGTTCTGCTTTGTCTAGATAGAATATTCCCCAAACTCGAACAGGGTGCACGTTGTTTTCTTTTCATCTTTTTTATGTAACGTTACAGTCGCGCTAGATAATGTTCTATCTTTGAACCCGTTTTTTATAGTGGTTCAAGTGATGAAACCCGGCGTATGCATCCCGGGCGTCCCTAGTCTGGACTCCCCCGCTACAAGACTCGTAAAGGGAACCTGAGAACGCGTGTACATGGAGTGCTTCTACTTAGCCTCCTAAGCAGGCTCCGCGGGGGGACGTTTTATATCTCGTTTTTTTTGCTGACTATGTGTATAATCTCCAAGCAGATGTTTGGAGCGAAAGCCGTAACCTTTTCTGGGCGTCCCCTTTTCGCCATAGTCCCAGTGGTCAGAAAATGTTAAGGTTACAAATATGTAGGATCGTCTCTCTTAGCATCTGCTTGAAGATTACTGGCAGCCATCCTCCCTCGACAAACTTTGTACAGTCCCTTGGTCCAAACCATGTTTAATAAAGAGTGAAGACACAGCGCTGTAGGATGCCAAGGTCGCTCAAATTGAATAATTTTCTTAGCTCGGCTACCTCCTTCGAATCAGTTACCTCGAATTCGCCGTGATTTTTTTGTGAACCACAACAACATCGGCGCGTGGCTGGAACAGTTCTCGCTTAAATCGCGCGTCGCGGGGGTCGAGGCCAGCCTAGCCGGGACCACATCATATCAGCACCAGGCGGATCGGGTTCCCAGTACACATAGCGGCGGTGGAGACGCGGCCTGGCCTGTGGAGTAGTGAGTCACCGGAGCACACGAGAGAGAGGAGGAGGGAAACTCCGTCCCTTCATTGTCTCATCAACACACGCAATGACGGGTTACATGGTTTCGATAAGGCAGCGGGTTGGGATGGACGTGTTCCTGGCGGTGTTGGTTTTGTTGCAGGTCGGACTGACGCTCACAGAGGATACAGTAGTGCGGCAGACCAGGGCGCCGCAGCCGTTCCCCGTGCCCGAGGACCCCATCACCGTGACGCGGTCCCTCTGCAGCAACGTCAACAAACCGGGTCTGCAGAACAGGACGGACGTGTACGAGTCATCGGACGGCTCCGGCTCCGTGGTCTTCAACCATATTTACAACTTCCACGGCAAACCGTGCGAGGATAACAACGCCGGAGTGAACGACGCGCTGAAGGCGCTGTTGGAGTCGGTGGACGCCATGACCAAGTCTGCGCGCGGCCTTCGGCAGGACATCCGCAAGGCTCGGAAGGACGCGACCTGCTGCGGCGGTCTGAAAGACGGGCCCGGACAGTTGGGAAACGACAAATGTTCTTCATCACCTTCTCCAGAACCCAGCCCGACACCTGAAGGTAGGGGTGTAACATTGAGACCGACGTTACCATGTTGTTATTTATGTCTTTCCTTATCCAGAAGAAAATTTCTATTTCGGTCCTCGGTTGGGGGGAGAAGTGAGGGTAGCACGTAATTTGACACCCTGATGTCCAGTTTCCGTCACGTTTAGTTTGTTAATGGTTAGGAAACGACTTTCCAGACCACGCCTGATTTTCTATCTTGAGTTTTGCAAACTTCGCGAGTTGTCTCCGGGGTGGCAGGGACGCACCGGCTACTTGACGGCCAGCAACACCGCGCAAATATGCCCGACAAACAACTGCCATATGCAGTGAATATCATCTTTCTTTTTATTACCGTCCACTCGAGTTGATTGAACAGACCTACTTGTTTTCAGCCTCGGGAACTGGTAGTAATGTTGGGACTGGGAAAACGTTATAGCTATTTGTGAATCGTTAAACACCGCGAAAATTTGATAATGATAGGTGAACAACTGTCTTTTGCAGTGAATATCGACTTTTTTTTTTATTACTGTCCGTTGTTGAACATCGGGATCGCAAGCAGAAAGTACTTGGTTTCAGACTGCTGGGAAAACGCTCTAGCTATTTGCCAGTCGTCAAACACCGTACAAATATGCCGGGCAAACAACTGCCCTGTGCATTGTAATGTATCTCCTTCCTTTTTTACTACTGCCCACTTCTAACTAACAAGACCACAAACACGCGTGGTTTATTCAGGAGTGCCCGTGTCCCGCCTGACTTCAGACCGTCGGCATCAGCCTGTAATGTTCTACCTCATGTACGACGACAACAGGCTAGCGTCTCTCTTTTAGCCTTTTAGAGTTTTACTATCAGCAAACATTTAATACTCCGCTATTGGTCGCCAAGTAACCTGTATCGTTCCGCTTTCTTGTTGACATCGTCCACTGTTTGTAAGGCAAACGTTTGGATAGCAGAAATTGGTTGACACAGAGCTGTTTTTAATGTTTGTTCAGTAGAAATGAGTTGGCAGAGATTTGTTGTTTCATCTGGCCGTGCCAATACGACCTTGTTCCGGTGAGTGTTTTTCCCTACAAGATGTCGTCAACTTTTCCGTTCTGCTGGCTGACTCTATGACAGACATCCGTGACCCAAAGCGTACACACTCTTATGCGGTGTTTGGTACATATACACCGGTCGTTATTGTGTAAACACCTGTCACGTCGTACGCGGGAGGTCGTTACCGCGAGGCGAAGGCCGGTTGATTAGTTTCCCGGCAGGGGTGGAAGTTGGAACAGCCTGGGGGGACCCGGGGGACCAGGCTTTTAATTTCCGATTGGCCCACTCGGAAAAGGGTTCATGGTTCACTCGCCCACAGGCGTCTAGTAATCTCAGGTCGTGCAATCTTAATTTCATGGATTACATTCGAGGGTACAGTACTGTACTGACCTAATTTCGAGAATATTTGTGTGTCAGACTGCATGTGTCTGTATCTCTCTCTCTCTCTGTATGTGTGTGTGTGTGTGTCTGTCTGTCTGTGTCTCTGTGTGTGTGTGTGTGTCTGTCTGTGTCTGTCTGTCTGTCTGTCTGTCTCTCTGTGCATTTTCTAATAGAGTATCAAGATGAACGAACTTTGTGTAACAATGATCGTTCAATAAATACATTGATGAGGGTAAAGAGGATAAGGGATGTCAACATGCATACTGACTAAAAAGTAATTTGCCTCTTTATATAAAACACCGTATAGTAAATTCTACATTTGTTTAACCTTTTTACACGTTTGTTATCTCTAAATGTTATCTCTAAATGTTCAAAACTTTGCTATCTTTTTGAAAGCCGAACTTACCCTCACATCATGGTTCGGAGTTTCTAAATGATGGCGTCCACTGATATAACCTTGTGCAGCCTTATCAAGCACACATTTGTGCGGCTCGGTCATCTTGCAACACTTGTAGCGAGATTAGCAACATTGCCAAGTTCACGTGGGAGGACATGTAGCAATTCACGGCGAGCTGGTGTCAAGGGCGGCGGTGTACCCGGGGACATGGGAGGAAATACCGGTTACTTACTCCGGCTCCAGGGAGGACAAAAGAGCCGTAATATAAAACTGTTTCGGGGGCGTGGATGGATGGATGATGTGTTTTCCTGGTGTTTCCTCTGAACCCTGAGACGTTTCCACCCAGACATGCCGTTGAGATCACGTCCGAGCCAGTGCCTGTGTACGTGTCCAAGTTGCACAATCTTTAAGAAGATGAAAGGATTTGGCTCTTTGTTTTTACAACATTTTATATAATAGCACGTCTTTCTAGTGACTAGTAGAGCACCCTTTCATGAATTCATCTCTTCGCCTTCTCTTTAATAAAAAGAATGCATTAGTAGAGAGAGACGTAGAAACGACGAATAGACCACAACTGCTTGGAGTTGGAGAGTAGAATTGGCGACCAGTTGGTCTGTACGGTCTGTTATTGTACTTGGAGAGGGCAGACCCCACAACTGGTCAATTTAACGGGTCAGATCGTAAAGCACGACAATGTGGAAAATCCGTCATCATATTAAACCATCAAAAAACTCATCTCAAACTTTTGTCATTGTCAGATTTTTGTTTCTCCGTATTTTCTTTTTCTCCTATGAGGACACGTTTGATAGACTGTTGGTCCAATTTCAAGATGATTGGCACAGTCAACAGGGAAATGGGCTATAATGCTCCAACCCTTGGCGTGGGCCTCGGCCGCTGGACATGATAAAACTGTGACGGTTGCAGACAGCTTTCGGATGTAGGTAGAGTAACAAAATGTAACGAATAGAACTATTAGTTGTGAAAGTTCTTGAGATCTGATTTGATATACGTACTTAGTGTACAAACGACGTAAAATGACAGCATAGGCACTGACGTGCCTTTCTGAGGAAAACATTGCAATCGAGTGCAGTCTACCTTAACGCTTTCGGACTTCTTTTAACTCAGGTACAAATATAAACAGATGTACGATTCGGCTTGCGTTAGGACATCTTTTCGCTGATGTCCGTCTTTCACTTCAGTAATTCCATGGGGACCTGTTAGCCCTGGAGCCAAGGAGCTTTCCTGTGCAGACCATGTAAACAGCCTGCCGTCCAGGCTAGATACTGGTCGGCCCGTTCCCAGTTATCTCCTGTTGTCCTTATCTCCAACTAATCCTTACAAGTGAGTCGACCCGGGCCTGACCCAGCCCAACTACCTGCGGTTATCCCAAATCGGTCGCAGGGACACTTTCTCCTGACCCTTTGAACCAGTAGGGTAGCCAGATCGTATCAATTGATTTGGTCCAGACCTTTCCTAGTCGCGTGGCCTAGTTTTGCCTTGGTTGGCTCAGCCGTACTAGGGGTAGGAGGTGACCGAATAGGGTGAATATAGTCGCCAGAAGAGTTAGCCGAGGGCCCGAGGGTTGGCAACTCGCATACCCATGTGGCCAATTTCTTCTTTTCTATCACCACCCAAGGGTGTCTGGTGGAGACTGCAAATCGTCTTGGTATTCAGAACGTAAGGCCGCAATGCCCAAACTGGGAGTTGTGCGCACACTTGTAAATTGGGATCAGCTTCTCCGGTTGGTCCTAGTTGGGATTCGCCACTGCTAGCTTTGATATTAAGGAGATTTGAGTTGAAAGATTCCACCAGGGATCCTTCCCAGGATCCAAGCGTTCCTATTTTTGCCAGGGGGAGGGGGTGGGGGTTATTAAGAGAAGCAAAGGAGAAAAGTTAAGAAAGAAGTTACAACTACCAGAAGTCGGCAAGAAAATTCCTATCGGTTATAACATGACAGAAACTTTTGAGTAATTAATAGATCCATGATGTCTCACATACCAGGATAAATTTTTAGTCTAACTCGACTACAACATGGATACTGCGCCGCCACCGCATGCTACAAAGTAAAACTATAATGTCTCATGGCTACGGTTTCTTGTCAGCGTTCAACTCGTGGCAAAAGTTGAAGCGTGACATTTCGTCCTTCCTTCTTTTACTTCATCTCAAGGGAGTGAAATATTGTTTCTGTCTCTCTCTGTCTCTCTCTCTCTCTTGGTATATTTCGTACCCGTCATCTCTGATTGCCTTGCTGTCTCTTGCCTTTCATTTATCATTGTCTTCTTTCTTTCCCGCATCCTTTTATTTTTTACTTCCCACGAGTCTTTCTTTCGTTCACAAACTACGGCATACATGTACACCGCCCACAGCAGCAACACTCCCACGCACAGTTCTTCCCAACATTTGCAGAGGCCAGGTGCTACCGGTCTGCATTCTTTCGTCATAAGATGTCTTGCTTCCTAAATCTTACATTTTGTCCTCACAGGAAGCGAGTGCTCAAGGGCAAATAGTTCCAAAACTAGTAGATTAAAAGAATATAAGTGTGCTTATGAGTGTAAACTATTGCGTGAACCTGGGTTAATAGTCTGTCTTCTCAATTTTCGTGACGGGAACCATGTGTGAGAGAGAACTTCGACTCTCAGATATCTAAAGTAGTCTTCGTCGGATTTCTTTGTTTGCTGGAAAATATATCGTAGCCATTGGCGAAAACAAGGGTGATTGTTTGGCCAGAGAAGGGAGCACAACCAAGTTGGCAACCACGGATCGCCCACTTTCTACTGTTTATTCCAGCAATCAAGGAGTCAGGTGTCAGAAACCGTAGATTCCGTGCAGTCTCCACCAGATTTCTTTGTTTGCTGGAAGAAAATAATATAATTTGGCTGAACAGGTGAAACTTTTGCCAGAGTAGTTTGCTAGTCGACAAGAGAAGGACAAATTGAGCCAGTTTCTCCAATTTCTATTCAACAAACAAAGTCTGGCGCACCGGTGAAAGATAAGGTCAGTTTTTGACCGACAGCTGGTTGTGTTTCCCTCCCCAGGAGAGACGGGAAATATATCGTTTCCTCTGCCGTCGCTCGCTCTTTTGGTTCTGATTTTGAAAACCAAACAATGATTGGCATCAGATTCAACCTTGGTAAGTTTGATTGAGCTCACAATAAAAGGGAGGACCATGCATTTTAAAAAAATATAAGCGTAAGTTGGCGAAGAGATGACAACAATGTTGATGAAGGTTAGACATCAACGTCATCGCCGGATTGTAAAGAATTGTGAGTTTTGGTGCTTATTAGTTACTCGATGATTTCTTGCGTTTGGATGTGATCAGCATCTAAGTAATGTTGAAGTATTTCAAACTACAGCCTTTCAGATTCTACACTTACATGATGTAACGTTACTTACTTTCATCACATGCACAAGCACACAAAACCCTCGAGCCCGTCTCCGTCTATTTGAATAAGCCCGAGGGTGGTCACCCTGCCTTCCGAGGTGAGACCATGTCAGGAGAATCAGCCTAATTTTCCCTGATTGTTTTCATGTCGTCCTTGTTAACTCAATACGCGGGTTAAACAGGTGCACGTGACGCCTGCCCTTGAACCCTGGAGGCCGCAGCGCCATATTTGGACGTTCGAACGTGACTTATGACGTGTACGGGAAGCGGTGATTGACAGGAGGGCCGACCCCGCTTCACTTCGGCTGCCGTAAACCCTCCGAGGGAGCTACAGAATGTAAAACTACCCCTCAAACTAAAGTAATTGCCTATATATCAGGTTATATAGTCTCTGCTAGACTACTACAGTAGAATGAGGTGACTAATTTGCCAGATCAGTTCATAAAGCTAAACAGTTGCAAACAAAGGGTTGCCTTGGTCGGCTAACTACATGTGTAGCACTCCACTTTTGATTCAGCCCATTTGGCCAATTTGTTCTATTTTTGCACCAGCCCAAGGAGAGTCTGATAGAGACTAATATAAGGTCACCATCCTTAAAGTACCACCGGTTTATTTCACCGCCTCGTTTCTACAGAATGTAGAATAATCCTTCAAATGGAACAAGAATTCGAAGCTATTGTCAATTTCTTGCTTTATTCATTATTGTGAATTTCTTACTGATTCTGTGCATACTCCACCGTCTGTCAGCCTTCCAGCCTGCGAGGAGACCATTTGACCTAGATTCGACCTTACTGTCAGTCTGCGGTTACATCATTTCCCCCTAGCCCTCACTTCCTATGGCTCTCCACTGTATTCAAACAACTACGTACTCACAAGCCAACAAACATACGGAACACAAAACTTCCGAAGGTAATAACTTGTGGAATATCATTTACAATGTAAAACCGCCACCCAGAGCTTACTGTGGCCGTACCGTGGACGCTATCAACTACAACTTCACATGTAGCCGACACGTTCCCAGACTGTCGTAAATTGAGCCGGACGTGGTGATGAAAGAACTTCTCATAATAAAACAAAAGTCCCATTTGTAACTCTGTACGCACGGTTTGGAGTAATTAGTCTTTTATCATCTCATAGATTTCCCCCGTGGTTTACGGTAGCTCGGGTGAACCGTGATGTCGGCGGGACAGGGTCAATGTTAGCAGACCCCTGTCAATCAGCGAGCGCCGTGTACCGTCTGATGTCAGAGTGCGAGAGTGCGAAGTAAACAACATCGACCTGGAAAACTACAAGTTACCTTCAATGTTCAAAATGACGAATGGAAACATGCATGCACGCATCTAACAGTAACAAGGCGGTTAAATAACCGATGATACAGTACTTCCAGTACAGTACTAAAGAAATTCCAACATCTGACGATTGTGAACTAATAGTTATTATACAGGCTGCAGTTTTTGTCAGGTGGCAATTAAAATAATTTCTACACAAGAAAACAGTTACTCAAGCAACTGGATAGATTTTCAAAATCCATCTAGTTGCTGGAGTAATTGTTTTCTTGTGCATCTCATATACCTGGATGTTTAACCTTCATCGACGTAAAATAATCATTTCTATTTAATAGTCTGTGTAACGCTAACTCTCCTCGTCCGGGGCACTGTGCGACCCCCTACTAGGCGGTCAGTTAGTGGGCGGGCCAGTAGGAGCTCGATTTAATCAGCCTACTTAAGAGAAAAATTGAAAACAAACACTGCATAAATCACAACAGACAATTCACTACTTGTTGAGAGACCAGAGGTGGCAGTCCTGCAATGGCCTATGCCTAGAGGGAGAGTGTAGGAGGTTCAACTTCAATCCCAGGTCGGGTCACAAAAAAGACACGTACTGCTTTCTCTGCTTATCACACAGTTGATGAGAGTATGGTTGTTGAACGCTCTCCACTACCAGTGGACTAGCCACCGACAGTACGTAGTGGCCTGTGTGCCCCAAGGGCCATTGAAACGGAGATGGCACTTCCCCTATACACCGAAAGGTGTGGGAAGGTTTTTGACTAGGCAGTCCCCGGCCCAGGACATGCTTTAGTCTTTAGAATTACATCTGCATGTACTTACAGTCTTGAAATAACTACATTTGGAAACACTTAAACTAAGTTAAAGAGGAAAATATGATAGCTATCATCAGGAAATGGTATGATTTGGGAGGATGATATGGTTGGTAAGTTTGTCCTTATATTTGGACAGATACAAAAATCTCTACCAGATCACCCTGCAGACTAAAAAAAAGTAGGGGCAAATAAGAGGAATATTTCACCAGATCATAAAAGGCCTGGTCGATCGGCCATTAGAGCGTGCATTTGTCCAGCCAAGTCCTCTGATAAGATATTCCCCAATTTTGGCCGATTTCTCCTAATTTTTTTTTAGTCCTCCGTGAGGCCTGGTAGAGACTTCAGTTGGACATCTCTAATGAAGCAAGTTCGAAATATCTTAGCGTGACACTGACCACGTGCGTGTCCACTCTGAGTAAATACTGCGGTGTGGGGTTAGGGCCAGGGTCTGTGTCCGTGCTCCAGTGTACGTGCTGCCCTGACGGCTCTGGGTCTGAGATCGGCGCCACCCGTCAATCTTGCACAGACTCAGCGTTGACACCGCACTTTCCTGTGAAATTTGTCGTTGGTTTTGGTCATCTTCCTTGTGGAATTGGTTTTAAACTTTCACCTTCAACTTTGACCTGTCCAGAATCAACTTGGAAACAACAAAAAACAACAACAACAACAACAGATTTCTTTATTAAAAATGCAAAATCTTAGCCTGAAGATGCTGACAAATAATAGAAACTGGCAAAACAGGGCAATGATTTTGCCAACGTCCATCCACCCAACTGGCCACTAAAAAACTCTATTACAGCTACCAAAGCCAAAGGGGAAGAACGCGTACAATTCAGCTTTGTTAGGACTTCGTCAAAGCTTACACGTTGTTTGTGTACATGGAATTCCTCTCTCCCACACAGTCTGTGTAAAGGGTATATCCATATCACATCGGTTGGTTATGTGTAAGTCATTGTACTAATAGTTTCTCCCGAGGGACCAGACGCTAATCTGGACTTGGCCTTGCCGCCGGCAGTATTGTGTGCAGGTCTGTGTGTGTGTGTGGTCATTTCCTACCTCAAATGTCACAGCTGTCCGGAAATATTGGAAAAAGTAATAACGTTTCCAAGGACAAAAACGAAAACTGTCGACAGTCGACATCCGGCCAAAAGTTCACCCTTGGCGCCGTGTTAGTCTTCACTTCAGTATCTTTTCTTGGTTTTCTTCCACCCAGACGGTTGAAGCCCTTCGGTTGTCGCACGTTGTAACTTATGTAAGAGGCGTGACAGGAATTAAACATGCCGTCTGATGAACAGATTGGCTGATATGAGGTCCTCTCGCCGTTTAGTTGTGAACATACGAGATATGAAAACCAAAGGTTCTGCTGCAGTACCGTAGAGACCCACCAGGAGCCCTATAGTCGAACCCGCAGAAGCTATAGATGGATTGATATGAAATTTGGTATGCTGTTATAGGTTTTCGACTATCGAAAAAATTAATAGATTTGGAGCCCTCTGTACTAGTATTTCTATCAAATGTTGACTTTGATTTGATTTCATTTATTAGATAGGCTGAAAAAATGACACAGCCATGGCTGCCCAACTAACTGGAGGCTATTTTAAAGGGCTAGCCCTATTAACTGGACAATATACAATAAGAACAGTTACAACTAGTTACACGGTATTCTTTTTTGTTTTCTGCTCGTCCCACCAGGCTTCTTCCCTCGTGACTGTGCCCAGGTGCTGAGACACGGAAACGGACAGGCCCCCAGCGGCGTCTACACGTTATACCACGCAGACAAGTCCTTCAGGGCGTACTGCGACATGGACACGGATGGAGGCGGCTGGATCGTACGTACAGCAACATACATAGGGCGTTATATTGTAGGAATAGTGATCTCCAAGCAGATGTAAGGATATGGCTCCGTCTCAGTGTTTTACGCCTGTTTTTTCAACATTTACTACGTCTTTCGTGTAGTGCACCTTTTCAACGGGGGGCATGTCGAATGGAAACAACGTGCAAATGTAGAGAGAGAGAATGAGACATGAAAGAATATACAAGAAAGGCTACTAAAGACCCACAAAACAAGCCCGACTGATACATCTGCTAGCCTGAAATCCAGCCTTGTTAGCTATAGGTCCGCTCCCCGCCGACCTATAGCTTACAAGGCTGGATTTCTGCTTGATGATTACAGCAATAGGGTATTTGTACGTCTAACGTCACCATGCTCTGCAACTCAATATATGTTATCAGTGCAAATAAAGAAACCGTGATATAAAGAGAAGCATGTCATTCCAATGGTACCATATGTAACTTTATCGTACATCAAGGGACAAGATCAAGATGAAATGCTCTCAATATGGGGTCCACGAAAGTAGGAAATAACTTTCTATATTTAAAGTGGCCGGTGCTTGACCCCTGTCTTCGTTGGGTCACGGTGAGGTCACTTGATCGATGATATCATCATCAATCATTGACAGGCAGCATCATTTATTTCCTTCCAAACGGACTTGTTCGGGTGACATCCCCGGAGGCTGACGAGGGACGTCTGTGTGAAATGTTTATCTCTCGCACGTTTGTTGTTTGGCGTACATGTGGCTTTTGTCAGCCCTGTCTATACGGACACACACGTACACAACATGTCCTGCACAAAGTTTCAACAATATGTCCTGCACAAAGTTTAGGGGTCTTGGTCGGCCGGAGACATTGTTCACAGGTAAAACCAACCAACCAACCAACCAACCAACCAACCAACCAACCAACCAACCAACCAACCAACCAACCAACCAACCAACCAACCAACCAACCAACCAACCAACAAACAAACAAACAAACAAACAAACAAACAAACAAACAAACAATGAAACAAACAAAACCTCGTGAGGTGTTTTATAACCTTGTCGATCCTCGAAAGGCCTTAAATGTCGCCTAAGTGACTCCTAGACAGAACAGCCTACTGTATAGCGTCGTCCTATAGCATGGTATATTATTGGTAATGTGGAACAAGTTATATTCAGTAATTGTTCATAACGGAAAAAATCATGCGTGACGTAAAATTACGTCGTTCCCTCGGCAAGACTTTCAATATGGCGTCATTGTACCCTACAGGTTATCCAGCGTAGGACTGACGGAAAACAACGTTTCTATCGGAACTGGAAAGCATACAAGAGAGGGTTTGGGAAACTGGAAAAGGAGTTCTGGCTAGGTCAGTAATTTTTCTTGGTCATATGTTTGGATATGCCAGTTGCATGCGTTTTATTTCTGGACGCCATCAATGATCACCTTCCTCATTTTTTTCACGTTCTATTGTGTATTGGTTTTGAAAAAAGGATTGATTGATTGATTGATTGATTGATTATTTCACTGATTGATTGTTTGGAATATGTCTTATTTTCCCAGGCAATGACATCATCTACAAACTGACCAGCTCCCAGGATAACGAGCTCCGTATTGACCTGGAGGACTTCGAGGGGGAGAAAACCTTCGCCAGGTACGAGAAGTTCCGGATCGGGAACATCGCCGACAACTTCCGACTGGAGGAACTGGGCGAGTACAGCGGCACTGCAGGTATAGTGGGCCGGAGTTCCACAGAGTCCAGGCCGCTGAGAGATCTTTCGCATACTTAGCGGTCTTTCAGTCAGCGCTCAATGATTCCCAAATTCTTCTAATGAATTCTTAGTGATCTTTCGATGACGATGTCATACCCGCGGCGCCTCAATAAGGGCAGGTAGACAGACTACTTAGTAGAGGACACTCTCCTGGAGGTGCCTCGTATATCATTGCCAGAGAACTTTTATCACTGTAGGCACGCAGAATCATAGACACACATGCATTCACTGAGAAGTTCCTAATGCAAAATGGCAAACATGGAATGTCCCAACGTTTGGAAACTTGTTATCGAGCCTGGACGAGACTGTTGACGAGAATAGTTGTCTAATGAAGAGGACCCCTACTATCCTCCCCATTTCACGCTCTTTTATTCTCATTCTGGTCTCCCCGTTTTTGTTAGCTGATAACGAGTTGGAGCGTATGTAAGTGCTTAACAGTCGATCTGGAGCGCCAATTTAACCAGGAAAACCTGGTGGCAGAGTAGGTCTGCTGATTCCAACCGACGGTTACAGCGCGGTTTTAGGGTGGTCTGTGGTGGATATCTCACTACCCGGCGCTGCTGGAAGTCGTCGTTTAAAGCTTTCTCACATCTGTTCCAGACGTTTCTTTAACGAGCGATACTTAGGAGAGCTGGTTACTTTCCCGGCGTAATCCCTCGTAACCTGCAACTGACATGTATGGATTTTACAGAAGGGCACAAAGCTTTAAAGCATAACAGGTTAAACGCGAAAGTTTCACGTTTAACCTGTCACGCTTTAAAGCTTTGTGCTTGTCTGGTATGTGCGCTGACACTTATGAAGGCTGTAAAATAGCCTGTAAGCTAATTCGCCTTGATGGATAAGATTATGATACATCTAAATTTACTCCCTCTTTCCTAAAAGGACCGAACGATTCATTGGGACTTTATGTCAAGAAGTCGGACACTGAACAGAGGCGGTGGGTGGTATAGACTTCGGGGCACCTTTGACCCCTTACTGGAGTCACGTGTCCACCAAGTCACGTGTGCGAAATGATGGGTCATTCATCACCAAGAAGGTCGTAACAAGATGAGAGTAAGTTGTAGCTAATCAAGGCTAATCGTTTTTTTGTTTTAATTTCAGGGGACTCTCTTATATACCACAAGGGGATGGAATGGTCCACACGAGATGAGGACAACGACAACAGTTCGGAGCAGTGCGCCGTGGTGAACTATGGTAAATAACGTCTCTTAGATTTTGTATGTTTTTCATTCTGTTCAATTGAATATGCACTGGAACAGGGACTATCGCTCCTGCATCTGGAGCCCCGCTGCTGTTGTTCTCCCAACTTGCACATTGAGAGAACATTGGAAAGGGTTGTAGTCCTTGGTGGGGTTACACAGGTATTCGTAAATAGTTTCATCAGGTTGGTAACTCAATCCATTATAGTTTCTTTGGTTCACAACAAGGAGAAAGTTCGTATCGCCCTGATGAAGGCAGCAGTTCTAGATAATAGAGCAGCTGCTGAAACGTTGTGTAGCAAATAGACCACGATGAAGAGATACAGGTCCGTAATCTCCAAGCAGATCATACGGTGGCAAGGCATTATCCTTTATTCAGATCGTGTCCACTGCTTTGGCTAATGGACACTGCCTGGCCAATGGATACTGCCTCGCCACCGTATGATCTGCTTGGAAATTACAGGTCCGTACATCGGACCTGTATGAAAGGTAAAGGTTAAGCGTCCGTCCTTAGGATGAAGCGAAGCGTAACTCTTCTTCGATAGCTAGTGGTGCAATTTACATTTTTATCCAAGCACACAGTACCACCTCTACTTTTCTCGACAAGTGTGTTGAGTTCTTTAACCGAATGAGTCACTTCTCACGTGGCAGGTGCGTGGTGGTACAACAGGTGTCGGGTGTCCAACCTGAACGGTCGCTATGGAGACAACACCAAAGACGGCATCATCTGGAAGACGTGGAAGGGTGATGACTACTCCCTGAAGGCCACCGAGATGAAAATTAGACCGTTCTACTTCAAGTGACGTCCTGCAGTACCGGTTACTTGTGTATATGCATAGTTAGCACCCACGTTGTGAGGGATTTTCGTTTTCGAGCAATTTCAAAAGTAGTATTATATTTCTACAAGCTTTTTTTGGATTCCTATGAAGTTTCTCACTCTTCATGATTATAAAAATGAATTTGATATGTTGGAAATTTGTCTAACAGTACTGAATATTGTAGGAAAAACCGGTCATTTTTTAGGACAGATTTCACGAAGAAACTGAAAACGGGATTGGTTTTTGATTCAAGTCAAATAAACACCCTTTTTTCTTAAGCTTATCGAGGCACTATCATGTGTATGCAAGTATTTACTGTTTCGGGTATGTCGTCTCCGGCCATGGCATATTTATCTCTTGTTCATTTGTATATACAGTATTCAACGGATACAGAGTCGGTTTTTAAGCACAATATCATATCTGCTTATAATAGCATTTTGTTATCGTATAGCTATCTATGTTTGCAACTGAGCCCCGTCCTCGATGTAAGTTACCCTAACTTCGGCAGGTGCACCCTATCAATAGTGCACATGCGAGTGTCGTAAAATAAGTCTGAAAATTTCATAGGATTGTTGAAGTTTTGTGATGGCTAGCTTCAAAGTTTGCCGCATTTCCTTAGTCTTTTCTAAGATGTTTAGACGACCATACTGTTTTAGAATAAGTTTATGATAGATGTATATGGTGCAAGATTGTGTGATTTGGACATATAGTTGTATCTTGTTCAACATCTTTCTCAATAAAGACGATTGTACACCAAATGTTGTCTTTTTCTCATGCTTTACTGACTTCACATCTTTGTCATATTACATAATAGACGTTTTCCGCGTGTTTGATGAAAAGCTCCTGACGTTTCTAACGATATGTTTGACCTTAGAACTAGAATATCAAGAAAAAGTTTGTACATGTCTGAAAATGTTATCTTTATACGATATTGCTGGTTGTTAAAGCTTCTTGGATAAATGATGTACATTATACATAATTTGTATAACTAACAAGGAAATTCTGACAATGACATACTCGTGCAGTTTCCTTACAGATCTAGAGAATATTTACATCGCAGTCTCCATGTCACGAAGAACGTCATCATGTATTCATGATGAATACGTGTTTGAAATTACTGTCTTTACACCAACGCTAATTTTAAATGTCCCTTAGATATTTAATGTATATTAGACATAATTTGCATTAAAAAAACAAGAAAATGCTTAGAACGATATACTAGTACAATTTTCTTGCGGATCTATAGAATATTTACACCGCAGTCTCCCTTTCTATGACTTCATGTGGAAGCAGTGTATGTATCAGTTGCGACAGTCTCTGTTCTAACCCATCTGGAGTCGGTCTTGTAGCTGGAACGTCGCGCCAACACGCCCTCATCAGTCGGTACAGGTCCTCTGGACAACCCGGCGGACTCTTCATTCGTATTCCTTGCCTCAGGATCCCTACTATCTGAAGAAAGCTCAGCTGAACCCTGCCATCGTAGCACGGATCTTTTCCCAGCGTGGCGATCTCCCACAGCAGCACGCCGAAGGACCAGACGTCACTCTGACAGGTGTACTCGCCGGTCTCGATTGACTCCAGCGCCATCCACTTCAGCGGTAGGAGTTCGTCAACGCCTTCGCGGTTGGTTCGCACATACTGAGTAGTGGCGTAGACATCTCTAGCCAGTCCAAAGTCAGCCAATTTGGCCACGTCATCGGCAGTGATGAGGACGTTTCGAGCGGCCACGTCACGATGGGCGATTCTCAAGCGTTCCAGTTCTTGGAGAGCTCGTGCTATGTGGACTGCGTATGTAAGAAGGCTTCCGAGTAGGACTTCCTGATCGATCCTTATGCGCCGCAGGTAAGCTAAGAGATCGCCTTTTGGAGCATATTCCA
This sequence comes from Branchiostoma floridae x Branchiostoma japonicum, assembly GCA_013266295.2. Classification (NCBI taxonomy): domain Eukaryota; kingdom Metazoa; phylum Chordata; class Leptocardii; order Amphioxiformes; family Branchiostomatidae; genus Branchiostoma; species Branchiostoma floridae x Branchiostoma japonicum. The sequence continues at coordinate 14,463,532 of CM023825.1, forward strand.
GAAGAATATACTTCTCCTCGGACTTGGTGATGAGTCCAACAAGTCGAACAATATTGGAGTGACGAACATCGCCACATTGTTCTTGGTGCACAGCTACCAGTATGGCTGCTTCTCTGTAGAAGTCTCTGTAGGACTGCGAGTCCTCGACGCGAACTGTCTTGGCGGCAACGGCGAGCTCTCCTTTAGGTGTACGCAGCTGTGCCCTTCTGACTTGCCCAAACATCCCTTCTCCTAGCATGGGACCAGGAGTAAGATGGCGGATCTTCTTCTCCCAACGTTCTAGCCAGCCCGGCTGTAGACTCTGTGCTAGATCCTGCTCCATTCTCCTCAGCTCGAAAAGTATCTTTTCCTCCTCGCCTCTATCGGGCACGGAGCAATTCAGAACTCCTGTTTTGTAGAGTATTGCCATCACTACGGCAGCGAGCAAGACTAAAGAGCCCAGTGGTACCAGACTTTCGAGCAGCGGTTGATATCTGTCACAGTTCCGTCCCGTCCATGACGACACGCATGAGCAGCTGCCGTCCTCGTTGTTGCACTTGGCATTGTTCTTACAGGCACAAACCTGCCGACATCCCCAGCCGTACCGACCGTTTGTGCACGGTTTGCTGCAATCCTTGCCGAACCATCCGTCCGTGCAGTGACACCTGCCGTCGCTAAGGCCGCAGCTCGCCCCATGTAGGCAGATACAGTCCTTGCCACAGTGTATACCGTACGTACCATGGGGACATTTTGTCTGACATTTGCTTCCTGTCCATCCCGGCGGACAGACACAACCAGCCCTGCGGTCACAGCTGGCACCTTGTTGGCAATCACACCTTTCATCACACTGGGCACCTTTACGGTTTGGTGGGCAGTTGGTAATATTGAGTACAAACGTTGTGTTGAAGCTGTTCCCATTGGTGTCCTCAACCTTACAGGTGTAGGTTACCTCACCGTCCTTTGGTTGTATGTTCCGAACTACGATATCTAATTCTGTTACACCGGCACCTACACTGATTTTTTCTGATGCGTTTGGAAATTTGAAAGACATGTTTTGGACGTCTATATGATGAGCCTTGCAATGAAATGTCAAATTGGCGGAAATGTAGACATAGCTAGGTTCACTGGGTGACAATGCTATGGACACTTCAGGTGTAGGGATGTCACAGGCCACACCTTTCCACCCGGGAGGACACCTGCAGGCGCCGTTAAACCCGTGGCAGCGGGCGCCGTTCTTACAGATACAGTTTTTGTCACAGAGCAAGCCGTATTTTCCAACTGGGCAGCCTATTGGCTTCACGTGTATGTCTAGATATTCGATACTTTCCAGTAACACTCCTGCGCCCGTTCTGATTGTGGAGACGTTGAAAGGTGGAACTTCACATTGGTATGTTTTTGTATCTTTTGTGGGAAAGGTAATAAGAGACAAAACGATGAATTGGTATTTTTTATCGAAAACGACCTCTTCGGGCACATACTTTGTTAGGTTGAAAAGTTTTGACTCGCTATCATGTTTGAGACTGTACAAGTCGATGAAAGTCGAGGGTAGGTTAGACCCTGCACTACATGGTACTTTATCTAGTATGCCATTACGCCAGAAGTCATCAAAGGTCGTCAGATCTTCATGATGAGTAGTGTAACCAGCTATACGGATATTACAATCGCTGTTTTCCGTGTGAAACATCCAAGGTTCGGCTCTTTCATGGATCAAGCTATCAGCAACAGTTCTGTAGGCATGCTTGTAAAGGAAAAGCCCTGCGTTTGTGGTCATTGACTCCATACTCACTGTGAAACTGATCAGCATTTGTCCGGTTCGACCTTTATGGTTGATCGGAGTCTCACACGTCTCGTTATACACAGGAGGATAGCCCTCAACGTCTGTCAACTCTACCTTGATACTTGCGTCGTGACGAATATTGAGAAGATAGACCGACTGTACTGACCAGTCCAGGGGGTTGGCGACCAAAACGGTGCAGTTCTTCGTCACGTTGAAGCGGTCGTAAGGATCTCCGTCCATTTTGGCACACAGAAGTTCCGCCTTTTCTTCAGCCTGGGTCTCTGGTAGGAGCGACGGCCTGAAAATGGTCTCTCCGACAGAGACGTTTTCTGGGACGGAAAAACTGAACTCCATGGCCAAGGTGGAACAAGGGACGTGAACAAAACCCAACCAAGGACATTGACCCAACCAAAAACCTACGATTAGAAGCAGATTCCCTGCCATGGTTCCTGATAGTTGTCTATGGGCCGGCTGGAGAGAATTTCTAGATCCAAGCTACTTCTGAATTAAGGAAGTATAAACAGCGTCAACACAATTAATTCCGTTTCCGTTATTGTTCCTTTTTGTAAGGTCAAAGGGGCATTGGTCATAAATTGACGGCTCTCATAAGTCTCCACTTCCACAAAGCTTGTGTATGTCATTTGCAGAAGGATGTTGCATACATGTAGTTCTTGTCCCCCTTTCAATCACAGACGACATGAGGGGAACTCCGTTACTTTTTCTTTAACATATTTACACAATCCATCTTCTATCGTCCTGGGAGTGAACACGAACTGATGAGTTCCTCTGCTTAGAAACGTACGCCTTTTCCGAATCGAGTCTGTTCATATTCCAGTGTCGCGCACAGGTAATCCTCGTTTCGTCACTTCCTCCCAGGCTGCAAGACCTTACATCCGACTTTCCTGTTAGTCTTCGGTGACACCATTTTCCCCTTACGTCCTGTGACTTTACTATTTTCAAATAACTACGGACACACAAGCAAACATACAGACAACCACACCGGAAACGAAACCTTCGTATCCGGAGGTAACAAGAACGACTTGGAAACTGTTTTAGGTACTTTATTACCAAATCGATAAAACTCTCACAGATCACCACCACCTTTTGGAGAATGTGTTTTAAAAATCAGGCTTTTTAAACATCTGAATTGTAAAGCTTATTTGACACAACAAAATGTTACAATACCATCTGCGGGAGACCTTCAAGTAAGGTCGAGTATCAATAAGAACATCTGAGACCTTCAAGTACAGAGTAGGGGAGTCATCATCAGTCACATCTCACAGAAAATTCAAGCTCTGATCAGAATTATACATAATTGACATACATATATCAAGAAAAAGACTATTGTATGGCAGTTGGGAAGTCCTTTCTTATTACATGTAGCACCAAACTTTTTCCTCTAAGGCATTCAGATTGGAAAGAAAACTCTTGAATCTCTTCCAATTTTAAAGTCAAATATCAATGTAAGTTTACGTGCTGTACATTAGGTACTAATTAGTTGAAGTACATGTAATGGGCTTCCAACAAAATGCCTTTCAAGTTTGAATAATTTTAGGTAATGAATCGTGATCATGAGGTGTTTAGGAGTAGCCCGCAAACGATCTCAAGTTAACGTCGGTACAATTTTTTCATATGTGTCAGTTAAAGACAACAGTGCAAAACTACATATGGTTCAGCATACATTTAACATTAGAAACTCTTTTCACATTGCACATGACATTCATGTATCCAAACTTAATAATTCCTATTGATAACATCCTCTGACACTATTACCTCTATTGTAACAACTCAATACTGATAGACTATACTTTGATGATAACGAAAACATGTTGGACAACATGGAAGATTTATCCATCTATAATCTTTTAACACATTGGCAGATTTCATTTTGGAACTTAAGTAATTTCTGGCATATATAAACCTGTCCACAAACTTATTCTTGCCCAAATACTGCAGCTACAAATGTATCCAACATTATCACTATGGCAGTAGTTGGCATGTTATGCACACAGTGTGGAAGCACTGCCCCCCTCCCCCTTCCAGGCAAGAATGTGCTCATTTGTCATATTATCTGCACAAGCCCTCTTACATATTAACTATTTCATAATCAAAAGTTACATAAAATTGAAATCTGTAATAAAATCTGTAGAGAATGCAACAGCTGTCTTCTCTGATGTTCTTCATGAACAAAAAATGACTTTTAATGGCAAAAGTTTAGAAGCAATTATTCTGGAACCATCCTGTGAGCCCTTCATGATATGAATCAGTAGACAGACAAATGCCACATGGCTACACTTTTAGAAGGGACACTTCAGTAGATTTTATCAAAACTGGTCTCTTGACAACAAAGTAATAATCTAAACATGCCATCTTGTTTTCATGGTGTCCAACAGTGAGTATCATTGGTCTGTATACATCTGTAGTCTGCCACACACAGTGATGTTGGGCACCTGTTAGGCAGTGTGAAGTGTGAAAACTACAAAGTTAGAAATACAGCAGATGTTTTAAAATTCATGGTATCTTCCAAAAGTCAGTTGCATACCATATAGCACATCACCAGTGAATCATTCTCTGTACAACAGGTGTAGATAGCTGGTGTGTTACGCTGAAGGGCGGTTATACCGGCTATACAGCTACAGATACAGAGATACAGATATTCCAGTTCTACAATATATGATCCTGAAAAACTGTCTTGCAGTTCAGTACAGGGATGTTCTCATCTACATTGTACAACATAGAACTTTTAAGAACAACAAGTAATAAGTAAGCATAGGACTAAAGCATTAGATTACAAAGTGAATAATTTTTGTCTCAACTACAATACACAAATGGTAATTAACTTCAGTAAAATCTACTATCACTTTACTGTACATACTGGCTCAATTTCAAAACTACAAAAGATTTTCCCATCACCAGTTTATATTGCCTTTCAAAAATGGTGTTGGTCAGGCTCAAGGGACATAACTAGCCTGAGGGCTCAAAAATACTTTTTTTCTGTCACCAATATTTTACGTATAATTCAGAAAAACTTTCTGCTAACAGCCAAACCACTGTTCCTGCCTTACTACATAAAGCACAGGCTTTGGTCTGCTGCTAGTTTGATTCACAATAGCAAGCATTACTTGCAACTCTATGAAAAAGTGGTTGATCATTTAATTGTATAATCTTGGCTGATTATTGAATAACCACCAGGTGATTATTGACCTGTGTGGCCCTCCCTAGTCCCCGACGTCGCTGTCTCTGTCGCCGATGAGCCAGAGCGTGTGGAAGGCCATGGCGAGCAGTCCCGTCCCCAGCAGGTCTCCGAGCGCCGTGAGGTACGGGATGGTGCAGTTGTCGGGGTCGTTGCCCTTCAGCCACATGAAGTGGACCAGCCAGTCTGCCACAAACAGGAGGATCGCCACCTGCGGGGTGTTGGGAAACAACAGGTTTCACACCTCTGGGTTATTTCCTTCATTATTGGACATTTTTAAAGCTGCATTATGAAACATTTTTGCACCAAAAATCTGAATATATTAATCGAAAAAATCTTCATATGATTGTCATTTACTTCCACTTTTTAACATATTTGTGCCATTATCTCACATTTCTGACATTTACAGTTGGCCCTAAAACAGCCCACACGAGTCGCACATACATGTATTTTGTGGCACCACCACAAAATACCAGAATGTAAACCAACATGGCTAACAGCTGTGTTTCCAGCTTTTTTAAACTCATTTATTTTGGCATCTCCATTTCCTGAATGGCACTCATTTGCAATGGAGTAGGTTTGGTTTGATTCAACCTACTTTGTAAAGAAATGACCAGAAAATTGACTTTTAGTATTATCTTAATGTTACATAAGGCAGCTTTAAGTACTAAGTAGCAACGGAGGACAGGGAGGAAAACTTGACTATGACTCTATTCATTCCCAAAATTTTGAAATCACAGTATCATAGTATAATGACAATTGAGAATGGCTAATAACTGTCCATTATAGAACAAAACTCTCAGTCTCATGGACAGGTAAACATCACAACCACTGTTGCCATGGTGACAGGTTGCCAGGGCAACTGACCTGTATCATAGCTGCGATGAGGTACACCACCGTGAAGATAGCAGTGATGGTGGTATGGCCGGCGTTGGCGTACGCTATCAGGTACAGGAAGATCAGGTGACCTGGGACCACCAATAGGAACAGCACCCTGGCTGTCCTGGCATGTACACCTGCGGACAGACAAAAGCAACCTTGGCGTGAGACTATAACAGAATGATCAGGTGATTTGGGACAACCAATAGGAACAGCACCCTGGCTGTCCTGGCATGTACACCTGAGGACAGAAAAAATGAACCTTGGTGTGAGACCATAAAAGACTGATTGGGTGATCTGGGACCACCAATAGGAACTGGCTGTCCTGGCATGTATGCCTGCAGAGAAACAAGTTGTCGAAACAAACATTGGTGTGAGGCCACAACAGTAGAACAGCACAACAGAATGTCTAAGTAAACATTGGTGTGATGCCACAATAATAGGACATTACAAGCTGTCCAAAAATAAAATGTATTTCTAAGAATGAAATGATGCACGTACAGAACCAACAATGAACAAATCATAGAAGTTTTGTACTGACCTGAAGAGAAGAAGGTTCTGATGGGGTTGGGACAGCCGTGTACAGCCCCCTCGGGCAGCGTCCCAGGCTTGCCTCTTGTGTGGAGCCATGTGGACAGTCTGCTGGCCTGGACAGCTACCAGGTTCCCTCCGACACCTGCAGGGGAGAGGGAGAAATTAAACAACAGATCAGAACTGGCAGTACCAACAAAAGCTGTCAGGGAGGCCAAAGGTAATGGAGAAATGGAAAAACTGATCAGAATCAGCAATACCAAAGACAAGGGAGACCAAAATCTATTATTGTTTTCTTCTTATGCAAAATGGTGAAAACCTAACCACATACATGTACAATCAAATTGCCCAAGAAGACCACTCAAGGGACTGATAAAATTTGGTCTATGTGGACAGGTGGTCAGTATAGACAGCATTCTGTTATACTGATATTCCCTTAGAGGAAGATGAAATAGTCCAGGCCTACAATGCTGCAGTGCCTCCTATCTTTAGCTTACAGTACTGCAGTTTGTTGAGATGCATATATAGTTACTACAAAATCTCACTTTGACAGCTGCAGGACACAGTTGCTGTCATGTTCAAGGAATGGATTTCAAAAGTTTAAACCTTAAGCACATTAAAGTTGTCCTTTTATTTATCAATTTTAGCAGCAAGGAGAAGGTTAAAAAAAAGAGGCTTGAGTCACAATCAATATCAAAATTGTTTCTCTCACCATTTATGATAGGAGTAAAGACTGCAATTCCATGGTACGCAGAAACAGCAAAGTCTAGGATGAGGCCTCCTCCACTGTGGGGAAGAATCAGCAAGGAATTGTCATGGGTGCCAATCTCAAAGTTAATATGATTTTATTTCTTTGTCTTCTGTGTTGGTAGGATACATGTCTCTTACATTGTACATAGGACAAGCAGCTTAATTCAAGTCAGGCAGTCATGTGGGAAGATGATGAAAATCAGACAACAAAATGTTATAATTATCATGTGGTAAATGCTGACCTGCTGATGACCATGGCACATATGACGGGCTCCCAGCCATGTCTGAGGACCTCCCTGGTGTGTGGGTTCTTGTGGGACATGTACATCCAGAATGGGGCCGAAAAAAACAACACTACAGTGATAGTCGGAGCCATCCAGAACCGTGCACCTACAAACAGCAACAAGGGAAGGATATATGTGTAACTACAAAGGCAAGATTTGCCACGAAATGCATTTATTTCCATTACAATATTTTCTAATACATTGTAAAATGTGCAAAATTGAACTCTTCCAAAATTTGCTATTCAAAATTGTATGGCCCTTACTTACATTGTACTAAAGAGTCAGTTACAGCTTGTTGAAATTTCAATAAAGACACAAACAAACAAACAAACAAACAAACAAACAAACAAACAAACAAACAAACAAACCATCCTCGACAGTGATGGCCCTCCATAACACATTGCTGATCCATGACAGCAGTGCCAGCGTGGTCAGGTCACCCAGACTGGCTGCGATCGGTGTCGCCACGTTGTCTGGGTTCACCTTACACTTCCGCGACAGGATCACCACCGCGATCATGATGGTACCTAGCACAGAGGCAAAATTAATGAAGTATAGATGTCATTGATGCAAACTGAGAGATGTCAGACTTCACCCCCTTTCGTATTGACTGTACAATTAGTTTCTCTTGTTTTTAAGACTTTCTAAGACTTGTATTGAATTGTATTTTAATGTATGTATCGCATGTACTATTTAAGATCACTGGAAGATCGAATGGCTGGCCAAATGCCAACTAGAAGTGGATCTAAATAAACTCAACACAAGGACCCATCTACAATGTAGCATCATACACGTAATTTCCAATGCCAAAGCAATTGTATGTGGAATATATACAATTGTTGTAAGGGTTGAGCTTTGTATAAGGAATGTATACGAGCTTTGTATACATTTGTATACTATAAGGAATAGACTATTGAACAGATTTTCCTGGCATAACTCCTCACCCAGAATAGCACAGGCTAGTGAAGCTGTGACCATACTGCTGGCTGTTAGCAGGAAGGCATGGTGGATGTCGAACTTTCCCTCTGGGATCCAGCCAAACACAATCGCTGCGACCGCTGCCAGGAACCCCACTACTAGAGCCTGGGCCTGTGTGAGAGCCATGTTGCCCACTATCAGTCTCCACTGTTCTTTCCTGTTGTCCATGTACCCCAGGTTGGCCTGTTGGTCAGACAAATAAACGTTTTTTGTCATAAAACATTAGTGTACTTCCTGTATGGATCAGTAACCTATAAATGTTTCAAACCTATAAAAACATCTATCAGTTGCCTAATTTATTCTGAATTATGCTGCAAAGAAATTATTGTGCCAGCATCAGATACCAGTTTTTACTCACAGCAGTGGAAAGTCGAGAGGCCAATGTCATCTCCAGGTTCCCCTTCAGACCCAGCAGCGCAGGAACTAAGATAAAAACTTCAGACACCTGGATAAATACCGGCCAGTGCTGCAAACAGAATGTATGATATATGTTACAACACTGCAAGATCCCTATCAGCTGCAATGTTGTGCTCTTGGGAAAGGCACTTTACACCTATTTGCTCACTCGACTCAGGGGAAAATGAGTACCTACAAATGTAGCTTCAATTAGAGATGTCCTCTTGGATGGGACATAAGGCCCTATGTTTGAGGAGAGCCACACCTTGAGCACATTAAAGATCCTACCATACAAGAATAAGGGCCCATCCCAGTATGAGTGGAGTGGATCAAACCTTACAGTTCAGTCTTATATAATTATACAGCTTGTACTTACTGTAAAAAAATGGTGGGTTATGCCGTTTACTGGCTATGGGAAAGAAACAAGGCTTGAGTTTACTTATACTCATCAATCAGCCAGGTTATTCACTTGAAGCTGTCATTGAAAAAGGCCAAAGTCCACTCTACAAGTTACCTGAAGTCAACACACGTTCTTCTAAACTAGTCGTTTTGGAAATGTGTCCAAAATTTTGAAATGTTCACAAAAGCCACCTTCATGATAACATTGTAACATAGCCTTGGGCAAAATAGGGATATTAATACAGTGCAAACTGTATACATAATACCATTTTTCCGTCCCTCTTCTATTTGTAGCAACTGTAGGAGCACAAACATTGCACTGTGCCAGGTGTGTACATAGTTATAGTGTTCTGCCTACCGTACATGGCACCAAAGTCATATACTAGCATCAGTTATTACCTTAACTACAATTTAAAAAGTACAAATCTCCAGTGCATTAACTATCTACATTAAATGCAGACACAGTTTTTCTAAAGCATGGATTACATGCTGCACAAAGATTTAAAAGGCACATTTCTGTAAATTTTCTGCTTCTACTTTTATATGTCAGGGGCAGAAATACAAAATATAGAAGCTAAGACTTGATCTATGCATAAAAATGTTTACAACCCACAAATACATTAGTAGATGATGATGATAAAAATCTGTGTTAGATACCTTTTTCCATTTATCAATTATAATACCTGACTGATCATGACAACTGAAGCATATACAGAATGTTATAACTTACATGTATATAGATACAGACACAACAAATATGATCATGCAAAGATGTGCCACAGTAAAAGGCCACTCTAAATATAGACTAATCCACACATTTGTGACATGTCACAATGCCAAAGTAAGATCTTGCAAATTGTTAAGAATGTGACATCCCACGTCACCACACTTCCACACAAAGCACTGCCTTTTATCCACCTACATGTAATCCGCATAATCAGCACCTTCATGAGCCTTTTAACCTGTCTAGTGGATCAAAGAAGTCCCTCTGTGTTGCAGACTGGTGATACAGAAATCTTAGACAACATTAAGAGTAGAGAAATGTAAAGAACTTTCAGCTAGTTTGCTCAGCTACAACAGTTACATGTAATAATCTACCAAGGCCTCTTACTAGTGCTTTGGTGCACAAGATTACCAGTTCCACCTGAAGAATATGGTACTTGTTTAAACACACACTTTATAGACACTTATGCCTTGTCTCACTTGTTTGCTCTAGATCTACATGTGTACCTGTCCCAGAAAGGTAAGAAAATGTCCCAGTTCTCACCTGTCTCTCCTCTCACCATACCATGTTGCCTTAATGTTTGTCTCACCTGTAAGGTAATGTAAGAGAAGTTCTCACCTGTACTATATCCAGCACCATCCCTGCAGCCACCATGCCAAACCCTGCCACTAGGTAAGGGAAGAAACACTCCAGGGCTATAGTCATTGCCGTTTCTTCCTTGTGCTTCATTTCTGACGTTCTCTTCTCCTCTTCCCTCCTTTCTCGCACCAGTGGTTCGGAGTCCAGGACTTCCACGGACAGATCCTCCGTCGGGACAGGGCCGTTCTCCGACGTCTTTCTCACACGGTGGGTGGATTTCACATGATCCGGGTCGGAGGTCATAAGGTCAGGGGGGTCAATCCCTGCCTCAGTGTCCGAGTCTGTGGTAATCTTGGGAACCATTTTGCTGGGTTGTTTAGCTTCCGGTTGTTGTTGTTGTTTACTCTGTTGTTGTCTCCTCTGCCGGATGCCCGTCTTGTCTGCAGGCATCATCTGGGAGCCGGCAATGAAGGCTCGCTGTACCACATGCCGCGCAGGGTTAAAGGTCAACCTCCTGCCAATGTCCCCTTCCAGCTCTACACACTCGCCAATCTGGAGAAGAAGTAGAAGAAAAAAGGGAGCTTTAGGGCATGGTAATGTTATCAATATCATGACCTGTAATGTACAGAAAACTGGATATTTGGAAAAATATAAACAAAACAATAAGTCTACACTAATATGCGTTAACATTTTTTGAACCTATTAAGTTGCCAGAAAACTGAAAATACTCAGAACTTTAAGAACTAACGGCAGATGTTCACTCTAGATCTGTGGATTACAGTTCACAATCAAAAGTGTGAGTGAAGCCTTCATTTGGTAAAGTGGTCCAACCGCTGCGTCACCACAAGTATGACAGTACTGTCCGTTTGTATACATACGTGGAAGGCCATTGAAACCTCCTTGGGTTAACTAAGACTAGTAAGAGTTTGTTATTTCGCAGGTCCTTGAGACCAAAAGTTGCTGAAAGTGGCTGGGAGGTTGCCAAATCAAATTAACAAATTTAAGTCCGTTCAATCGCAGTCGCTACGATTCGAACTAAAGCGGGTGTTCCAAAAAATCACAGAGCAGCAGATATATGCACGGGAACTCAAGGAGACTTGATTCTTTACTGTCAGCACTCGCGATGTCATCAAGTAATTCTAGATTCCTGGCAAGACGTCAACTTATTTCCAAACTATGCAAGAGCGAAGCTGTATTATGTTTACATTATGACAGTTTTAAACTAGCTACGTGGGACAAGAAAAAATATGTAACGTTAACAGATGATGCAAAAACGCGACATTAAACGCTTGATACAAACTTGTCCTACCTTCTTTTTGAAAGGGGAATGTTGTCTCCTACTCACGCTGTAAAAGTTCCGGCTGCTGAAGTGTTATAGTGTTTGTTTAGTGACGTTAGAAGAGCGGAGAATGTGAGAAAACCGGACACATCACCAACACGCCGCCATCTTAGCACCTGCGACCTTTGAACTATGACCTAGAACCATCTGACCTATGACCTTATTGATCAGGAAAGGCCACATGTGCTGGATCAAAAATCTCCGTGTCTTCTCCGTATTATCATCGTTACTCGTTAGCAAAAGCAGGATCTTTGAGAAAAGTTGTTCAGTTAAGTATTGTAGACAGAGAGAGCAAAATAGAAGGCCTAACCATGTCAAATGAGGAGTCAACATCTAAAGATCACCAAGATCTCAAGGCACAGGAAAAAGGATGTAGAGGAACAGAAGGAAAAGTTCTCAGACACTCCACCGAACTTCTACAGATCGGGACAGGTACGTCATGTTTACTGGATGGTCATTAGTAACAGAAATATCTTTCATTTCATTTAGTGGAAAAATTATCAATGACAATGTGTTGCTTCATGAATGTGATGCTGCTATAACTAATTAACGTTATAACGTTAACGTTATATATAAATACATGTGACATTAGGTAATGACTATGCTAGGGTGCTATTTTCTGTCAACAGCTGACAACTGTGTCACCCAAGATATGTAAACCCCAAGCAACATTTCTCCCTTCGGCCACACTGATTGTGACAAACCTATAGAGCAGCTAACATTGAATATGAGGATTGTTTGTTCGAATTGTTACACCAAAGAAACCTATTTACATAACCGTTATATATACATAGACACTTTTTCCATCTACAACATATGTAGCACCGAGTGCATGAAAAATGATTGCATCACTGACATACACCAGCTGGTTTAGGAATAAAACAACTGAAGATGACTCAGTGACAGAGCCGTCTCTTCTGAAAGATCCAAACTGTGTAGTAAGGAAGTTCACAAACCTCCAGTCCAGGCTGCATTTCTGGGCTCCTTTCACAGACGTTCCGACTGGCTGGTTTTATTGATCATCCAGCAACGAACAGGACACATTCCCACCCAGAATGTAGAAATGCCCTGGGGCGATGATAAAAATGTTACCGGGACGTGTTTATTTTTGTCACTTCAAAATACAGATTTTGTCCCTAAAAGTTGCTATTCAGCAGTTGTATACATAACCTATGGGTAAAGTTGCAGGTTGTATGATTAACATAGTAACCAGTCTTTTTTCTGGGTGATTTAAACATTATTTGGAACATTTCAAGATGGCAGATATATGTAGAGTTAGAGTAAGCTGTCTTGTATCGTATACCCCTGTGGGCTATTCTTGTCTGTGCTGGGGAGTAGCAGCTAAAGATAGTCTGAATATCAGCCCTACATACTAGTGACGTGGCCTGGCATACTCTAATGGGTTTTACTCACTATAACCTCGTAGTTGTGTATGGACATGCGCATACTTGACTTTGTGAATGTCATCTGTTCATACAAATACTGCAGTCAACTTTGACTCGTTTCCTGAAATAATGGCAAGAAGTCTTGTTCCTTGAAAATAAAACTTAGAAAAAGAAAAAAAAAAGATAAAGGTACATATGTACATGTTCAAGTCTTCAGAATGTTTTTACCTATTTCACTCTAGAGATATTTTGGTGTTAACCACTTAATATGCAAATAAAAAATGAATATGTAGACTAATCATATGACATGCATATAGCAATGGTTACTGACAAACTGACAACCTCCTCTTGTCATGCATCTTCCAGATTCCCATCCGAGTTCCTTGTTGCTCCAGAAGAAGTCTTCTTCGAAAGTTCGAGGCTCCTTGGAGACGTTCCGACCTCAACCATCCGCAGGTGGGGCAGCTTGGCTGACTTTCATTGGCTGAATTTTATGGCTTCAGTGGCTGAATTTTGTTGCAATGTGTTTTACTAAATCAGCACATATTATTTTTGTGGATATGTCTGTTAGCTTTTGGATGGATGGATAGGGAAAATGTACCTTCAAAGTTCAGGTGTTCGGTTCACAGGGAAGTCCCCCCCCCCCCCCGAAAAAAAAAGATTCCAAAAGAATGTTGATGGAATTTTCAGCAATATTTCAGCAGAACCATAACATCCTTTCATTGTTCTTCCGTCATTTGTATGATTTCTTTCTCTAATTCTATCTAGACAAGGCTCCTCCAGTTTCGATTGGAACACTTGGGCATTGCTTTTGTAAAGCAATTCTCTAATCAAGGATATATAGGAGTGTACTTGGTAATATATTTGTACATACAAAGTGTAGTCACATGTCATCTATCCATATGATTGCTCCCTTTCCCAACTGCAGTCTTGAGCAGTGTGAAGAGGTTTCTGCCACAGCTGTCAGCTGCTAATGAACGGCTGCAGACTGTGGCACCTGGCCAACTGGACATCCAAAATGTGGAGGATTGTGAGGGTCCTGTCATCGAGATGGTGGGTCATAGGTTATAGTGTGTAAGGTCAGGTCAGGTCAAGTCATACATCTGTAGATAGGATGGACAACTGAAAAAAGAATATGGAGGCCTGTACTGGGCCTCTTTTCTAATAGCTTCATATAGGTCTGTGCTGTATGGTGTGGTGTTAAAATTAGAATAGCTGTTAAGTTAGTTTTTTTTTAGATTCTTGCATCAGGTCTGTGTAAAGAGGATGAATTCTCCAATTTCACCAGTTTTGTGATTCTTTCTTCAGGACCTGGCACTGATCCCCACAGGTGAGGACTCATCGGCATCATCATCAGAATCATCCTCAGAGGAGGAGGAGGAGGAGGAGGAGGAGGCAGGTGGGCTGGATGGAGACAACCAATCAGACAACAAGAACCCAGGACTGATGGGGGAAGTAACAGAACAGAACCTGAGGCTTGGAAAGGACTCCAGAGCCAGGAAGAGACCAAAGATAGAGGAGTTAGGGGGTGACCAGCCCAGGAGATAGCACATGTTAGCATATCTGTAAAGTTAACTTTATTCATTCATAAATCATCCAAAATCATATTGTGGTTAAAAGTCCCCTTTTTACATGACACTTGGTTACAAATTCATGTCGTTTAAGTTATTAGAAAAAATATTTCTCTGGTCAGAAAGTAAAAAAGTCTGTCAACTTCTTGATATTATTTTTGCCTGAAAGCTACTCCCCATGCTAGAATCTTCTCAAAAGAATGCATGTAACGTTACTGGTAACTTTCTGTACAATATGTGACATGTTTGAGCAGGAATCTGAATATGTTAAATTGGAAAAAGATTGTCAAATTGAATTGTCACTATGATTTTGAAACTTTTGACCAACAGTTGACAAGTTTTTGCAGTCTAAAACGGTGGGGTCATCAAGTTTCTCAGCCAATGGCTTTGTCTTGGAGATAAGCGACAGTCTACTTGAAGGGAGGAAAACTTTATTTTGATCACTTAAAACATTTTAATCTGATATTTGATTTGACTGAATTACAATTCACTTGTGTATACTCTTAAGTCTTAACAGTGCAACGTTACTTGTCAATCCAATGTGCACTATAGATTTCTAATAGGGAACTTTTGTATAACTGTCAACATTAATTGATAAGTGTTGGTTTCATGCATTTGCATTAAAACACCTTACGTTATGGCACGATATTGTCTGTGGTATGAATGAATGAATGTTAATTTTTTTAAAAGAGTAATTTATCCGGAGAAGATGCCTCTACCTGAGGCGTCGCCAAAAAGTGGCCTTCGCGGTGACAGGTCAAAAGCGCCACCTGGCGGAATAATGCCGAAATGCCGGAAGGTCACTGAAACAGCAACAAAGATGGCGGTGCCCGGCATGTTAGCAAGAGCGACGTGCACCGCGTTTGGAATGTTACGGCCGGTTTTCAGGTGAATGGCTACTTGATTGTCATTAGATCTATTAAGTGAAAAGCCCAGGCTTCTGTACAAATGCTTGTTTGAACCTCGCAACTCTTACAAAACCTTTACTAAAAGTTACGCAAGTCGTGGGAGGGGGGTGATAAATAATTTTTATTTCGATGATAAGGAGACGGTCATGAGCAGGACACAGTGTGGCCCTCTACGAACGCACCAAATATAAATCGAGATTGCGATAAGTCAGGGTTAGAGGAAGGGTTAGAGCTGGTTACGACTTATGTATTGGTCCGAATAACTTCCTGATTAGCCTGTTCCAAAAAATAACTGTGGAAAGGGGGGAGTGGGTGGAGGACGAGGGGTAGGGTTTGAACATCTGGACAAGGAACTAGGGAGGGTTTGAGCAAGTCTAGCAAAACGTTGATTTTTTTACCTCTTCCACCCCCCTCCAAAGTTATTTTTTTTAACAGCCCAATGGTCCCACACGTAAAAAAGTATTTGCCATCGCTTTCTAACCATGCGATCCTACATTTTGTTGCATCCCAGGCAGCCGAGAAGATGGCACCGTCTCTCCCCGACCGACGACGAGCTGTACGTCCGCACGACCATCAGCCTGCTGGAGAAGCAGAACCCCCAGGACATCTTCATCAGCAACTACAGCGAGCGCGGGTTCACCATCAAGGGCGACAAGGTGCTGGGACCCGTTGCCATCATTCCCCGGAGCATCTTAAGCTGGGACGTAAGTCTGAGACACTTCTGTCCAGTCACTGGTTGTATTCAGTACCTTTTGTCTACTCTCCAAGCAGAGGTTGATGGAGAAGATTGTGACCTTTCTGTCATATGCCCTGTTTTCTGTTGCCACTCTCCACCAGCAGAAAACATATGACATAAAGGTCACAATCTTCTCCACCAATCTCTGCTTCGAGAGTAGGCGTAAGGTCTGCCCGTTTTTAAAATCTATCCAGTTTCTTGAGTAGCTGCACCGTTAGTTAGTGTCATTACTAGTATTTGGATGTCTAACCTTCATCGACATTTAAGACTCACACTTGGTTGATATAAAAGTTACTAGTACAACCTTGGATTCATTTTTGAGCAAAAGATATACATTTGTACCTCTTTGTAGTTGGGATCATAGGTAAATTTCATCAGGTTATTCATTGGTGGGATTTAGCTGACTGTATTGCCATTTGTTACCTTACAGGTTGCTGGTCCCCAAGACATCAACCAGGAAAGTTTATCACTCTTCTACATATTGGAACCCAAAATAGGTAAGTGAACTTACCAGGAAGGCATGGAATAGTAGTGCCTTATCATCAGATGTAATTTTCATTTACACAGGTTATAATACTTCCTAAGTGTGAGAAATAAAAGGATAAATCATGTACTTCTTCCTCCTGTTATTCACAGAGATTGTTGTCCTGGGTGTCGGCAGTGAACACATCAAGCTGGACCCAGAACTGCACAAGTTCATGAGACAAAAGGGCATCGCACTGGAGGTCCAGGACACGGCAAGTCACACATCTCAAACATCTACAAATGTTATATTTCTGCTGATATGTCTACACATGTCTGTTACAGTGTCTGTAAATTTGTTGTTGTATAGATATTTTTGTATTGACCTGAAAAATCCATTAAGTTATCCAAGTCTCCAGCATCTTTTGAAATTGTGACTGTATCTGTATCTGTATCTGTATAGCCGGTATAACCGCCCTTTGGCGTAACACACCAGCTTCGCAGGCAGACTGGTGCTAATGTTAGTCCTATCATTGAATATTTAACCTGTATTCACAGTCAGACCTGTACTATCTGTAAGGACCACTTGGCCATTAATTCCTCAGATAATTTTTCTCATTGACCCAAGCATCAAGAAATCCTGTATTTCAAAAAGTCCCTTGGGTCACCACACAGGTTTCTCCAGTCTGAGCATTCTCTCACGATCACACAAAATACTTCCTTGGGATATTACCAAGGCAGTATTGCAGCTATATGCCATGTGTGGGAGAATGAGTCTATAATGATATTGTTTTTCCCCCCAGGCCCATGCTTGCGCTACATTTAACTACCTGGTGAGTGAGGGGAGAGTAGCAGGAGCCGCACTCATCCCACCCAGAGCTAAAGGACAGCTCATCCAGCGGTAGCACTGAAGATCACAGATGTCATTTACTGTCATTTTAAGTTATTTTATCTTAGATTATTTCTAGTATGAAAATATGAATGACAAGAATACAAGGCAAAAGTGTTCTGCTGTCAGCATCAGAGTGACTTTATTAGTCCTGAATCTGCAACTTTACTGACAAGATCCAATAATTTATGCTTTTACATCTATTCACACATCTTTACCATGAACACAAAGGTCACTTCTGCACTTTAGACATATTTAGCACTCGCTTTTTCAAAACACTTATCCAAATTTACAAGGCAACTATAGTATGAGCAGCAATAGTACGATGTATGTGAACACGAACTTAAAATTCTCTTGTCTCTAGTTCAATGTGTACATTGACAAACTTTTCTCCATTTTTCTCCATTACTTACAGATAGCCACAGATAGTTGTAGAAAGGACCGGGTCTCCAAAAACAGTTCTAGCTATATACATACAAGTACATCAATATTTCAAAGTTATGTTGTTAAACAATAAGGGGAAAAGTCCCCAGTATGTAAGCATAAAAAAAAGTTTTGAAATTTGACTTTGGTCAATTGTATCTTCATTGTACATGTGCCTTTATCAGTTGGGATTGTACTTCAAATCATTGGAAAGCCTGTTCCTTATAATTTAAAATAATATCAATGATTGTAATCAAACAGTCAATGATTGTAATCATATTTTACTGGCCATTGGCATGATAAAAACATAGCCTGGACCAAAGCCACATCTAAACACTAAAGCTAGCATCACTTAAGCCTGGTATCCATCCATATTTAGCTACCTGGTCCCTATCAAAGAACCTGTTGTTATTTTCAAGTGGGTACTGGATGAGGCTAGTCTGCACCAGTAAAATGTAGTTAAATAGGGAGAATAATTGGCCATTGTTACCATGGACTGACTCTCCTGGCCAATTTTTCCTTTTTTTTGCAGAATTCTACAATCCGTACCCCCATAGGAAGGCTGATTAGGGATGGTTACCTGGCTAGCATTGCTTTTCACAGTCACAAATTTGAACTCTAGCTAGCTTTACTCTCCAAGCAGAGGCAACCAGATGGGCCAAATGTCAGAAAATAGGGGAAATCAGAATTACTTGTAGATCACAATCTTCCCATCCAACGTCTGCTTGGAGAGTAGCTATCTGTACTTCTAGCTTCATTTCTGCTGTCACAGGTCCCTTGTACTGGCCATTTAACACACTGTGCTTTATATCCCCACTTACTTGTTAAATATAACGATCCACAGAATAAGAACGTCTTGTACTATATTCCATTACATATGTTGAGGTATTTGACGTTAAGATAACATAAGTGCACTAAACAATAAGAATGTGTATCTCCAACACTACCGGGGTAGGTTTGTTTCCACAAATCACCGTAAAACCTTACAAAACCAACACGTGTTATATACATCTATACATATATAAGTACTGACAGATAAATATCTAGGGCAATACAAACATGTAACGACCAAAACTTTAAACACCAATCCTTTGGTTTTGCTGCAATTCTTGATATCGTTGAGTTGAAGTGAAAGTTGAATGTGCTATTGCCCACAAACGTTAGCCACAATCCTTGTTTGTGTAATCTTGAAAGTTCATCTGTGTTGGTAGAAGTCATTAAGAAGCAAGTTTAAACTGGTAATTTATACCACAACAAATTGGACTTTACCCAAATTTTCGACTGTACAACTCCAGTTTTTGTCAAGGAATGAACACTGCTTCTGTAATGTAACGTTATGCAGATGACACCAAGACTGTAGTGTGTGTTAGTATGTATTGACCAAAATAATCTTTCTGTCCTACAGATGCAGCATATAAAGGTAATGATTGAACAAGGTTAGGTGGTCAGAAAATTTTTTTAGGAAAATCGTTCTAAAACATACACTAACATGAATTTATGGATGATATTTGTGGGAAAAGCCATTCTGTTGGCACTGAAAGAATTTCTTGTCTTTCACTTCAAATCAGTGACAAAAGGGGAGCAAAAAAAAAAGTGAAGCATTTAAATTTTTGGTCAGATAGAAGGTCCATCATGTTGCTAATGTTACAAAATGGCGCTTTCCCGCGTGGGCACCAGCAACTGCCTCTGTGTGACGTCCCCCGGTATCGTTCTCGTTTCCTCCTCGAACCTGTCCGACTCGTCGCTCGGCGACAGCAGCACCTCGGACTCCGAGTCGTCCTTCCTCTCCCCGCTGTTCTTCTTGCGGTAGTACTTGACCTTGGACTTGCCCTGCTTGGCCTGGATGTTTCCGTTCAGCTTGCGGTGTTTCCGCATGAGGAAGTTGTCCACTACCCAGAACATCAGGGCCTGGGGGGAGACAAGAAAAGGTTGACAAATCTGGATCTGTATTGTGTAACCAGCTAACATGATATACCAGTTCTCTGCTTTCAGTTGGTAGATACCTGATTTATGAGGAACTGGCTGGTATCCTGTATTAAAGCACACTGGGGCTGAAAATATACTCAGGGTGTGGCTCAGAAAAACAAATGAGTCTATATCCCCCAAGGAGACCTAGTAGAGTCCATTCAGGGCCAGAGGAAGGCAGTCAAGGAGTTGCCAGATCATCAGCCAGGTCAACATTTAGATTATGTTGACTTTCCAATGTACAGTGACTTGCGTATAAAGTGATGACAAAGACTTGATGTCCTGTCCCAAGGACGATCATAATATGACCCTTTCCAGTAGCATGCAATTCTGGTGGTTGCCAGGATTCAAACTCTCAGTCTAATGCATGCTACTGCAAGAAGACAACATAAGTGTAAGAAAGTGTGAGGTAAGAACTCACGTTGATGATGAAGGGAATGATGAGCATGACGATGGCCAGCTCCACCTTTGGATCGTGGATGGGGGACAGGATAAACTTACGCACCTGGGAAACAACAAGGAAAAAATATCAATCACATAATTGGTTGAAATAAACTCAGAAATTCTGGTTCATAGAGGTGGGTCAAGTTTTCAGCCAAAGGCTACAGAAACTTGAGTTTGTGGATGTTACATCCTTTTAGTAAACAATGCTGTGATCTTACATCGTCCCAGAATGGCAGCTGAACGAAGAGTGCCACGGCACATTTCTCAAACACCATCACCAGCAGGTAGAGCGCACACTGACCGAACCACGCATTGCACTGTGGGGGCTCACCTGAAACGCAACATGGACATCAGCACAAAGAGAGCAGATAAGAGAGTTTGAATGGAGGAACACAATTCAACTTTAAGATTTATATATTTTGTCTGTACTTAAGGTGAATCAATTTTTGTTAGGGCAGATTAGATGGTTCTGCTTTCAGCATATCCCCCAGTCCACCTACCATACTCCCCAAAGATGAGTGTGTCCCAGCGTCGCCACCTGACCACACACTGGGTGAACTTTAACCCCAAGTAGATCAGCAGTAGACCGACGGTCGAGTCTAGCAGGAAGTTAATGATGTACCTGGGAAAATAACAGCATGAGAAACTCAAACATGACCACGTGTTGGTATTTCTCAAATTTGTAGGACAACTTTACAACAAGTTGGGTACATTCTCGGGACAGTCTTGGATGCATTGTACAAAATTCAGCTGTTTTGTGATTGAAGAAGTTTTCATAGATCCATGCCAATGTTCAGTTCTGTCACAGCATTGCTAAAAATCCTACAACATATGTAACTGCAGAAAGTCAAGTGTAGATAATAGTAACATTGGGGACCATGCAATACGTATAAATGCATGAAACACATCATCATCATTTACCTCTGTTTTAATGTTGAAATTACAGTTCAGCACTTTGTTTCTAAATATGAAATTATCAACAAATTGAATTGGTGTGGCCTTTACTCACCATGTACAGGGGTCCCCTTGGAACATGTCTGCCAGAAACACGTTGGCAAAGTGGATAAACGCAGCACCAATGGCCTGTTTGGATGTGTCGTAGAACCTGCATGGAGAGGTGATGGGGGGGGGGGGGGACAAATACATGACAGCAGTTGTAGAGGTGCAGCAATTCATGTATGCATCATGTCATTGTGACTGGCATATTCTTATGCTATAGTATTATACCCTTTAGTTCTGAATTTGGAAAATTTGACAAATCAAAGAATACATAGATTATGAACACCTAACCACAGTTTGACTACTGGAGTATGTCAATGACCATATGACTTATCTTGAAAGTTCATCTGTGTTGGTAGAAGTCATTATGAACGAGTTTAAACTGTAATTTCCAACACAAGGAATTGGACTTACCTAAATTTTCGACTGTACAACTCCAATTCCTTGTGTTGGAAATTACAGTTAAAACTTGTTCATAATAACCATATGACTTGTTCAGTGTCTTCTACTTTTCTTTCTTTAGTTGCTAGTATGTCTAGTACATACTTGGAGTGTCTGCCATGTCTCAGTCAACACCCCAGAATATGCAGCCATAATGTACACGTGTACATTCCTGTCTCTCTGCCAACATGCCTAGGCTTAGGAAAAAAACGTTGTGTTTCCGATTTCAGTCTAGGAAAAAAATAGGGGACAGTGAATAGGGATTTAGAGGGATAACGTTTCAGTAGGTTTGAAATTTAGATCGAAAATCTTATGGCCTTGCCAGAGGTCAATAAAAAAAGGCTAGGGTCGTCAGGCTTTTGCTAGAGTCAACCAGAAACCGGAAACACAATTTTTTTTCCAAGGCCCTATCCTAAAGATGCCATCTAAAATACCAGAGAACAGTCCTTCACATAGCAACATGTATCTTGTTGTGATCTGTATCTGACCAGACTTACACAGTAGTTCTGCTTCCATGAAACATACAATCATTAGAAGACCCATTCTCTCAGGTATGAGCTTTCCCCTCAGTCAGACCAAGGTCAGACTCAGTTTTCATGTTGAAACTTAAGCTTTATCTTTTTTTTAAAATCCAAGAACCAATGAATTGAATTTATGTGGCCTCACGCATTTGATATTCAGTTTCTGCAATATGTTACTTTGCCTTTGTCAGGAGGGTGAGCCCTTTGTAACAGCCCCACTTTGTTCCGACACCCTTGGCAGTATGCATTGTTACAG
Source organism: Branchiostoma floridae x Branchiostoma japonicum (assembly GCA_013266295.2). Classification (NCBI taxonomy): domain Eukaryota; kingdom Metazoa; phylum Chordata; class Leptocardii; order Amphioxiformes; family Branchiostomatidae; genus Branchiostoma; species Branchiostoma floridae x Branchiostoma japonicum. The sequence continues at coordinate 14,486,340 of CM023825.1, forward strand.
TTGAATCAGTAATCCAGAATAAACAGATTTCATTACTCAGTGTACATTCAGGGCTTTGATCTGATTTGATCAGAAACAGGATGCTGGGTCCCCACGGATTACAGTAAATGAAAAATGGACGTGCCGACGTCAACATTTGAATAAAAGTGTGACCAGAATTCGATCACGAGGCCACACATTTTAATTTCTTGCTTCTCAGATTTTTGCAGTAAATTAATAGAGTGGCCGGGCAAAATAGAAATGAAATTTACATAAAAAAATATAGCATGTAGAATGAAAGACAGGAAACTGTACTTAATAGTATTTACAAGGATCTTAGTCAACTGTTGATGCCAAAATATGAGCATTTTGTTGTAATATATATCTTTAATGCTACAGAGACAAAAGTGGCAAATATGAGACCCACAAAATCCAACTGGTGTAGTCTAATGTACATGTACACACAACACAATAGACAGTTCCCGCATATCCACTCACAACAAACAGTGGCACAGACAAATGTTTATGGGTCAGTGTGGTTAACCATAGGATACAGAACGGTATGCCTAAATACCTCAACCGCCCTCAACCCCCCTCAACCGCCCTCAACCGCCCGCTTCCTGGGCTAATATGCAGTGAACATGTGCTAAGAACCCTTTTTAACGCTCTGGATACATTGCCAATGCAATTATAAATAGGAAAATCACTGTAACTCTGGCGTTTTACCAGTTTTTTTTACGGTGCGCCGTGCGCCCGAGGAACAGGGTCCGCCATCTTGTTTGTTTACGTCAAGCCGCCAGAACGCATCGTGCCGTAAGTTTCAAGTCAAAATAAGGAAAGTGAAAAAGCTTGTGCAGCACGGAAACTCAGCAGATATAGAGGATTTTAGCGCTCAATACTTTAGGGCGGATATTTTGCGGGGTGTATCGCTCCCTTTAGACGGTTAAACTCCACTTACGATATATTAAAAGTTTAACTTGAAAAAACTCGCAAATACTTAGACGTTACTATGTGATTTTTATTTATAATCATATAGATGTATACAGAGTGTAAACAAGGGTTCTTATTATTAATTAGCACATGTACACTGCATATTAGCCCAGGAAGTGAGGGTTTGAGGGCGGTTGAGGGGGGTTGAGGGCGGTTGAGGTATTTAGGCATACCCGATACAGAATACACATGTATAACTGCTCTAGGAACCACATTCAAATTATACTCATCTTTTGAACAAAAACACTCTCCAACCAACCATGAACAAACAAGATTACACACAAGTGGAGCTAAATTTCAGTGATTTTGAAGAGCCAAAGCAAATTGTAGGTTGTAAGGGGGTATTTTGTGCCCTACTTGTACCTGTCTTCCGTGACAGGACATAAAGGAGCCCATCCAACTTGCTTATGCTGTAATCCTACTACACATCCCACACACAGCCAAGTAAGAACAACATAGAGCAGCCTTTCATTACCAGATTCTCCATGGTCTTCTCTCTGCTTTGGGCTCCCGGTACCTTTTCACTGCAGGGGGGAAGAAAAAGTACCATTACTATGTATACCTTTTGCTGGAGCTTTCTATAAGGATTTGTCTAGTAAGTAACTTGATATAGCTGATGCTGATGAAAGTGTTAATAATGTATGATAAACTAACAGGCAATCAGCAGAGTGTTGAAGAGAAATGTTTGCATAATTGATTGAGACTACAGTTTCATTAATTTGCTCCTAGGTACTTCATTAGCTCTAGAAGTGTCAGGCAAATTTGCATGTGTATTTGAAAGGAAAGGGACGTGTAGCCGTGGTGACTCTTGATTCGGGCCTATATTATAGCTTGCTGAGGGCTATAATATAGGCCCGAATCAAGAGTCGCCACAGCTAACGGACGTGTGAATAAATACATAAAGTGTGTATCTATTAGTACATCTGATCAAATTGGCTCACACGTAACATCAATTATCATGACATGTTTACATCTCAACACAGTTAACTTTACCGGTTATGTGATACAAAAACAAAAGAAATTGATATCAACATTTGTATAGTTGACAGACAACCTTGACCTTAATGATGATGTCCATATTTACACTGATTCTGACCTGATCCCCTCCCCAAAAAGATATTCTTTATTTTGGGACAAAACAATTTACATAACTCTGTCATATTCTAATATGAGAACTGCTATTCTCTTTGGGTTTGTTCCAACTCAAAGTACCAAACTGAAAGACAGTCAACTGTTATCTTTGCCATCTCCTTATTCCAACACTAGGGAATCTTGTATATTCATGTTAACTGTGATCTTCAAGCACTCCCCTGATTTTGGGTCTGTAGAGGACGTCATCAAATACATGTAATATCAAGCTTGCATACAATTAAGTTTATGACCTGACGTTGTTTCAGATAGAGGGATATCCTAGAGCCACAATGCCCAGCAGTTTTTCCAAACCGTACTAGCATGTCTCCAACCTATGGCACAGACGTCAGCTGTGTGCGGCACAAGCTTATCCGGACCTGCCATAATACTATCCAGATCCTGGTATTCAGCCCAAGACTGATCCTAACCCTATAGCGATGGGGGAGGGGGGCGGCTCATCTACTCAGGAGTCATACGGTCATTTTTGCGCAGAAAAAACCCGCACGACAAGTGGTGTGTACTCACACATGAGCGTGCTGAAGGCCACGATGCCGAGGATCCCCTGGATGAGGACACCGAAGCGGCCCATGAGCGCGCCGTGGCTGCAGTGGTGCAGCCCCCCATCGTCTGACGGGTACAGGTCTAGGGTCTGTCCGTCCATCGTCGTCAGGTTCGCGCGCCAGCTAGGCGGCTCCTCCGGGGCTGTCGCGGCCTCGGAGGGGCTCACGCTGCCCAACAACATCCCTGTATGTGTTGGGGGAATGGTCGATCTTCCTGAGGACGCGGGGAAGGGGAAAATCCTGATCTGTTGACATCAGAACCGACGATCAAATTTAATGGTCAACGCGCCTCCATATTGCCTCACAGTTCCGGGCTAGTTCAAGAGGACGCCTTGGGGGGGGGGGGGGGTGACTTAGGTATATCTATGATCTAGGTATAAGAGGCATTTAAATACATAATATGATAGATTAGAAATCTAAAATAGATTAGTTGTATGAAAAATTGAACTGATGACTTCTCACATTGAAATCAAAGCGTTGGTTTTATCAAGTTTTGGTATAGTCCAGCTTATGACGTCATCAAATGACGTCGTTGACAGTACTTTTGTTAGGGAGGGGGCACGTGATGTTGCGAGTGGGTGCGGTTGGCACAAGCGGTGTCAGATTACCACAGGATAGCTGTGTGATTCGTGACATGTACATTTAAAGGTTGAAGGACAAAATAGAAGTTGCTATGAATGACCTACTAAACACTGAAGTCGATGAAATGTAATTTGTCTAGGAGCCCTGGAAGATTAGCCCCTTACTCAATAAACTAAATTAAACTAATATTTAGAATTAGATACGTCCTTGGTGACAACGAACTTTAATAATAAATTATGAAGAGTTCAGTTCAGAGAAGGGAGAATTTCGCGAAAAAGGATGAAATTTTCGTATGTATTCAACTATGCATTCGTTTGTCTCCAAATTTAGCACGATGCAATTCCTACAATAGTTTCCCATTTACTTAAATGATTACTTAGAGAATTTCATAAGAATAAAACCTGAGGAGATATTACAATACACCGCGAGCGCCAAGTAAACACTAACACATTATCTATATGTCCACGTTTTATTTACGCCGCCAGCAATTATCTATAAAAAAACTGTCCTACTTAATAACTTACTCTTTATACACTGTGTCCATGCAACATGGTTTACTAAGTTTGATGATGGTTTGCTAAGTTTGCGGGGCGGGGCAGGTTTTGTCATCGTGATAGCCAGGTATTTACCATGATCACACCATTGAAGGAGGTTTGATTTTTTAACCTCCTTGGTCACACCGACCTAGCTGCGTATCTTAAGTCGTAAACTTTCTAACTATTTATCACAAACCACTATTTAACATTTCCACACATGACTGGCAAACTGTAGTCTTAACTTCATAATTAGTTAGAGAGTCAGGCAATTAAGTAAGGTGTGCTCACAAGCGAGGCCATCAGTGACAAGCTGAGATTCCTTATCAAAAACTATTGACACAGTCCTCTGTCCATATGTACATCTCCACGGCGCTCAGATAGCAGACCTCGCCAGAGGAGACATTGGTGACACTGTTCAGTACAGTCTGCTCAAAAGTGTTGAAAATATATAGGACCACGATGATCCTCCTCTCACTCGTTTTCCTCCTAGCGGCCTCGATTGCAGGTTTGTCAATATAGTTCCTATCCTATACTATATATAGCTCGTCATGTGGCATTTTCTTCAATTATGTACTCTAGCCTAGTGCTTAAGAGCTAATTTTTAAACAGATGAGCGTCTTTGGCTTGTTTTAACGAGGCACTTTCGCAGCGTTTGGCACCGTCGGACTTTTGAGTGCTGCTGCCGCTTTTACACTAGATCTGTTTGTCATGCCGCGAAAAGAAACGCATCGTGCACCGTTGATGAACGAACAAGATGCTCCAAAAAGACATTCGATAGTAACACACGCCGACGTTACCCATGTGCTTGAGGACTACTTAATTAACGGACTCTTACATGATAAACAAACACACCTGTTAGCAGGCTATAGAGGACAGGGGTAGTATTAAAGGTATCAAGAGATAACGGGGGGCTTCTTCTATCACAACCTGAAGAAGAGAAACTCAACAAAGACAGATGTATTGAATAATTAATGTATTCATCCTAACTTGTTAACGCCTTTCCTTGTGCACATCACGGGATGCCAAATGCTGGTTTACTCTAACTACTAATCTAGAGAACCAGACTTGCGTGTAGTGTTTATAAGTACACAAAGAAAATCTCTTGTTTCCCTGTGTCCTTTTACGTGTACTTTACTGTAATGAAGCTGAATAAATTTTCAAAAAATGCTATCCTTGCTGCACCTGTCAGGCCTGGAGGGCGCCAAGCCTGAGACATCTCGGGAGAACCTGCGCAGTCTGCTGACCGATCACTTCACCACTCCCCGCCATCATGTCACCAACAGGGCCGGCCTGGCCACGGCAAGGGACTTCATCTACGACACGTTTAAAAGCTACCACATGCAAGTCGCCAGACACCAATTCGCCCTGGAGAATAACGGGGTGAGGCGAGTTTTAGTTTGCATAGCGTGAATTCACTAGTAACGAAGTTAAAAATTGACGAATCATCTAGATTGTGCAAGGTGATCCATTGTCTCCTGTGACCCCTTTTCGGTGGTCCCTTAGATAATTTCCCCATTGAATCCTGTCTACAGTGACCACCTGTCCACATAGACCAGATTTTATCAGTCTCCTGAGTGGTCTTGCTCGCGGCAGTTTTGACTGTATTTCTACCTATCTGGCCCCTTTTGACTGCACAGTCGTAGTACGCGAATACAACCTAACAAACGATTATTTTACGTTCTGCATACATACTTAGAGCAGCTGTTTGTTGCATATTGCTACAGAGATAACGGTGTCATTCATAAACTGACCGTCTGTCTGGTATAGGAGAGGTTTTTCGGTGTGAATGTGGTCGGACTGTGGCCGGGTCGTAACTTCATGACACGGTTGGACCGGCCCGTCGTGCTGACCGCCCACTACGAGAGTCCGTACAACATGTCCGGGGTGGAGGACAACGGGTCGGGCCTGGCCGCCCTGCTGGAGGCCGCCCGGATCGTCACCTCACAGCCCTGCCTGCAGGACAGCACCGTGGTCTTCACGGCTTTCGACTTTTCCGCCAACTTCGAAAGAGGCAAGTACTCAAGAGAGACGACACAAACTACGAATATTCCCCTTACCACATTTCGTATTTCAAACACACATTGTGTGTGTGTGTGTGTGTGTGTGTGTGTGTGTGTGTGTGTGTGTGTGTGTGTGTGTGTGTGTGTGTGTGTGTGTGTGTGTGTGTGTGTGTGTGTGTGTGTGTGAGTGAGTGAGTGAGTGAGTGAGTGAGTGAGTGAGTGAGTGAGTGAGTGAGTGAGTGAGTGAGTGAGTGAGTGAGTGAGTGAGTGAGTGGAGGTGTGTGTGTGTTTGCAAAAGACTTCCACATCTGGCGATCTTCGGCCAGTCTGGCCAGCTGGATTGTTGTTGTGTTTGTTGTAAACTCCAGTAATACAAGATTCCTTTCCCCGACGCATGTAGACCTCCAGATCACCCCCTGCGCCACGATCGCCTGCGGCTGCCGGGAGTTTCTGAAAGACGTCCTCGTGCCCTTCATAAACGACAGCCACATCGGAACTAACGACGTCCAGGGCTTCTTCGTCATGGACGCGCTCTTAAACTACAACAACACTCCGGGAGCGCAAATCATTCCCAACGAGGATGTCTTCCGCACGGTACGTCAAGACGCAGCCACACAAGACTTTTTTTATCGTACGTTTTCAGCGATACATGTACATGTACATGTACTATGACAGAACCAACCGTCGATGTCAACCAAAATCTACATTCTCTTGTGACAAAACAGTGAATATAGACAGACGTTTAAAAATGGGCGTGGCCCTGTAACGTTTGGTCATGAAAATTTGCATCAATCATTGTTTTGCAATAAGGTACTTCCAGATAAAAATACTAGTTTTAGATAAAAATACTCAATTAAAACTAGTATTTTAGAACCCCCCCCCCCCAAACTCCTCAGCCACCCTTCGGTACTTATTACCTTAAACCAATGATCCCCTTTGTGATACTAGTAACTGCCTGGACAATATATTGTCATCAGACTATGAATGGAACGCATATTGGATCTACTTTGCCGGGAAAACAGTTTATAACAGACCGCGGAGTCTGATGGCCTGGGTACCGCATATATCCTACAGCAAGTTGATTTTGGTAAGTCTTGACTGATTCCAGGTGCCAGGATTAGTGGACGCTGCTAACGCCATTCGAGACGACGGCTACAGGGGGAACTTCGTAGCCGTGGTGTCGCGAGAGTTCGACTCTCCCCTGGCGGATGCCTTTAACAGCAAGTTCGATGAGGCTGGCAACCCACAGTTCAAAAGACAGGTAAGTTGGTCTCTGTATAATCGCCCTTCTGCGTAAAGCTCCAGTCACACATAGCCGAATATGGCCGCCCGAACACTGCCGAACTCCCCCGATCATGGTTAGGAGTAGTTCGGGAGCAAGGTCGGCTGTGGTTGGCTACTGTTCGGCTGCGCCAGCCGAATGTTTCAAAATCTTTAAAACATTCGGGAGTGGACAGGAGAGGAGGTAAGGCCATGATTGGGGACTTGCTGGTTGGCGGTTGGGGCGTGATTGGCAGTCAAATTCGACTCCGATTTAACTCAAATTTGATTCAATTTGTATCGAAAGGTAGGCATGGCCTAAATCTTGTCAGACTGCTCCCAGCCTACCGCCAACCTTAGTTGGTTGGTGGTCGGGGGAAGGTTCTGGATGTGTGACAGGGGTTTTACTGTCTAGTGCATAACTCTAGACGTTATTCAAAGGTAACTAACGTTAGTGATGATGCCCCTACTGTACTTGGTAACAATGAGTTCTAGCCTTCGAATTTTTGAACACTTTCATCCTTGGTTGCCAACTCTGGATTGCCTCCCGACTATGCAGGGATGTGAGCCTAAACCATTGTCATTGAAGAAGAGAGTGTGAATTTTATGTTCGCCTCTGGCTGTCTCACTAGACTGAGGGTTGACTGTGGTATGAAAAATATTGAAAGATAAGGAGAGAAAGAGGGAGATATCAAACAGTGTTTAGCATATATTCTGTAGCAATAGCGGTACCGACTCACATATCATATCTAATACGTTCACAGAGCATGACCCTCCCTTTCACGACTATAACGGACGAAACAAAGCAGGACCCTCTGTGGCCGCTATACAAAGCCATGACAGACGCTGATGTCCGGGCCTTGCACGAAGTAGTACCAGATGAGAAGGCTGTGTTCCTCACCGACACAGGTACATATCTATCTGTTGATCATTTCACAAAATATTACTGACTTTGTTGTAAAGGCTGGCCACCTGGCCCTTCCTAAAATGGGTCCTGAGTTCACCGAGTTTCTTCCACGTTTCTGTTGTTTAAACGTTCTACATATAATATATGCTCTCTAGGTAATATTGCTAAAGAAAACAAAAGCAGTGAATCAAAAGTGCCAAATAGTTTGTCCCGCCCTGTCTCTGTTCAACTTTGTAGAGATAAGGGCCATGTGCAGTCTGATCTATGCAGATGAACAATACCAACAATAACTCCTTCTCCTTAACCCATCTCCTTCTCCAGTGGATTTCCGTGGAAGAGAGAAGGAGTGGCAGAGTCTGACTGCCGATGACTCCATGACCATCACTGATGAGAGGCTGGATTTCCTGAAGAAGATCACGGATGCGCTGACCAGGACGGTGATAGAACTCACGGGCCACAAGGAAACATGCGGCAATGGTAACTGTGTGGCCTGTTCTTATGGACTGTAGAAATAGGGCTTTATTTTCTTGTTTAGTGGTGCCGTTAAGATAACCACGTCGGCTTGAGTACGGCACCAAGAGCTCTGGCCTGTACAGAGCGAAGAAACGCCTTTTTTATTTCCCTACTATCAGCCCTATTTTCATGACAAGCGACTACATGTATGTCGTATAGAGGTCAGAGGAAAGATAGTTCTGGGAAAAAACTTTTGAGCTCCGCAATCCTTGGTTGATAACTCTGTTACTTGAAGGCAGGACTATTTCTTGTTTTTTTTCTGAGCTGGTTTTAGATATTTACAATTTGGTACGTCCACCAGTTTATTCATTCGGGTCATTTTGTACATCATGCATACTACGGGCATTTTTCTCGAGTGACACAGTAAATTTGTAGGCCACAATACAGATCGTGACATTAAGTCATAAACGTATAAACTATATCTATACCTTCACCAGATCCTCTGAACTAGCAGCTAGGCCTGCACGCGTCTTTAACCGACCATTATACGTCTTCTACCTTCATCATCTGTTTGATATTTAGCTCCACCAGATTTTGTACCTCAGCTGCCTGACAAGGGAGGGTTACAGATGAGCGGAACTCTGCACATGTCGGACACGGACAAGCAGGACGTCAGCCTGACCGTGCACTCCGTCCAGCCACACGGGGTTCTCAACGCCACCATGGCTTCTCAGGCATGGAGTCTGTACATGATCGGTAAGGGCCCAGCCGTGCGATCGTTTGTTTGTTTGTTTTGTAAATTTGTTTGTTTATTTATTTATTCGCACAGCTTTAAGAATAAAGGTAAGAAAGTTACATAAAAGAAACACTACGTGCAGGAGGGGGTGGGAAGCTTTCAGGGCTTATACAGGGCCCCCCTCCTTCCTATTTGTAACTTGATTAACAAAATTTGTGATAGACAGTATCTTATGGCGATCTTGGGATAGCCGTGCCTTTGTCATGAAAAATTCAGCTGTCTTGTTACGAAAAAGGCTGCCTCAGATCCTTGGTTGCGGTTGGTTCTGTCACAGCTTGCTTGGAAATTCTACGGCATCAAGATCGTCTATATGGACTAAAACCAACTAAAGCGACCAAGAACCGAAGTGTTTGGAAATACATGTTGATGATATAATCATACAATGTATGATTGATATATGTTAAACAATTTGATGTCTCAGGTCAATGATGTTGTTAAGTACCCCCCAAGGCTGATTACAAATAACAAGGTGGATACAATTAATTGAAAGCAACGACAATGTGGGAAATGTGGCAACTCTAAATCCAATTGTCAACTGTACCTTTTGTCTTCCACACAGGAGTTTTCGACCCCCTTGAGCACGTTCTCCATCTGTACATTCCCCAGCCGTTTAAAGTTGAAGGAGCGCCCGGTACCATATCCTGTAGGGTGTACGGAAAAGTGAGTTAGAGATAAGTAATAGGCTCAGATATCTCAGATATCAAAGTCCTTTGCTAACGTTTCCATAGTCCACCTTGTAGCTTGCTTGCTATGGCAAAGATGACTGAAGCTACTTCTCGTCGCCAGGTGGCGCTGCAACGAGAAGAATGCGATCCCAAACGTGACTGAGCCTGCCCGCCCCCCCCCCCCCGGTTCATCACGTTTGGGACCGCAATTTTCTCCTCTCGGCGCCACCTGGTGGTGAGAAGTATAATAAATATTAAATATAAGTCCTCCATTTCATTTGTCAAACAACTGATCAGCTGCAGGTAATAAATAAAAAATAACGTGTCTTTTTGTTTTGCAGTTTGATCGGCACGACTCTACAGTAACCTTCGCGGGTAGGATGAGGGGACACTGCTCACCGACGCTTTCCTTTTTCGGACCCCCGACTTTCAGAAATGACGGCTTGATATTCCTCTATACCAGCGACTGTAAGTAATGTGGATGTTTTTACACTCGCCAAGAAATATATGTGGTCGGCGGTAGTTTGCATTTGTAGTTTTGTTGTTTGTAGTTTAACATCGTAACTCAAGAAGCTGCACACATTACACACACACACACACACACACACACACACACACACACACACACACACACACACACACACTCACACACACACACACACACACACACACACACACACACAAATACTAGTACACCATACGAAACTATGACAGACTTTTTCAGGTCTTCCTCTTGTGTTTTTGTTTTAATCCTTGTATTGAACCAAAACTTCTGACTATTAGGCCGACTTTAGACTAGAAACGCTTAAGGGGTTTCGGGGTGGAAAAACGTTTCCGATGGGTTAACCGTTCCCAGTCTAAAGTCGAACAAAACGGTATTTTATGGGTTTTTGCGAAACGGTTCCGAAACCACTTCCGCCGTGGTTTTGAAACCCTTCAGTGAAACCTAAACACTTCCGCCTCTGTAGTCTAAAGACGAACCGTTTCGGGTAGCGAAAAGTTTCGAGGCGTTTCGGAGTAGTAAACCGTTTCTAGTCTAAAGTGGGCCTTAAAAGCATTTTCCTCATTTTTGGCAACCCTTCCAGCTTCCAAAGACGCGGGTAGCAGCAGCCCCAGTCTGGCGCTGCCGGTCGTCCTCAGCCTGCTGGGCGGCATGGTCTTCTCCGCCGCCCTGGCTGCTGTAGTGTGGTTCGTGTACACCAGGTACGTAAGATCATCGGTGTCTTTGTATGTATTTTCTCGTGTGTCCGTAGGTATTTAAATGCAGTAGAGTGGCAGGAAGGGAGGGGTGATTTTCAAACCGCAGATGAATTAACCGGAAGTCCACACACAGTCAGTTACTGAAAGCCATTGAAATCTCCCATTTCTTCTCTCTTTTTTTAAAACATTGATTGACATTGGATTAAATCATTATCGTTTACTTTTGATATCGATGTTGGTTTATCCTTAAGTATCCTTACCTAGACTGTAAAATCTGCTATTGTCATTATCAAAAGGTTTTGATTCATACGTTGTTTTACACGCAGGCGCCTGGCAAATTCTTCTGCCAACTCGCTTCCCATGAAGGAGAACCAGTGATTGTGAGACTTGACTGAGGAAACCGGCTTGATAGTGTAGTCTCGCGCTCCAGGCCGGGGTAGCTGAAGATCGGCCATAGTCTACAATATAGTTTCCAGTCTTTTGAGTAGAGGGCGCGACAATTTTCTAATGAAAGGTTCTAATGAAAGGTTCTAACCCTACGCTTTATACACAACTGTTCAAATTAAAAGTAGAACAACCCCCTTTGCGCCACCTACCGGGCGCTTTGCTCTGCAGGTGGCTACATGTACATGCACCATTGCTCGCCATTATCGTGGGCTAACTTGTGTTCGTTCTCCAGCAGTGGATTATCTCTACCTAATATCATGATTACATTATTAATATAGTGTCATTTTGCATTAGTAAAACAATGATAATTGTGTAACAGATAGAAGAATATCTAGTAGAAGAACCCAAGTGAGTTTCATAAGAATTCCACATACCACGTTGCTTGCTATGGTACATACACTAACAGTATGCACCATGTCACAGTTTACCGCGGCAGACGGCATCATGCTACAACTTTATCATTATAAACTTTGTCATTGTCATTATACCATTCAGATTGTATCCATGCCGATCTTGTTTACTACAGATATATCATATTTCCATGGGAAAAAAACTATCTATTTGTTCAACCCTGGATTAGCTTCTAACAACCCTCCCACGCTATAAAACGATCAGGTCATCGACGTTCTGTACATTCGGTAACATTTCTGTTGTTAAGAATGGTAATCTTCATCAGTATGAAATGTTCCAAATAGATTTGTCAATCCTAACCATATAATTAAATAAAATCATCCAAAGGTAAAGCCAGTTGACTTTGCGAAAGCATAGACATACAAACTACGTCTTGCCTCCCCTTTTTCATTAAGTGGAATTAAGTGGATTTTCCCAATGGACAGAAGAGGGCACAAGTGGGTGCTGTGTTCCTATCATCACTCTGCGAACCGTCGATCTGAGGGACAGGGGAGAGACTGTGTCGGTGTACTACGTATTACCATTACGTATCATTTCTCAAGGCGCTGTGCGTTTCTAAACGGGTATAGTACCTAGTTCTATAGAGGAGCGAGTTTACCATCTATGGTTGTTTTGTTGGGACTCTGCTGTATTTACAATTTGCCTGGACATGGACTGGAAGCTGATCTGCGTTCTGCTAGTCTCAAGTATGGCAGGTAGGTACCGTTTGGAACATACCGGAAATTTGAACTTTATCATACCACACTTGTTACAGACTAATTACTAACAGTAATAGCCTGGATTGAGTTGGCATTTACATGTACAACCGTTTGCAGATGATTATTAGAAAACACTGACTACTAAATCGAGGCGGTTATATAGAATATAGCTTAAAATCCATTAATGGTTTAAAATCAACGAATACACATTATTAAATGGAGCATCTTAAGAACTCTGCACATGTAAAACATGTCAGTCGATTGTATTATGTTCACCTATAACTGCTTCATGGTTGTAAGAGTTTTAGGAAATTTGCCTGTTGTATTAGCCTGGATATCGTCCCAGCTAGATTACGTGACCACAGACCCAGGTTTCCCACATGCACTAGGCTGTTTGGATATAACGGGAGCACACAGACCAGTAGGGTCAGATCTCCGGCTGAAGTACATGTATATAGAAACTTTGGTTTATATTGGGTGAAAACATATATAAATAATCACACAATCACTGCTTTCTAGACAAATCAAGCCTTCATTTCTTTTTTTTACCTGACAAAACACGCTGTGAAATTTTGAACATAGTTTTTGGACACGCCTACATGAAGAGGTTGTTAGTTCGATGGGAAAGTTGACAAAGACACCGGACATCCCCCGCGCTATATGCGGGGACCCTGTGCCACCGTACATTTGTATACTGCCCGATTGACCGTCAATAATATTCATATCCAAAAATGAATGACCAGCGAGAAATATCGTTTTCTAAACTCCTGAAAATTTAGACTGGTCACTGTAACATTGTGTCTTGTAGTGGGAAATCCAAAGAATATTATGCTTGTCGATGATTTTGAAAAATAAAAGATTGCCCCGTTTGGATAGTATTAATGTCAATATAGATGGCATTTCACATCATAACCCCAAATTGGCTGAATACTTGCATCTAACTACATTGCTCAACAGATTACGTTGTACGTTGTAATAGTGTTTTTTTAACGAATTTGCTCAATGCAAGGCCAAAAGACCAGTTCTGGGCACTGACCTAAGTTGGTGGGAGGTATGGGTGACTAGTGGTTAATTTTGAAGGCTCGTGGTTTGTATTCGGGAGGGAAATACTTGCCAGGGAGAGTTCCATGACTTTGCAGTCCGTGGAAAGAACTGGTATTTGGACAGTGTAATGTTATGAGCCAGATCGAAGAGATTGTTCTCAGTACCATTCCCATGGATTAGCTATAGCAACAACCAGCGCTGAGGCGGCCTCGGAACGCTTCACCGCCCCCGGCCCGGCAGACGCGCGGGGAAGTGACGTGGACAACCTGCGGCGCCTGCTGCGCGACCACTTCGGCAAGAACCGACACCACATCACCAACCCGAACGGGAAGTACGTCGTCAAGAGCTTCATCTACGAGACGTTTAAGGACTACGGACTGCAGATGGTGTACCATCTCTTTGTCGCTAACAGCACGATGGTACGATTTGCATTGAGTTTTCTGACGTTCACCTAAACACTCTAGCCTGGGCACCCATCTTCTGTAGTTACCACTGGCTCCCTTTCCGCTTGCTACCACGGAACAAGCAAAATTGGAGAGCCAGCGGTAACTACAGGATGGTATCTGGGCTATAAACACTCAGAGTGTACAACTTGTTTCAATAAGATCTTTTTTCCAGATTTCAATTGCTCCATTAATATTTTTGTTTTGTGTAACATTACGGATGGATATGCAGTTAAGTTTTCAACTGTAATCAACGTCTTTGCGTGTCATTTTAATGTTGTTCTTACCATAACGTTTACGTGAATGTATTGTATTTCGACAATTGGTCAAATTTTCCGAATTCCCAATGTCATTGGACACACTGCAAACACTGAAAGGTCTTTGGGAGATAATTGGAATCCCTTGAAGATAATTGGGCGCTCACTGAAAGTTGAGAGATCTGTCAAATTTCGGACGCTCAAGGACGTTTTCGCCTCTTCGGATGTCTGTTCTAATGCTGAGGTCACATTTCCAAACCGGGGTCCGCCCGGGCAGTCTTATGGAACGAAAAGTATGATATAAAAGACAAAAAAGCACAAAAAAGTTGAAAAAATTGATAACGGGAATTATTTGCGTATTTTCTTGATATAAATTGTCGATTTTTCGTTAATCGAAACAGCCCGGCGGGTCCCGGTTTGGAAATGTGACCTCAGCATAAACATGCCATATTCAGTTGGCGTTAGTTCAGTGCCTAGAAGTGGTCCATGTGGCCTTACACGGAGTAAACTCGTTAAAAGATGTGTTCCTTCCCGTAGTACCCCGGGGTGAACGTGATCGGGCGGTGGCCGGGCCGGTACACGGACACCCCGCGGGATAAGCCGCTGCTGCTGCTGGCTCACTACGACACCTCGCGCAACTCCGGCGGTGTGGACGACAACGGGTCGGGCCTGGCCGCCCTGCTGGAGGCCGCCCGGATCATCACCTCACAGCCCTGCCTGCAGGACCACACCATAGACTTCGTCGCATTGGACCTGAACGACAAAGAAAAACGTGCGTGAGAGAACATCTTGTTTAACGTTAAACCTTTTGTTCCAACACAAAGGATTGTTCTCACCTAGATCTTTAGACCAGTCACTCTGATCTTCTTCAATAGACTGACCTAGTGAGACTTGTTACATGGCTTATCTGAAGTGTGACGTCAATACTGGGTCAAAGGTATCTGGTAAACGGTGTCGGCCCCCGTCGCGGTGATGGGCCCTGATGTAAATATTCCATATATTTTACGGACTACCAAAAATCCATGAAACTGGTGTACCACTTAGACCCATTTTTTGCGTATAATGCAAAATTCTTGGCTGATCACCGTTGGTTGGCGAGAGAACATGCATTACTTCTGGGTATGGAAGTATTGTTTTGGGTAGCTGAGCTGTGGTTTTGTGCATCTGTTTGAATGTCCAGACAGAGTAGGTTGACAGCACATGGGTGGGGGGAAGATTGACAGGCAGAATGGCAGGAGGTCAAAGGTCTTAGAATCTTGTCAAACATTCCGAAAGTCTGAAATATTCGATTTTTTCGTATAATGCATGTTATATACCTGGATTCCTAACTTCATCGACATATTCATATTTGTCCACAGTCCCAGATGCAGCATGTTTGGAGGGAAAGTGTGGGAGTAGAGCTTACATATCCGACATGCTGATGCCCTACCTGCAGTTGAGCAACATTGCACCGGCCAACATAGGGGGCGCTTTTGTACTGGACTCTATTCTGAACTACAACAACACAGAAAGGGCGCAAGGCTTCGTGAACGCGTCCTCGGTACGTCATGGTTGATCTATCAAGAACTGGTCCCCCAAATCACATTTAACTTTTTGTAAGCCTGATTGCTTTCTTCTGAGTGAGCGAGTTGCGTACAAAAATCTGTTTGGATTTTGAAACAGTTTCCGTCTGTTGTTTAATAATCACGAAGTTTACATTACCTGTTCTTGTCAATGTGTCTGCAGATACCGGGCATCGCCAGAGCGTACGAAAACTCGCAGAGGAACAACTTTCGTGGGAATTTCATCGCTGCTGTCGCCAGGGAGGGCTTTGATTACTCGTTGTACGGAGCGTTCGACTTGTCCTGGACATTCGAGAACACGGAACCCGATTTCAAGTTTCAGGTACAAAACGTCGCCCACACACATACATAGCGTTACATTCGGACACACACATTCAGACACACATACACACCACACATGCATGCATGCAGACAGACAGACAGACAGGCAGACAGACAGACAGACAGACAGACAGACAGACAGACAGACAGACAGGCAGACAGAGACAGACAGGCAGACAGAGAAACAAACAGATACTAGTAGATACATATATACAATGCAAAGGCTTGCACAAAGCAGAAATCTTTCAAAAGTCGCATGGTTCTCGCTTGCTGTATCTATTTGTACATAGTTATCTATATAACGTTATATATCTGTACTGTTCTATCACACAGCCCGTGTTCATCCCTATCAAGGACGTTGCCAAGGACGGCCCCTCGAACGCCAACTGGTCGGTGTACCAGAGACTAGTGGACGGGGATCACTACAGCTTCTGGACCGAGAACCCTGATCTGAAGGCCGTACTGATCTCAGACACCGGTAGGCCGATTTGTAAATCTCAGTGTGCAGTAAGGATTCTGTTGTGTGACGTTCTACTGTCTTTGTATTTAACGTGTAAGTAGATATTGACCCAGTCTATAGTTAACAACAACAACGATCGTACAGTGTTTTCAGTACCAAGGAGAGATGCCCTGTACAGTATGCACAGCTACAATGTACCTAGCTCACCTAGGTGGTAAGAATTCTCTTGTGTGATGTACCTCTGTCGTTTAAGTATAATTAGATGTTGATCCAGTCAGAGAAAATATAAAACAACAAAACGATCGTACAGTGTTTTCAGCACCAAGGACAGATGCCATGTGTACTATATACAGCTACAATGTACATGTAGCTCTTTTTGACAAGAATAAGAATAACGGTGGGCTACGGCTCAACGCCCTGTCCTAAAAAGTGCAACCCGTCGCCATTAAACGGTTTATAGTGAGAGTGCAGAAAATGTTTAACCCTAAAAGTTGTTTGTATCAATCCTGCTGCCTACCATACCTACTGATGTTTTGATTTCTGGTCACAACGGATTTTAATGTTCTTTACAGGAGCCTACCGTGGAAGGATGACCCGGTGCTACCATCTCAGCTGTGACGACCTCAGCTGGGTTACAGACGAGAACCTCCGCTTCCTGAAGAAAACCACCGATGTCGTCTCCTCCGCTCTGATGTACCTCGCCGGCTCGCCGGAAACTTGCCCAGGTAGGTAAAACCTTGTGAAATTGGCCATGTGGCCTTGTGGTTAGGATTGTTGAATCAGAATCTAAAGTTTTGGGGTTCGAACCACTAGAAGGCCCCAATTCTGTGCCCTTTGGAAAGGCACTTTACACCTATTTCCTTACTCGACTCAGGTGAAACTGTGTACCTAGCTTCGGTATTGTTTGTGTCCGTGAAAGCAATTGGGGTACATGATCGGTTAACACTTCTTGTGAGATGCCAGTCGGTTCTTTCATCCCTCTGCAGACCCAGTCACTGCAGCTCCAGACAACTTTAAGAAAGGTTTTGTGCTGAAGGGCACAGTAGACCAGCCGTACCCCGACCCGCCCAAACACGTCACCTTCCGGGTGGACTCATTCTCCGTCACTGGACTCGTCAGGGCACGGGTGGTCATCGACGAGTTGGCCTTGTCAACTAAAGTAGTAGGTAGGTAGGCAGCTTTGAACCTCGAAAAAGTTGGAGGTAAAAACTGAAAAAAAAAAACACGAAATACAATAAAACTTGCATGTTTTCTTAGATTTATGAGAAATCTAAAATCGAAGGGGATACAGCAGTGTATTCTTTTTAGTTGCAGTCGTGCAGACTACAAGCAGTCCCAATAGTTGCCTCCGTTTGAATGTTTGCTGATGTGTGTCTGCATTATCTTAAAAGTGGCGACTGTTAAGAGACATGCCTATACAGGTTCTGCAATTCAATATTGCCATTAAAAATTTACGACGTAAACGTGACTGCGTCTACAGCTTCAAATTGACTTGGCAACTTCCGGTTTTAACCACCCAGCATGGCGGATGATGCTAAGTTACACCATAGTCACATGAGTGCGCAGGCCCAATACGTGCCGTCCCTCCCCAGGTCGGTTCGATGGCGTGTCCCAGCAGCTGAAGCTGCGCCTGACCGAGCCCCAGATAGAGGGACAGTGGGACCTGGACAACCCGGTCAAGGAGATGGCCTGGGCTATGGGTGGAAGGGTAGGAGCCCTTTTTATTAACCTTTTTAATAACGAAGTTCGCAGTTCAGGCACCTGTACTTTATGAAATCCGACGTGTACGCATATCGTTAAGCATGCATAAAGGTTCCGTTAGTTTAGTCGCCTGAAAAAAGGAACCTTTACGCATGCTTTAAGGTATGCTTTGATAACGAATTCCACGCAGTGTTGCTGCCTGCCTTCGAATAAACCATTAGAGTTTTCCTCCCTGCAGGTGACTAAGATCCCGGGCAGCCTGCTGTACGTGGGCACGGCGAACTGGGGCCCGAGGAGGGACTACCCGCAGCAGGTGCCGTTCAACCTGTTCGCCACAGATGGTGGTGAGGAATGTCTTCTGTTTTACGTCACTGGCTGCCCTCATGTTTGTGTCAATCAATCAATCAATCAATCAATCAATCAATCAATCAATCGATCGATCAATCAATCAATCAATCAATCAATCAATCAATCAATCAATCAATCAATCAATCAATCAATCAATCAATCAATCAATCAACACACCTGCCAGCCTTACTATTGTTTTGTAACTAGGAAAAGACAGAAGAAAAAAATCTTTCCTTTGGCTGGCTACATTGATAACTGCCGTAACATAGAATAATCACATTTCAAAGCACAGATGTTGGAAAGCTAGTTATACAGCTACTTTTACCTGTTTATCCCAGAGCCCCGTGCGGCCTCGGTCGTGCCCTCGGTGTTGGGTACGCTGTGCGCGCTCCTGTTCGTGGCGGTGGTGTCCATGGGCGGCTGGATCCTGTACAAGAAGTGAGTAAAGCAGACTATACGTTTCGTTAATAACCAAAAAATGTGAATTTTAGTCCCAGTTCAATAAAAATATCTTGATACACACGTGATGATGTGATGCGGCATCTTCTTCTTTATTTTCTTTACTAAACTTCTTCATTTACAAAATGGAGGGGAGACAAGGCAGGTGACTACTCACCTCTGCCATCTGTACAAAGGATGGTTTTATGTAGATAATGAAAATACAAACTTTTATCATGTCGTCACTGTGGCGCTGACAGCTATGTAGTACATGTAGCAACTGATTACACTTAGACTTCTACCAACAGAAACAGCTAAACAAACTCATGTTTTCTGTTACAGGATGAAACTCTCGGAGCCATTCGCTCAAGATCAGCAAATGCGTTAAGAACGTCATCCTGTCACGGATTTTACAAGCGACACGTGTGTCGGCCTCCGTGGCTTCAGAAAACGCGGTATTGAAGTCCAGGTACTGGGAGATGTGGCGGCTGAATCTTCAGAATCCTACAGTAGTTTTCCTGATTTATTAGATATAAGGTTTGTCGGTAGCAGTGATTATCAGATATAATAATGGTTGTGACAGTAAGTTCACTCAAGTTACTTTCTTTGCCTTATAATTACATTGTTTCTGATTTTAGATAAGTAAGCGTATCCCAGGCAACTACCATCACGATTTGCAAAGGACTCATTCTTGTATATACTCAATTTTCTGGAAGCTTTTAGTCTTCTAAGTAACCATGGAATCAGTTCATTTCAGAGGTTAATATCCATGTCTCTGTCAACAGACAAGGTTTTAACATCACGTGATGCGTGTGCGGATGTCATCTATATAAAGACAGGTGAATGTGGTCCAAGGATGTAGACAGATATAAAATATTCAAAAATATATGGCTAATAAACTGTATCTCTTATATCATGTTTTATTGTTCTAGTCTCTTTTAATCCATTAGTTTTCACGTAACTATGGCTTCTGTAGATAAAATACAATTCAATCCTTTATCTGTGACATCTAATACTGCCTTTGTTAACTTAAATGTGTCTACATAAATGACTCTTAACCGAGAAAAAGCAAACAAAAGATTTACTATTGATCGTCTTGTAACACTTTAAATCTATATTAGGTTAAATAAGATACATGTATGCCAAATATATGTAAACATTAATCTATAATTTCTTTTCTACGTAGCAATATATAATCAATAGTAGAGATATTCTACACTTTAACTAACAATGTATATCTTAAAATCGCGAAATCATATACGTCTACGTATACTCCACTATCATAACCGAAGAGAGTAATGAATCAGTCTAAGAAATCATATCAGAACTGCAGGACATTCCTTCAGAGCTTGCATAATGAATGGTTAAGGTAAATGTTACGTTAAATGATATACAGCACTAGATTCCTCTAAAACCCCACTGTACTGTGGTTAAAGCGAGGAATGGCAAGGAAAGAATCAGAACTGCATCAGGCGGGTCAGGATGACACAGGCCACCGTCCCGAGCAGACTGGGCAGGACAACGGGAGAACCACTTTGCGGGGACGTCCCTACAACGGAAAACATGGTTTAAGCACATTACTCATCCTACAACAGAGAAGAAACTCCGAGAGCTAAGGGAGCTCGCGAGACATAAGACACAGTGGAGGAAGATGAAGATAGACTAATGCAGCTGTAGGACGTTTCCACGACTGCAGATGCAGAGCACAGTAGACGAGAGAAACTATTTGTACAGCATTTTCTTTATTCACCACAAAAAGGCACACGTCACCGTGTAGACGTGTAGACAGGAACAGCCTGCCATCAACATAACAACAAAAATATAAGCATACAAGATGCAACGACATACTCGTACGTTGAAACAAAAAGAATACTCGAGCATCACAATTAAAAGATGAAGCCCGTCAGTTAATGCAGTCTAAGGGCAAGACATCCAACACATCCAAAACCATTCCCAAAATGGTCTAGAAAGATGAAACATGACAATCTATTATGTACATTAAGTACAAGATGCGTAACACCCGACTGATAGGGTTGGTCCATTCGCACATGGACGGACTCCAACTCTTATCGATATGTGTGGTGGGTTCTTTAATTACGGGTGTTCAGAAGACTCACCTCCACCAGGAGTGGAGAAGGTGAAGGGGACGGTGTGACCTTGCCGCTCCAGGTTGTAGAACGTCCCTGTCCACTCCACTCCCACCGGGGTCGACTTCATCTGACGGAACGAAGGGAAGAAGGACTGTGAATACTCACGGAAGCAAGACACTATGGTCTGCATCACTGGTCTACATAAAGTGGTCGTGCGCAATGTGGGTTCATGTCTCTTAACAATCTCATCAATCAATCTAAACAAGCAGAGAAAAAGTTGTGAGAAAACTTGTGAGATGTCCACAATCCACTGACCTGTCCTTTCATCGTCCAGCTGGTCTTCTTGAACGGGTCCTGCTCCGCCTTCACAGCCGTGATGGGCTCGGTCAGACGTAAGGTCAGCTCCTTACTCTCTCCGTCATATCGGCCTGGGGGTGGGGGTGGGTTGGTGCATTAGTGGGTGGCAGTGATAGGATCACGGTGATAGGATAGTTTTTGTACAGTTAGACCTCCTTAAAAAGCGGATTTTAGGCCTATTGTGAGTTTCTTTCGAGATTGAATAAAGGCACAACAACAACAACAACAATATGAACCGCTACAACGTTGTATAACCATTCAAGACTTCAGTTAAAAATGCATTATTTATAGCATCCTGAGAATATCACCAGGTATCGTTGGCTAGTGGATACGCTCACATCAGGAAGGTACAGTAAATACTATTCTTTGCAATGACACTCGCCAATTAGCCATTGCGTCCTATGACTGTTTTTTTCAACACTGTACACCACTACAACGTAGGACAGTTTTCTGAAACAGTGAAGACATTACCTGAAAGAGAATCTGTGACCTGCAGATCATCGTTGCTGATGGACACCCGGACGACTCCGGAAGGCTTGAAGGCGTCCACAACGATCTTAAACACGAGATCATTTCCTTCAACTTCCAAGGTGCCCTCCATGGTCAGGCCGGCTTTGAAGTTGGCGGGAGCTGCCGTCACTGGGTCTGAAGAGCAGAGGGAAAGCCAAAAGGTAAATTCAAATGTGTAGACAATTAGGCCATGTTGATTTGATTATATGGATGACATCCTCTGGGAACCCCAAAACTCATGCGAGCGTGCGAATAAAAAAAAAGTTTGGCCAAAAAAAAAAGTTGCCTTCGTTATGAAATCTACGTGGCCATGAAGGTTGAACAAATGACTAAAAACATGGTATGGTATGGTATGGTGAATAATAGACTCTTCATTTTCATTTCCTCCTTCCTTTCTTTGATATTCTTTTCCTTTGGAATTGATTTTGGCATTCTACATCAGTATCGTTTTCCAATATTTTTTTCAATTTACGGCATAACGTTATATTTGCTGATTTTGCACTGCTTTGTCCGATTTACAGTATGGTCGAAAACCTTTTTTTTTTTTGGAAACGGACGAAAATTCATGCGCGCGCGGATGTCATCCATATAATCAAATCAACATGGCCTTACAGACATAGGGGTGGCGCACTCAGTTTCACAAAACTTACGCTGACCACCACCACTAAACATATATTCAATAGCATAAGAGGACACTAGATAAACTTAGGTAAATACAACATGGTGTTGAGATCTGATAAACTTTTGCAAAAACAAATGAAACAATATAACAAAGGGGTTTTGAAAGCACAAGCCCAACCCCCACCCAATGGCAGATCGAATATGTTACAGTGCACACTAAACGGAAACTTAGAGGAAAGTCAGCTTTTAGTACTGGTGATAAAATTTTGGTTAATAAGCAAGATTTGGGAATTTACAGAAGATGAATGTTATGGGCAGAATTGCTTGTAACACAAAGATTTCATGTCACTCTCATTCATGCCAATGAGTTTTACAATATTTACATAGAATACAAATCACTTGCAAAAAGATACTAAAGACGGAGAAACTGTCCCTACCCCTGCACGAGGTCCTGGTGTTGGAGAACTCCAGAGCCAGCGCGATGACGGCGTCAGTCGTCTTCTTCAGAAATCCCAAGTTTTCTTCCGTCACGAACCGCATGTCGTCACAGCCTCTGTGGTAGCACTGCTGCATTATGCCGCGCAGGGGAGCTGAAATACATGGTTAAAGTATGTTGAAATACATGTTCCATGCATGTTGAAATACATATTTAACGCAACTATTTTGTGAGAGGAGTTTAGGAGGCCATCTGCACCAGGGCACATCAACCTTCTCTCAACTGGGACGGGGGAGGCAAAATTGCGCAATACATGTTTTTTGCCGTCTGCAGTGAACACCATGATCACTGTAAAAGTAGAGTGGATTGGGTTGTCTACAGCACAATTTCTTCAGGATTTTGGATCAGGTACAAGTGAAACACCCAACACTATAAACAACATCTTTAACACGATTGAAAATGTATCGATTAGTATGGATGAAATGGCCCAGGTAGTCACAAGGCGTCAGAATGTACCTGTGTCTGTAAGGAGCATGGTCTTGAGGTCCGGGTTGTCCTTCCAGAAGCTCCAGAGATCGCTGTAGCTGAGGAAGCGGTACACCGGCCAGTACGGGCTCTTCGGACCGTCCGTCTCCACGTCTTTGATGGGGATCAAGGCGTTCTGAAGATAAAAATAGCGTCAAGACATTTACACATTTTCTGTCGTAATGATTCAAGAGATTCTGCTGCTGTGTTTGTATAATCCAATAATTAGCGACAATAATGAAGAGTTAGATTTATGTTTGTGTTTGTGTCTCTCTCAACCAAATACTACAACTCAGAGGAACATAGGAATGTACATGGTAAAGTTACAATGATTTGAACAGACATACGAATAGGATATTGGGATTTTCTTATACACAACTAGGGATTCTCTCACCCTGCGTACGTTTCGATGTCTATCAGGCACCATCCTCAGAGCTTCTTACTGGAGTACTGCTTCTCGCCGCCATATGTGGCCGACGTAGGTGGCGCTTTTGCGGAGAGAACACAATCCCAAACGTGGCTAAGTTTGTATACCTCCTCAGGCCCGGTTCATCACTGGGGTTGAACAAGAAAATCCCAATATCCTATGTTCTATTAACCTGATTAGATTATTTTCAGACTTACATATAGTTTATACTGCAGGTCGCCCAGACCGTCCCACTTCCTCTTGAAGGCCGTGTACAGCGTCTGGTCGTACTCCGTCCGCGCCACTGACGTCATGAAGTTCCCCCGGAACCCGTCCGCTTCCGAGCTCCTGTAGATGTCAATTATACCTGGAGTCTGCATGGAAGATATATAAAGGTAATAAAGGTAGTAAAGAGTAATAAAGGTAGTCCCATAGATTTTTTGAGGCCGTTGATCCACTGTGTCTAGAGCACGGTATTGGAAGACCCATTGTACACCTGGGTGGAGTGACAAAAGTCGTATAAATGCCTTTTCCAAGGACACAGCGTCTTTAAACAGGATTGCAAGGAATCGAACCCATGACCTCTCGATCTCGTGTCTCTCGTCCATTCGGCTTGGAGATGACTTACCTGCTTGTATAACTCGGCGTTCGGAGTGGCCTGTGACCCTGGCGTGTTGTTGTAGTTCATGATGCCGTCCATCACGATCACTCCCTGGAAGTTGGCAGGCGTGAGTCCGCTGTGTTCCAGGTACGGCAGGAGCGAGTACGTCACCCACTGTCTGCTGCCGCAGCCCCACTGATAGCAGGCAGACTGGGGGGCGCTGCCTGTGGAGGGGAGAAGGTGCGATCATTAGCTTTGACAAGAAGGGTATGTTTTTTGTACCATTTGTGGGTTTGTTAGGAGCATTACTCGAGAAGCTGTGGATAAATTTTCTGACATTTGGTGGGTAGAGGCAGTAAAGAGAAGGGCACATTCGATTATGAGCCCATCAGCGACTTTCTAAGATGATGCAGCATGTATCTTTAAGAGACAAAGATCGGGAAGAAGTGTGGACATTTATATGAAGTTATGATGAGGGAGACGGCAATGATTCCTGCTCAAAAAGGTACAAGGACATCAGAGACAGGGGAGGGGGGAAAGAAGGGGACGGATAGATGTTCAGAATGATTCTGGAGAATCGTAGAAGAAATGTCGAAGAAAGGCAAATAGAAGAAAGCGACAAAAACTGCTTACACCACCTGGATGTAAAGAATACCAAAAAGAAATCAGACCCCCCACTAACGTTTCTCCTGCTCCCAGAAGTCGAACGCTACGAAGCCGACGGTGTACTCCTGCAGGCAGGGCTGTGAGGAGATGATCCGGGCCGCCTCCAGCAGGGCCGCCATGCCCGACCCGTTGTCGTCCACCCCCGGGCTGTTCCGCTGCGTGTCGTAGTGGGCCGCCAGGAGAACCGGCCGGTCGTTAGCCGTGTTGGACTGGCGCCCGTTCCACAGGGCCAGGATGTTCGACGCTTTGATCTGGGGTTTGAGGACGGAAGCACTCGTGATATTTGAACAAAAACGACTTCAAGAACACAACACAACACAACACAACACAACACAACACAACACAACACAACACAACACAACACAACACAACACAACACAACACAACACAACACAACACAACACACTGACCAGATTTAGGCCACATCTACCTTTCTATATGAATCGAATCGAATTTGAGTTAAATTTGAGTCATATTTGACTGCCAACCAGGCCCCGACCTACTCCCGAACACCAACCAACCACCAACCAACCATGGCCGAACCTCCCGTCCACACCCGAATGTTTTAAACACATTGAAACATTCGGCTGGCGTAGCCGAACAATAGCCAACTTACATGTAGCCGAACAGCAGCCAACCTAGCCGACCTTGTTACTCCTAACCAGGGTTGGAGGGAGTTCGGCTACTGTTCGGGAAGCCATATTCGGCTATGTGTGACAGGGGCTTTACCCATATGTTCCTGTTACAGAAGCGCACAAAACGTACCCTCCTGTCGGACAGCAGGAAGGAGTCCATGAAGACCTGCATGCCGTACTCCTCCATGGTGTTGATGAAGTAGTCCGCTGCTGCGCGTTTAGCGTCAGGTCCACTGACGTGGTGCCGGATGGAGCTGAACCGGTCCGTCAGCAGGGTCCGCAGGTTGGACTTGGAGCTGGTGGTGTCGGCTGCACGGGCGACTGGGAAGGAATCGGATTAAATATTTACCTTCTTTGATATAATAGTTGTTAAGAGCAGTATTATCATTGCCCGACTCCTTTCATCTTCATACTTCAAACCAAAAGCGAGGCCAAATCATCCATACATGACTAAATTGTAACTCATGTAACGTTAGTGTGATTCCTAATATTTTGTAGTTATAATTGTAGGATAGATTAGTTTTGTAGTATTGTTGATTTACTGCAGCCATACATTGTACCATGTACGGCTGTCAAGCAATACAGTTTTTATAAAAGAAATGAGACTTGGAAAGAAAGCTTTAATATCAACAGCATACGTGTCCAGTCACAAATAAAACCTTACTTACCTGAGAAACACAGAACGAATAGAGCACAGGCTGTCCGCAGAGCCATCTTTGATGGACGGTCGGTGTTTTCGATGTCGGAAATCCGATCTGCGCAAAATACATAAAACAGACATCAGGAAACTAAAGTAATTCGATTATCTACCCGTAGTTATTATAATGCCCAGGGATGATGTGTACACTACTCTCTCATTGCTACTAACAAACCAGCAGCCATGAAAACATTATAAACCTCTTGGCGGACGTAACCAGTCCTGGAGATCACCGTGAGAGAATTGTCCCGTGTGTAGGTGTGTGAGTGGGCACGTGTTGCTTTACAGGCGCCACAGAAGGGTTGTCTCCTATTGAATATTTCAGCCATATTTCTGCAGGATTTCTCACGTTATTATGTGGCTACAGCATTGTATTTCATAGTCTCGTAAACAAATAGATAGGTAAACTCATTGGCTGGTAGCAGGTAGAACCAGAAAATATGTACAGAATTGGAGAGTCTACGAACAGTTTCCCCACACCTGCTGGTGGGGTCGTGTAGTGTGTTTATACATGCGGTACCAGCCACCACATAGCGAATTTTTCTTTGTACAGTTAGATGTAGAATTCCAAGGCGCTTATAGTGGTCAGAATGTACGACTGACATAATGGCATTTGGTAACATTTATATTGTCGACGTTTTAACAAGGAATTAATCTTCGAGAACCAGTCTATAAGTACATGTACAAGCTAGTTATCCAATTTTCGATTGTCGATTTTTCTGCGTTTTTACTTCTGCCGTGATGACCAATAATACTAATAGCCGTATAATCCAAGAAAAATGTAACTTATGAGTCTTCTGTCTCAGGTACACTGAAATACTTTTAGCACACTCCTAATTGCACATTATATAAAAACGTCAATTTCCAGAACAATATAAATACAACGTTAGCAACACAGACAGCGATATATATATGTTGCCTGCGTGCTCAGTGGCGATATACGCCACTAACCGTTGTACAGAGTACAAACCATACATTTTTTCGCCACGAAAGAATCTTATGAAGAATTTAAGGAAAGATTACCTGTTCCTAAAGTTGTCGGAAGAGTTTGAGTCGGGCCGGAGAGAACTTCCTCTCGTGGATCTACCGTGGCCTTCCAACACTCAAATGTGAGAAAATCCGGCTGTCGGTGCTTCAACCACCACGCGTGTACCCAGAACCCAGCAGCACTTCTGTTGTTTTTTTCCAACGCCCACGGCACTTACACAACACCGGAGTTTGTGCACAGAGATTGTGTTCATAATCAACTCGATACTCAAGTATGAGAATTATTTGAGGCAATTCGTTCACTGATGCAAACAGATAAATGCGAGTGTGTTAAATTATGACCTTCAACAGTTGAAAAAGATATGATCCAATGTTGACCATTGATTTAGATCGAAATAGACACTGCAGTGATATCTATCTATCTATCTATCTATCTATCTATCTATCTATCTATCTATCTATCTATCTATCTATCTATCTATCTATCTATCTATCTATATTATATATATATATAATTATATATATATATATATATATATATATATATATATATATATATATATATATATAGAGAGAGAGAGAGAGAGAGAGAGAGAGAGAGAGAGAGACAGACAGAGAGAGGACGACAAAAGAGAGAGAGTGGGAAGGGAGGGCGAAGTAAATATAAGGTCCACATATGCTGACATTTACATCATCACAGTGACGGTGGCTTGGTGTATCTAACCTCTGTTGACCACGACACAAACACATCCCACGGGTGTTTGCAGGATTACGTCAGTACAAACCCCACACCAGTGTTTCTTTGCCCACATGAAATGAGATATTAGTTATGACTGGTATAACAACGCCACCTCGCGGTATTCGACTAATCTCCACCAGACCTTCTTTGCGGGCTTCGAACGTAATAGAAATTGGTCAATTAGGATGGTCCATGCTGCTGAATAACTTTTCCCCTATTTTGGTAAATCTTTTTCCATTTTCTCGGCCCACGATGGAGTCTGGAGGACGGAAAGGGCCACACTAGGCAAAGTGCAAGGGGCATGTTGGTTTTATATAATCAATGGAGAGTTTCGGCCACGTGCTGCAAGCCTAGCGAAACTTCGCGGCCCGGGGTCGGCTTCATCAAGGAGGTTTTAGTGGACCATTAAAACCTCCTTGCCTACATGTATAGGTTGGGTGATGGGGTTTCTCGCAGCTGACCTCTGTTGTTACTTAATACAAAGTTGGTGCCAGGGCATACATAGGGATCGGAGGGTTAAGGCGAATCAGACAATGCCAGCGGGCATGTGTTTTCAGTGTGCTTGAATGGATAGTTTCGGTCACGTCCGCACCGAAACTTTCGCGTGTTTGCATAGGTTTGGCCATACAGCGCCTTATCAATAGCATCGACGCGCGCATTGATTTTTTTCAAGGGAGAAAAAAAACACTGTTTATCTTATGAGATGGACAAAGATACACAACAATGTTCGCACACCAGCAAACAGCTAAGCTGCTGCAACTTGAGATGTCGCCGTGAGCATTTTGTAAATGAGGGAACATGTTCTGAGTAACATTAAACTACAGACAGATGGGTAAATGCGTCATAAACTGAAAAGTCATTTGAAAAATAGGAGATGCCTTTGATTTCTTCTTCCACTCTCGAGCAAGGGTTATGTTGGTTGCTTTATACATGTATAGTGGTCGCCAGATCCATAAATCTAACTTTGCTTGGCTACAAACGTAACTAATAAGCAGGAATGGGGACAAAGAAAGGGGAAAGAAACGAAAGAAAGAAAGAGAGAAAGGAACAAGGACAGAAATAAGATGGAAGGAAGGAACGAAGAAAAATACTATGTTAGATTTCCCAGAAGACGCGCTTATCTAATTAGGCCATTTGGTCCAAAAACGATCGGAGGTTTTTCTTCTTTGATGTGTTTGCTTCGGAGCGACGTTCTCATGTTTGTGTTGCCAACTTGGCTCCTACCGAAACTTTTGTCTCCCGGCGCGGCTTGGGTTGGGTTGGGTTACCGAAACTATAGAGAGAGTCCCAAAGGTCAGCTGACGTCAGACTGCGCACGTATAAAAGCCGCCGACAGAGTTCCGTCGACCGTTCCGCCCTCTCACGGTAACAGGTGGGGAAGTCTGCGTGCGCTCTCATACTTTCTACCTTTGCAGGAAAGCGTTCCAACATGGCAGCCATGTTCAGATCAGCTGCAGCGTTCTTCGCGTTGATAGTCCTCATGTCAGCGCAAGGTAAGGGTCTTTTTCGTCTTTGCTCGTAACAGTCAGCCTTTCCCAGGCCGTAGGTGGAGTTTCCGCGGCTCAGTGTTCACGATAAGCTTCTTAAATTCTACCCCGCCTAGCCAACTTAGCTTACCCTGATAACTATGCATGGAACAATAGATTACTAGTAGTAACCCTAGTTGCTACGCATTTTCATAAGGGGCTGAGGTAAAATTTCCTCAAGGACATGTCGTCCCTGGAACCGACGAGCTGGCCGCTGTGTAGGCCCTGGATGGCTCTCCGAAATAAAGCCCTCTTGCTGACGAAACATTTCAGCGAAGGATAGTTCCTAAGTCAGGGTTAGCGGTAACCGTTGTAAAACCTGCAGTGCACCGCGCAGTGTCTCGGTAGCACACCTGCACTCCATAGTTCGTACGTAGACTAGAAGCTGCGCGGGGAAGCAATTGGTTTAAGCCATCGCAGAGCCGCGGGCGGACCTCTGCTCTTATCCACATGTACGTGTGGTGGGCTCTTAACCTTCCTCTTGCGGCTAATTATGTCTAGTTTGCGGCCCAAGCAGTCGATTTGTCAAGCCCAATCCTGTAACCAGTACAGATTTGTTACAAAAAAGGCCACTTCAGCAGGCAGAAGGTTAAGGTGTTGTCCTTCTTAAACATGAGGCCGATGCCTTGAGGCAATATTTGTCCTCGCGCAGATTAATCTTTCTGATTCTATGTCAGAAACATGTAGAAATCTCTCCGGGTTTCATATAAAATCAGTATCAATAGCTGTGCAGTTTATTTTCTTTTTATCTTTGGCGTCGATTGATCAATAGCTGTCCAATTGCTTGTATACATTTGGTGTTGAAAAAGCAACGAAAAATACCTGCTATACGTGTCTACCACTGTTATTGGTTAATCATTGTGTTAAGTTGAACCTTATCTAAACCTCGGTCAAGCGCTTTGTGTTCGCAGGGTCAGTACTTGGCCGTTGTATTGGCAACGCAACTGCTGCTGCTGTTTATGAAGCTAATGATCGTTATAAATTTTCGCGAGTACAAGCACTCTGATCTGCTGACTGGTCTACGAAACTTGGGCGACGATTAAATATTAGTCGTTGTGTTGTCGATGTTTATTTTTCTTATCAGTAAGTGAAACATTAACTGTGGTGTATGTGTGTGTGTGAGTGTGTGTTCACAGCGTGCCCGCCCATTCTCTCATCTTGGATACGCGCCAAAGTCGCCTCTTAAGACGCTTAACACCTACGCCCAAACCTCGGAATTTGCTGAATGATGTGTTTTTCCCTCTGCTTTTTATATATTTCGTTGTTTTTAGGAGAAATTACAAAATGAAAGCCAATATATAACTACAAAAGGTCAGACACAGATAATGGCTCTTGCCGGGAGCCAGCTGGAATTAGAGGCCGAGGTCGACATGGGGAAATTCAGGAAGCCGAGGATTGCATGATAGACCCTCCAATATTTCACGGAAGTCTGAAGTCTCAGATTTAGATTAAGATTTATGACAATTTAGCACATTTGGCATAAGAGGTGACTATCACCTCTGCAAGATATCAACCCTGAAACCAGACTGTAAAGTTTGAACCACTCACACCGGGAAGGAATCCTGCTCTTTTCGTGATATGTGTGAAGGGATCATTAACGTGCTTGAGATGTGGCTCTCCTTTAACACGGGACCTCCGAGAAGACGTCCCTAACCGAGTCGAGTGAGGAAATAGGTGTTGCCTTTCCCATGGTCAAGGACACAACAATGGGACCTGCCAGGGATTCGAACCCAGAACCTTCAGAATCTCAGTCAACATTCCTAACCACAAGACCACGTTGCCACCTTCAAATTTCTCATTCATGTTCGTCTCTCCACGCAGTCGGCAGCCAGAGTTCCACGGCTAACCTGGAGGCGCTACTCCGGGACCACTTCAGCACCAACCGTCATCACGTCACCGACCTGCTCGGCAAGATGGCGGCCAGAGACTTCATTTACAACACCTGGAAGGCTTACGGCATGCAGGTTTTCCTGAACAACTTTCAAACCGCCAACACTCGGGTGAGTAACGGAGAAAGAAAGGCTTAGTGTGCCAGTGTGTGTGTGTGTGTGTGTGTGTGTGTGTGTGTGTGTGTGTGTGTGTGTGTGTGTATGTATGTGTGTGTGTGTGTGTGTGTGTGTGTGTGTGTGTGTATAGTCGCTGGCAGGCTGAAGAAAAGTTCTAAACTATGTCAGTATGTGGCTCCAGACGTCTCACTGAGGGACGACTGCGGTGTGCTAGATGTCGGTTAGCTCGAAGAATGAATCCACTGCACTTTATGCTATATTCCGCAGTATAATGGCGGTAACATCGTGGGGCTGTGGCCGGGCCGCTACACGGGCACCCCCGCGGACAGACCCGTCCTGCTGTCCGCCCACTACGACACCATGAGGGACACCCCAGGGGTGGACGACAACGGGTCGGGCCTGGCCGCCCTGCTGGAGGCCGCTCGGATCATCACCTCACAGCCCTGCCTGCAGGACAGCACCGTGGTCTTCACGGCTTTCGACCTGGAGGAGTGGGAATCGGGTAAAGCCACACAAAATTCATTTTCAGTTCACTTCGTTGTTTCTTTGTCAATAACCAGCCAAGACTGGCTAGCTACGTATACGTACATGCATCTAAATGCCATGATCATTAACTATCACTTCAAATAAAATAGCATGTTTCACAATGTCAATCATCTCAAGTAAAGGCATGCAAGGAATGAGGGCTTAACGTCCCTTCTAAACGTACAAATAGGAGCTTAGAATATTACTATCATTGATCACCGAGAAAAAGAAACAAAAATCAGGCTTCTTCAAAACGATAGGCAACGACGCACAAAGATGTCTGCCCTCACATCGCAATCTCACCTCGGAGTGAAATTATCATTAAATTTCAAGAAGAAGCAAATCGGATTTAGTCTAATAAAGTACATTCTAACTTTCTGCTATTTCAGGTACTGCGGCGGGCGTGGCCTGTACCCGGCTGGGCTGCGGCAGCCGGGAGTTCGTGAATGCCATCCTCCTCCCCTACCTCCGCCAGACCGGCCTCTCACCCGCCGACTTCGGGGGCGCCGTCGTCATGGATACCATCATGAACTACAACAGCAGCCAGGGCGCACAGTTCATCCCAGGCGGCCAGGCTTTTGGAGCGGTGAGCTCTAATATATATCCGGGGTGCCATCCGATTTGCTGGCCAGCGAGTAGAAGGAGCCTGTAGCAAATCGGATGGCACCCAGGTTACTCTAACCAAGCATCGTTAAAATTATTCTAGTTTTAACTTTTAACTATGGAGGATCCGGAAGAGAATGTAACGTACTACTAGAACTAAATTTTTGAAGTAGAAATCAGGACTATTTACAGGAGACTTCTAAGTCAAAGGCGCCCTGAAGTTTGTAACTCTTCGTGTTTATTTGTTACACTTTTATCTAAACATGTTTATTTTCTGTTTGAATGTCTTTACTTTTCTTATCTTCCCTTTTGTTTGTACGCAGACGCCTGGATTGACCGACGCGTACGCCAGCATCTCTAGCGGAGGCTTCAGGGGGAACTTCCTCGCCACTATCTCCCGACAGCCGTACGACTCACCGGTACTCAACACGTTCAACCGCCGATGGTCCGGGCTCAGCAACCAGCAGTACAAAACACAGGTTATCTTCTCAGTTACACATGTATTGGTTTGGCTGACGTACAGTGGGTAGCTATTGTTAAGGGCTAACCATGGGAGGAATACAAAATGGCTATAAAATCAGTAAGGTACTGAAAACACATTTACAATTACAAAACATATATTAAAACACAGGTAGATACAAGTACAAGTAATGTGATGTAAACAAACATACTGAGAAAGTGAGCCCCTTTTTACTATGTGAATAGCAGGATGATGTGGAATTTATACTAACTGCACCTCTTACACAATCCTGTACAATCTCGGAATCGCCGTGTATAACTCTTTGTATGAAACGTGTTAAAAAAAGCACAAATCCGAACACTCGAACCTTCCCGTCGCTACAGTCGCTGGGAATCCCCATCAAAGACGTGGTGGTGGACCTGCCCGGGAATCCCTACAAGGAGGTTTACCAGCAGCTCATCCGGGGAGACTTCTACAGCTTCTGGGCGGGAGACCCGGACCTCAAGGCCGTCTTTCTAACAGACACAGGTATCTTTGGCTATGCACATTTTGCAATGGATAATCTTTGGACTGCGGTCTTCGCGGACGGCGGCTTCCAAGTTGGGGTGTAGACAAGGCTTGAACGAGCCATGTTTTGGTCCAGAAGCCAGTGTGCCAACCGCTGATGGACCGCGATGCACTTTCAGGAGCACTCCTGGGCCTGGTACTATGGTTGGCTTTTGTGTACATGCTTCTGTTCTGGACATACTGTGACCCTGTCTTAGAACAAGAAAGAACCATGCCTTCAAGTATCAAACAAGGATGGAGGTGTTAAAAAAACTTTTTTTTAGAACTATCGTAGAGTGGAACTAAGTACAATAGGCATCATCACTAGATAGCTTTAAACAATGTTTAGAATTAGATGTGCAAAGTCTAGGTGTAACAAGTCTGTCGGTTTGCCTGCGAAGCTGGTGTCTTACGTCAAGGGGCGGTTATACCGGCTATACAGATACAGATAGAGTTGGTCTATATATACGCACTTCCATTCCATATACCTTACTGTGTTTTACTATGTCCTTTAACAGGTAACCTGCGCGGTGGCATGCAGAGCTGTTACCACCACGGCTGTGATGACCTCTCCAGGGTCACTCTGGAGCGGCTCAGCTTCCTCCAGAAGACAACGGACGCCGTCTCCGCGACGCTGTGGGAGTTAGCTAACGGTACAACATGCACAGGTACCAATCCATTTCTTCCTTCGCCTTCTCTCCTAGAGTGTACTGAGTATCCCTTTCTATCTCCTCTTCCCTTCTTCTTGTACAGCTTCCTCCAGGAGGCAAGGGAGCCGTCACCGCGATGCTGTGGGAGTTAGCTATAATGGCTATAACTTACATTTTACCATACAGGCTAGGAAGGTACGTAGTTATCCCGTAATTCCTGATTAATCTACAGACCCAACGAGTGCGGTTCCCCAAGACTTCAAGACAGGTCTGCGCATGACCGGAAACCTGGTGCTTCCCTACGCGCCCAACGACTTCCGCTTTTCGGTGACGTCATATAGCAGCACGGGAGTCGTCATGGCAACGTTCTCTAACGACACCTTGACACTCAACCTGGCAGGTAAAACATGTACACAAGTACATTATTTCTGTCAATCTGGGTCATTGCTGACGCGTTGGTGTGCATGTTGTTGTGAGACAGATTACCCTTTATTTTTCAAAGAGCAAAGTTAAAACAAGCTTGAAATGACGTGTTTGGTCTTCTGTATCATTCTATTTCATTGGAAATATCAGTTGACATAGATAGATATCATATATATTTATAAATGTTTAATCTTTGTTATATGGTCTTAGGAACTGTCACGTCGTACCTTGAATGATCTTTAAGAAATACAAACATGTTTTAGAAATGACATTTAAAAATGACTTCTGATTGGCAGGTCGGTTCGACGATAAGACCCTCCGGTTGACCTTGCGCCTGTCCGAGCCGACGGCAGCATTTCCGGGTCAAATCGACCCGCTACAGACCATGGGCTGGGTCATGTCCGGACAGGTCAGTGGAGGTCAACTTTCACGCCTCTGTACTTTATGTTGTTGAAAAATAATTAACTTTTTTCAAAGGACTAGCATTTAAAAGAACTTTTCCTCTGTTTCCTTATATGCATTTAGCATGAAAAAGGCGCAGAAAAATCTGCTAGACATTTCTATGTTTGCTTTGTACTCAATTTTTTACTTTTTTTCTTGCCAATTATAAAATTGAATGAAGACCTTTATTGTACATTTTTGCCCCACTGGGCTAAATACAGGTCACATGTGAACAATGATATACATATACATAAACATGTA
The DNA here is from genome assembly GCA_013266295.2 of Branchiostoma floridae x Branchiostoma japonicum. Taxonomy (NCBI): domain Eukaryota; kingdom Metazoa; phylum Chordata; class Leptocardii; order Amphioxiformes; family Branchiostomatidae; genus Branchiostoma; species Branchiostoma floridae x Branchiostoma japonicum. The sequence goes on from CM023825.1 coordinate 14,522,240, forward strand.
AATATATAAACACCTAATATACACTTTCGACTTCCTCTCGCTTCTTAAAAATAGTAGAAATATAGGAGGCTGTATGATTAATAAGAATTGGTTTGTCAAAGGCTATAAGAAAAATAAATTTATCTTTACTATTTAAGTATCTAAAGTGGGGCAATTTACTTAACACATATTGAAAAAGAATGTTTCTATCGCTAACATACAAATTAAAGGACATTCTACAATAAAATGTATATCATCTTCTACTTTCCCTAAGTTACAGAATTGATAGATTCGTTGCTCTAGAGGAGTGCGGTTATGTCTTCCTGTTTCGATTCTCAATTTGTGACAACTGGTTCTTAGTTTTGTAATGGTGGATCTGTGACGTACATTTGCAATTTTAAGGTATTCTTCTTCTTTATAAGAATGTTTTAATAATCTGTACAATCTTAGTTTGTTTTTCGCATTCGGAGCTTTCATATCGTTGTGAATTTCGGATAGGAAGGACTGAAAATAAATGTCTTTTAAACGCTGTTGAATTGATGAAATAAAATGGGCCGTGTTTGGTACGATTGATTGGGCGTTTTGCCAGACGAAAGCATAACCACATTCCTCTAGAGTTTTGCGTACACCAGACGCCCAACACTTAGCACCTGTGGCTTCTAAATCTACTTGGCATAAAAGAGCGTCTGCTTGAAGGGTGTCAGCTGGTACGTCCTTATGGAGTCGAATAAAATACTTGATGGCGTTTAGGGAGGCCTCCAGATGTATGGGGTACCTCCCTAGTTCTGCCCGTGCAGCAAGATTACTAGCTGTTTTGGCTATGTTCAGTGAATGTTTACAGAATTTTATATTAGATGAACTGATTCAATAGGGCAAAATTTTTGGCTTTTGAAAGACCCCCATATTTTAGACCCATATAGCAAGATGGGTTTGATACAGGAATCGAAGAGTTTGTTTTTAACTGTTAGTGAGGCATCAGCTTTACTTAGTGATTGTCTAATGCTGAACAACGATTTTAGTCCCTTGCTGCATAAATGTTTGTTGTTGGCTTTGAACGTACCAGCTGCGCTTACAACTATACCTAGATAACAATATGACATTACAATTTCAATTAAATTATTATTAAACATAAAGAAACAATTTTTCGGTGGTCGACCTCCCTTACTGAAGACAATTATCTTAGTCTTTTTTAAATTGACCTTCAGGTTCCAATATTTACAGTAATTTTCTAATCTTACAATACACGATTGCAAGCCTTGTCGGGACTCAGAGAATAATACTAGGTCATCTGCATACAGAAGACAGGGAACTTTCATATTACGTAGAACAGGAGGGTTGCAACAATGGTCGTCAAACTCAGATGCTATGTCGATAATAAATAACAAAGTTGGACTTAAGATTACAGCCTTGTCGAACCCCACAGTTAGTTAAAAACGTTTCAGTAAGTCCGACGTCGGTTTTAATACAGTTTGTAGTTTTTGAATACATGTTTTTTATAGTCATTAAAAATTTTCCTCCTATTCCAAGGTTGTTTAATTTGAATAATAGACCTGCTCGCCAAACGGAATCAAACGCTTTGCTAAAGTCCACAAAACATGCGTAAATTTGAGCATTCTTACTTATGTATTTGCTCACTAAAGTGGTTAAAACAAATAGGTTATCAGATGTTCTATAATTTTTTCTAAAACCGGCCTGTTGAGGTTTGAAAAGGCTGTTCTGTTCCGCGTAGTTGACAAGACGATTGTTTAAAATAGAGGTGAATAATTTTCCCAAGCAACTGATAATGGAAATACCCCGGTAGTTATCGGGTAGAGAGGTGTCGCCAGATTTATGTATGGGGACGATGTGGCTAAGGGACCAATCGTCGGGGAAGTAGCCATTTTGTAGACAAGAGTTAAACAGGTGTAGTAAAGGTTTCTGAAGGATATGTTTACCGCATTTTAACATTTCATTTGTTATCATGTCGCTGCTACTGGACTAAAATAGGTGGTGGCCGCAAAAGGAAGCCTCTTCTATACTGGAGAGGTGCAGGGTCTTTTTGGACCGCAGGGGGGCGTTGTGCCCTTTGCCTTCATCAGTTCGTCAGGTAGGCTGACCCCATTTCCACACACCTTTGTGCGACCAATGAGCAACCAAAATCATTGGTCATCAAGATCACTGAAAGACCATTCAGAGGTCATTGAAAGAGAATTACAAGATTATCGATAATATTTGAAGATGATTTTGAGATTATTAAAGGCTAGAGATCATGGAGCGCTCACTGAGAGACCTTTGAGAGATCTGTCCATGTTTTGGACGCTTAGGTCTCTGGAGGGACTCGCCTTTGCTTTGTGGAGTCCCCACTACATGTAGATAAGTTTAAGTGAGATGACACATGTAGTTTTCCTTATTTATTTGTACATTTCGTTAAAGCTTTATGTTGGTAACCTTACTAACTTATCTTTAAAAAAATGTTGTTGTTTAGGAAATGACACGTCTAGTCAAGGCGCGTCCACCCTGTCCATAATTTTCTTCGCATCGTCTGGAGTTCTCTTCGCCCTGGCCATCGCCCTGTATGCTTATATTATTTGTAAGACGTAAGTAAGCATGGAAAATCTAGTATATGATCTATAATGAGTATATATCATGCAGTATTATGACGTGGTCTGATTGTTAGCAATGCTGCTTCTGTTCGTCTATTTGTTTGTCTGTTTATTTGTTTTTTTTCGAACGACACCATAAAGAAAACACCACACTTGTTGACAAGAGGAGTGGAGAAGGGGTGCTTCATTTTCTTGCCTTCGTGGATTCAAGATACATGTAGGTTGATGAGCCAGTACTCCAAGAGCCACGCAATCTTACGCAATACATGACCCCTCTTTCTTTTTGATCTGGCAGGAAACGACTGGAGGAACCTTTCAGCCAGGAACAACCGATCTGATCTCTGGACTGACTTCAGAAAAACAAAGAATTGAGAGACGAGACGATGCCTGGAACATCTTCAAAGCCTACTTTCCACTAGACTGAGTAACCGTACAGTGACAAATATAGTCATATAGTCATATTTAATTTTTCCCTAACATGGAATTTTAAGAGGAATTTTAACATGGAATTTTAAGAGGATCACTATTCCTTATTCATTTATTGATATACGTTTTTTTACCTCCATCCAAGTAAAGTATTTCAGAATCAAATACGCCTGCAAAGAGAACTTGTTGAAGTTTTGTGTTCTGTTTGTATATATTCTGATAGTTGATGAACGATGCAGACGATATTATGAGTATTCAAGTTAGCCAGATCATCACGTGTAAACGAAGTTGTAAATTGCCGTCCGGCCCAATTCGGTGATTGAACAGGAAAGAGACTAAACAAGGGGATGTATGACACTTAACATACAATATAGTCTACAAGTACAGTCACATTATCAAAGATCATTTTCATCATGAGGCAGCAGGACATCATACATTTCTTTATTCCCGGATTTGCTCGCATTGATACAATGAAAAGAGTGCATCCAATTTTACAGTTGTATTTTTAAAGTTTGTTGTTTGCAATTCCGTTGAACTAATGGCTGGATGTAGCCATGTAGGGATTTTGCACTCACGTGACTATAGCGTAATCATTATCCGCCATACTGGATGGTTAGACTTGGACGTTTAGATTATTGTAGAGTTCTCGTGGTGCACTAGACAGCAGTGGAAATAACAATCCAACAGTTCTAGAAAATCTGTCCTTATTGGTGTCTCGTTTCCTTTCCTTCAAATATCTCATACGCACTGTATACACACTTATATATATATTAGGTATAGTATAATAAATTTGTACACAATTTCATAGCTATAGTTATGTTTTAGCTCCACAGCTTTCTGTTTGTAGACTCCATCTACTTAATATTTGCAGTCCATGACCACTATTTTCCTATGATTATACATTTATATTATGTACATTTTTATGTATAATGTAACATTTCAAATACCAAACATTTGATGCTAAACACTCAATATAAGGGCTTGTTTACGAAGCGTGCATTTCACATTGACTCCGCATGGGGGCCGTTGATATTTAGGTCAGAAGGTTGCGCAAAATTTTGGTACCATTGACGCCGAGAATTCTTTGACAGACCACTGCAACTTTCATACAGCAAAATGGTTCTCTATGCATGCTTTGGCCCCCCGTATACGCTACCGATGTACAGTGAGTAGCTTTCTTCGTATCTCGATTTCAGAACGCACCTAAACAAAGTAGAACTAAGACAAGCACGAGTCCCCTACATTGACAGTTTCCACTGCGTTTCCATCCTCAGAATTCAAGCTATACGGGATCACGCGCATATCGATGGGGCCCGGCGCCCTGGTCGAACTACACACTAGTACTGTTGTAAAGCTGGCGGGCTTCTTGCTTTCACTACCTTTCACGACTACATAGCCATTAGGTATAATCTCCTGAGAAGGTTTGGAAGATGTGGACTGCCAGCTAAGTTGCTTACCCTGTTTCTAAACTGGCAGTCAATTCTATATGAAGCCAATAGCATCGAAAAAAACGTGTATCTTCTCCCGCATACCTTTTTTGTCGACAAAAACAAGCTCCTTTGCCACCCTGCAAAACCTGTCAATCTGACACTACTTTACTAGCTTTCTATGCAGCAGTCTTAGCCTCTGCTCTTACCTTACCCACAACTCCATGCGGCAGTAGAACTGTGAGATGGCTTCTACCGGTAGCATACATACATGCTCGCCACTTGTATCAATCTGAGCAGATATTCTCAAATGTCCGAACAGTCTTGTGTTTTCGGCTTAGTTTTGTACGTCTTTTCCTCGTTTTTTTTTCGTCTTTTAGGTTCCTTTATACTGGTGTGGTACATGTAAGACGAGCAGTGAACGGCAATCCCAAAAAGGAAAGACGAACTGAAACAAACCAAGACGAGCTTGAAGAATGCCCTATAGTCTGCCATAAGCTCCGTACAAGACATACAACTTTGGAGCGTCCTCTACGGTCGTCATGACCCTGCCTTGGGTTCGGTTGATGTGGGGGACTTGGGCAGACGTTCCAGTTCGACCCTGTCGTCCATGACGGTGTAGTAGGACGTCGGACCCTTGTTCAGTAGGGTGTCCCGTTTGGAGCAGCACCACCGACACCACCAGTAGGGGTGCGAGTTCGACTCTGCAAACAAAATTTTTTATTCTATTTTATTCACATTTATTTATTGAGGATGGAGCAAAAGTGAGCAAGGTGCAAGAAACCCTCTCCCCAAAAACAATTACACTGGGTAGGAACACAATTCCACATACAAGGGTTAAAATACAAGATAGATATTGTTACTATTTTGCTAATAAATATAGAAAAAGATGTATAAGTTAAACTTACGTTTTTGAGGTCCGCTGGAGACAGAGGCGTAAAACCACAGCGTGCAGAAGACAATCATGCCTAGCGCGGCCACCACACAACAGGACAGGACGAAACTCGGAGGACCGTACCATACAAACAGCTGGAGGGGGTAGGGGAACCATTTAAAGTTGTAGTACTATGACTGGTGGTCAATAAAGCTCAGAAAATAACAACAACAACAACAACAATAACAACAATAACAACAACAACAAAAACACACATCCCCTTTGCCCATGGGAGAGGCTATGGAATCAGGTGAAAATGGGTACCAAGCTTCGGTTAGGGACGTCCTTCAAACAAACAAACAAACAAACAAACAAACAAACAAACAAACAAACAAACACCCACCCTTCCCACCAGCACAGGTAGAACCATCTCCCCGGTGGCCGCCCCGATGACCAGCGCACTGGTGATTCCTCCGGTCACGCGGACGTTCCGCTCCGCCATAGCAATGGACGACGGGTAAATGCTGCTCAGGAAGAAGCCAAAGGTCATGGCGCCGGCGTACAACGCCACGGGACTGTGGGGCATGCCCAGTATCACCAAGATGGCCGCCAGACAGCCAACCTAGAAAGTCGAACAGAAAAAAAATTAATCAGCGTGGATCAAGCAAAAGTTCAAACAGAATTGTTGCTTATTTCTTTCACGCAACTCAATCTCATCCCAAAAGAATGATATGGATTGTATTAGCATATAAGCTCATTTGTGTTAGGAGTTTTACATGGTATACTCGGAGTTAAAACTTTTTTCAACACCAAAAATGACCAAATAACCGATTGCTGACGTCCCTCGTCAGTAAGATTATGACATCTAGTTGTTTGGTCACTTGAATTCTTCTGATCTGAGCATGGAGCTTTTATAACTCCATGATCTGAGGAATACTGCAGGACAGTCCAAATTTCGAATCGCTATTTTTTTGTTAAACAAATAAAGTGTTAACTCTGTACTAGATACGTATCGTGTTTCCGCGTACCAGATTGCACATGAGCATGGCCGGGGGCTGCAGCTTGGTGGCGATCGGGATGGAGACCAGCCTGCCCAGCGCCAGGCTGCCCCAGAACGCTCCCGTCAGGTACGCCGCGTACTTGGCGCTCAGGTCCACCTTACTGATGACGGCGTACGCGTAGATCCAGCCTGCAAAGGCGCCCTGGAGAGAAAACAAGGAGACGGTCACAATGCATGGTTACATCCTTTATGCTCCGACAACCGTAACCCTATATCGGAAGGGTGTCGGAACAGTGCACGTAGTGCACGTTGACTATCCAAAGAATGCCCTCATGATCAGTTTGTGATCTTCCGAAGATGTACGGAGTATGTGACCGGGCCATACGAGCGATCGCCATGACGTCACCGCCAGCGAGTGTGGTAGGCAAAAAGCGAGTGACAGCTGGGCGATTTGCCTACCGATGATTTGAATATGCCTTCAAATAATTTGCATGTACATGATGTAAACAAAAACAGCGATCGCTCGTATTAGGTTTGAATGTAAAAGAAGGTACCCACCTGTATGCCGTCGAACAGGAATAGGAGTGTAGCCGTCAACATCGTGACGATAACCGTCCTAAACTTCCCTGCAGGGATCTCCTTCTTCTCATCACCTGGGAAGAATCCAAACACGTCTTACATCTTAGAACATTTGTGGCAGTAGGATGCATATTCTTACGTCTTTAGGCTATGATACTCAGTATATACACCACCAACAACCACCTCAGCTTAACCCGGACGGTGGACGGCATCGACTTCAAGCAACTTTGAGCACCTCCTGACGTCACATGTCCGGAGGTTGATGCAGGTTAGAAGTGAGTAGCACCAAGAAATTCTTAAGGACGCCTTATAGCCTGTCTTCTAATTGCCACATGCCAATGCAGTATGTTTTTCCAAGCTTGCACCTTTACGAGAAAATTTCTCTGTGTACTGTATTCCATCCCCTAGAACACCTTGTGAGCCAGTGCTAGTCGCGGATCTGGACTACTTTTCTTTCATACCCAAACCACCTTAAGTCTCTGTGCACGGGTACTAAGAACCATTTTACCTATCAACGTTCCTGATTCATCCGCCCCTTCATGTTCACGCTCAACCTCATGTTCACCAGCCACTAAAAGTCGAAACATCTTATCAATATTTGAAATATATATATATATATAAATATATAGTCGAATGGAAGCTCATCTGTGTTGGTAAAATAAAGTTATAACTTTGATCCAACACAAAAACCCTCTGTGAACCGTGACGGTGGCAGATTCCGTACGCGTCCTCCCGCCACGTTTGATTCACTCCTGACGTCATCACGTTTCCGACTTCCGAAAGTCAGCCCAGTGGATCATTCATCTGACGAAGGTTGACGTGTTCGACCGCCGCGGAAAATTCGTGTTTAGTTCCTTTTTTGTGTTGGATCGAAGTTAAATTTTATCATTAATAACAAAAGTCATAGAGTAACACTATAGTAGCACTGTACGTATGAGACATTTAGTACATTCAAATACCAGTAATTCAGTAACGTGTTGCTTGTGACTCACCGATGTCTTCGTACCCCCTTTTGGACTTCATGATGTCCTCCTTGACGCCCTCCCGGAGGAGCAGCTTCCCCCGGTGCTTCCCGTCGTTCCGCTGGTAGATCAGCAGCAACATGATCGCAAAGGCGATCGGAATCTGGGGAAGGAACAACGAAAGAACATTGAATCATCATCATCATCATCCACTGGGTTCTGCAGCTGCAGTTACAAGCACTCTGTAGCTGTATTCAGTCTTTCTTCCGGTCATTCATTATGCCTGGCAACTACAATCGACAATTGCATGACCAAACTTTAGATTCAGCAGTGTAAGAATGTGGCCTTCGTAGATCGATCCTTGTACATCCCTCTTCAGGTGGAGTGACCCACCCTGCACGTGACCCTATAGGCATGTGACTCAGGCAAAGGGACAGATGATGCCAGAAGAAGGATTTACGGTGTTGCATCCAAAGTTCACGTTATCTTTCAACAGTGTCTGTTATGCGAATTGTATAACTTGCTCACGTTTAAGCCCGCCATAATCCAGAAGGCGTATCGCACTTCAGTCTTGTGTATGGCGTCCGCTAGCGACTCCGCCCTGGTGATGTTGTTCATTCCCGTGGGGTCCACGCCCTCGGCCGGCATGAGTTCCCGGATGAAGGAGTCGTTGGAGTAGGTGACGTTGAGGAAAGTGTCGCAGTCTTGGTCCAGGATGAAGGGTTCGGCCACCATCGGGCTGATGAACGCGCCCAACCCGTAACAAAAATGCAAGGCCTGCAGTAGAAAAAATATCATTCATTAAAATAAGGTTTTCATGTAAGATCCTCAAAGATCTACATGGTCGACGCTTTGAGAACTCCTTAGCTACCTTCAGTCATGGCCTGGCTGAATAGAATATACTACTTTAACGATGCGGCAAGGGTTCGGTACCAAACTTGGCTGAATCTACGGCCCCCTCATACATTAGAACACAAACTGCCACCACTATTAAAGTCAACTGCTGTTTGAAAGGAAGTTGTATACGTAGTTTGAAAGAAAGTTATTCTGGAGTTTTTGTTATAATTAGTGCCAAGGCCTTTTAAGAAAATCAGCAACAGAAAAATGTATTTGCTTGCTATTTAAAAAGAAATCCATTCTAAATCTTGTTTGCGTGTAAGTCTAGTAGAAATACAACAGCCTGAGATTAGAAATACAACAGCCTGAGATTGTACCAGAGGGCTACCACATTCGAGCAACAATCAAACGAATTGGACGTACCTGCAGAAAAGGTGAAACCTGCAAGGAAACAACAAAAGATGGTATCAAGACCTTTATGCTCCAGGCAAAATTGACAGGACAGATACAAGATAGGTATTTGTGAAAATAAAGCCATCCATATGTCAATGTAATGCATTTCCGTAGTTAACAATAGTTGATACATATACATGAACTGTAACTGGATTGGGTTAGTAGTTGTGTATATTCTACGATTATTTTTACTTTTTACAAATTGTCCCTACTTTTATTTACTGCACATCCAGGAACAGACTTTAACTTCCATATTTGTGCTTCCAGGAACAGATTTTAACTTCCATATTTGTGCATCGAGGAATTGACCTTACAACCATTGTGTTCCCGTAAAAATCTCCTTTTTACTTACGTCGTGTGAGTATATTCTAATGAGCTGCACGTTTGCCACGGTGTCGATGCACCCCATGGCCACGCCCATGATGGCCAGCACCACTGTCAGGATCCACAGGGTTCGGCACAGGGGGATGACGGACAGGGTCACGCCCACCGTTACCACGGCAACCAGCAGCGTGGGGTTGCCTGAGAACCTGTCAATCAAAAAGGAGAGGTGAAAAAATGTCCACCATGGTAGGGTGAGAATCAATTGTTTATGAAAAACTATGAAAAATGGTACATCAATGAAAAACGCAAGATATTTTCATCAAAATGAAACAAAATTAAAACCAGAAGATATTTTAATGTACAAGAATATATGGCAAGTGTCAACAAAAACGGTCAACCAATACGATTGATACATTGTTGTTCAAACAAAGACATGAAGTTCTATCAATCAAAGTAAGTAGCAAAGCGCTGTCCCTCAAGATTTTCAGGTTCGTCATTCAAATCAATACGTACGCCATTGCCTACAATTGGATTCGACATTTTTGTCAATTAAAGGTCATAAAGTTTTCAGTCCATTCATCAATAAACAATGACACGTGAAGTTAGGTATGTTCTCCTTTCTTATTCTCACTTTTGAAAGAAATAATTAGCTTTGTTACAGAAGAGCCAATAGTCCGTGGTTAATGATAAGGGCCTCATCAATAATATCGTATGAGATATTGACATGATTGCCAATTATCAATCCCCACATGTACGATTTGTCGTGACCTGTTATCTTGACATGGGCTATAAAAAGCATTTGGCTCTAGGGAGAATTTCATGATACTAGTACGTTGTTAAAAGATGACATTTCCTTAAAAACCGTTTCCAGGCGATAGAAGTATGATACGCAGGTAAAATGAAGACAAAATCATGTTTTTAAGGATGATATACTTTTCCCGCCCAATACTTCACTGTACGTGTACCTTTTGTTCAAGTTCAATACTAACAAGCAAACTTTCTAAATTTTCTACCACTTCATGAGGTGTTTTTTTTTCGCAGTTCTTGGAATCATTTGCTGACGAAAGACGCGTGTCAGCATCTTTCCCTGACCCTGTGGTAGGAAAGGAGCTCTCTAATAAAAATATATACCGCGTATATAACCCACTATTCCACCATACTAACCCAATGAAGTTCACTAATACAATTATGCTCCTACACCAAATTTGACCGATATCTACCCTTGTCTCACCCGAGCCTTTCTATCTCTCTCCATCTCCCGGGTCACTCATGTTGTACTTCCGCATATTGAGTAAGAATGATGACACGTCACTGTGGGGCCGATAATTGTACCCTGTGGTACACAGGCCAGGTTAACGGTGTATTCCCAAGCGGCCGATTTTTCAGCCTGTGGGAGTTTTATAATTATTTACATGAGGGTTCATATTAGATACGGATAGACATTTGTGGTGTTTATCTTCTGACATTAAAATATAGTATTGAGTATCCTATCCATGCTATTGCATGAAATATGGAAAGCGAACACATATAGACTTTCGGAATAGAAAAAGTGCAAAGATTTTATGATCATAAGTGGCATTCTGTTTCTTAGCATCACAGTTGAAACATCTCTTGCAGTTGATGCGACTTTTAATTTATTTTGTGTTGCGATGTTTTGGTATGTAGGACAAGGAAAACCTGTGGCATTTGATCGTTGACAGACGCATGCACTTTTTTTCGAAAAACAAGTCAATTGTCGGTCAAAGAGTGATGAAAAAGGGTACAGAATTCAACTCGAGCAGAGAATTCCTGCTCGGATTTGATACAACCCCTCGATCCAGCGAGCCCCATGTCAGCCTCCGTTGGGGGCTTGTTTGCACTATTTGCCCAAATTACGGTGATTGTCCAATCACACAGACAGTTAATTCTGCCCCACCCCTGGAAATGGTACTGGTTGACTTGTATGAAACTTAAAACCTTTCAGGACCCCACAACAACACACAGAATACAGGAAAGACGATCTGTATGTGACGCCGCTCAATGCCACATCGTCAAATACTGTATAGGACATTCCATGCAACGACCCACATGTTGGATGCTATAAACGGATATAATTACAAGGGCGTAACCGGGCAATTACTTTTGGCAGGTCAGCTTTTAAATAGCGGACTTTACTTTGACGTCATTTAAAAACGTTGCGGCCAAGTGGTCCGCATTTTTGCTTCAGTATATTTTGATACATGTAGGTCATGTTGAAATAAAAAGGATTTGACAAGCCACACCAACTCACCTCTTTCCAAGACTGAGTACGCATGCAGGGAGAGACAGAAATACAGTTGCAGTTCATTTGTAAGTGAGCAACTTGGAGATAATTCTTCGTACAAACATCCAAACAATACGCATATCATGTCGTGGTCATTTAGTCAACAAAAAGCCATTCCCAGATATGATCCTGTAGGTATGACTACTACTACTAGATCTAGAGTTGACATAACACCCTTCCAGGTGATAGGTCTAATAAGACAGGTAAACAGTGGTGTGGAGAAGCATGTCAACACCTGTCCGTACACCTGCCGAACTTTTCTGTCGCATATGTGGGGTAGAGGAACATACCAACACTCAAGTTTGTAAACAGTCGCAGGAATATCCCTACCTTTCTACCAGGAGCCCTCCAAATGTGGACCCCACCAGGAGGCTGAGAGACTGTGCGAAGAACGCCCATGTCATGTCGCCTAGGCTGCTGCGGGTTAGACAGCCCAGGTCCAGGAGAGTTGGTCCCAGGAAGGCCACGCACATTCCGAAACTCAGGAAAACACTGCAGTATGTGAACGTGCACTGCCAGTTGTCCTTAAGACGTACTGTTGGCGTCCCGGGCGTTTTCGTGGCCTCCTCCTTGTCCTCTACTTTTTTCTTGCCGTTTTTCTCCGGCGGGGCGCCATTCTGGCGGGCGGGCGGACGCGACGCAGAGCCCGCCGACACGGGGGCGTCGTCCCCCTCGGTTCCCGAGCGTACCGACCCGTTCTCCATGGCTCAGAAGCTCGTCGTCAAGCTTCCTACGGAAAAGAGAGCAAACACACTAAAGATTCCATCGTACTACCGACTATCTTCGGCTGCACACTCTAAGTACGCGCTCTAGCGTACACAGCAGATGTGAACTTTCCCAGAGTCAATCGATATTTGATCCTGTACGCCGCAAGAGTTGGGAGGGCCTTCATTTCGACCCGAGCTCACCGAGCAAACATTCGTAACATGTTACATGGGGATAGCACTGGGGAGATGCCCGTCAGAGTCTGTTATGGAGCAGATACATGGACCTCTATAACGTGACTGAAAATAGTGTAGAATAATAGCATTCCTTACCATGCAAATATCCGTAATGAGATGTAAATGTTGCTATGTCAGCCCTGTGATTACTGACATGCTATTTAGCATCAATGTGTAAGCATTTACAAACAAAAAATGTACATATAAATTCTTTATCAATACTGTAGATTTTGTAGTTATAAATAGAAGGCAGTTCAGCGATGATTTCTGTTTATAAATTGTGATGAAACTTAACCATATTCATTCATGACATTATCTTTATAAGACTTTTGAACTTACTTTTATATACGACTCTTGAATTATGAGTAAGAAATCTTAAATTGTGTCTTGTGGATAAATAAAATTACTTTACGAAATGCTGAGCTCACCACAAGCGGTAGAGACATGGGTAATTTTCAAACTGGGACATGGGACCTGCCAATAATCAGTCCCGGGGGACCAGACTAAACCGCGAAACACAATTTTTCTCTGACCCCGACCCCAAGATAATGCTGTTTGCCGGTCTGCGGACACAGAGCGCAGTCTCAAATCAACTGTGTGGACTGCGTCACTCTCTCGTTTACAATTCTCCTAGACAGACAGACAGACCAAAACCCGATAGCATATTACACTGTATCTCCTTGCCAAGACTTGAATATGTAAATAATCCCCACAGTGTATTCAGAATCACATGATGATAACGTCATCACCGTTTTCAAATGTCAGTGAGTGACTTTTTGTGAAATGACCTTTCATGACTCCTGTGAGGCAGCTTTAATACGCCCTAAGGCACAAACAAAGAACAACAGACAATACTTTAAAAAAAGTACTTTTAGTTAATTCCCACTACAAAATTGACCAATGATTTATAACCACCTGCCAGGGACTCGAACTCAGAACCTTCAAGTCAACAACCGTAATCACAAGACCACCTTGCCACCTTTCGTGGCTAAGGTGCGGCCGCCATACATGCAGTCCTGGGGAAATGATTTAGAGCCCGCAGCTGTGCAGGTTTCACGGCGACAACACTCGACGCAGTTTCCCCCCAATATACGTAGGCGTAAATCAGCATAATGTAAACACTTCAACTGCTTCGTTTGTCGGAACAAACGGGTTCCATAATTTTCAAGGTTTCTTACAAACATTTATGACTGGTAACGTTAAGTTTAGCAAATGGGCCTACTAGTTGGAAGTTAGCTAAAAACTACAAATACTGGAAGCTGAAAGCTACGTTGATAAACAACAGACTAAATATGATTTTACGTTTCTAATTTTTGTTGTAGGTTTTCATTTGTAATAAAATTCCACCAGCATGCCAACCTGTAAGTAGTTGCCGAAGATGGTTTGTGCATTTCTTTCAGATCTCTATCAGAGGAAACAATAAAGGAGAAACTACTTGTAGAACTGGAACTGGACAATGCCCGAACAATAACGTTAACGTGTCCTTAGCCGTTACAAAAAGACGACTTAGGCCTTTTACGCAACTTCATATTTTCTCCGTGTCTCTGCGTAAGCAATGCCTCCTTGTCCCACTTGTACACCTGACACTGTACAAGCACCAGTCAATCACCGTGACGCGGGCTGAATCTGATCGCAAGGTTTACATGAATTCGCCTTCATTCACAGTTTGCTACCCGTGTCTGCTGGTAAACATTATCCGTCACATGACTCTGCAGCGTCCTAAAAATATCAGCTGAAACCGTAGAAGAGAAGTGTTCGAGACTTGATCAACCGACGTCTTAAAATTGACTGTCTTAAATACTAGTAATCAATCGGCTAGTCTGTGGGACAGGCCCAGCTAAGTATACACAAAAATCGTTAAAATCTATCATATCTGTTTGAAATACTAGTGAAGAACAAAACAACGGCCTTGGAAACTTAACCATCTCCGGGGGGCATTACATAACTGGGCAGGAGAGTTTATCACAGTCCAGAGGACACGCCCTAGGGCCGCCACGTACGATCCAATTATCTGGACAAAAGGTGCGTTCTCAGCAAAATGAGAAGGTTCAACATGAACTGCGTCACGTGGCGTCTCTTTTTACTCGGCACATTAGCCATGACACAGACTGAGTCGGCTGCTTCAAACAAAATATAGCTGGCTGCGTGGCAGGTGAAGAAATGTGACGTGGCGCTCTAGATTTAAGTGTCCGCCTCGACTTCCACTTATAGTAGAAAACAACCATTCGTGCGGTTGCTTAAAAAGCCATTACGTAAACCCCAAATATAGAATGACATATATTGTGTACATTGTTTATGAACAAGATATCAAACCTTGTCAGTTTTGTTTATATAACAATAAAATCGAACTTTTCTATTTATCATTGTCGTAAAACAATATTTATAAATACTTTCATCCTTGTTGCTTGTTACTCAAGTATTGACTTTTTTTTTTTACAAAACCCTGTATATCTGTAAGTAGTGATTTCTTATTTAGGTCTTGGTTTGTACTTCTTTTCTCTCTGCTCTGTGTGACGTGTGCATTCACATGTCTGACCCCTGAGTGCTGTATGTGATTGAATTATACAGCGACAATAAAGACGTTCTCACAAAGTCACAATGTAGGTACTTCTACCTTGATACCCCCCGCCCCCATGCATCGTACTGTGTACCTGCCTAAGCAACAACAATATTGGCAACTTCTTCTCTATGCGCAGAGTTCTAAAAGGCCATGCCAACCAAAATAGCGACACGGTACTTGAGATACACTCCTTGACTAAAATGTTTCATCAGGGTAACACTAAGGTATAGACCATGTTCTGTGAATATCTTTAGTAGGTCGGTAGGTCATAGGAGTCCTTGTGACATAACCTAGACTGGCGGACATTTCGCCAACTCCTCAGCTACACCACCGAGCTTGACTGTAGTGCACTCAGGCCCTGAGGAAGTAAACTTCCTTTAGCTTGTGTCGCAAGAAAATTTCCTTTCCTACTGTAGACAGAGGTATTGTACAATTTCTCATCTCCCAACACATAATCCCATGGCCCAGACACTGATTCATACCTACCTACGTAGTATTTTTTAGCCCTCAATCAACGATCTTTCCATAATATGTTATAATCTGTTATCACGGTGACTGTTAATTCTGCCGTCCCTCCCCCATCTGACGTCAGGGTGAACAAGACCAGCAAGTCTTTATCAATGACCTTGCGAACCCCCCGGCTATGTTCTTACATACAGGAGTAGTAGTCTACACAGGGTGCGACTGCCCTGCCAACTGTATATATACATGTACATGCAGCTCTTTCTTTGCGACTCCGTTTGCTAGACGTGCTGTACTTAAACATACATACTATTGCATGCTCTAGACGAAAATACTCACTTCCGAAAATAGTTTCATCAGGTTGGTAGAACATAGGATATTGGGATTTTCTTTTCCACAACCAGTAAAGAATCTCACCTTGCTTATAGTGGCGAGAAGCAGAACTCCAGTCAGAAGCTCTGAGGAAGGTGTCTGATAGACACCGAAACGTACGCAGGGTGAGATTCTTTACTGGTTGTGGAAAAGAAAATCCCAATATCCGAAAATACTCACTGCTGAAGACGGTGAAAGTTTGGTGACGAGTTTTTCCAGTTGTATTGCCTGCTCGTCGGTGTTTAGTCCTGGAGTCGGCAGGAAATGGCGTTGCAAAACCTTCAAGTCCCGGCATACGCGAACGCCATGACTTCCTCTTGTTCTCTGAATTCCACAACACTGATCCAAAAAAGGGTAAAGCTTATCAGACCGAAGGAATCCCAGAGTGTGTCGTCTTATGTTGACGCCACCACCGCCATCTTGTCCTGTAAACCCAAGTCCCCTCGGGCAGATTCTGCGCACAGACTTAGTGGTCGACGTAAGCCGGAGATGGGCGGGTACCTTAAGTTAACGACTCCAGGCACTACGCAACAACAAGCGCGTACCGAGAAAGTCGTCCAACGGGGTCGGTAGGCTGTATGCACCGAGCTTCGTGTTTGCAGTGACCCGTACTTCGGGCGCCGGGAGCTATGCAAATGTGGCAGGGACCGTGTCGGTAAATGGCCGCTGCTGTGTGTTTACATGTACGCCTTAAGAACAAGCCTAGCGGCACGACATGGGAACACAAGGGAACAAGCACTTTATTTATTACTCGCTGTCGTGACTTGATCCGCAAGTGGCGGTATTTGTGACAGGAAGATGCGATTACCTTTCAAAATATTTCGTCTAAATCCAGTCACTGTTTATTTGGGCCCCGAAACGTGACGACAAGAACCAACACGAAGCTATGATAAGGCGGCGTACTGAAAGCAATGTAAGACTGAAGGACCCACCAATTGTACCAGGAATACACTAACGTTATAACAGCGACTACCTTCTTATGTGGTCTGTATCCTGTACACTTAAAATCAACTAACTATAACCTACAAGCATTGCTAAGGACCTTAAATCTTTCACCAGCAGACCCCCTGGTTTATGGACGCCTGCATGCTCAGCTGCACGTATTATTTCCCGCATGTTTGACTTGACGGTTTGATGCCGGTTTGACGCCGGAGAAATAGCTCAGATTCTTGTTTGCACTTAAAACCTCGTTTTCAGATCACACCCATGCGCCAATGCTAATACCATGTACATCAATAAAGACTGATGAGCAAGCGGATTTGGAAAACTGTCCTCAGTTTGCATCGAGTTACAGGAAAGCTACATTTATAGACAGCCCAATGCAAACGAGGCTAGAAAAAGCTTGGAAGTCAAACAGCAACCACAGAAGGAACAGTTTCATGTGTTAGTTAACTATGAATCGAAATAAACTAATTAAAAAAGAAACTGTGTCATTACAGACTGGTGTGCAACATTTAAAAAAACTGTTTGGCTAGCATAAAAAAGGAAAAGACGTTTCTGCAATTAAAGCACGGCTTTCCTTTTTCAATCATTCATTCCTTCCTTCCTGCTGCAGATATGTAAAGTAATAACCATTAGCGACTTTCTTCTTGTTCTATGTAAGTCTGATATATTTGTCAACAAGGCTTACGACATCGCGGTCGATTCCGTCCTAGAAGTAGATGACGCTCAGGATGAACCTAAGATAAGGCTATTATTGCACAATTTGTCTCTATTCATCTATCTCTATCTATGAAATTTCATCCCATTACACCTTTAGCAAATTTCACCCCTCGAACTTCTATAAAATCAAATTTCTTAGCCACCCCCTTACAGTACCCTAATAATATTTTGGACACAATGTTTGTTATCAAGACTTCATACAATCCTTAAACCAGTCTTTGAAAGTAGCCACAGTGTTATGCGGGGTGGCTCATGAGGTAAGAACATTTTGTAAGGACGATTAAGAAGAGCAAAAGTTCAGTGCCTTTCTTGTCACATTATTTGCGCCCTCTGGCGGACGGCCTCGGCAATAGCATGGTGTCCTCCCTGTACGCCCGCCCGCCCCTCCGCCTCCCGGTTGTACGCGGAGAAGGTGTTGATGTCGATCAGCTGCGGGGCTCCTGCGCGGTCGAAGATGAACTCGAACCCGCAGTTGTGGATCCCGGTTCCTTCCAGAAAATTCTGGAACGTCTCCAAGATCGGGTGGTTGAAGTCCGTGATGATGTTGTAGTCGGACGGCTGGAGTTCACACGGACAGAGGTTGAATCCATGCGAGTCGGACACCTGCAAGACGGTACGTATACAGGCAAGGGCCTTGAGGAATATGGTCATAATAGACAGGTGGCCACTATAGACAAGATTTTGGATGTTTGGGTCCTGGGAAAAAATAAGTCAAGGGACCACCAAAAAGCGGCGACAATGGGTGAAGATGGTTACTAATAGTAGTACAGGTTTGACCAAATCATACGATGACTACATTAAAACTGAGGATAAACCTAGCCTCTTACGCAGACCTTCTGGCGGTTTTCTATGCCTTTTTCTGGCTGATTTGCTCTGCTTTCTGATCGCTTGCGTGTTCTCAAACATGATCGGTACACCAAACCTGGACGATTAGCCCTACGAGGCTTAAGGTTATGTACATGTACATATTCGGTACACTTGAAATATTCACCTGGATGTGGAAGACGTAGAGAAGCCGCCTGTCCACAAACTCTGCCCGGTATATGCCGGTGGTGTGCGGGAGGAACTCCTGCACGATGTACAGGCCGTTCGGAGAGGTTCCTAAGAAACCTGCCGAACCCGAGGCTTCGGCCTGGCTGTACGCCTGAGAAAACGACGCCACTGACTCAAATCTGGCGAAAAAGAGGCAAGAACGGAATTCCGAAGAAGTTAAGAACCGACATTGAAGTATAGCCAGTTCATGCAACAAAGGCAAAATAAACTAAATCTAGCGTTTCAAGCCAATGTCATCTTCTCTAGACTAAAATTGTTACACAATATCACTAACTAGTAAGGGGCCCTATTGTACCAAATCATTAAATCTCTCATCTAAATCACAAATATCTACAGCTTAAGAAAGAAGGAAACAAACTTGATGACGTCCTTGCCACTGCCGCCTCGGTCGGGCTTGACGACGAAGGCCGAGTCCTCGCCGAACGCCGCTCGGATTTGTTCGGGTGTCGGGTTCGCCGAGCAGATCGTCTTCGGGACGGGGACTCCATATTTCTTAGCCTTGGCATTGAACAAATTATGGAGTAAACAAAAAACGAATTTAAGGTCAGGATGCAAAAATAACTCATGCTTCATATCATGACAAGATATTGGCAAATCGTAATGGAATAAAAAAAAAAACCCTAGCCCTTTACATCTTAAAAAAACAACTTTACACTGATATATTTACATCGTGATCACACCCAAATATTTCAAACATTAGAAGTTAAGTTTGAAGCTTACAAGAACACACTGTAAAGCTTTACTGCATCCAACTTGCACGGCAATCTTGGGGTTAACGACCGGACGGTCATGCGCCTCTGCCCAGGCCAGGATGACCTCTGCCTGGTCGGGAGAGTGCGCATGGCCGTGCACATGTGCGCCTGAGCTGGTGCGGTTGCAGAAGACGGCCTGTGGCGGCGGGCTGCTCAGGTCCACTGACACATCGTCCGCCACCCATTCCTCCACCGAGAGGTCCGGGTGAGCTTCCAGGGCTACCCGCATGGGGGCGTACCACTTGTCGTTGTCGTGGAGGACGATGACCTTTTGCGACATTCTAAGGGATAAATTAATATAAATATGTCATGTTTCAGCGTTAAACCTACTTTGTGTTGGCAGATACCACTAGGAAGGTTCCAACTTCTAGTCCGTCCCCATTGGGGGTAGGGGGCTGTACAGGCTCCCATGCAACAGTGACATTGAAGGACGAAGATTTGATAAGTCGAGATTTTCTCGTGCTTGACTGAAAGTTTAAACTTAAACCACATGAAGTTTTGTTTGTAGGCTATGTTTTTATGTTCGTTTATAATCCATTTCACAGAATACTTTGGTCACCTCATCAATTAAGCAATCATGTGATGCTTAATGATTTCTCTGTAGGCATCATCACCAAGGTCGTACGCCAAGCCCAATATAAAAGTTTTCATGGATAAATAATGAGACAAGAAAGACAAAACGTCAGATGCTTTACAGTTGTAAGCCTCTGTAAATCTCTTTGCATGTAACTGTTCATTGTAATACCATATAATTTGTGTCATTCAGTTTCTTTCTAAGCTTTTAAAACAGGTAATTCTACTTTCATTCTGCAACAGCATATTTTCAATAGGCTACTGTATATCAGACACACATGGGAATGTTGATTTCTTTGCAGTACATGCACCATTCAATTACATGTAGATATGTTTCTGTATATAGAAGACAAACATGTGATGTTTTTACATTGTACATGTCCTTGACCAAACATGTGGTGTTTTATATGTACCTGACCAGATACTTTCCTTTTGAAAGTAGGGGACAGTAAGGCACATTTCAAATACTTATAAGGTCTACACTGCATGTACCTTACAAAATACACTTAATTGTGGGTTTAAAAGTCAATTCTATATGCTACCAACCAGAGAACACTTGATATCACATATTTTATGTGGTCTACTACCATTCATCAGTCTTCACATATCTGGTTTTACAAAATCCCTGCTAAAGTCTCTCATAGTTCAGTTCATTTTTGCCATATTTGTCTGGTTTGCAGTTTGGATTTTAATCAGTTACTTTTGTATAAAAGTATAACATTACTATTTCTACATCCCCAGTTCATTTTCTTAAGGTCTCTTTAATCTTCTTTCTTTTCTTTCTTCTTTTTTTTCTTCTTCTTTTTGGACGCTTTGGTTTCTTCTTCAACTTCCTGAGCATTCTGTGATAAAACAGTTAACAAGCAATGAAATATACAGAATGAAATTAATCAACTTGTAATGTGGTCCCTTTGGCCACTAACATCAACATCTGAAAACATATAAAGAGACAATCTAACAATTTACATGTACAAGTATGAGAGAATGTTATCGTATCTTCAAAGTTTAGACTGAAGAAATATAAATCATGTCTAACGGGGGGTGCCCTAACTTCGCGCGTGCCCTAACTTCGGACGGATTTTTTACTGATCTTATTATGCAAAAGTATGCCGTGTTTGTTGCCACTGACTTTGCTAAATAAAAAGATAAGTAAACATAGTCAATGCATACAGCTGTTATTTGCATGCAAAGTATAGTTCTATATAGTATCTATTTATCATTTTGTCGAAAAACAAAATTTCAGTCGTTTTCACCAATCATAATGATGGCGCTGAAAAAGGGGTCCCTTCGTAGCGGCGGCTCGTGCCAGATATAAACTACCTGTACCAAGCAGTCACATAGCTGCCACATACATAACAAATAAAGCTTTACGAAACAGTAAAAATTTGGGTCTCCGGGTTTTTGTGTAGTAGAAAACCAACCTGAGAAAACAACGTCAACACTACGTCAACACCACTGTCGTCTGCATTTCCCATGATTCCTATGGGGCCGCGTTGATTGCGTAAGACGGGTTTTGGGTCAAGCACGGACTGAACTGCGTTCAATACAGCCCTCCTCACGTGAGGTGACAAGTACACATAATCGCAATTATACTATCAAAAGAAAGCTTAAATATCACAAAATTCAATTCTTGTTTTTTTTAACTTAATTTCATTATCAACGCCTGAACAGAGCAAAATTACGAAAGCGTTCGAAGTTAGGGCACACTGTCTAGCGTAGCACAGTCACGAAGGTAAATTTACGAAAATGTCTCACAGCGTTTACCACTTATAACGCGGAGCGTGAAGGGCTCATGAATAGTATGAATCCATGTTTTATCCAAGTATACTCTTTACATAAATGTTTCCAAAATTCTTTCATCAAAACCTGACCGCTCTCCGACAACTAGCGATAGAGCACCGTGAGTTCGAGCGTGTAAAAAGGCGTTCGATGTTAGGGCACCCCCCGTTATGTTACCATAATCTGCTCATCATCTCCACTGCTTTCCCTGTGTTTGTCTTTCTTCTTTTTCTTCTTCTTCTTCTTTGCATCTACAAGAAAAGAACAGAACTTTATCATCAACTTATAGTACAACGAGTAAAGACATGATAGGCACACAGATAGACATAGAGTGATAGACACACAAACAAATCTACATGGTAGTAGGACTAAAGAATCAGGGGCACTGACCAGGTGTTTCTGAGATGTCTTCTATTGTAGCTTCTGTAGCTTCTTCTTTGCACTTGTCTTTCTTCTTTTTCTTCTTTTTGTGTGCTCTGTCTTCCAGTTCTAAACATGGATTAAATTATGCAACATGTTAACTTTCTAGCTAGAAATGTTGCTAAAAACATTGAAAACTATTAGCATTGTATCATAATTGTGGTCAATTGTTAGAAAGTTTCTGAGATTTATAGAACTTACCTGTTGAAGTTCTTGAGTCCACAACAAGTCTATCTGTCTCTACATCTGCTGTCTTCCTCTTTTTGGAAGAATCAACTTCTTCTAAATCAGCTAGAGGACACATGGAGAGAAGGGGTTATGTATGTCAGGTATCTGGTAGTTAAAACTATGAGTTCAGGTTTGGACTTTAACATTACTATGCAGTGTTCAATATCCCTAAATCTATCATAAAAGTACAGTAATAGTTACAACTGTTTTACCAATTTGAATCAATACTTGTAAAGGAAATGCTATTGAATCAATGCAAACTTAATACAAACAAGAATGTGTTCCAACACCTTCAATGCCATGTTTTCTCTTCTTCTTTTTCTTCTTCATGTCAGAATGACCAGAATCTCTTCTCTGTGCAAAGGTATGTCCATTGACTGGCTTGGGTTCTCCTGGAAGAGACACAAAAATGGGTAGTTTTTCTTCATAATAATCCATAAAATACTAAAAGACCATGAAATATACTGTACTGTTTAATGGATTCAGTCCTGAAAGCTGTACTATAATTTTGTGCAGATGTTAAAACTAAAAAAAATTCCAACGCTGACTTACTCCAACCGAACGGTTTGAACCTTGGCCTGAGACCCTCGGGTAGCTGGGTGTTGAGTGGTGCAACAGGAGGGGGGATGGTGACAGATGGAACAGCCACTGACTGCATGATGTTGATCTCCCCATGCATGTGTGGCACTGTGGGAACAACACAGACTTCAGCACAAGTGCAGGTATGCAGAAAAAAGTATTTTGAGCCCTGTTCACTGAGGAGTCCTTCCCACAGCATATGGTGTATACAGCAGAATCCACTGCCACAAACACATACATGTATAAAGAATCCTCAAAAGGAATTTCTTACTTATTCAGTTACAAACAAACAAAGCAAAGAAGCACTCTTACAAACCTGTGGCAAGTCTTTCATCCAGTTCACTGGGCAACAAAAGACTCAGACCTTCTTGCTGTTGACAACAAATATACAAAATTTTTATTAGTACTGTACAGATAGAAAAATATCTCCATGGTGACTACAAGTAACTTAAATAACTAAATGCCCTCTCTGCAAGCTTGGGTCACTTCCAATACTTATTCTTTTATGGAATAGATATAAGACAAAAGGCTGAAATCTTGTAGCTGTAATAAATAAATAGATGTACTTGTATAATAATAACGCCCAGTTCTTTTTCTCAAGCATCATGATGACTATTGATGTTTTTTTCAATGCAAAGTCAAACTGGATATTTGGATAGAAGCTTACATGCATAGTAGCTGGTCTTACCTGTAAGTGTTGAGTGTTTTTTGTCACCTGCAAATCATACTTGGAACCTGTCTGGAAAAAATATTGGTAAGAACCAGTAAGCAAAATATGTCAATGACAAAACAATACTTCACGTCCCCCCCAAAAACAATGTCAAACAGCTGATCAAACCTTATCAAAAATGATTAAGTGTAAAACAAAATAATGTTGAAGATTTAGTATGTTGCAGTAAACATCTATATTTATCTACCTCTGTTTCCACGGTTGTGGCTTTGTGGAGTTTCACCTTCTGTCCTGACAAACATTTTGGGTCAAACTGCAAGCAAATGAGAGCACTGACAGTTACAAATGTACCAAGGATAATACATCCTTTTCCAGTAATAGTACAAGACAGTTCACACATCAACAAGGTCCCAAGAATATTCTAAATTCCAAAGACAGAAAAGAAGAATTCTTGAGTGAGAGTTGAAATTGGCTTCCTTACATCTTTAGGTGCCCTGATTACCCAGAGTTCCTGGTCTGATGTGCGTAGACAGTCAGAGGTTAGCAGGTCCAGTCCACTCCGTTTCTCTACACTTGTGGTCACTCGGCTGAAGTTCACTGGACACTCAAACCTGAAGAAAGGAAAAGGAGACCAACACTCACACAGAGACAAATAATAATAAGGTACTAGTAATGTTATGACGAGAATTTTTAGACCTCCAAATCGGTATGCCTAAATACCTCAACCGCCCTCAACCCCCCTCAACCGCCCTCAACCTCCCACTTCCTGGGCTAATATGCAGTGTACATGTGCTAAGAACCCTTGTTTACACTCTGTATACATTGTCTATACGATTATAAATAAGAAAATTACTGTAACTCTGACGTTTTACCAGTTTTTTTACGGCGCGCCGTGCGCCCGAGGAACAGGGTCCGCCATCTTGTTTGTTTACGTCGAACGCATCGTGCCGTAAGTTTCAAGTCAAAATAAGTAAAGTAAAAAAGCTTGTGCAGCACGGAAACTCAGCAGATATAGAGGGAAACCTCTTTAAACATCATGTTTCTGGTGGTGGATTTTAGCGCTCAATACTTTAGGGCGGATATTTTGCGGGGTGTATCACTCCCTAAAGACGGTAACTCCACTTATGATATATTAAAAGTTGTAACTTGAAAAAACTCGCAAATACTTAGACGTTACTGTGTGATTTTTATTTATAATCGTATAGACAATGTATACAGAGTGTAAACAAGGGTTCTTAGCACATGTACACTGCATATTAGCCCAGGAAGTGGGAGGTTGAGGGCGGTTGAGGGGGGTTGAGGGCGGTTGAGGTATTTAGGCATACCCCCTCCAAATAGTTTACCAATATTATCAATAATGAATCAATAAGTAGAACAGTACTCACCTTAAGGGAGCCTGCCTCGAACTTCCCTGTGCTGACTCATCAGGGCCATCACTGTCTGATGCTTCACTTTCAGATATCATTCCTTGGTTTAACTATCCGTAATCACCAGAAAGAAAAGAATCGATATCTGAAATTTCGAAAGAATAGTGAAAAGGAAGATCAAGTGATGATCAAGGATTCCGTCTTTAGATTCCGTCAACGGTACTAGGGATGCAAAAAAGATGTCAACTTTACATTGCAGGGGTCGAAATACCCCTCTGTGTGCAACTTGGTGCAAGTAAATTTGGTGTCGTGCAACTAATTTTTTGCTGGTATGCACCGCGGTGCAAGTTTGCTTTATCTGCTGTTACTACCAGGTACCTGTAGAAATACCCAATAAAGACCTGGAAAGGGAACAAAACCAAAATCCATGAAGTTTTTATTAAAGTTACTACATGTACTTTTGGTTGTCTTCGTTTTATTTTTGGGGGGTGCAACTATTTTCTTCTGGTGCAAGTATTTTTTTTTTCATCTGCACCAGTGCAAGTTGGCCCCAAAATCTATTTTGACCCCTGCATTGAGTTTAACTTAAGTTTAAGTACGCAATCTGCTTCACCTATATGGTAAATTAAAATGAAATCAGAGCAACCCAATAAAAGTTATGAATCAAATTTGTTGTTATCACATGAAGTCTTCAGCCCTCAAATTGAAAAGAACGTGGCTATATACACACCCGGTGTGTATATAAAATCTATTTGTCTTTTATATACACACCCGGTGTGTATATAAAATCTATATGTCTTTTATATACACACCGGGTGTGTATACAAAATTTATTTGTCTTTTATATACACACCCGGTGTGTATATAGAATCTATTTGTCTTTTATATACACACCCGGTGAACTAATATACATAGCTGGAATCCTTGTGATCTTTATCTGTCAATATCAAAGCTCATGTTGCAAGTTTTTGGTCAGACAAACTATTACAAAAGGCCATTTTGTCCGGATTCCCGACCCTGTCAGGCGCGGCTTCCCGTAAATTATGAATAACGTTACATCCAAACTTCACCGCTCTATAAACATGAGCACACGGAAACTTTTGGACGCCTTCAGGTAATTTCCTGTTCTCAGTTTCCACCTTTTTGCTAGTGATCTTACTGAGCTCAGCGTGTGTTGTTTCTTGAAAGTTGTCCAGTGCTGCCTTAAACTCTGCCCAAGTGAGAAATTCGTCCCCTATTATTATTAAACTTCAGTAGGGACGGCGCGGCAGCCATATTGGCGCGAGAGACCAGGCCTACGGGAGACGAAAAATAGCGTCAAAACCCTGTGTTTTCGAACTTCGGTGGGGATTTCCGTGTTTTTTCTGATTTTCATCATCCACTAAGATAAACTTGAAGACCGAGGTTTAAACTTGGTGCCCCTGAATCCGCAAACACTCACAAAAACCCAGGTTTTGGGCCTACCAAGGAGGCTAGTATTTCGGTGTGTATATAAAATCTATTTGTCTTTTATATACACACCCGGTGTGTATATAGCCACGGCGAATTGAAAATACTTGTAAATGAAGCTGCTGTATGATTAAGAATTGAAAACGATGAAATGAAAAAGACACCTTACCTGATACACACACTGAGAGCAGATCCTTTTCCAAAGAAAGCCGCCTTCAAGTCAAGATGACACAAAAAACTTGTCAACCGAATGATCATGAATGTCTGCGAGCAAAATTTGACAATGCTGGTCAGCATTTTGGTAGTGCGTGCTAGCTAGAATCCATTCATCAGGTATCAAACTACGAGTACATGCAGAAAATAAATGTCAGGGCTTGAAATACCTGTGACAACAAATTATGTGCCAGTGATATAGTATAGACTATAATAGAGGTGTCATAGCTCTAGAGGTGAAAGTACACAC
This sequence comes from Branchiostoma floridae x Branchiostoma japonicum, assembly GCA_013266295.2. Taxonomy (NCBI): domain Eukaryota; kingdom Metazoa; phylum Chordata; class Leptocardii; order Amphioxiformes; family Branchiostomatidae; genus Branchiostoma; species Branchiostoma floridae x Branchiostoma japonicum. The sequence continues at coordinate 14,549,315 of CM023825.1, forward strand.
ACACACACACACACACACTTGTAACCATGTGCAACCACATACCGAAACAGCAAACATAATGTTACAAACAAAACATTTCTTCAAGACATTTATGTCCACAAGAAAGTGGGATCCAGATGACAGTACTAACAGAGCGAGAGTAACACTTTTACCGGGCTTTAGTTTAGCTACCACAAAACAAGTTTTCTTTCGCCTTCCTCCTCAGACACCAGTACCCCCCTCCCCACCGCACACGTTTGCAGCGTGCTCAGACATCATGCCCCGAGAAAGTTGAAACATTGATAGTTCAGAATCATGCACTGTACTTACGTGTGTATTCTCTTTTCAAAACGATGCTGATTGCATACGTGATTTACTGGTAATTTAAAGAATAACCAAAGGTATTCAACCTCGCACGTGCGTCTACATTCCGCAACAGCTGGTTTCACTTCCGGGTTATACCGCATCAAATAGCAACAAGCACATTGTAATCATATATATAATTCAACGTTAGTGCAATCACTTACAGCCTATATAAACAATAGTACTGTTCTTAGTTATTATTTATTTTGAAAGTATTGTCATAATACGTTTCTTTATTAAGTAAAATGACTCTTTTTACTACGTTTGGATGCTGCTAATATGTGCAAAGTTCATTTGAGGTCACACATTTCACGTGGAGGCGCGTTACTGAGAATTCGTGAGTTATATGGGTTTATTATATACGCTTTTGTCAAACCACGATAAGACTATAAGATATCAAAGATATATGGGTAGCGATGAAATAGCTTGAGGTCGGGTGAAACCTTTCGCCAGGAAACGTCAGATCCTTATAATGTTACCACAAAAACTGCCCAGTCAGCAAGTTACCATGCGGACACGCCCCCTGGTGTCTATGTATAGCATCTGGTTTTCCTCTCCTTATAAATCAATTGATGGAAATCTAGCATTTACAAATACACCTTCAACTATGTTATTATTTTGAACCTACACAAAAAATATTACATCCTACATTTCAGAACATGTCAATGAATGGATTTGACTGCACAACAACAGTTGTACTAGTACTTGTAACATAACGTTACATGACAAAGTATGGTACCTCCTTAGCCGTGGCGACTGTTGCATGCCGGGCTTCTCTTGCTTGCAGTCTTATTATATAGCCCATATCAGTCACCAAGGCTATTCCATGACTTGCATTTGTAAACTTCCTCTGTTTTCTCACAGTTCAGTGATTACTGTAACTGTCTGTCCATGATGGTGTGGAGGAGACTGTACAGTCAGCTGAGGTGTTCACAGCAACTCAGACTTCCACGTCTACAACTCAGGAAATACGGCTGTGATGGGGCTGCAAGGAGCATCGGAAACAGGGTATGTTCATTACACAGCTTTGTAAAGGTGGAAGGTTAACTGATTGGACACAGTGTGTTACATAAGCTGGTATAAGAAAGGTTAACCTATCTCCTGATGAACTTTTTTCAACTTGAAGCTAATAATTCACAGAATCTCTACATACCAGTACATCATCATACACGGAGGGTAAAAACAAGATCCTGATGAGCAGTCCATATGCTGGGAAAACTACAGTGAGATGGATACTAGATTGGATATCAACATAACTTGTCACTTGTAAGTTATAAGGGAGGTATGCATAACCACGACCTGTGTATGTTTGTGTACAGAAGGGTGATAACATCATCCTGATGGGCAGTCCGGGTGCAGGGAAGACCACAGTGGGGCGTCTCCTGGCTGGGATGTTAGGCAAACCTGTGGTGGACATCGACAACGACCACCTGGAGTCACACTGGGGCATGCCGGTGGCAGAACAGGTGACTTACATGTATGTCTGTAGTACTGCAAGCAAAGGAGATTAAGTTTTTAATGTTATATGTTAGGTGATAAGTGTCACTGTTTGACTGCATGTAAAGAGGAAAGTTTATTTTGTTTAAAAAAACAAACAAGATGGTCAAGGTAAACTTCATGGTGTCTTTGGACTGCTTGTGGCTAGTCACTGTAGTAGTAGTGTTTCCAACTTAAGCAGGTTTCCAATGGGAAAGTGGCTTCTAATGTTTCTCAGTCTCTATTTAACCCTGATAGAATTTGTATAGAGACTAAAAGTGAGTTTCTTCTGCTGTTCCTCCAGCTGTCCAGACTTGGCCCAGAAGGTTTCCTACAGGCTGAGGGAGAAGCTGTGCTGAATTTCAAAGCAGACAACTGTGTCATCTCCCTGTCTGGGTCCAACCCCATGCACCACAGAGCCATGGAACACATCAGGACACTGGGTAGGTAGTAGCTCTGTGAGTTAACTGTTCATAATTATCACATTAACACTGTCACACTTCTCTATCTAATGCTTAACACAGCAGATGCTTGTTTCATTTCTCTGTCAGTCACACACCTCAGAGCCATTGGAACACATCAGCAGCACACTGGGTTAGGCATTGTCTCCGTTGACCCTAACGCTAGCTTCTGTAAATAAACTAGACAGCATTTGGAATGCAAAGACCTTTATCAAAGCAGCACAGACGCCTAGAAACTAGTAAGTTCTAACTATAAGATTATAGGTGGCATTAGAAATGGAACTAAACTACTCTGCTTTGATGAATATCTCTGTCCTTCAGATCCTGTCTGCTTTATTTACAAAAGCCCCTTAAGCCATGATCTGCTATGGTTTCTACTGCTACTAGAGTATTTTTGTTGTTGTTGGTATATCCAGGAACAGTTGTCTTCCTGGATGTCCCCAGTGCAGACATTTTGCACAGACTGGAGGTGATGAAGGTGAACCGTATCGTGGGTCAGGGCGCAGGCACATCTATGGCTGACATACTCAGGTTCATGTATTTGTAGTTACTGTAGTGGTTATCAAGATTTATGCTTAGAATAGCATTACCCAAGCAGTTCAAGTAGCAGATATCCACAACAATAATAATTGAAAACTGCATGCAGACATAATTACATCATCCTAGCTATGACACTATGGAAGGAAGTGGTATACAGGTAAAATATTAACCATTTTCACAGGTATCGCCAACAGTTCTACGAGGGGCAGTACGACATTCGAGTGCTCTGTGGCAACAACGAAAGCGCAGAAGACATTGCAAGAAAAGTCAGGGAGGTGCTGACCTGGCATGAGAGCAGCAACAGTTACATCTCAACAAGACAATCCACCGAGGAGGAAGGAAGTAGAACTTTCTCGGAAGTTGTCTTGGAGGGTCTCGCCCCAGATGGAGGCCTGTACGTTCCCAGGCAGGGGTTACGCCGGCTCCAGGACAGGGAGTGGGAGAGACTGGTGCACTGCAGCTACCAGGAGAGGGCACTTAGGATCCTGGAGCAGTGCATCCCTCATGCAGAGGTCCATCCCTCTGTACTCCACACCATGGTGCAGGCAGCTTACGCACAAAGCAGGTGAGTGAGGATGTACTAGTACATATGTATATGTACCTATATCTTCATGCAAGCCTAGAGTATACAATGTTAGACAGGTATTCTACAATTGTTCATAAGATAAACAGTCGTCTTCCATGTACTTAACCTCTAAACCCCTGGCTTCCATGTACTTTTTAATTTTAAGTAGAAAAAACCCTTGCTTTTCAATTATATGTAAGTACATTGAACACTGGCCAAGAACTGCAACCCTTTCTATTACTGTGCAACCTGGTTGGGCGTCAACAGCCAGAATTCTAACTAGCCAACTACTCCTGATAGTAGCTTGTAATCCTCCAACTGCATCCTCTGAGGACTTGACCCTGTACCTAGCAGCAGAACAGACTGACATCTATACTTGTGTGCATCTGTCAACAGATTCAGCTCTAGCGATGTGGTCCCCCTGGTGCAGTTACAAGACAACCAGCAAGTCATGGAGCTCTTCCACGGGCCCACAGCGTCCTTTAAGGACCTCGCTCTCCAGCTGATGCCCCAGTTCTATGCCGAGTCCTCACGGAGACGGAGCGAAGGTCGCGACGGGCACAGGTCGCTCATTCTGGTGGCGACCTCGGGAGACACGGGCAGCGCTGTGCTGGACGGGTTCAGCAGGCTGCCTGGTCAGTGGAATGCTACTGCTGTTTGTTTGTTTGTGTGTTTATTTATAACATCAACTCTCATCATTCTGCCAGGTACCTTACACATAAAAAAACCCAGTGAATTTAGAGAAGAGATCTACTGTTAAATGCAGCATTTGTCATTCCTGATGAGGTATGCACACATTTTATAGGTATCCAGGTGTTTAAGACAGTCTTGAGAAGGACATAAACATTGTTTCTTTTTTGTGTGTAGCAGATTTAGGGTATGCAGCAGAATTCTGCAAGTTGACGTTACATATTCTTCACAGAACCCCTGCAGCAGTACGTAGCAGTGATGGTGCTGTACCCCGAGGATGGCATCAGCCCCATACAGAAGGCACAGATGACGGCCAACCAGGCTGACAACGTCCACGTAGTTGGTATGAAGCAAACAATTGATCTGTTATAATTTTTTTCCGGAAATGTAAAGGGAGATACACAATCATGTAGTGGCACAAAAATGTCATACTCCCCCAGAAGTTCTTGCCATCATGCAATTGGTATTCCAGTGCATTCTAAGACTTAAGAACAGATGAACTTATAAAATCTTTACTTTTGCCCTTTAGGCTTACTACAGAAACAGCACATATCAAACAATGTTTTAAGCTTGCTTAAAAACTATTGTGATCATGTATTCTGTAGGAAATTTGCCATACCATAGCTATATATAAGTAATTGTTAAAAGAAAGTTAATAACAAATAACTCTCTGTCCTCTATGAGCACAGGTGTTCAGTCAGATTTTGACTTCTGTCAATCAACCGTCAAGACCATATTCAAGCAGCTGAGGGGTTCGTCTGATGGCTCATTGTCTGGACCGTACCACTCACACTACGGGGTCCACCTGAGTGCGGCCAACTCCATTAACTGGGGGAGACTACTGCCACAAGTCGTGTATCACGCATCGGCATACTTAGATCTGGTTAGGCAGGGTAGGTGAAGAATTAGGTCATATGGGACTGGACAGTATTCAGCAGAGAGGAAGGTAACAGCCCTCCTTTCTGCTAAATGTTAAAGAAGAATGTATGTGAATGTATTTTTATTGCTTGATCCAAAGTAGTGAAGTATTGTTTTTGCTTGTTTATTTGAGTGTCTGTCAGTTTATCTGTCTGTATGTGTGTGTTTCTGCAATTCACAATACATGCAGTACTGGTATCTTTTTGGGACTGGAATGGTTGCATTACTTGTAAAGCAGTGTAAGTAAGGGGGTGAAGTCTGCCATCACTGACTTATCAAAGTTCATGCACTGTCTATTATACTAATTTATAGTGTCAGTATTGTAACCTGTCATTTCATTTCTGTCTCTTCTTCATTGGAAGGTACCCTCTCCATGGGCCAGGAAGTGGACCTCTGTATCCCCACAGGAAACTTTGGAAACATCCTGGGTGCTGTGTATGCTAAGGTAAAACATCACTATACTGGCAACCAGTGAAACAGGTTGCCACAGAAGTTGCTGTTGGCTTTAAGTTTGGTAAAGGAAGATGAAAGTCTTGCAATATGTTGAAGCTTGCACAAAATCACAAATTCTTTTGTTGAACACTATCGCATTAGTACCATAATTACAAAACATATTCTTGCACAGTATGGTAATCAGTCAGTAGCTGCCATAGTTGTACAGTAACTGTATTTCCTGCCCTTGTCCCCAGAGGATGGGCATCCCCTTCAAGCGTTTCATCTGTGCCTCCAACCAGAACAACATCCTCACAGACTTCCTAAACACGGGTTGTTACGACCTGCGCCAGCGCAGGCTGCACCGGACCATGTCGCCGTCCATCGACATTCTCGTGTCTTCTAACTTGGAGAGGTGAAGAAAGCATGGCACGGTGGCCTTATGGTTATAGGGTTGTTTACCTAGAGGGCTTGAAGGAAACTTGCACCTCACTATGCTCACTCCCTGACTATAAAGTTCTGTGTTTAAATTATTAGTAGGCCCCAATGCTTTGGATTTGAACCCAGGACCTTTACATTTCAAGACAACAACCCTAACCACAAGGCCACCTTGCAACCATAACTTACAGAAGAAAATCAATCATGCCTTCAGATAAAGCTGAATCAACATCTCTTGTATAGGTTGAATTGAAAGTGGTTATGTGATAAAAGGGGTGTCTAGATATGATTGCACTATGTTAATAAATGTGACATTTGTAATGTTCCCCTCCCAGGTTCCTTCACCTGTTGACAGGTGACAGAGGTTTGATAGCTGACATGTTCCACCAGCTGGAGCAGCAGAAACTCTTCAAAGTGCCAAATCAGGTAAACACCAGTTCTTAGGTCTCTTATTTGCCACTTTTTTTTATTTAGTATAAAAAATAATCAACTTCCAAATGCCCAAATATTTTAGCACCAACAGTTCAAGAAAGTCATTGTCTCCATTTATCAACACAATAAAATTTGAAAATGCATTGCCTAAAAAGTTAACCAGCCTTGTATGTTGCCTCCTTGGTTGCTGTGATTGTTTTGTCTCCATTATGATAAGATGTTAAACCACCTGTTGTGTTACAGATGCTGAGTCAGCTACAGGAAGACTTCTGTGCGGACTGGTGCCATGAAGAGGATTGTGCAAAAACTATCCAAACAGTTTTTCAGTCAAATGGTAGAGAAAAGTCATAACATGCTATGTACTAGAGATTTCTTTATGCTTAGATACAAATGAAAAAGGGACAAACCACAGGGTTGTCTTGCAACAATAAGCCAGTTTTTCTGCATGTACAATTGACCAAACCTTAATCCTTTAGAACAATACAACTTTGTTTCTTTTGTTTATTTGCATTTAATTCTCTTTAATTTAATGCTCTCGTTATCCATCTAAAAGTTTTGTTTATTTTCTGTTACAGGTTACTTGATGGATCCACACACAGCAGTTGCTAAAACTGTTGCAGACCGTTTTTTAGCGAGAGATCGTCCAATGCTCCTAGCCTCCACCGCCCACTACTGCAAGTTTGCACCTGACGTCCTGTCAGCACTGGGGGGAAATTTATCCTCAAACGACCCAGTCCAGCTCTTTCAGGATCTCCAAACGTTAAATCCACGTCCCTCATTACACAGTCAACTTAGCAAGGACATAGAGAGGCCGAGAAAACACCAGACTGTTCTAGAAGCCGACCATAGTCAGGTTGTAACAGAGATGGAAAGTTTCATGAGAAGATACTTCGGGGAGTGAAGAGGGACAGGTGGTAGAGGTAACGTTAACATTGTCAAGATTTCAATACCTCAGGGCAGGGCAGGGAAATTGGGGGACAAAAAACAAGATTTTATTTTCTATGAGATTTTAAGGGAAGATTGGTTAGGGGCCACTACAAAAGTACTTGGAGGTGATTTAGACATTTTTTACATGAATCCCAGATGCCCAGATCATGATATGACCCCCTGCTGCCAACAGTAGATAAAAAATGTTATATAAATTTTCAAGGAAAACTTGCAACTTTTGTTCTTCTTTGTTTGCTTCTGTTAAAGATAGAAGATTAACTGCAGATCTCTTTTGTCCCACAGTCCTACGTGTTGTCTCTTCAAGGAGACCACCTGTCCAAGGGGATCATTTTTCCTTGGTCCCCTGGGTGATCGCCTTGGGCAGGTTTGACTGTATTTGACTGTATTTTATTTCCTGAACCACTTGAATGAGATACTAATACTACTTACTTGTACTTGAGTAGGTCTCCTCATCTCTGTGAGTGGCCTGCGTCAAAGTCGTCCCTCCGTCTGCACAGCGTCCTGCGCCATACTTGGCGGTCGTGGGCAATCGTCTTCAGGTCCTCTAGGGTCAGACTGGGTTGTTGCATGGTCGTCCTGGCATCTTCCAGTACACATGCCAGCCATGTCTTCCGTGGTCTTCCTCTAGATCTTTTCCCATAGTTGGGAGTCCATTCCAACAGAAACTTGGGCAGCCGTTCTTCGGGCATTCTTAGCAAATGACCTAGCCATCTTAGTCTATTGTTAGCTATGCGTGTTCCGATCTCCACTGTGTTTGCCTTCTGTAACACGCTCTTGTTTGTGACATGCTGAAACCACTTGATGTGCAGAATTCTCCGAAGACATCTCTGATGGAAGGTTTCCAGTCTATTAACTTGTGCCTGAGTAGTAATCCAGACTTCGCTCCCATAGGTCAAAATTGTGATAACAGCAGCCTCGTATATTCGCAACTTGGTTGCATCAAGAATGTTCCTGTTGTTCCATATTTTCCCAAGCTGGTTGAATGCTCCGGAGGCTTTCTGTATGCGGTTCGAGAGCTCAGAGTCTGTCGTCCCGTCGCTGCTGAAGGTTGTCCCTAAGTAGGTAAACCGACTGACCTGCTCTACCTGACTCCCCTCGACCTTGATGTCCAGTGTGCCAACTTCTGTGTATGGTCGTTGCGTTGTGTGCTTCCCAACCACCATGGCCTGAGTCTTCTTGGCATTGGCCTTCAGCCCAGCAAGAGAACTGTTCTTACATAAGAGGTCTGTTGTTTCTTGTAACCCTGTCTTCGTGTTATCCAGAAGGGCCATGTCATCCGCATAGTCAGTATCAAGAACTGATACTGACGGCTTGTCATGGGTTTCCTTTTGCAACACAGCGCCCGCACTGAGGTGTTTACTCTGCTCTGTGAGGTATGCTGCTAAGTTGATACACACGTTGAACACCGGAGGTCCCTGAATGTCACCCTGACCAGTCCCAGAGTTAACAGTAAACCAGTTGGACTGCTCCCCATTCACCCTTACAGCGCTCACAGTGTTGTAGAAGAAGGCTTGCAGCACGCGGATGTACTTTACTGGGAGACCATAAAAGGAGAAGGCTTTCCAGATGAAGTCACGTCTAATGCTATCGAAAGCTGCTTTGAAGTCTATAAAATTTATATACAGAGGGATATTAAATTCAATACTTCTTTGAATGATTGTCTGTAGTGAATATATTTGATCAATGCATGATCTGTTCTTCCGGAATCCACATTGATTTTCCCTCAACAGCTTTTCCAACCCAGTGTTAAGGCGACCCAGAACAACAATCTGAAACAACTTCGATGCAGTGGATCTGAGTGTTATTCCTCTGTTGTTGGCACAATGTGTGGTGTCCCCTTTCTTGGGCAGCACTACGATTATGCCCTTCGACCAGTCCTCAGGAATAACCTCTCCATGCCAGACCTTAGCAAAAAGAACTTCCAAGGGCTTGACAAGACCAAGTGCACCATACTTCAGCTGTTCATTGGCTATTCCGTCCACCCCTGGAGATTTGTGGTTTTTCAGTCTTCTAAGAGCGTCCTGAATCTCCACAACTGTTGGGGGGCCATCATCATCCCCAAGGTAGGTGAAACAAGGAACACCCGGAATACTGTCCAACACTGTAAGGTCAACGTCATCCTGTTGAGGGTTTAACAACTCTGAGAAGTGTTCAGCCCACCGTTCCCGCTGAGAGTCGGGATCGGAAATCAGTTTCCCAGACTTGTCCCGCACTGCTGAGGATTTCTTGCACTTCTTGTTGGCCAGAATTCTTATTTTCTGCCAGACTTCCCGCTGGTTCCCATGAGAAGATGCTGTTTCTAGTTCTGTAGCCACCCTGAGAGCCCAGTTATTGTCATCTACCTTACAGCTTTTCTTCACCAGCTTGTTTAACCTGGAGTACTCTGACTGATTCAGGCTGGATGTAGGATCCCTTTTCTTAACCTCAGCACGCTTTATAATCAGGTTCTTAGTTTCCAGTGAGAGGTGTTGTTGGCGTCTTTTCTTGGGACGGTCTCCAAGCACTTCAATGGAAACGGACTGCATTGTTTCCTTGAACTTTTCCCAAGAGTCCTCAAGAGAATCATCCTCCATACTCAGACATTCAAACCTATTAGTTAGCTCTATATTGTATTCTGATGTCTTTGAACCATCCCTGAGATGTTCTGTTGCTGGTAAGGAGTGTTGTGTCGCCTCCTGTTTGTCTGCTGCCCTGAGTCTGACACGCAAGTACCCCCTTACCAAGTAGTGGTCAGAACCAATGTCAGCTCCTCTGCACACTTTCACATCCTGGAGGGAGTGACTCCATTTGGTGCTGATGCAGATGTGGTCAATCTGATTGACTGTCCTGCCATCGGGAGATCTCCAGGTTCCCTTGTGTATGTCTTTGTGTTCAAACAGTGTTCCCCCAATTGTCAGCTGGTTCAAGGCACAGAAGTCCAATAGACGTGTTCCGTTGTCACTTGACTCATTATGTAAGGAGTGGCGGCCTATGACACCTTTCCTGGATGTGTGATCTGATGTAATCTTGCTGTTAAAGTCCCCCAAAACTAACTTAACATCATGCCCAGGTAGGTCTGCAATTACATCAGTTAGCTGTGTATAGAAGCTGTCCTTCTCTTCCTCATCAGAGCCATCCGTGGGTGCATATGCGACTATGACAGAGATATTAATCTGCTTGCTGTGCAATCTGGCGCTTAAAAGTCGCTCAGACACGGGTGAGTATGAGATGAGTGAGTTTTTAATGCGTTTGGACAGAGTAATTCCAACTCCTTGTCGCCTGATTCCATCAGTACGTCCTGAATATACCATAAGTGAACCGTTGTCTAAGACTTCAATACCATTGCTTGGCATGTGTGTTTCAGTAACTCCGAGTAGGTCAAGACCGTAGTCGTCAATGATCGATGCCAGCTGATACAGCTTGGAGGAATTGCTCACAAGTGATCGCACATTCCATGTTGCTATGCATAAAGGTTTCTTAACATAATTACTTGGGTTGAGTTTGTTGTAGCCGACATTCACATGACTGATACTAATACAACGCAAGGAATAGGCTTGAAGCATAAAACGTTCAGCTAATCGTCACTTTATTACTACAACATTCAATTGGATGTGCAAAAACACTACTGTAACAATAACAAAGGCTGCTGTCTGATGCTCTGGCAAATACATTATAATTATTATAGGCACACTATATATTACAATTCAGGCGCACATGTAAATCTGTGTAACTTCAGGAGTGAAGAGGAGAATTCACAGATTACAGGCGAGCTGTTGATAACCACCTTGATACAAGCAAAAATCACCAAGCTGGATGAAGAAGGAAAGATCTTGTGAAATTTTGTTATACTTCTTGAACATAATTTAAGAAGCGGTCATACAGCCCATCGCAACATAACCTCAAGTACGTCTACTATTAGGGGAACGCATTCATTCCCACAAGTAATTTTTTGGTCTGAAAAACCCTCGTATCATGATCAGGTACCTACTTCACAGGTGAATCCCAGTCTGTCGGTACAGCGCCGATCGTTCCACCGGCGTCTCCAGAACTGGACACAGTTCTCCCGCCGGCCCCCGTTCGGCTCTCCTCGGTACCAGTCGGCGAATCCCGACGACGCCAGGCTCGTGCCGTCCTCCCAGAGGAACTGGCCTTCCGTCTCCTGGTCGCTCAGGCCGAACCATTTGTGGTCCGATGGGAGAGTCTTGATGAACCCGCTTGTGCCGGAGTCCTTGATCGCCGCCAGGCGTCCGCCGGCTTTTCTACAGACTTGCCTCGCATCTTCGTACGTCTTGCCTTCGCCGAACACTTTGTAGTACTTTCCATTGAACATGGTCCAGTCCGTATAGCAGTCTGAAGTGCGAAAGATAGGGGATGGTTCAATAGACTATTGTGACGATACGCATCGAACCCTTTCACCCCATTTGGCATCTTTTTGGTTGTCAAACGATGGTGTATGACCAGGCTAACTAAAATGGTTCTTGATTTCTTCTGTTCGTCGCTAAGCCTTTAGCAGAAAATTGAGTGGTTTAGGTTGCAGTCGTGAAGTATTTTAAACCAGATAAGCTCGGATGCATTTTGATTTGTAGATCAGATAACGACCTACTACACCACCGTGCCCCCAGCGGTCGTTTTTTTTCTATCATGGAGCTCTTTGGTTTTGGTCTGTCCTCAGGCGACCTCAATAAGAAATGAACGGATTTCCGCAGTGGTGTTAGGTTTGAAGGCAGGCCTTTTAACAATAACGTTCGAAATTGAATTTCCGGGCTCAGTTCAGCCACTTCTCGAGCTGCGTTTTTCTTTTTTTGTGTGTGCTCAATACGCTTACTGTGATATTAACCTTGCTCATGGCCCAAAGTATACGTGAAAAATCATTGTTTCTCTTTCACAAGGCTCCCACTGGGAACGTTTCTGTATGTTTTTGTCTGAGGAACGTAACCCTCCCATGACGTACCTACTTCACAGGTGAATCCCAGCCTGTCCGTACAGCGCCGATCGTTCCACCGGCGTCTCCAGAACTGGACACAGTTCTCCCGCCGGCCCCCGTTCGGCTCCCCTCGGTACCAGTCGGCGAATCCCGACGACGCCAGGCTCGTGCCGTCCTCCCAGAGGAACTGGCCTTCCGTCTCCTGGTCGCTCAGGCCGAACCATTTGTGGTCCGATGGGAGAGACTTGACGAACCCGCTGATGCTTGAGTCCTTGATCGCCGCCAGACGTCCGCCGATGTTGCTACAGGTGTGCTTGGCTTCGCTGTACGTCTTGCCTTCGCCGAACACCTTGTAGCACCTGCCGTTAAGCACGGCCCCATCCGCGAGACATTCTGGGTTTAACGGAGAAGATAAGAAATTAATCGTCTTAACCAATTAACCAAATTCTATCTAGACCAACTATACCATCCTGTTTTTGCGCAGATAAGTAAGTCTTTCGAGACTGACTAAGACAGAGGGAGAGAGAGAGAGAGATTAGCCAACGCGCCCTTGTGTACATGTATCCTGGTGTATGCTAGTATATGCCATTTCCGTCTTCAGTTGTAGATGGAAGTCACATTCCGAACATTTAAGGAGCCTTTTAAAAGAAATCTGTCATGGTTGTTTTGTAAGATTATTAGTGTTTTACACCCTTTAGACCACATGCGGTCATCTTTGTATTTAGTCCTTTAGGCCATACGCAATAAAGATATTATTATCATGTGACCAAACGGGTTTTAAGAACCTATAATAAGAGGTAATAAATAAATAAATGAAATATGAAGAGCTAGAGATGCCTACGTACACACACACACACGAGTTCTTCTCACCTTTACACAGCCTCGCCTGCCCCAAGGAGTAAAACAGCTCGTTGTTGGTTGCAACTTGTAGATTCACCCGATCGACCCTGGTCTTCATTTCTGTAATCCTCCCTAAGGAAAATCAGCAAGCTTAAGTTACAACCCTCTTTAGAGAGTGCCATCTGGCAGTCACGTCATTACAAAAAGGTAGCAACGAAACAACGTCTAAATTTTATTTGAGTCGCCTTTGTAAGAATATCTTGGTGCCTTTCTACATTTTTTGTACAAGGGGTGCTTGTTTTTCTTTTCCACAAAGCTACATATGTAGTGAAAAGATACTCTAAAGTTTCTAAAGCTTCGTTCTAACATAGATATTACTACGAATAAAATATGACCAAAACACTGCAGGAAATTCGATCTTAAAGCAATCTAAAAGCGTGCGTAAAGTAACATGAATTTAGTTCAATGCATAAAAGTGGTCTCTTCATATTGTACTGCGCAAATTCGTTTAAAGAAAGATACTGACTACTCAAATGTGCTGCTTGCTGTGTAGTTATTATTCCGCACACATTGGTGGTACAGCCACATAGGACGGAGATACACAACAGAACGGCTTTGCTGCAGGTCCACTCGGCCATCTTGAGCCGCTCGTCGGCTGAGAACTACAGGGAAGATGTTACAAAAAAAATCAGAATACGACTTGTTGATTAAGCAAAGAAACAGCTTAGATATGTCCGCGAACAGTGAGTGCAGAACACCACTGCTACTTCACACATGCCTTTCGATACACAAATGACAAGATGTCAATAGCAAAGTAGCCTGTGTTGGCGATATATACATGTAGGATCGATGTTTTGTAGTAGCCTGAAATCCAGCCTTGTTGGCTATAGCTAACAAAGCAAAAAAGTCGCTCCCAAAAAGTCGTTCCCGCCAACATTGTTGATTGTTAACGTTAGCGGGGAGCGACTTTATGGGAGCGGACCTATAGCTACTAAGGCTGGATTTCAGGCTAGTTTTGTAGGTCATTCAGCTACCAATCAAGGGTTTGAGATCTCAATAAATGTCACCCTTCGAATTCGAAACATATAACGGAAAAGGGCGTAAAATATGATATGAATAGCTGTCTAACACACAATCAATGAAGACTTACCTGGTCTCAGAGGAAACCTATGGCTCTGTGTAAACGGAGCGCAGACCTACGCTTGCTTTTGCAGCAATACTGAAAACCTCCACACATGCGCAGCCGCCTGGTTCTCAGCATGTATTAACGGCGTTTACAATTTCATCACTAATATTTGAAGAACGAACAGTACAGTAGCTTGTCTGTTGTACTCTATACGTTGTTTTGGATTCGGAGAAGAGGATGTCGACTTTGGGGTGGGAGAGAAACTTAAGCATAAATCCACTTCATTACTGAGAAAACCCCCGTTTCCTGATTACATTGTCACCACTGTGAGACAGATTTCCCTAGCAACGGAGGCGTTAAGTGATGCCTTTTTATCGTTTTTGCTCAGTTTCTTCCTCTCCAAACACATTAGGTCAATGATATGGATCAGACGGCTGTCACCATGGTAACTGGTGCTGTAGCAGACCCTGTGGTGTTGGATCACATAATGTAGCAAGTTGGAGGGGCTGGTCGCCATATATATGAATGTGTTTGAGTAATAATAAACAGAGCGGTAGATGTTAAGTGTTAACAGCTTTTTAAGTTCCCACCGGTAAGTAGTTACGTAATCCGGGTTACATAGGGAAATAGAAAATCATTGAAGACTGCAAGTCAAGGCATGTCACAAGTCAAGGTCCCTTCATTATTTTACTGCAGCATTTACTGAACAAGTTCTGAAAGCCTTATATCATTGAGCAACAGCAATTACAAAATGATCAGCACTACAAAATTATATGATGATACTCTGGTACAAAAAAATTCAGCAAGCCCACATCTTACATTTTCAGCATTGAATTCTGATACATCAGGCGTGACTAAATCACACTCCTCTATAGCAGCCCTCCCACTGGCCAGGCCCCTAGAAGGGGCCCCATACAGTTCTGGTCAGTTTGAGAGAATTACAGACTACATTAGGTACCAGGGATATATTCAATCACTAACCTCCTTCGCAGACTTCTTTGCGCAGCAGCATTTATTTCTTACACAGGCTAAGGTTCTCTAATATTAATACAGCAGAAGGAGTTACACCTCTCCAACAAGTGAGGGCAATACAGCTCTCCTCCAATACAGTGCTCCCCCCGAGCAAGGCCCTCCCCGGAGAAGAAACCACCGCTCTATCCTAGAAACAAACACCGCCCTGCTAGAAGTCTGTGCAGGAGGCTATAATCACCTACAACAGACACACATGTACATGTCTAAGTCTTTGTGTTCATGTTGTAAGCCAACAAAAGATGGTGACGTAAAGCTAGTGGCCCCCTGTATGGCAGAGCTTCAGGTGTCAAACCTTTGCAGGTAAAAAACATTTATGGAGAAGAGTAGGGGTGACCTGGTGTGTTTGGCTGTGTGAGCTGGAGTAAAGTGAGCTGCATTGCACTACCAGCTATTAAAAAATACTTCTGCTTTGTCTCAAGCATTACACTTTGAGTTTGCAGCAACAAGGTATCCAGGCCCTATAGTTGTACATGTAGTTTCTGCTGATGAATCAAGAGTTCTAACTCTACTCACCCAAAAAAGATGAGCTTCATGCTAACTGTTTAAGATAAAACAAGGTAATGCAAAATAAAATGGCAGTCTTCACAGGTGGTCAACTGGTGCAAAAATATATCCACAAGCCATATGCAAAATACATCCACCTTCTACTTGTGTCATGCAAGTATACTTAATAATACCATAATACAAACATAGCATAAAGTACTGCAGAATAACCACATAAAACAAATTTCTACAGCAAATAATAATATGCAATTTAACATAACATACTTTTTGTGAAGCCACAATATTATACATGTGCAGTGCTATACTTGCACCTTCTTAATTGTCTTCTACCTTCTTTAATGTTTCTTCCAGATAATTGTGTGATCTTAAGTAATCGCAAAAATTTGACTGCATTGCTAGAACCCCTTTCTTAGATGGCTATAAGACATCTTGTCTACAGGATTATTCAATGGTCCGGTTTAAGAAGTGCACTTTTTCTCTAGTCATCCTTTTTGTCTCCCTCGCCACCCTTAGCAGCTTCAAGTTCCTCCTGGAAAATAAAGGTATCATTAGCTTTGAAACATAGTCAACCTTTGCACATATTGCATCACAAATTTTGACTCGACTATAGAGTGTTTTTATGTGTCTTCATAGGGACTCACTGTTTACAGACACCAACATGAAGGTGCAGCTATTTGCATTTCTGTGAATGTGTGAATTTCTGCTCAGGTGTTTTCGGCAATCTAGAGATATTCTGAAGTCTCTCAAATCATTTCTCTCAAGTGCATATGGCTAAAAAAAGAGAATACCAGAAGAAAACCTACAAATTGCCAATAGAATCTACAAAATGCAGTGGACACTTGAACTACAGTCAGTTGCAATGCAAGTCAAGGACACCAACATGGTCATGCCATGAATGTATAACAAAATTTATCTAGAAGTTAGGGAGCCGATGATACAAATGTTGAGGAGTCTATAAATGTCCTTGTAGCTTGCTGTGCTCCTTAAGGAGTCTTGTAGCTTGCAATGCTCCATAAGGTGTTTACAAAACCACCTGGAGCTTGTTGTGCGCCTTAAGGTACTTAGTATCTATAAACCCACCTGAAGCTTGCTGTGCTCCTTGAGGAGTCGGTCGTACTCAGTGTTGACCCCCTGGGCCTGTTTCTTCACTGCCTGTAGGTCAGCTTCCAAATGGAGCAGCTCTGAAGGGGGAGGGGGGCAACAAAGTACATGTCAGATGGCATTACTCATAACAAGGACATGTTGTACTTCAATTGCTTATCACTGAGTCACTAAGCAATGTCACTTTTCTCTGATTTTGCACCTAGTCTGGGAGCCATCCATTTTTGTACCCGATTTTCAGGGTAGCAAGTGCAAGGAGCCCATTACAAAACAGATGGCACCCAGGCTACCTACAGCACCATGAAATTGCTGATACATGTACATGGTTAAATGTTTTTCATCTCAGTAACAGAAAGGGATGCTTAATATGGGAAACAAAAGATTTTTTTTGTAAAATTCCAAAAACTCATCTTGTTTTACACCTTTTACAAAGTGTTTAAAGACTGATGAAGGTCTTGATAAGGACTCAGTCCGACTCACTGTCTTTTGCATCGTCCAGTTCCTTGTTCTTGTCGGCAACCTTGTCTCTCAGCTTCTCCAGCTCAGCTTCATTCTCTGCACCTGGGCCCTCCTAAATACATGTGGAACATCAAACAGGTCTTGCATCAAGGCATTTTGTTCTTGACACACTTCAGAATGAACCTTTGTACATTAATCAAATGTAGTGGAAAGAAGAAAGTTAACACAATGCTCAAATTTCTACCTTGAGTTAGACATTGGTTGGTGAGAAAGTTTGGACAGTTGAAAATTTCGGTAAGTCCATATTACTTGACAGTGTAGGATAGGCAGTGTAATTAATTTGTACTGCAAAGTTGTTCCATGGCATCGTGGTTCTGTATACAATTAATCACGCTGGGGGAAAAATGCCTTCTAGTAGATTATCATTGAATTGCAACAACATTCTGGTCATGTTGCAGACAACTAGAAAATATCCTGATGCCAGGAACAATAGTTTGAGTGAACTGTTCAAGTTCAAGTTCAAGTTCAAGTTGTATTTATTGCACATTTGCAGTGAAAAACACTGAATTGCAGACAATTTACATCATTAAAACTAGCACAACTACATTAAAAATTACACATTAAAAACATTACAAATCATTATATTATTGCACGACATTACTAGGAATTCTTAACCAGTCTTAAATTGTTACCATATGCCCTATAAACTAAATGAACGCGTTAAAGTGATACAGTCAAGAGGCACGAGGAGATATATATTTACATATGTACAGCATAAAGTAAAAGCTGAGGTGAATTATTGCCCATTTTCGTTCATCAAGTTACACAAATAGGGGATGGGAGAGTTCTTGTGCCGAGACGTGCGACAGTGCGGAGTGTCTATCTTGTTTGCGCTGCGGGTTTGTCGACCTGACACAGCCATCCTAGTCGGGGGTAGCCAATCCCGGAACTCAGAGTTCAATAGCGATCTGGCAAATGAATGACAGATGCTAACTCATCGATCTGACAAGGACGTGAGATTCAGGGTCTCCATTGCTGTCTTATAGTTGTTGTACGAAGGTCCGAGAATGATCTTACAGGCCCTCTTCTGTATACGCTCCAGGCTAGCTGTTTGTTGGACAGTTAAAGACGAGTGCCATACTGGTGCCGCGTATTCGAGGGCTGGACGAACATAGGAGGTAAAGACAGTTGTCAAGTCAGCTGCTGAAACGCCGAAGCGTTTGAGTCTGCGCAGTAGGTAAAGTTTTCTGTTGGCCCCTGAGATCATGTTGCTGACATGTGTGCCCCATCTTAGATCGTTTTGAACAGTCACGCCGACTATTTTGATGGATGTTGCACACTTTAGAACCTGCCCCTCAAGGGTGAGAGGTGGCGGTAGTGGGGGTGATCTTGCGAAGCATACGTGAAGCACATTGCATTTCCGTGGATTCAATTTCATGTTGTGTCGACCAACCCAATCATTGAGGTTATCCAAAGTTAGTTGCAGGGAGCAGGGTTGGCGCAAGGTCCACGTTTGTGCAAGGTTCATATCATCCACGTATTTCCACCTATCACGTACTTCCCGAAGTGCACCGTCGATCAAAGCCATGAAAATGATTGGACCTAGAATGGTACCTTGGGCCACTCCGCATGTAAGGAGGCTCCAGTCAGAACTTTTACCCATGTAGTTTACCCTCTGCCGTCTGTTTGACATAAAACTGTACACCCATGGTACAAGGGCAGGACGCACTCCCAGGTCCAGCAGGCACTTGATGGCCGTAGCATGGTCAACCCTGTCGAATGCTTTTGACAGATCCGTTGTAACTAGAGTGCAGGTGGAAGAAGGCGTTGACGTCGACTTGTACATAAAGTCCAGAAGACTCACGAGAGCATGGGTTGTCGACCTTTTCCTTCTGCAGCCAAACTGACGAGGGTCCAGATTATGGGATATATCTTCTAATATCCAGTTCGCAACGAAACGTTCACAAACTTTGGCAAGTAGCGGAGTCAGGGATATAGGTCTCAACTCATCAATATGTGGAGGCGAGGACTTAGGCAGTGGAATGACGTTCGCTTCTTTCCATGCGTCGGGAACGATTCCCTGCTGAATTGATGTGTTTATCAAGTCGCATAGTGGACCGCTAAGTTCACATGCGAACTCCTTCAGAATGGCCGCGGGTACTCCGTCAGGTCCCGGGCTCTTATGGCGGTTGGTAGAGCGGAGGTGGGCATACACGTCCCAGACTTGGATGGTGGGCAGTGGGAAGTCAGGTAAGAATGCTGGAAGCGATGCAGGATCCAAAGGTGGTAATGACTGAGACACTTCAGAGAATTTCAGGTTTATCTCGTTGGCAATCGCTGTGAAGTCGTTTTGGTCGCAGTTGGGGGTATTGATGCGATTAGACTTTTTACCCAGATTGCACATGTCCTTGATGTTCTTGTGCCATTCCCTGGGATTTTCCTTCTTACGATCTTCAACACTGACCTTGTAGAAGTTTGTCTTTGCTTTCCGGATCTCTTTCTGCAACTTGTTTCTGTAATGCTTATACTTGGTGTTGAAAGCAGTGTCCCCAGAAGAGAAGGCTTCCTGTCTCTTCCGGATGAGAAACTTTATATATGGTGTCATCCAGGGCTTGTCTTTCGGATGGAGCTTAACTGTTTTTGCAGGGAAGCACCTTTCAATGGCATCAGTAAGTATACTGTAGAAGGCGTTGGCCTTGTCGGTTGTGTTTGTTTGTTAACAGAAACAGGTGAATGAAATACCAAACAAGCAAACTGGGACTTGTGATAACTGTTACCTTCTTCAGTTTCTCGTTCTCATCCAGCAGTTTCTCGGCAGCGTCGGTGGCACTCTTGGCCTGCTTCTCGAAGGCCTCGGACTTGGCCTCCAGGGTGGCCGTGTTGGAGATCACGGTCACCAGTCGACGCAGCACGCTGGACGTGAAAATAACAAATCAACATCAACCTAACCCTCAAATTCATGCACAGAAATACTGCCCATAAGACTTGAAGACAAGTAATGTTAAGTATTTGTTTACTCCCTGCCCCAAATCCTTTCACTAAAATTGAACTCAATTCACAATTCAGATATGTTACCGGTTACAATATGTATCTAAAAGCCATGAAAGTTGCAAGAATGATGAGAGGCAATAGTGTAAATAGTTAGTTGGACATGCTATGAATGGATGTACAAGTACATGTACTGTATAGGTGAAAGTTTGGTACTGTAAATTCATTTATTTTCGCAGGGACTTCACGGTAGAAGGGAAAGGAGGTTGTTGCTGTGTATTAAGTTGGCAGTTGAAACAATGTTTTACTACAGTAGTAATACTGTAGGATACGCATATTCGGGGTGTCATGAATTTGCAGTGGAGAGGTCACAGCGAAAATAAAACCAGATTTACAGTACATAACAGTTACAACATAGCATATCAGTTACATGTGCATGTCTGTGCAAAATAAGGAAGGAACTGTTAGTGGCAAACTGAGATAAAAAGAACTGCAGCCAGACTGTAAAAAAGAAAGCAAGGGTGAGTTAGTAAAAAAGAAAGAAAAGTTGATGATAACGCTGATATCAACTCAAACAAGATGCTAAGCTAAAAGATGGAGAAACACCCTTGATATTGTTAGGCATGTCCCTAGATTGGTCATTGTGCATTTGGGGTAGATAACTCAGAAATGGATAGGTTCAGGTGCTGTCAAAATTTGATGGCATGTTTTGCCACAGGACAAAAAAAAAAAAAAACGTTTCCCTGCATAAGC
Organism: Branchiostoma floridae x Branchiostoma japonicum; assembly: GCA_013266295.2. Taxonomy (NCBI): domain Eukaryota; kingdom Metazoa; phylum Chordata; class Leptocardii; order Amphioxiformes; family Branchiostomatidae; genus Branchiostoma; species Branchiostoma floridae x Branchiostoma japonicum. The sequence goes on from CM023825.1 coordinate 14,570,263, forward strand.
CCTCTCTTGCACATGTCATCACAGTGTCTATCACTTCAAGCCAGAAACATTTCTAAGGGGGTGGGATTTGTTCAAAAGATGTGGCGGTTTCAACTAACAGGAAGAGAAGAACATCTAATAGAAGACTTTAACCCCAGACAGATTGAAATAAAAATGAAACGGGGAAAGAAGTGACACTCGTTGCCTCGAAGTTGAAGACAAAAAAGAAATGACTGAACATTTGGAAAAACTCCACACAAAATTGAAGTGTAGAAATGCCTAGTGTACATGCTGCTAAACGTGCACTCATGCATCCAATTCGTAAAGTTGGCTACAGCAGGAACAGGGTTAATTTCTTGACATTCATGTTTTTTAACCTTCTCCCTGCTGACGTAGCCTTTTGGCACCAAACTTGCAAATTGCTTCTGAGGTAAATCAAAGGGGAAAGGGTTAAAGTGACCAAAGCTCAGGGACACTCCTGACTTCCACCTTACTTACACAAACAGAAAGAGGGCAAAGCCAGCGATATAGAAGTTCCGCTGGGCACGGAATAGCTTCATGTGGAGGTTGATTTCGGCCTGGGGGTAGAACGCTGCGTCTTGTCCCCCCTGGACCTTCGGCGCAGAGCCGTATTTGAACATCTCCCGAATGGCATCTGCAAAAAGACAATTTAATGTATACAACGTTTTTTTTTTCCACGTGGTTGAAGTGGATGCTGAAAATTAGCAGGAGACAGTCAAGACTGAAATGCCCTCTGGAATCTCCCTTGAAAACTGCAAGGTGTTTGTTGATATTGATTTTCAAAGCCTTCATGGCTGTCATTTTGGGAAAGTTCCCCAAAATGTATTCAATAGAACAACTACAGCAAATGTCAAATTGCTGCTATCTACAACTTTTTCTGTCATTATGATGAAAATCTTTGCAGACAATTCAACCTTTTGCGGAATATACAAATTTCCAGGAGGGCTGGGACATTCTTGACTGTCTGACGGCCAATTTAGTGTCACCCGCTTCGACCAACGACTCCACCGCGACGTTACTTACATAATGAGGAACAGAGCGAACCCCGACATGTACAGGTTTCTCTGTGCACGGAACAGATGCATCATGATGTTCATATGACTGCCGGGACGCAGTGATCCCTCCGCATCTTCTTCATCCTTCAAGTCCCCATACTTCATGGACTCACGGATACCATCTAAGCTCAACATTTGGAACAAGGCATTAAGAGATGGTAGACTTCACTCCCTTACCCATACTCAGAGCTCGAAATTAAATGTGTTCCAATGGCCACTGACCACTAAAATTTAGGCTGGGACACCTAAAAAGACACTTTGGGACATTTTTGGAACAATAGAGAAATAATCAACATCAGAATGTTGGCCCTTTATCAGGCACACATCCCAGCTTTTGGATCCAGAAAATCCCCCAAATTTTCTGTCTATTCAATTATAGTGTGCCTGGCCGTGAACATAAGCAACATAAAGTCATAGAATACTTCCCAAAAAACAGATTGGGACAATTCATCCTCACTCTGGGACAATTGAAATTTATTTTTGGGACAGTGCTGGGACAATAGGAAGAAAAGTTAATTTCGAGGCCTGCATACTGCTTTGAAACCCTTCCAGCCTTTCAGGCCAAAGTAGCACTGAGGATGTATGACAACACTGCATTGTGTATATTGGAAACACACATAATCACAGACACATGCATACACGCACATACACACACACACTCAAACACACAAACTCACTATAGCACTATATAAACAGACAAGTCAAAAACAACAACAGTCTACAGCAGCACTTTCTGCCATAAGAAAGACCAACCTCCAAACAGCAGTAGTAGGATGGCTATCAGCACGTTGAAGTACAGGTTGCCATGTTGTACAAACCAGTTCAGCAGGGCCGACTTGAAAATCTTCTGCCATCTGCAAGGACAAGAGAACATTCATCATCTTTGAGCCCAGAGGAAACCGTGATGGGTAAACAGAATACAAGAAAACAAGGTAACTTTAGAATAAAAAGTTCATCTGTTTTGGTCTATGGAAAAGTATTTTCCAGCACAAGATATATTTTTCAAAAAAGGTTAACCTGTTTCATCATCATTAAAATGATACTGCATCACATATGCAACTAGCAGCCAGAATTGAGTTTTTCATGAATAAATAAAGACTCACAACAAATACATGTACATGTAACGTTTTTATGGTCAGTGTTTTTGTCCTCACCTTCTAGCAGATATGAATGGTATGCACAGCAGTACGCACACCCCGATTTCTGCGTACAGAAAAGTCGCAACGATCGTCCACTGGATAGTCATGTTGTATGGGCGTCACCTGAGGAGACCGAAATTTTAAAGGCTTAAGCATACAATGTACATGTACATGCATTTCATGTATGTGTATGTATACATGTGTCTATATGTGTGTGCAATGTGTACATGTATGTGTGTGTGAGTAGTACATTGTATGTATATGACTACTACATATGTGTCATGTTACATGTATGTGTGTACAGATAGAAGTGAAACTACAATCCTTTTAATAGTTTACCCCCAGTCATAAATACATAAAACATAAGGTTCAGATTATCATAAATCATTCACGTATATCCTGCTTTTTAATCCAATGTAATGTAGATTAAGATTTTGAAGATAATAAAAAGATTAAGATTAACGTTAGATACGGGATAAGCATTTTTGATGTGTAAATGACATTTGGAAAATCCAACTTCCAACTGTAGACAATTGTCTCTTTATCTTTCCCATTTGGTAAACATTACTGAATGATAACTCAATAAAATGCTATCACAAAATTAATACATTTCATCTGGAAAATTCCATTTTTGCATAATTTCGCCTAGTCGTGTTTTCTTATTTACTTTCAAAACTCATTTTGTTCATGACCCTGCAGAAATACATGACTCACCATCATGTGTCAGTAAAAATTGCTGTGAACATGAGTATTCGTTAATCCGTGAATAGTTAATTCGTTAATATTCCAAAATTTTAAGTGGAACAGATTATAACCTCTCAACACAATGTAGTACTGTACAAGCTTCACTATCCACTGCCATTTGGGAAGTAAGTATTTCAAGTTGAATACTTCCAGGGGTACCAAAGGTGCTCCATTAGACAAATTATAATGTCCCAGTATTGTCTACCAAAACTATATGGTGGTTACAAAATACCTGGATATACTGTAGTCATAGTTCAAGAAAGGTAACATTCTGTAAAGCCGTTGCCCAACACATACCTCGTCTACAAATTCTCTTATTTCACTCAAAACGGCCCAAATTTTCCTCTGACGGCTTCTCTGGTTAAGGGGAACAGGAACGCTAGGGAAACCGTAACGTGCAGCTATTTTAATACCTCGTCTGACCTGGAGAAACCCGAGTGAAACCATGACGTGTCTCAACCATGGAAGGGCACGAACACATATGAGTCACACCCACACTCACTTGGGGATGTTTACCAACAATTGTTTGCATTGTAACTGACAACAAGAAGGTACACAGCAGATTAACTTACCCACAGGCTCGTGACTCAACTGCTTAACGGAGAAATAGGCGATCAAACCACAATTTTTGTACGCAGCTATCTACCGCAAAATGTTTATGAATATGGGCCAGTGGAAGCTTACATTATCATTGAAGGGGTGGCCAATTTGTGCCTGTAGAGTGCCTTACTCGAAGAACATATGAAGCAAACATGTTCAAATATCTCATCAACACGAAGTTTATGTTGGAAGATGCAATTAAAATGGTATTTATGGCGTTGACACCGACTAACTTGATAAACATTATTTCATCACTCCCAGAACACAGTAGACTATTCTACTGACCTCTTATTACTATTCTCGCGAGAAAAAGCGTGATTACTGCTCAGGGTGTGTGAAGGCGGGACATTCAAATACAGTGTCGGCGGCCGGAGACGGGGCATGCACTAGTGGCAAATGATTTTATCAATTAGTATTGAAACTGGGCGATTACTCAACAATATAGAATCTGTACAGTGTTTAGTTTGGATGAAGTAGAAAATGAAACACACTTTCTTTTTTACCTTCTATGACGGCCTCCGTGAAACTCTCTTTCGAATAATGTATGACAAATCTCCTGAGGTCATAGATATCTGGGCATGAAATCAGACGAAGGCTAGCTTTTCAAAGAGGTGGTATCTGATCTTGCAACTTTCATACATCAAGCCTGGGCAAAGACAAGAAGACATGTACACTTGTAGTTATAACATTTACTACATTTTGTTACTTCTGTAGCAGTTTCTCAACTTTCTGTTCTTTTTTTACAAGTATTATATTTGTGTCTAACGTTGTATTTCGAAATCTCTGCTCATTATCTACGGGCTCCGTTTATTTGCATATATGGTTTGACATCTCAATTGATGGATTGTTAACTCTGTGCACCTGCATTGTATTTTACTCATATTCTTGTTCAGTTTTGATTGATTATGTCAATCTGTACATGTACCTCTGTTCTCTTGATTCATGTACTACATGACTTTGTATCTTCTTCTGGTGTCTTATAAGCCCACACGGGCGGGGCGCATAAAGCACAAGACACGTTAATGAAGATTGATTGATTGATTGATTGATTGATTGATTGCTTCATGCATTCATTCATTCATATATCGATGAACATATTGAGAACCTATAGATTGGAAAAGAGCACGTAACATCAGTCGTGTTACACACGTACAAAATTACAAACACTCCGCGCACTGCATTCGCACTAAAAAAACAATGGAGCATCATGGTTTTTGCAGTTGAACCTATTTATTGATGATACAACGTCAATCATACCAGATGGAACACAGTGCTGACACACTTGGAACTTTCAACATGTCGTTTGTCGTTGTGACATGATTGTGGTATACATTATATATGGTGGTGCTACCTAGTACAACTGCATTTTTATTTCCATAACCAATCACCCTTTTATAACTCTAGCCAGAGAGCGAAGCTATCTCGTTACAAGTTGCTGCCTAGACATGGTTGATACCATGGAATATCGCTACATTCAGTCTAAGAAGCAAGACAGATTTTTATATTCTTTCCCGACATTGCCACGTTAGTGTAAATCGCTACAAAGAAGGTGCAATGTAAGTTGAGAGCAATTTCCATTGGATATAGTATGCGATCAAACTGCAATTTATCAATTAAAAACCTTCTATAACAGCCCTAAACATTTTGAGCCACCTTCTAAAACCATATCTAAAGCAACTTACACCCCTAATTTAAAGTCCTTGAACGAATTATAAGTTTTCTACAATCCCAGCTTCCTTCTAATTTGCACGTTCACAAAAGTAAGTAACATACAAATGTCGTTGTCTTGTGAAATAAGTACATGTACTATGATGTTGTTATATCTACTAAATTTCCATTCTCCTCTCCATTACATGTGTGGCTGAGGACTAACTATCCCATTGTGCTATACAGAGCTGCATAGTTCATGTAAGTAATAAAGCTAGTATCGCAATAGCAAGCAAAAAGGTCTATGATCTAAAATGACTATTTGTCAGCAACTGGCTCTAACTGTTAATGCCGGCTGACTTCTGTGTATGCTGATTGTCTCAGGCGCACGCGTCAGCTGAGCATCGAGAGGCCTAGTCGTCATCACAGGTCTTGATGAAGATGGCCATGACGTCAGCCACGCCCACATTTCCAGGATCTGTAAAGGACAACAATGACAAAACATGAAGATGTGGAATTATAGCTATTTTTTTCTACTCTAATTTCCAAATCCAAATCCTTGGCTAACTCTAAAGCCTCTCCCAAAATCGGTGAAAATTTTTGAGCTCAGTACAAGAAAATACGTGTATTTACCTCGCTCGAAATTGACGCTGGTGGACCGCTTGGAAAACAGGACACGCGGGGTGCCAGCAGTCCTTTTCTCCCACGGACAGGCAATCGAGTTTCCATCAAGGACGACCAGCCAGCCGTTATCAGCTGGGCAGCCTCCGTAGCTTCGGTTGATGAAGAATCGCCTAATTAACAGATAAATGCTCACATATGATCATACTGATTATCCAAAATGAATACGAAACTATGTGACAAATGAAACCTCCTTGGACAAATGAAAACAATTATTTCTCCTGACTTTATTCTGTCTCAATGAATGCAAGGATTCTAATCTATCAGGTAGTCGACTTGAGACATATCACGTTATCTGGCCACCAACTCCACTGGAAAATCAAGCTGCATTTTCGCGTCACCTGCCCCGGGCCTACTAACATCAACTGATTCACCTTATTTCTAAAGGATGTTAGGTTCAAACATCTACACCAAGTTAAAAGTTCTGTTGCTTGTCCCTTGAACTGTATATGTTTTGTCTATCTGGTGCACTTACCTATTAATGCGCCAAGGCGCGTCGCGGTGGCCTGCGATGGAAAAGTAGTTGGTTGGTGCGTGCTTGAGGTCAGTCCAAGGCGATGAGATGAGACGGTTCTTGGAGAACCAATTGTACATGGTACTCCCCTCCGCGTTGAAGATGATGTCCCGGGTTTGCAGTGTTGGACTGAACGTGTACAGGGTCACCTTCACCTGTCAAACATAACGTGAACGTGTCAGTGTTGTTGTTGACAAAGTAGGTGCCCAGCAGATTGGTTGAAGTAGTAAGGCTTTTTTCTACAAATTAGTACGTCACGTGAAAGTTTTGTCAAATTTAAGCCGTCTCTAAACGGTCTCGCTTCTCTGGAACCTCAACTTCAACTGATGAATGGTAGACATTAGGAAAATCTATGTTCTGATATCTCTATAAGGATATCTCCCAAGTTGACACAAAAGATAAAAGTTCGACAGTACCATTTTCTTTTTGCCAGGGCCTTCGTACAGTGTCAATAAATTGTGAATACTGCTCCTTTATACCAAGATAATAGAGAGTCGAAGGAAGTCAAAACTGTGACCTGTTTTATCTATCTGGAGTTTACCTAAAGGTTGCGTAGCTGTTAATGTCATAGATAGACGGTGATCTGTTGGGTCTGCTTTGTTTTAGCCATTGAGATACATAGTGACAGAATGTCAAAGTTCGTAGAAGGTTAAATTTCAAACGTTCTTTACAATATCAGCGTGTACGACTTTTGGAAGAAAGTTAATTAATTTTGCTATTTTCCTTACAACATCGGAGTAGTCCCAGCTTAATAGGAATTGAGTACGAAAGAGAGTAGGGGAACATGTGTTTTCAGTGATGATGGCAGTGATGTATAATATTAAGGCTCCCACTTTCACATAAATGATGTAAATTAACCCAATATCGAGACACTCTTTTTCAACTAGTGCGTTGTCTCTTTTTTGTTTCAGTACATGTACACTGTTACCTTCTTAATGCCCAGTGATGCCCAGTTTCCATTGATTTCCCTGCTTTTGTAGTGTCCAATTGCCGGAGACAATGCCAGTTCACCAGGCAGGTTGTCAGGGATGTTGAACGTCGTGCCCCACAGAGCGAAGCCGTCACCCGCATAGCTCTGGATTTTGTACGCCAGTCTCCAGCCACAAGCTGCGGCTGTGTAGAAACAGGCAAAAGTTATTTTGCCATCGATCACCATACACACTCTTAATATGATATTGGCCGCTGACCACAGGCACCATTCCGCATTTCCTCCAATGTAACTCAGTGTCATTTAGTATACTAGTACCATGGTAGACCCAGGAAATGGAATATGGAAAAAATGTACTTACCAACGCATGCGTACTTGACTGCCAGGTACTTGGATGTTCCAGCACAAGGATCTCCGAACACGCTATTGGAGGCCTTCACAGAGCAGGTGGACTTCCCCTGGCAGATGGTCCTGACCGTAGCCACGGTGTTAGGGCTGCGGCATCTGGTTTTCACGGTGCTGATGGTATTGCTGGGGCAGATCCTCTGGGTGAGCCGGCCGTACAAGGCGGACACGATGTTGATCTGTTGTCCAGCAGGGCAGCTGATGATCATTGTTTCGTGTTCACAGACTCGGGTAACACGCGGGCGTGCTGTGGTAGTACCTGCAGTAGTACCTGATGTAGTACCTGTCAAATGATGGCATATGCTCAATCAAGAAGCCATCTCATCGTGGAGAATCCTGACAACTTAACCGTCCAAAAATCATACAGATATTCAACGATTTAATGCCACTACAGTGCAAAAAAAGGCCGCTAGAATGTCCATGATTGACCTTTGTTGTCATAACCTATACCAAATACCATTAGGTAAAAATCCACCACACCCCGAGTTATGACCGGTTACAAAATCGGCAACCCCATATATAATGCTTTTTACAAATTAACTTCTCGAGGAAGGTAACAATACATTCTTCCCTCCCTTGTCTGTCATGTAGTCATATTATAATTTGAACAGAGCATGACAGTGTGATATGAAATGTAATAATTGTCTGAAACAGATAACTTGTACAAAATACATGATACATAATGAATGATTTATTTCAAACAAAAGATGAACATTGTCAGAAACATTGCAGCCATAACGACTGAATTACGTTGGGACATTACAATTTGACATATTTACAAATATCTGAGACATATTTACAAATAAAACACGAAAGGGTAGAAACGTTCTATACAATATTTGCCAGCATGTCAAATAAGAAGTATAGAAAAGTGTTATGACAAGTTAAAAAAACACTATAAGCGCAACTGTAAGGCTAAGTGTAGGGCGAAACAAATGGTCGAGGGCAGTATGATGTCTCACTGTGGTTCAGTAGTTCTATGATGTAAGGTAAAACATATACATCTTACAGCATCAGCTGTAGAATTACGTGAGTACACATGTTATCTATGATATGTATATACACAATACACAACATCATCTTCATGAAATTTGTGATAATAGAAATGTTTTACTAACCACCTCGTGCTGCCTCATAACCACGAGCAACGTCATCCCATTGTGCAACTGCAAGGTACAGATATAGATAAAGATAGAGTTGAATTGTCGCCCACAGGATATTTCTTTCACATCTATGCCGCCACAATTCTTTAACTATACTGTAACGTGTTACACATAGTCAGGACATAATGATCAAATCATGTGTTATGGTCACCTCTAGCTCTGTCACGTGTACGGACCAATCATGAAAGGATGATTGGCTTAAAGTAAAATCGATGTGAAGTTCCTAGATTTCCACACTTCTTCACAGTTCAGAAACCGGTAACAAATTAGGCACTTTCAAACTTACGGGCGTCTTCTATCGAATCCTCCGCCCCAAGCGCGTCAGACAGTTCTCTTTCTTCTGCTTCTTCAGCCAGATCTAAAGAAGAAAATAGGTACATATCATCAATTCTTCAACCCTGTAGAAAAAGACATAGAAGAAGCTTTGTCTACGCAGAAAAAAAATACAGCGACTTTCATACAGTACTAGTAAATTACAAACTACAAAATAGAAATACGTAATGTTTGCAATTTGTTTCAACTTTTGAATTGACAGTACCTTCAAGGGCTTCCACCAGGCGTTCCACCTCATTGGCTTCAGCTTCTTGTGTTTGCTGGGGTATTTCTGCTGGAGGTGCTATGTCAGCTGGAGGTGCTATGTCAGCTGGAGGTGCTATGTCAGCTGGAGGTGCTATGTATCTGTTTACAAGCTCATCTGTGACATCGGGAACAGTAGAAACATTTCCATGATCAATCAATATCTATACCTGATATTTCCATATGTATCGAGAAAATATGACCTATCTATAACCATCGATATCCTTCCTTATAATTAAGCCTAAGATCTCGCTTGTGTATGAGATAATCACTTGGGCATAGATGTGGGTCAGCAAAATTCCAGAGCTGTGAGACATTCCTCTGGGCATTCCATTCCTGTGGATGAAATTCCTGTACAATTCATAGAATTCTTTCAAACTGCACATAATACTGAACCATTAGGCTCTCCCTTAGGCGTCGCCAAAAAACACTATAAGCGCAACTGTAAGGCTAAGTTTAGGGCGAAACAAATGGTCGAGGACAGTATGATGTCTCACTGTGGTTCAGTATACGTAGCTCTATGAAAGGTAAAACATATATATCTTACAGCATCAGCTGTAGAATTAAGTGAGTACACATGTTATCTATGATATGTATATACACAATACACAATACACAACATCATCTTCATGAAATTTATGATAATAGAAATGTTTTACTAACCACCTCGTGCTGCCTCATAACCACTGGCATCTTCCTCCAATGAGTCTTCAACTGCAAGGTACAGAAGAAAGATAGAGTTGAATTGTCGCCCACAGGATATTACTGTCACATCCGATGCCGCCACAATTCTTTAACTATACTGTACATAGGTAGTCAGGACATGATGATCAAATCATGGTCACCTCTAGCTCTGTCACGTGTACGGACCAATCATGAAGGGATGATTGGCTTAAAGTAAAATCGATGTGAAGTTCCTAGATTTCCACACTTCTCCACAGTTCAGAAACCGGTAACAAATTAGGCACTTTCAAACTTACAGGCGTCTTCTATCGAATCCTCCGCCCCAAGCTCGTCAGACAGTTCTCTTTCTTCTGCTTCTTCAGTCAGATCTAAAGAAGAAAATAGGTACATATCATCAATTCTTGAACCCTGTAGAAAAAGACATAGAAGAAGCTTTGTCGACGCAGAAAAAAAGTACTGCGACTTTCATACAGTAAATTACAAACTACAAAAAAGAAATACGTAATGTTTGCAATTTGTTTCAACTTTTGAATTGATAGTACCTTCAAGGGCTTCCACCAGGCGTTCCACCTCATTGGCTTCAGCTTCTTGTGTTTGCTGGGGTATTTCTGCTGGAGGTGCTATGTCAGCTGGAGGTGCTATGTCAGCTGGAGGTGCTATGTCATCTGTGACATCGGGAACAGTAGAAACATTTCCATGATCAATCAATATCTATACCTGATATTTCCATATGTATCGAGAAAATATGACCTATCTATAACCATCGATATCCTTCCTTAAGCATACGATCTCGCTTGTGTATGAGATAATCACTTAACACACCTGCGAATACTCGTGTAAGTCCGACCAGGAACACCAGTCCCAGGAGCAGTTTGACAGCCATGTCAGACGTTTCTGCACCTGATAGTAAAAACAGATGAAGTTTCAATGATATTTTTAAAGTAGGTACAAGTTATCCAAAGATACCCTATCAAACTCAAGCAAAATGAGATACAACACTGTCTTGTCTTTGTCATTCTTTCCTAAATGCCCTGCTGTATGATAACGTATTGGTTGGGGAAGAATTTCAGAATTGTATTAAAGCATGAGTCAAATAAAAACGGCCATAACTTACTCATTCAGTTGGCTGCGCTTGGCGAAAGAAGTATCTGAGTGTGAGTGTGTGGCTCTTTTCTTCCATAGGCCTGACCGATCTGGGCTTCGGGGGGCCAGTTTGGTAAACTTTGTAAGCAAATCATCTGCCAATCATGGCCTTTTAAGGAGAATGATTCATCACGTTATGGTGTATGGCGTGAACAGACTTCTATGATTGGTCGAAAAAACTTCTATGATTGGTAGAATTTTGGGGAGGAGCTTTGGAAAGGCTACATAGCTTCTAGCAAAATGACACGGGCGCGTTGTTGGGGAATCAACCGTCAAACACGACTCAAGCTTACCGTCTGCTGCACAACAATGGAACAATATCCCCATAAATCCTGTTTTCAACCAACAAGTACAAGGTCTTGTCAAACACCTGCACATTGCAACGGTGGGATTTCAATGTTACGTGCCTCTGCTTACCTAGAAAAGTGGGATTGATATTAGCAATAACAACTAAATGCCAGGTGAGTCTGGTAATATTTGCTTTAAATGGCGTCTGTAGAGACAGTATAGTTCTACTCGCAAACTTTGGACAGCGGCATCTTCATGTAGTAATCAGCAAGGTGTAATTCCGCGCCAGGTCACAAAGCTTTCTTCATCATCACCCGGGGTGGGGATGAAGAAAGCTTTGTCCAGATTCAAGGTTTTAGTCACGCTCTACGGTACCAATGTCACTGTACAAAGAGGGGTTTAACTTCCAGGTGTGATTGCTTTTGACATTTGATGCTTTTGGCATTTGATGCTTTAGGCAAAGATTACCAGACTTATTTGCCATCTATTGCTATTATTTAGGTAGATATTACCAGACGTACCAAGAGGACTTATCTGGAATTTACAGCTTTTGGTAATTATCGCTTTTGCTACAGACAGCAGCGGCTTTGACAATACTAAGGCCGCTCGAAAAGACAAGAATATCAAGATCAGCTCCAAGCTCAGACTAGGGGGCTACTGGCCATCATAATCGATGTATGGCATGGACATCGTATGGCATCTATGTTTGGTTTGGCAGGGCAGGGAAGGGTTGGGGTAAGCAAGGGTCGGGTTGGTCATGATCATATCACTTTTAATCTGATTTTGGGGTTTCCAGAGGATGTCATACATGAAACGTTGACCAAGTCAGTGTGCCCCATTTCGAAACAATAATGTTTAGTTCTAGACGGACCTACGATATCAGATATGCTGAAGCTTGCTAAACTACGACATATTTGAATGGAGTACAGTCTCGTTGTGCTACGTCGTAGCTCTCCCAACGATCGACAACATTGTAACCCGATTTACGTTCTTTTAAAAGACACCACATCTGTTTGATTTTGTGCCTCCAATGCATCAGGAACAAGTAGCTTTTTATGTGAAAGTGAAAGTCATCTGGAACCAGTTCAAATCAGTACTCAATGACCAGCTGAGCTACTCTTTCACTGGTCGCGACAGAGACGACAGACCCTAGTATGTACATAGTTATAGGTTGTAAATCATGTCGTTCACCCGTACTAGTAAGCATATAAATATTGCACTGACTGTAACTATAATCTGGTCACGTCCATCGATTGCCACACCTTGACACGTAGATGTATTTTTCCACTCAACCAAATAAACTTAAAACTACTTTCTGAACGAAATTGTTGAAACTCACTCTCTCTAGCATAACCCGTTGCGGTTGAAAACCAGAGTAAGCAATCACTGAGAGAACACCTCTAAGTGTAGAAATCTATTCTTGTCATTTTAAACATGCCTTTTATGATTAGTAGTAAAAAAAGTATATGTGTAATAACTTTCTACGTAGAGTGGCAAACCTTCGGCAGAGATTTAGAATTTAAGAGTGAATATTTTCCCATCTGTGAGGCACAAATCGCACGGAAGTCTTAGAGATATTTCAGCGCTGATCCGCCACAGAATCACTTCTGCATGAAATGAGATCTAACTTCTTCGATCGCTGAAGTTAATTGTGGGGCAAATTATTGTATTGTTACCCACCCCCCAGTCATCATCCGCAGGTATGCCATCTATGTTGGGCAGGGTTGGGTTGGGCAAGAGTTTGGTTGGGTTGGGCACATCGCTTTTGTTCTCATGTAGGTTCCAGGAATCTTTTTTTTCGCATGCTTGCATCAGTTGTGGGGTGTCAAGAGGATGGCATTCATGAAATAAAGTCAACGTAGCCTATTTTGAAAAAAAAAGACGTTCTGGATGGACCTGTGCGACAACAAAGTTCACCCACTACGACATGATTGAATAGAGAACACGGACCCATTGTACTACCGTAAGTGACCTTTCCGCCCAACCAAAGAAACTACTTTCTGAACTAAACTTTCGTAACTTTTCAGCGTAACGCGTTGCAGTTAAAAACCAGAAGAAGCATTCAGTGAGAGAAAGCCTCTGTCACTAAGCGTAGAAAACTAGTCTCGTATTTTCAGAGTTAGCGGCCATCATGTAACTACAAACTTTCTAGTTAACAAAAACTATGTGTAAGAACTTTCTACGTATGGTGGCAAACCTTCCTCAGAGAGCTAGAATTTGTACAGTAAATATTTTCCCACCTGCGAGTGAGGCACAAATCAAATCGCACGGCAGCCTTAGAGAGATATTTCAGCGCTGATCCGCTACCGAATCGCTTCTGCACGAAATGAGATCTAACTTGTCCGATCACTACAACTTATTGTTAGGCAAATTTTGGAATGTCAAAGTTCAATTAAGTAGCGATAACGCCGCACCTTACTGATGAATGAACAGTGTCACGTGATCCTCTATGATGCAAATTTTTAGAAGACAGCCACGCGCTCAACGGGGAGAAAATTGTGGCGTCCTCGGCACTACCGGCAACGATTTGCTACAATATCGAAGTGAAATCTAGCCTGGATGTCATCCTTTTATTTTTTAGTTAGTTTAAAGGCACAGGGGCTCTTATGACCGGCTAGGTGGCATCATTATCGGCAGGTATGCCATCTATGTTGGGCAGGGTTGGGTTCGGCAAGAGTTTGGTTGGGTTGGGCGCATCGCTTTTGTTCTCATGTAGGTTCCAGGAATCTTTTTTTTCGCATGCTTGCATCAGTTGTGGGGTGTCAAGAGGATGGCATTCATGAAATAAAGTCAACGTAGCCTATTTTGAAAAAAAAAGACGTTCTAGATGGACCTGTGCGACAACAAACGCTGAAGTTCACCCACTACGACATGATTAAGTAGAGAACGGACCCGTTGTACTACCTTAAGTGACTTTTCCGCCGAACCAAAGAAACTACTTTCTGAACTAAATTAAACTTTCGTAACTTTTCAGCGTAACGCGTTGCAGTTAAAAACCAGAAGCATTCAGTGAGAGAAAGCCTCTGTAACTAAGCATAGAAAACTAGTCTCGTCTTTTCAGAGTTAGCGGCCATCATGTAACTACAAACTTTCTAGTTAACAAAAACTATGTGTAAGAACTTTCTACGTATGGTGGCAAACCTTCCTCAGAGAGCTAGAATTTGTACAGTAAATATTTTCCCACCTGCGAGTGAGGCACAAATCAAATCGCACGGCAGCCTTAGAGAGATATTTCAGCGCTGATCCGCTACCGAATCGCTTCTGCACGAATGAGGTTCAACTTGTCCGATCACTACAGCTTATTGTATGTGCGGCAAATTATTGGAATGTCAAAGTTCATGGTAGCAGCGATAACGCCGCACCTTAGTGATGAATGAACAGTGTCACGTGATCTTCAATGGTGCAAATTCTTGGAAAACGGCCACGCGCTCAACGGAGAGAAAATTGTGGCGTCCTCGGCACTACAGGCAACGATTTGCTACAATATCGAAGTGAAATCTAGCCAGGATGTCATCCTTATAATTTCTAGTTAGTTTAAAGGCACAGGGGCTCTTATGACCGGCTAGGTGGCATCATTATCGGCAGGTATGCCATCTATGTTGGGCAGGGTTGGGTTCGGCAAGAGTTTGGTTGGGTTGGGCGCATCGCTTTTGTTCTCATGTAGGTTCCAGGAATCTTTTTTTTCGCATGCTTGCATCAGTTGTGGGGTGTCAAGAGGATGGCATTCATGAAATAAAGTCAACGTATAGCCTATTTAAAAAAAAGACGTTCTAGATGGACCTGTGCGACAATAAACGCTGAAGTTCACCCACTACGACATGATTGAATAGAGAACGGACCCATTGTACTACCGTAAGTGACCTTTCCGCCCAACCAAAGAAACTACTTTCTGAACTAAACTTTCGTAACGTTTCAGCGTAACGCGTTGCAGTTAAAAACCAGAAGAAGCATTCAGTGATCGTGAGAGAAAGCCTCTGTCACTTAGCGTAGAAAACTAGTCTCGTCTTTTCAGAGTTAGCAGCCATCTAACTACAAACTTTCTAGTTAACAAAAACTATGTGTAAGGACTTTCTACGTATGGTGGCAAACCTTCCTCAGAGATCTAAAATTTGTACAGTAAATATTTTCTCACCTGCGAGTGAGGCACAAATCGCACGGCAGTCTTAGAGATATTTCAGCGCTGATCCGCTACCGAATCGCTTCTGCACGAATGAGGTTCAACTTGTCCAATCACTACAGCTTATTGTATGTGCGGCAAATTTTTGGAATGTCAAAGTTCATGGTAGCAGCGATAACGCCGCACCTTAGTGATGAACGAACAGTGTCACGTGATCTTCAAGGGTGCAAATTCTTGGAAGACAGCCACGCGCTCAACGGAGAGAAAATTGTGGCACTACAGGCAACGATTTGTTACAATATCGAAGTGAAATCTAGCCAGGATGTCATCCTTATAATTTCTAGTTAGTTTAAAGGCTCAGGGGCTCTTATGACCGGCTAGGTGGCATCATTATCGGCAGGTATGCCATCTATGTTGGGCAGGGTTGGGTTGGGCTGGGCCAGAGTTTGGTTGGGTTGGGCGCATCGCTTTTGTTCTCATGTAGGTTCCAGAATTTTTTTTTCGCATGCTTGCATCAGTTATGGGGTGTCAAGAGGATGGCATTCATGAAATAAAGTCAACGTAGCCTATTTTGAAAAAAAAAGACGTTCTAGATGGACCTGTGCGACAACAAACGCTGAAGTTCATCCACTACGACATGATTGAATAGAGAACGGACCCATTGTACTCCGATCGTCGAGGGGGGGGGGGTCCCAGGAAAAAAAACTATTACATTGTATGTAGCTTTATTTGGGGGGGACGTTGGAAAAATGGCCTCGGGGAGGGCCAAGTAAAACATTTTTTAAGCCGACCCTTTCACGACCGACCCCCTCCCTCGGTAAATATCGTACAGTCCCTGACTTATGGATGAAAACAACAGTGTCATGTTATCTTCAAATGCACGGTGCAAATTCCCTTTTTCGTGTATGGCCATACTGACTGGGTTTTATGAATGACGTTCGCACGCGCACTGATTTTCGCCGGTTTTCAACAACAAATTTGAGAAAAATGTGCCGTCCTCCGAACTACTGGCAAAGATTTACTGTATTGCCGAGGTGGCATCTAGCCTGGGTGCCTACCTTGTTAGTTTACCGGGCTTCTATGCCCCCCGGCTAGGTGGCATCATTATCGACTGATATGCCGTCAACGATGTTGGACAGGGACAAGGGTTTGGTTGGGTTGGGCCGTACACTTTTAAGTGATGTAACCGCAGACTGGCGGGAAAGTCAAATGGGAGGTCAAAATGGTCTTTACAACATTAACAATTCTAAGTACTTGACGGAAGTGTGAAATCCTCCATTCTTCTTAAATGATGATCCACCAGCACAATTAGTTTTATTGAACAGTCAACAGGTACAAAGTTTACCTCATTTTCTATTTTTAGCTCCATGCTACAATGTACCATGTAAGTTCCATGCTACGTTGTACCATGTACGACTGTCAAACAATAAAGTTCATTTATTCATATGTGTTGTTGTATGGACACCATGGCCAGTAGAAAATGCTCGTACAGAATCATCAAGAAATTCACGATAATGAATAAAACAGGAAATTCACAACAACTCTAATTGCTTTACATAGATGTGAAACCTTAGAGTTCAGTTGTTTCTTTTGAGATGATATCACATTTGTAACTACCATTCTTTGCCATGGCTTACTACATGTACATGTACATGTTTATGGTTTATTCATTCACACATTTTCATATACATGCATGTTTGAAAGTCATTGCAGCCTCAGGGCTGAATTGTCGACTCTTCCCACATCTTAAAATACTTTTCAAAAGGTTCTACTTCAGTATGTGAACTCAAAAATACATAATATAGTTAAAACAGTGATCGTCAATGAACGGTCAAAATCTGTACAATTATAAAGCTTTCATTGTTCAACAACTTGGTCACGTAATAGATCGGGCTCTTACAGTTCGAGCTTTGAAAGTCTGTAGTAGCTGTTTACTGGACCCAGCCAGATACAATGTATGACTTAACGGCGTGGAGGTAACGCCGGGAAGTCATATATCTGGCTTATTTCCGAAGGTGCTGACTTCAGTTCTCCCGGCGCCACTCAGGGTCTTCCTGCAGCTGCACCTGGCTGAACTCTGACTCCTCGTCAATCTCCGGTTCTGACGTGCCTGAAGGAACCACGAAAAGTCAATCTCTTCCCACCCACAATGCACTATTTATGCTTTAGTTATTTGAAGGATTTGCCGTCTTTTCAGCATGCAGTGGGAGATGAAGTGTCCAACGTTTTGGTACATAAAAGGATTGGTTTTCTGGCAGCAGATATAGAGGTGACACATCAATCATGTTACGCTGAACCTTATTAAGATGCAAGGAAATATGTAGCCATATACATGGCAACGACTAAAGATACAGCATCTATGATTTTACTACACTCGATATACTGTCAGTGAGCAAGATGTGACGTACAAATCTCGTGGAAAATGTCACACAGACACGCTCTTATTCTGACTGGGCAAACACAAAGGATAGGGTTTAGAGCAAGGTCGAAATATCTGGTAAAATAGAACTGTTGAAAAATTAATGTCCACCATCTCACCGTTCAAGCTGAGTTTAGCCAGCCGCTGCAGAACATCCTCCACTTCATCGTTGCGCTGTACAAAGTCGCAGCTGTCAGGATGGTAGCCGCCATTTTCGATGCAGTACCGCAGAAACCTAATGACATGTAGCCAAACGAACGTTAAAGACAACCGTTTCTATACAACGAAGAAATAAAAAGTAGCTTCCTGAATGGGAACTGGGCTTTTCCTTTCAAGAATGCAACATCAAGTGTTCTCATTTGTCCTTGTATTATTAAGATACATTCGGTACTGTAACAGTATTTGGATAGAAAGCTGGAACTTACCAATTGAATTAGATGTGTCGCAATACATCAAATTTAAAGATGGTTATTCTACACCATCTATGATAGTAGGTTTTAAATCAGTTTCCTAATGGTAATCCATAAACCGCGAGTAGCTACCGTTGATTTTATAATTTATGTAACGTCAAGACGTATACTATTTCATGCAAGGCACTTGTACGACAGAACCTCCTTTCTTCCAATAGTACTTGGCATCACCTAATCTGACTCCATATTTGGGGGTCAGTTTGAATGTTAAGCGCGATTAATATGTCCTTCCTGACACTTTGGCGATTTCTTTTAATCAAATGTGATTTTAAGACATTATGAAAACCCACCTGCCCCAGTGTTCGTCTCGATTGAGTGTGTACGGGTTTCCCACCACAATTAGCAGGGCCTTGGCTCTGGTGATGGCCACGTTGAAGCGCTGGATCAAAATGTCAAAATCATTTAGTAATCAGTAAATGTAGAATCTTTTAGCAAGACATTTTATGATTTAGGGCTTGTGCTAAACGTGTTAGAATGTTTAAAGGAAAACCATGAAGGTTCAAGATAAATAAGAAATAAAGAATTTTGGTGCAGAAAATACTGCTGACAGGCTAGAAACTAAAAACAGAGACAAACTGAAAATGAAGCAAAAAATGGTGCAGACATGTCATATCTTATAGCTAAGATAACCTATGATTGAATCTGTTGAACCTGTAAAATTGAACTTTTGTGCTGTTCTCACGCGTAAATGCACGTGTATGTCTGTGTTGGGTGGAGTGGATGTACCTTAGGATTGTTAAGGAATCCCAGGTTGTAGTCCTTGTCCATCTTGAGGTACTCCTGCCGGGTGCTCCTGACGGTGGAGACGATGATGACCAGCCTCTCCTGGCCCTGGAACTCCTCAACAGAACCCACCTTGATCTCCGAGTGGTGCTGCAGCTTCAAGGCATGCTGGATCTTTTGGACCTAAGACGTTAGTGTGAATCTTGGTTAGTACAACGAAAAAACGATCAGCCTTTCGATCATGTCATCATTTACAATCTATCTTATAAAACCATATTATAAGGTAGAACTTAGTGTAGAAATGTCAAATTATGAATTGTAAACAGCACCTGTCTGCGGTAGGGAGAGATGATACCGATGTCCCTCTTGGTGACACGGATGCCCCCGCGGCTGGTCAGAAGCTCATGGACGTAGTCCAGCACTGTGGCGACTTCTCTGGCGTTAAAGAAGGACGGACTGTTCCCCTCTCTCTCGTCCGTCCCTTCCACACCGTGGAAAATCACTGGGAAATTTCTCTTCGACAGGTTTTCCCAACGGCAAAAGGATTCCCTCACCAACGGGTCAGCATAAACCTGAAAGTCACATATGATATGAATGCGGTAAGAGGTAACATCTGTACTCTGTATAGCCGGTATAACGCAACACGCCAGCATTTTCGCAAATGAAGAAACAGTGATTTCATTCAGTCCACAGAATTTTGAGACTAGAAGTTATATCAGCAAAGACAATCACTCTGACCAAGTTTGGGAGGATGTGGCCTTGATTTATTTCAACTCTTGCCTCAAATATCTAAATTTGAGGCAAACTTCATTTACCGCACCTCCAGTTCTCCGTCGTAGAACATGCTGTTGGGCTCCTTCAGGATGGCGGGGTGAGACCGGTAGTTCCGGACCAGTTTGGTCAGCACGCGTGAGTCGTACTGTCCGTCAGGACCGCGCTGGTACAGGGGGCACTGCGTCATCAGCCGCTCCAACAGGGACATGGCTGGGGATGAACATACATGAACGGCTTAAGATCAACACCATCATTATAGTTAATCATACAAATATTATAAAACATAGTCAAGAATTTCACTACAATATATTGATTCAGCTATCTAAGCTTACAGTAGGAACTACATTGTTAGCTCGGTTTTTGGCGACGCCTCATGGGCGAGCCAAATGGTACAGTATTGTGTACACTCAGGGGATGGTAGGAGTGATATACTGAACTGTGCTGTACTATATCTGACTAGACTTAACAGGTAACAAGGTACTTGTATACTTTCCTTATCATAAAATATTATATACTGTATATCATCTGCACCAGTATACGAATAAACATCTATAGTCATCAGCTTCATTGCATCTGAACAGGTACTTATATATCATTATTATAAAAGTATACTATGTCCTATCATGAAAGTTCATCTGTGTTGGTAGTTACATGTTTAAAGTTAAGACTTTTGATCCAACACAAAAAATTCTCTCACCTAGAGCTTTCGACCAGTCACTCTGGCCTTCCTCAGTAGACTGACCCAGTGAAGCTTGTCACGTGGCTTCTTTGAAGTGTGACGTCAACACTGGGTCAAAGGTATCTGGTAGACGATGTCGGCCCCCGTCGCGGTTCAATGTAGGATGATGGGCCCTGATGTAAATGGCTTCCTTCACCCCTCTCAAGAAATAGTCTTGTTCAGAGTCTAAAATCCTTACATTGGGGAAACAGAGAGGTCTCTAAAAGCCAGGTTTCAAGAACATACACGGCCTAGCTCTGCCAGTTCAGAGGTGTCTCAACACATTCATATAGAGTCACCCGGACACTGTGTTTCACTTGACACTGTAAGGATTTTAGACTCTGAACAAGACTATTTCTTGAGAGGGGTGAAGGAAGCCATTTACATCAGGGCCCATCATCCTACATTGAACCGCGACGGGGGCCGACATCGTCTACCAGATACCTTTGACCCAGTGTTGACGTCACACTTCAAAGAAGCCACGTGACAAGCTTCACTGGGTCAGTCTACTGAGGAAGGCCAGAGTGACTGGTCGAAAGCTCTAGGTGAGAGAATTTTTTGTGTTGGATCAAAAGTCTTAACTTTAAACATACTATGTCCTGATGTGATTAACGTTACTGATGTGAGCCCCCAGCTGGTCGAGTTCCCTTTGCACAATTCCACTGTTATGCCCGATGTTAGTGCTGCCTCGATTTCACTTAAATGAAGTCTACTGATGAGGATATTTGTGCTGACGGTGCCATACATTGAACACAAACCCTACCAACAACTTCCGTCGCCATGGCAATGTACTTTTCATTGCCAGTCTTGTTGGTTTTTCAGTCAATTCTCAACCGTCTAATTGTCACAGGATCTTTAAACATCTAGTTAAGACCCTTACGATGAAAATATTCTGGTATAACCGGAACGTTACGTTGTACTCGTCCTTGCATATTGGAGGACATTTGTCTTACCAAGTCCATGTTTGATGGCCACAGGAGACCTGAGCACGGGACCCAGCTGTTTCGGGTCGCCAGCCAACACGAGCTGCCCACAGGATTCCGGAGACAGCAGTCCGGCCACCGGAATGACGGCTTCCGGCTCCACGGCGTGTCCGGACTCGTCGATGAAGGCGTGGGTGAAGTGACCGGGAGGGAAGCTCGCTGACACAAGCCTGTAGGAGATATGTTTAGATGGTAATAACAAGTCTTTAATACATCTGAAGTAGGTTTATTTATCACACAACGTTGTTAGTGAAACAGAAGATTGTTAGTGATTGTTTTTCTTACGCCTCTCGACCCCCTACCCCCCCTCAAAAAATGTCACAGAGGGTACAAAATGTAGAACTTTCACCGGCTTTCTCTCGTCTCTACTTAAAGATCCATGAGGAGAAGGCAGTTAACGTTCTACACGATTATTACAACATAATGGAGGGGAGGTGTATTCGCTTATCACGAAAGTACGCCCCGGTCACATTTCAAATGCCGTACGACAGGTTCAAGACAGAAAATTGACGTCAATCTTGGAGGCAGTCGAGGATGTGTCGTACGTAACTTCAGCTGCCCTGTGCCGGAAGAGGTTGTCATAGATCCTTATCGGGGGTCAATTTTGTGATCCCCCGACAAAATATTGTACTACCAAGTGTGCCCGCCCTTTCATGTCACTCACCTCCCCGCGGTAACCAGTGTGGTGACGACGATGCGGTACTTTTCCATGATGTCTTCTTTACTTGGGAAGTAAATCTCATTACGCGAGTCATAGTTACAGCACTTGGCGTCCTGGGAAATAAAAAAATGTCTTGCAAATGACAATTTGTATTTCTCTTTCACTTATTATTTAAGGAGCCGGCCTTGTAGAGGAACTACATGTACTTCGTTTCTGTTGCCGGCAGGCTCCCCCAGATTTGTTCTTTTAAATCCGTAAAGCTGAATAAATGAATAAAATAGAATATTAGTATCAGGGAATTCTGGTGGAATCTGTTGTACCTTCAGATCTTGAGGTAGGCTGTCCCACCGACGGGAAACGGCGTTCATCCTGAAAAGGGACGACTTGAACTGGGACTGCTTGATGAGGCGCTGAGCCAGCAGGTCCGCCGCGCTGTTGGAGGGCGCACAGGCCAGAATCACGCTTCCGTGGTCCAGAGTGTAGACCTGAAATACAGAGGTACTGCTTATAGATATGACATCGCTCTGGGTACGCTGTAATTATGACATGTGTGGTTTTAGACGACAACATTCACCTTTTCACAGTAGAAAGGACCTTAATAATGTTACGACATTTCCCTTCAAACTGTATTGACTTTAGGATCTACTTAATTAAAGTACTAAATAATTCAAACCTGAATAATTTTGTCAAGACATAGCAGGAACCTTACGACTGTGTACCTGTTTGATGGCCTCCACGGTTGTCATGGTCTTGCCCGTTCCCGGAGGTCCGAAGATGAGGTACGGGGCGGGGCGGGAGGTGCCGGCCACGATGTGCCGAACAGCTCGGTTCTGCTCCTCGTTCTCTCGCAGCATCCGGTCGAAGAAGCTGGAAAAACACATGTGTATCATCCATTCACGTTGGATTTTCACGTCACAGTTACGTGGGTGAATGGAGGCCAATGTTACTTATGGTGGTTTGTCATGAAAGAGAATTCAGTACCTGAAACTTTCGTCCGGATCCCTGATGTCCTCAAAGAGCCCCACGCCCGAGTGTTTGGGAAACAGCACATGCTCCATCATGGCTTTTCTGGGCGCTTCTTGGACGGCACGATGCTGCAGACGCAGGGGCAGGCGACCGAAGGTGAACTGTACATCAACCTTCATCCCCGTCATGAACTTACTCACGAGCCTACAAAGGAAAAGAAGAACCTCGAGTACTGACGATATGGACGTATGTGCTATGCAGAGATAGTGCGATTAAACGCTCTACCTGAAATACATACACTAACATAACCGGTTGCTACCGCTAGGGAACGCCTTAACCAATATCTATGTAGAGCCTTGAGCGTTTAAAAAAGTACGGAACTTGAGTCTATGCCACGTTCAGTTTTACCATGAACAGACACCAAGCAGATAAACCATTCTTATAACCACTATATTATGCGTTACAGATACAGATAGTCATCGCTCTGGGTATTGCGAAGGTGTGAAACGTACTGGCTATGGAAGCCAAGCTTGACCTCCAGCAGCTCAGTGTGGTGGACATAGCCCTTGTAACGGGTTCTTCCAGCTTGGCTGCCGAATCGCTCTTGAACAAATAGATGGTCACCTTTCAACACAGAGGGTCGGTTCTCTGCCAATCCTGGAACCTGATGTAGAAACGACAACACTATCAAATCAAATTTCCATAAACTCTCTATGCAACGTTTTGAATACATCTCGAGAACGTTGCCAATGTTAGCTTGAGTTCACCTTATTTAACTTTTCTGCTAATCCAAATTGTTGTACGTTGTTGCTTTATTTGTATTTATTTTATATTATTGGACTCTAGCAAGGCCAGTGAATATGGCACCACTAAAGGAGATCTAAATAAGACCTAAAACTAAACCAAGCATCTAAAATAAGTACCGTGAGTCTTAGTAGCCTGGGATTAGTGTCCTTCTGCAGCGGCACGTTGTCCATGTTGTACCGCTGGATGTCCACCTCCATCTGTATCTCCTCCGTGTGCAGCAGTTTGCCGAACCGGCCGCTGTAACCTGAGAACGTCAGGGCACCGGACAGCTCTCCGCTAATGTCAACAACACAAAGTCAGCCTTCAAAATGTCATTATAACGAAGTTCATTGTGAAAAAATGTGATTCAATGTTATTTTTGGTAAATAACTAAGGCATGTAAACCCCACCCCCGACGTCTCCCTGCGAGGCCGCTAGGAGAACATGGTTCTCCCTCTTTCGGTCACTTCCGTCCAGTCTTCTGTCGTGCTAGTGTACACTCTATCTATCTAGCTATCTATCTATCTATAGCTACCTATCTATCTATGATAAATTAGATGTTTCGATGTTGCTGAAAGAAATCAATGGGAAGGTCCTAAGAAATATTACAAAAACAGAAAAGCTTACGGTACCTTAACATGTCTGACCCTCGTCCCCTCAGCTGCCAGCGAAGGTCTGGCGGGATGTCGTAAAAGCCGACAGGATCCATCACTAACCCGTCTCTCTGTGGACTGAAATTAAACAAGTAATTGCAAAAGTGAATACGTGTTTCTCTTTAGGCCTGCGTTTGGTTTGACTGTTTTTCGGCGTTCCAAATATTTAGGAAATTATAGTATTTTCATTCTTACTTCTGAATTGTACGTTTATCAGTTTTTGTTATCATTATTTTGATTTGTCTACCTTGGTCTTTGTACACATTTCTGTTACATTATCTTGAATCATATTTTTGTTCAATGGTGCCGTTGATATGAGCTATTTCGCATGAGTGCGACACCACTGTATTGTACTGTACTGTATTGTATTGTTTAAATGTCGCAATAAAAATGACAAATGTCGATTCTTACGGGTCGGGTCTCACTCCTTCGAGCTCTAGAGTTCCCCGTGCGACCCGGGAGACCCTCGGCGGAGGCTTGTAGGGCTCGGTAGGCGCCAGGGCGCTGAGGAGATCGTCACTTATCCCGGCGGACAGGAACCTGGCGATGTGGAAGTTCTTATTGTCCACTCGGCGACAGAAGTGGAAGATGACAGGGACAAAGTGGCGGGTGTATCCGCGGATGGGGCGGACCTGCAGGTTTATGTCATATTCCTCTCCTGGAAAATAGGGGAAAAGTCAGTTTCACCTTGTCAACTAGTGTTTCGGCTAGCAATGGCTCGACGAGCTTCTGTGCATGTTACACTTCGTCGATAAAAAAGTAAAAAATGCATAATCAAAAGGACCACAATTTGACTCAACTATTGGTTAACGTTTACGTAGCGTGGAAAAATAATAACAATATGGATTTTGAAGTTTAGAGACATTTTACCGCCAGAAAAAGAGTTCGAGACTGGTAAACTAAACTAGACAAATTCTTGTAATATTTGTTTGCTTGCATTGGTTAGCCAGTAGCCAACCAACGGTCCAACACACAAATGTTCCCGCTAATACTCGTACGTACCTGGCCCCAGTAGGTGTTCCCCCAAACCACTAGTACTTGCCACGTGATCTTCGTCCGTTAGAACGAACTGCGGCTTCCTCCACAACATCTCACATCCCAGAAACCGTACACTGTAACGCCCAGACGTGTTCTTGACCGTCAGACGTGTGTCGAAGGTGGTGCGCCTCTGGAGGGGGATGTCGATGTGGCCATTCTGTCCGTCCTGTGCGCAGCTGACTTCGACTTTGAACTTGTTCTTCACCAAGACATCCCTGTAAGGAGAGAATAAACACAAATATCATGAGCGTTAAGATGTTATGTGTCACTAGCCATACAAAGACACCTGTTTGTTTGTTTGCACGCTGTGCAATGCAGTGGTAATGTGTGTGTGTGTGTGTGTGTGTGTGTGTGTGTGTGTGTGTGTGATTGTCCCCGTTACCTGTGGTTCCTTATCCATCCGAGCAGTTTTTGTTCCCGGAGGCCAGGATCATCAGGAAGGGCTGTGTTTGTGGCTCCTTGCGTCTCCACCTGGGACTGCAGGCTGCGCAGCCCGAGATGCTGGTCTACCGCTGTGGTCCCCCTGGCCACCAGGAACTCTCCCGTGCCGATGATGACGTTCCCTGAGCACCCAATCTGAACCTGTCGGCGGAAGGAGACATTTAAGAAAATTCATGCCAGAAAAAAACACAACTTCTCTGCAGCCAACTAAAAATTTTGGGAGATCGCTGTTGTTTATTCATATACTGACTCAGAGGTAACTGAACACACGTACACTGTGTACTCCGTACAATGAACCATACATATCCACTGAATCATACAATAAAACGCACACTGGGTAGGTACTGGGGCCGCTTCAGCTGTTACATGTCCGAATAGGCGTTCCAGTACGAAGATACTGTAGATAGCGCAAAGGCCGACGGGAGTAGAACAGGTTTCGCAATAGTCGAACGCGTTCGCGTACCCGCTACTCGAATCGATAGAACCGCAAGTACTAAAGGAAGCTAACTTCAAAAAGATCTGCATCACACCCGAAGTAACCTATAGATAATAGATAGTATCAAGATTTTCGTTGTGATATTTCGCAGAAAATAGGGGCTTTAGAAATGGCATTTCGTACCTAACCAAGCTAAAGCGTTCGGAAGTCGCTGTTCGGCTCTAGCTTGGCAATCTTCGGGAGACGTCGGTATCTGTCCTTGGTTCGTATGATTCTTTGGAATCCTCGTCAGGTTGTGGACCGAGTTCGCGTGTGTGTTCAATGTATGATTCTTGGAAATCTTTAAACGGACCGAGTTCATAGTGTTAATGTGTTGAGTGTATGCTTTTCGGGAATCTTTCAACGGACCAAGTTCACGGTGTTAAGGGATCTAACGTTATATCTGTATCTGTATCTGTATAGCCGCTATAACCGCCCTTCGGCGTAACACACCAGTTTCGCAGGCACGCGGCGCGGCGGCAGCTGGCTACATTACACCGAACGATCGACCTGTTACACCTAACCTTTGAACGTCTAACTCTAGATATTGTTTAAAACTATCTAATGACGATGCCTCTACTGTACTTGGTGGCAGCGAATTCCACTCTACGATAGTTCTAGGAAAAATGAGTTTTTGAACACCTCAATCCTTGGTTGATAGCTCTGGTACTTGAAGACTCTATGTGACTATGAGATGGCAACGGAATGAGTGAGTAGACAGTCAGTGTGTGTTATAGCATACGCAAAACAGTCAAGTTGTAAAATAGTTTTTAATGGTTCACAAAACAATATAACGTTAGATTTAGTGATGTAACCGCAGCCTGACGGGAAGGTCGAATTGGAGGTTGAAACTTTAGAAAGAGAGTAACCTCCTTGCCGGTTATGTCAAAGATGTTAGAGACAAGAGTTACATCTTCTTAAACGAGGCAAGTATTACATTATGTGGCAATACCTAAGTAGTACAACTGCATTTTCATTCCCTTAATTAACCCTCAAACCACCGTAGGTTTTTTGCGACGAATCTTACCATATGGGGTCAAAATTGACCCCATAATGTTTTGCACGAATACGGTTTTAAGTTTGAAGAATTGATGTTATACCTATTTTAGTCTTTAGATCTGGCTGAAGAAGCAGAAGAAAGAGAACTGTCTGACGAGCTTGGGACGGAGGATTCGACAGAAGACGCCTGTAAGTTTGAAAGCTCAGGCAGTTTAAGGCCTGTGACAGTTTCTATCGAACTCAGTGACCGCAGGTAACCCCGAGGGAACGTGACGTCGTTAGAATAGTCCAATGCTATAGTGTAACATTACATTGTCAAAACAGGAAATTACAATACAAGCAACACGCTAATTACTTACAGGAATCCTCGTAAATGTTGATAGTTACAGAAATTGTCAAGTATTTATCAAATAATGATAAAATTAGACGCCGTTAACAAATAAGGGGACCCCGCGGAAGCGGCATAATGGTACAGCCCGAACGTTCGAACACGTTCGAACCCCCGGGTGGCGGGAAAACAGGGACTGACGCCCGGAGTTGACAGCGGAACGTGTATTCCAGCTTTAAATGCTATTTCCTCGGTCGAAATCGCATTATTGATAAAAAAAGTAGTTATTTTGTAAGTATTATAGTTTGCAGATAAATGTTATCCAAGGGTATTTTACCGCAGAAGGATAATATTTTAGTAAGAGCAATGTTTCAGTGAAAAAATAGAAAAAAATCACTGTTTTTAATGTTTTGGCCCAAAAAAAATCATTTTACCGTTACATAAAACAAAATACCCATGGACAGATTAATTCCGTTTTAAATAAGGTCTTATCTTGTAAAAAAATCAAGGCTAAAATCCCTGTATCCGCAAAGGAATTGATACATCAAGAAAACAGCACTATTTTTAACCAAAAAGCTTTATTTTTAACCCAAAATTATTGTACATCAAATGAGTTTGCATATGTGTTTTATATGTACCGTATAGCTTTAACTGTGTGTGAAGTTTCGTGATGATACGGTCATGCGTTTAAAATTTACAAGCATAGACATGTTTTACCACCAACTAGCCCGGTGTCACAGGCCTTAAACTACCTGAGAGTGCCTAATTTGTTACCGGTTTCTGAACTGTGGAGAAGAATCTAGGAACTTCACATCGATTTTACTTTAAGTCAATCATCCCTTCATGATTGGTCCGTACACGTGACGGAGCTAGAGGTAACCATGATTTGATCATCATGTCCTGACTATGTGTACAGTATAGTTAAAGAATTGTGGCGGCATAGATGTGACAGAAATATCCTGTGGGCGACAATTCAACTCTATCTTTCTTCTGTACCTTGCAGGTGCACCATGGGTCCCATGGGATGACGTTGCTCGTGGTTATGAGGCAGCGCGAGGTGGTTAGTAAAACATTTCTA
Organism: Branchiostoma floridae x Branchiostoma japonicum; assembly: GCA_013266295.2. Taxonomy (NCBI): domain Eukaryota; kingdom Metazoa; phylum Chordata; class Leptocardii; order Amphioxiformes; family Branchiostomatidae; genus Branchiostoma; species Branchiostoma floridae x Branchiostoma japonicum. The sequence continues at coordinate 14,599,459 of CM023825.1, forward strand.
TTATCATAAATTTCATGAAGATGATGTTGTGTATTGTGTATATACATATCATAGATAACATGTGTACTCACTTAATTCTACAGCTGATGCTGTAAGATGTATATGTTTTACCTTACATCATAGAACTACTGAACCACAGTGAGACACAATACTGCCCTCGACCATTTGTTTCGCCCTAAACTTAGCCTTACAGTTGCGCTTATAGTGTTTTTTTGGCGACGCCTCAGGGGGGAGCCTAATGGTTCAGTAGTATGTGCAGTTTGAAAGAATTCTATGAATTGTACAGGAATTTCATCCACAGGAATGGAATGTCCAGAGGAATGTCTCACAGCTCTGGAATTTTGCTGACCCAAGTGATTATTTCATACACAAGCGAGATCGTAGGCTTAAACAATTGCCTTTCTATAACTCCAGCCAGAAAACGAAGCTATCTCGTTGCTGGGCCTAATTCACCATTATTTCAGATTGTTAGTGTTATCATAATCATTGTTATTTTTATTATCGTCATTACTACCTTCTAAAATCAACGCCCCATTTATTACTCAAAACATGGAACCTCTCCACATTTGCTTTCAAACCCCGGTAAATCAGTCCAGGTAGAAACTTTACAGAAGTTAGATTCCTTTTTATACGTTGTATAACGTTATTCACTGTATAACAGTCCGTTTACATTGTATACGCAGTCACAATTTCTCCTATTGTTATTGTCTCATGTGTTAATAGGTATCAGTATGATTCCAGTTGGACACTACAGGCATTTAAAAACGAATTTGTAGATTCGTAGACTGTTGGCTCTATTTAAGATGAACTCATATTCCTATCATTCTAGGCCCGAGGTAGCCTGTGTTACACAATCTTTGGCCCTCTCGCTTGCGGGCATTCACCTCTAATATAAGTCGATATATGTAACTGGTCAATATATGTAAATGTTTCTAATGCTATGTACTAAGGCACGTGTCAAGGTGAAAATGGTAAGCATCTCTAATGCTTTCGAATTGTAGATCAACATAACTAGTCTACAATGCTGTTTCATTATTTGTACGTGTTACAAATGTGCAATAAAATGGAAACCGGTCATCACAGCCTCCAACACATGGTAACAGACAGTTTTCTGACAATGATAATGGTCCATGTTAAAACATATATGCATAAATAAACATGATTAGTTTTCTAACAATGATAATGGTCCGTGTTAGCACATGTATGCATAAATCAACATTACGGAGTGAGGCATTGGCCATCAAGCTCCTAGGGACTAGCGGATTGGCTATACAAGAAGCGTGATTTAGCCAGGCTAGGCTAGGACCCGCGGGATGTGACGATTACTCGCCCCTTCGCCATTCTGGATCCTCTGGATGTCGATCGTCTTCCCCAGCCCCAGTGGGTGTTCCTGTGGGGGGATCGATGATACCAGTTAGTGAGTCTGAGTGACTACTGATGGAAAAGAACATCTACTTAAAACGTCTAAAAATAAAGTAAGGAATGGCACATAAACATGCAATAAACTGTATATCCCATATTTGTCTCCTTGAGTAAATAATTATCACATAGACAAGTCATTTGCAACTACTTGAAGTTTTTCGTTTTCACTGCGTTCCTCCCAAAGTATTCACAAAACCTGTACGAAAGTACAACCGAAACAATTATAGTCACATTGGACAAACTTACCGCCGTCAATGTTCAAAGCATCCAGTCGCTGAAGCACGTCCTCAACTTCTTCTCTCTCACTAGGAACGTCGCACCCTTCGGGGTGAACACCGCCCTTCTCTTTACAAAACAGCAGGAAGCTGATATAGAAAGGCAGGTAGCGGTAATTTTAATCAAACTTTAACCAGTCATAATTCCGTGTACGGCTCTGAACTACAAACTCTGATATTCCATTATCTCCAAACATTTCGACATGGACTTGAGTTTGGGCGTGGGACTGTGCGGATTATATCAGCAAAATAAACACAATAAACAAAATAAACACAGCAATATAGTCGTTGCATGTGATGTCAGAACCGGACTGAATCTACCTGGAAGGTTCAAACCTATGCATTGGGTTAATTACGTGGCTTAGATTATCATGACGTCATAGTCACGTGGGTGCAAACACCCCAAGGTCTGGCCACATACCTTTTCCAGTTGACGTCACGCATTAAGGGGTACGGGTTTCCCACCACAATCAGCAGGGCCTTGGCTCTGGTGATGGCCACGTTGAAGCGCTGGGTCAAGGTATTAGAAGAATTTAATGAAAAACAGATAAAAAAAGCACAATTCTTTGGGAGTACAAATTGAACAACCAAAGGTTGACGCCATAAGACCATCACGGTAGCAATCAGGCACACCAAATGCTACCAAAGTTGGACATTCTAGTAAGTAATCCTCCGTTTTGGAGTGATGATTAAAGAAACCCTTTTTCGCCGCTTTAAATAAAACTTTACCTACCTTAGGATTGTTGAGGAATCCCAGGTTGTAGTCCTTGTCCATCTTGAGATATTCCTTCCTGGTGCTCCTGACGGTGGAGACGATGATGACCAGCCTCTCCTGGCCCTGGAACTCCTCAACAGATCCCACCTTGATCTCACCGCGATGTCTCAGTTTCAGGGCCTGTTTGATCTTCTGCACCTGATGCAATAACATTTCCTTTGTCAGACATTTGTGTTCTAATTCGTCCAAAATTGGTACAAATCTAATTTCATTGATTGTTGAAGGTATGATATCATGATACAGATAGAAGAACTTTTCATTTTCCTCGTCAAAATGTTATTTCAAGTTTGATTCGACTGGGAAGTTTAATTGGATATCAAAATATTGTATTCCTTACTCCATCTCCATATGGTCATTGGAAAACGCAATGAGTGCCAATAGACATTCAAATTGTGCCATTGCAACAATTACGATATAGATAGAGATATTGGGCTTCGCTAAAAGGTGTACTGAACTTTTTTTTAGTTTTACTACTCGTACAGATGAGGGAGGAGAGAATCATATAATTTACTTGTCTACGATACGGCGAGATGATGCCGATGTGGTCCTCTTTGACCCGGATTCCCCCGCGCTTCTGCAGCAGCTTTTCCACGTACTCGACCACGGCGGCGACCTCCAGCACGTTAAAGAAGGACGGGCTGCTCCCCTCCCGCTCGTCCACGCCTTCTACCCCGTGGAAGATCACCGGGAAGTTCTTCTTCGGCAGCTCATCCCACTGGCAGAACGCCTCGCGAACCATCTCGTCGGCGTGCACCTGTTTTTTTGTAGAACAATTATCATATTATTCTCAACTTTAAGCGCTACAGGACCGCGAAAAGAACTGTAGAAAGAAACAAAGCAGCAACAAGAAACAAAGAAAGGAACAAATAGGGATGCATTGCACATGGACATATCTAATTCAAGAAAAAACAGCATTTTCTTGCTCTCGGAGTCCAGCTATCAGATAACAGTGACAGCCAAAACTAAATCAGAAAGCAACACAGCATGAATACGGTATGGCCTCCGTTTCACAGCGTCCAAAAACAAACAAAAAAAATCATCTCAATAAAGAGAAAATGCGAGACCACCATTAGAGGCGTCCCGAAAAACATAAAACGCCAGTCACTGCCTACGAAGTAGGTTATGACTTACGAATATAGTTGCTGGAAATTGCATTTAAAATCAAGCAACACAGCAATTGGACAAAACAAGGAAGTTTCTAGTCTGGTTATCAAACCCTTTTTTAGCTGCTGAGTCTCTTTCGTCCTCTCCGAAAGAGACTCGTCAGCTAAAATAGGTTTGTAAACCAGGCTAGGAAGTTTCTTAAACTGCATGATTTCCAAGGGTGTTCATCCCTCTTTTACCTCCAGTTCCCCGTCATAGAACATGTAGTTTGGCTTTTCCAGGATGGCGGGGTGAGACCGGTAGTTCCGGACCAGTTTGGTCAGCACCCGTGAGTCGTACTGTCCGTCAGGACCGCGCTGGTACAGGTCGCACTGCGTCATCAGCCGCTCCAACAGGGACATGGCTGCAAAAGTTTTAGTTTCCTAATTATTGATCTACATTCGAGACGAACCACATGCTGGAGCACACAGAGAGAATGGATATGCTGTCAGAAGATAAGTAAACCGGTCCTGTTTGTTTTGCAACGTTTTGCAACGGTGCTGTATCAATCGTTTAAGGCACGTTCTCAAAACTGATAAATCAATAGCGATGCGCTTATCTTGTCTTAATCACTGCCTGTACATTGACAACAGGAAAAAGTGGAAAATCAAAGTAGACACATGTGCACAGAAAAGTAACAAACTAACTCAGATGTCAAAAGGTAATGGGACAAGGTCAAGTTTTGTGTGACTAGCATGTTCTGCGGTAGAGATTTATATCAGGCGGACAGAGAATAAGCACAATAAGGTAATGAGGAATGAATCAAACGACGCCTACCGAGACCATGCTCTATCGCAATAGGAGACCTGAGCACGGGACCCAGCTGTTTCGGGTCTCCAGCCAGCACGAGCTGACCGCCCTTCTCAGGGGACAACAATCCGGAGACCGGAATGACGGCTTCCGGCTCCACGGCGTGTCCGGACTCGTCGATGAAGACGTGAGTGAAGTGACCGGGCGGGAAGTTTGCAGAGGCAAGCCTGGAGATGTGAGATACATGATCAGCTCGTGAAGACACCAGTCTACTCATCACTGCCCTTGTGATGTAACATGGTATTCTTAGAGAACGTTATGAGTCGTGCACGTCAAAGATTGTCGATTACAGCAAGGGATCCTGTGTACGTTGTTGAAAACACAGGCGAATCACATTGCACTTTTAGCACTCTTCATCTTGATAGAGAAGAATTGCTTGATCATTTATTACATATGAAACAGTGTGTACTGTGTACCTACCTGCCAGCTGTCACTAATGTCGTCACAATGATGCGGTACTTCTGTACCAGCTCCTCCAGGCTGGGGTAGTACATCTGCCCAGAGGATGGGTCGTAGTTACAGCAGTTCGAGTCCTGCAGCGAAGAAGGAAAAAATCCAATATTTTTGCACATCATGTGGAAGTTTTGCCAATCGTGAATTGACCTAAATTTTATTTTAAGATTTATTTCTATCAATTCATTTCAAGAAGCGGGCCCTCAGTGTGACTTTTGAGGCCACTGCCATGCCGTGCCTTGAGATCCTCCGGCACTTCCCTCCAGACCCGCGAGGCGGCGTACATCCTGAAGAGCTGGGGTTTGAGCTGAGTAGTGGTGATGAGGCGCTGAGCCAGCAGGTCCGCCGCGCTGTTGGAGGGCGCACAGGCCAGAATCACGCTTTTGGTGTGTACTGTGTAAACCTGGTAGAATACAAAATGAACAAGAAATCGGAGATTTTAAACCTGCGGGGAGTATTTAGAGTTTTTGTGAATCTATTGGTACTTTCGACGGGCTGTACTAGCTATATATAGTAGCCGTAGGACACAAACCTTGGGTAACACCCCCTTCCAGTAACAGTTTCCTTATACATGTACATGTAGTTGCGTTTATGCCCGTCTTTCGTTGGATGTGGAAAGACCTTGTAAAAGTTTCGGCCGCCGATATCAAAGTTTGATGACGCACCTGTTTGATCGCCTCCACCACTGTCACGGTCTTCCCCGTCCCAGGTGGGCCGAACACGAGGTAAGGGGCGGGGCGGGAACTTCCGGCCACAATGCACCTCACCGCCCGACTCTGCTCTATGTTGTCTTCCAGGTTCCGGTCATAAAACCTACACAAATAATAAAAAAGCTAACATTAGTTATGAAATATAAAAAAATTTGACTCACCGAATTTTGGCTGTCACACTAGAATTGATTATGCAATTCGAACCCAACGAATGGGGCGTTACTCAAGAAGTTTGATTCAACTAATACTTGTTCATCAGAAAAAAAAACAACTTCCGTTCGTTCCCGTACCTGAGCCGCATGCCCGGGTCACTTGATGTGCGGGGTGTTTGAAGATATGCCTCGTCCGGGAACAGGACGCCCCGTAGCGACGGCTTGGAGCCCACCAGCTGCATGGAGCGGTGTTGCAGCCGCAGCGGCAAGCGGTTAAACGTAAACTGCACGTCGAACGTCATTCCCTGGATGAAGTTGTCCAACAACCTTTGAGATGTACGAAAAGTGCGGTAAGAGTTTCGTCTCAAAGCAGCATCCACTAGCAGACATCTCCACGCATAACTCATGAGTATTTTTGTTGAAAAAATGTTTCCTTTGATATATCTTAAGAACATGTGCGTTTCTGCAATTCCAAATGACTACATCATATACACAGTGCAGCGTTGCCATACATCCTGCTATTTTTTTCTGTGCAACGACAAGGATCGCAAATTAGTAAGTGAAGTCTGTCATCTCTGAACGGAGAATGCCTTGTGAATGTTTTGTAAGTACACAATCTATTACCTGTTAGGTACTGCAAAGCTTTTGCCTGAATCAGACACGCTGAAATGAAATGAAAAGAAAGCAAAGAAACACGCGTGTTGCCATACTTCTGTCCGAAGCCAATCTTCACGCTCAGCATCTCCACGTAGTGTACGTAGCCCTTGTAGCGGACATCACCCGGCTGGTCCCCGAACCGCACCTGCACGAACAGGTGGTCCCCCTTCAGCACGGACGGGCGGTTTTCCGCCAGGCCTGGTACCTTCCAGAAAATGGGTGTACAAGGCACATAGTTATGTTTACTTTCGCAGAAGGAAAACATACTGTTTTTGCTAAGTTTCTTCTTCTTCTTCCTCTTCTTCTCCAAACAAACAAAAGTCAATGACATGGACCAGGCGTCTGTCACCATGGTAACTGGTGCTATAGCAGACACCCTGTGTTGTTGGGTTACATTTTGTAGCAGGACAGGGGGTCTGCTCACCATATGTTATATATGAATGTGTTTGAGAACCAATTAAGAGAGCAGTAGTTTGTTAGGCTAGACCTTGCGAAGGTGTGAAGGTAAACACACAAATGTTACATTACTAGTACTGTGGTTACTTTGGAGGGACAGAGGACCTTTAAATGTCTAAAAACACTCTAATTCACTGAAATGCAAATTAGGACACCAAGATGGCGGTGGACATAGCGATGACGTCACGTGAAAACGCCCCACATGTACGAACCTCCAGGCTCATGAGCCTGTTTTCCCTCCTCATGACCACTCCTCTCATGTCGTAACTCCTGATGTCCACCTCCATCTGTACCTCCTCTATGTGGAGCAGCGTACCAAAGATGGTGGCGTAGTCGGAAAAGCACAGCGGTCCACGGATGTCGTTACTAATAGGATGTTTTGAAAGAAATTGCATTTGCAGCAAATGAAGCGTATTGAATAAGATGTTCAAAAAACAAATTGATGGAGATATCGTTTAATAATCAATCACAAGTACATGTACATGATAGCATGTACATCGGCTGTACAGATACAGAAGCTACATGTAGTGTGTTGCGCCGAAGGGTGGTTATACTGGCTTTACAATACAGATACAGATGAAACGAACATGTTCCTGGCGTACCTTAGGTCATCATCTCCCCTGTTTATTTTCAGGCGCAGGTTAGTAGGAACGTGATACATGTCCAGTGCTGCCATCTTTAGGCCGTCTGCGTTGGTCCTGATGATCCGGGAGAACAAATAATATGTTATTTGTGTTTCAGGGCTTAGGGAAGATAGAAAAGGGTAAAGCGGGTAGTGTACTAGTACTAGTTTGGATTGAAATTCGTACTGGCGGTTCGTATACAAAGCTCTACCTGACCACCAGAGAGAAGAGAGGTTGTTTGTCAAGATAAAAGATTTAAAAAAGTGACAGTGACAAAAGGATATGAAGACATGCTTCTTCGCGCTTTTAATTGTGTTTGGGGTCTTTTTAACGGACTTATTAAATCTACTTCGAAATTAGATCATCATGTCCGACGAGGAACACTGACGGAATCCGGAGGGACTATTTTGTCACTTTCCCGTTATAACTTACATTTCTGGTGGATGTCCCTCCACAACCTTGGTCCCCTGCTGGACACGAGCTACCTTCGGCGGCGGCCTGTAGGGACTTGTAGGCCCGAGGGACCTGGTGAGATCGTCCGCCACCTCCACCGACAGGAACCGCGCGATGTAGAAGTTCCGGCCGTCGTCATCGCGGCGGAACTGCAGGACTACCGGAACGAAGTGGCGACCATATCCCCGTATGGGCCGCACAGAGACAGATATGTGGTACTCGTCACCTTTACCGATAAAAGAGTGAACAATCTTATCTATCTTTGCTTGTAAATCCGGGGATCGACGATGATAATAGTGATGCAAGAAAACAACAGAACAACATGTATACACCTGGTGTTTGAATGGAACTCGGGAAGGAAAGCTATATCGTATATCCACTCCAGTTCATACTCATTCCTATCTATTAAGTGAATGCTTGTCATTGACTAATTTTCATCAGATTTGTCAATTTCTCAGTTGTTGATGAGGAGAGAAAGAGGAGGGGGACAAAGAAATGGCGGTTTAACAGCCCTTTACCTGGATGCAGCCGGTGTTTTACAAGCCCGTCCTTGACCTTGTTCCAGTCGGTGAAGGTGAAGACGGGTTTCTTCCACAGCATCTCGTAGCGGTAGAGCAGCACGTCTTGAGACCCGAAGTTCCTTACCGTGATGACAGCGGAGGAGCGCTCCTTGCGCTTGACGACCATTTTGATGTGCCCTTCCCCCGCGTCCTCGCGATCGTTACACACCACCTCCACATCGCATTTGTCCGCTACCAGTACGTCTCTAGATATGACAGAAAACAGAATGATTGGATGCCTTTAAAACTGGGCACTGTGTATGGTAAGATGATAATGACGACAACTTGGACATTACACCCCACAAACTATCGTTTAAAGTGTTTATGTACTTTTGAAAAGCAAACAGTGCTTAATCACCGTGATTGCATGCTATCATAACATTTTTACAAAACATGTAACGTTATGTGCTTTATTTGATTCTCTAAAAAAATATCTTCTCGTGCCAGCCTTCGGACCGGTTGCTGTGTCAGTGACGTAATCGGGGGAACTTGGTCGCGGAATGAAAGGCAGTGCATGACCGTTACTAAGTTTTTTGATGTCATACATGTAGCCACTTTAAGTTTATTCATATATCACTAACTTTCAGTCACTACAGTCATGAATTGTAAAGAATCCATAACTAGAGTTCCACGACCTCATACCTTCGCCAAATGAGGTTACCCTTTATGACTGACAAATTGTAGATTTCCCCCCTAATTATGCGAATAAATCCCTCATTTGCATGAATTACATCACTTGATCATATTGTCATTCCAATGACAGTGCTATCTTAACAAAGAAGGCCATTCTAGCATTTCCTCATAAATTATGCAAATGAGGTCCTGATTTGAATAAGTTATGTTGAATGATGTTCACCTCCAGTCAACTTCGAAATGCACAAGTATGAAATTGGCAGCATCAACCACTATGGAATTATAGTATTTTCTCATTGATTATGCAAATTAGGTCTTCATTTACATAATTAATATATAGCAATGTTCCTCATTCTTAATTACACATGTCACAAGGTAGAATAGTCCTATCATGGAAAGTACCTAAATTATAGAAATGCCTCATTAATTATGCAAATTAGATCATAATTTGCATAATTTTCATCTAATTATGTCAAGCATCACTTAAGCTTGACTTAATCACACCAAATATCAAGACGATCTGTCGACCGGTTATTGAGTTATCCTACGTTAAACATTTTCATACAAATGCTCCTGCAGTTCCAGAGCAATCCACTAGGGGGACCAAACTTACGTCACTTCTTCCTGAGCACAAGAGCTACCTACCATCCAAAAATCATGACCGTAGCATGTCCAGATCACAAGATATCAAAACCGGAAGTTCCGCTGCAGTACCATAACAAGCCGCCAGGGGCCCAAAATCTAATCATTTTGAGGTCTCATCAAGACCTACCCACCTACCAAATATCAAGATAATCCATCTTTGCCTTCTCAAGTTATGCTGTTGACACACACACAGACACAGACATACACAGACACACGGCCACGAAAACATAACATTCTTGGCGAAGGTAAAAATCCTCCTCTATGTGATAAGAACGACTTCCGTTGTAAAAGAGTTTTTGGGAATATTTGCACAGTAGTTGTGGCACGCACGTTCGAGTTGGATGATGTAAGAGACCGAAACATGCGTCATTGTTGACCCCTGACGTCACGACCCGTATTGCCCAACCTAGCGAAACTTGGCTTGCAGGTACAATCATAACGATATGGTAAAGCCAGGAACAAAGAACGTGAATAGTGATACTATGACTAAGTCTACAAGTTTAGATAAATGATAAGATCTACAATAAGTAGTATCGACCACCAAAGGTTTTTCACCGATACATAACGGTCATAACCAGGTGATTTGGCAGTGTTAGACAGTCCAAAGTTTTGAGTTCAGTCTATACTTTGGTGTAGGGAGTTGACTTTACGCTTGATTTGACGCGGGCTTTATTAATGACTATGCAACAACTTCAGTTTTCTTGCTCAACAATTATATGAGAGACAACGCACGACAACACCTGCAGGGAAATTAATAATCTACTCTACAAGAGACCATGTACTATGGGATGAGACTACAAGCGTGTACCGTTATACTCTTTGAAGGAATTTCAAACATCACACGTTTTAACAGTCCGATATTTCCAATACAGGGCCAGGATAACCACATATGTCAGTATATGGTTACATTTGGTTCTTTTATCCATCGACAGAATACCTTTGTGTCTTGATCCAAGACAGCAGCATCTGCAGCCTCTCCTTTTTCGTCAGCAGATCCGGGTCAGTGACGTTGTCAGGTGAGCTGTTAGGTTCGTTGGCCTTTCCCTTCCTCCGCACCATATGCTGGTCCACAGCGTTCTTAGGCCTCAGTAGCAGCAGTTCTCCCGACCCTATGATGACGCTGTGATCCCCACCGTCCTTCGCGACCACCTGTATCTTGTTCTTGTACGACAGGCCACTCAGGATCTTCGAGAAAGAAGTCCCCTTTCGGCGACCTTGCGGCTTCGAACTCGTGTACTCTCCATTGTAGATTTGCTTGAGTTCCCGCTTTGTGAACTCTTCCTGCCCGTTACTGTGCTCCTCCAGGTACTTAAGAAATTCTTCGCGTTCCCTAAAAGCCATTCCTGTGAACTACTCGCCTTGAAGAAGGAAGAAGGTACGCCAGAATCAGTGTGTGGTTGCGAATTCGAAGGCTAAGACAGGTGAGAAGTCTAGTTTCGCTCCAATCTCGTACCCAGAGCCTATTAGAATTCACCTGTCTTCCTGGACACGAGAATACGTAGACGACCTGATTTTACTTCCGGGTTGGAGCATGTCACTTTGTTAGTTTATCATGAATAAAAAAATCAAGTGCCGCATGTCATTACAAGAACATAGTGCTACACCATATATGTAGCAACACGTAACATTCCAAACAAGAAGTTCTATAGTAGTTGAAAGTTTCTAATCGAAAGCCTATTGTATTAGTCCCCTTTCCCGTAAAGTAAAATGTTCCAATTGGTGACCTTTGTACTTGGTTATTGTCGGAAGGGCGTGTTCTCTTCGAAATTCCTGCAAACAGTGAACGTGTGAAACGTGTATCTCCAAGCAAATTGGGTAGCCAAGGCAGTGTCATTATTACGTCATAGATTGTTTACCGCAATGAATACCGGGACGCCTTTTATAAAGAAGATTTTAGAACTGTTAGTTGAATTGAAGGGGGGTCCTGTGTTTTTAAATCATCCCGTGTCTCCTTCTACCCACATTAAGTAGCGTGTCTCTTTGTGGTCAAAAACATACGCGGGACTGTACTACCATCGGGTATCCTCAGTTCACAAAGTAATAGTGTTTTAAACTACCAGGTCATTACATCGTTGAAGCTCAACACTAAAGAGGTACTAGAAAGAAGATGGCTGTTGGGGCTTTCACAGCTTCCTTGACTTTGGAAGACTTGGTGGTGCTTATTTTGCTGTTTTGTACGATTTACTGTATGGTCTTTTTAAACAAAAATAAATTGATGTGCACACAGATATGATGTCGAATGTTTACTCACATTTTTATTTAATCTACTTCATCTTCATCATTGGCATATCGAGTGCTTGACTCACGTGACTGTAAGCAGTGTGACTGTAAGCAGTGTTCACCATGCTGGATTGTTAAATGCGGAAGCCTAGCAGGCTCTACATGTCGGGCTTTTCTTGCACTTGGTTGATGTGGTTGTATCAGTTGCAAGTTTTTTGGTATGAGGCTTGCAAGAAACCAGGTAAAATCAGCAACAAGCATGACCCATAGAGCCTGCTAAGGAGGCTAAGAAAATTTGCATTAGTGTATGTAATCAGTCATTGACGTAAGAATTATCAAGATAAACATCAATCAAGAATAGTAAGAGTGACTCAGTGTACTTGGCCAGATCAGGGACATGACTGGCTTATGCCTTCTCTCCTGCAAGTCAATGACAATGACTGATTACATATGTGCAAATGTGTAGGTTCCACCAACCAGCATGTCAGCTGTGATGTTTTTACCTAACACCCTTGAGTTTTACACAATATAGATCAGCATTTGCATAATGGTCATTAGATAGACTTGCTATATTGAATGTTGTAGTTTATATTGACACTTTCCACCTGCAATAAATAGAGCTCTTTTACCACACATGAAAAATTCAACACACCCGTATGCCTACAGATATACACATTACTGTACACTTACACAAACTTCATACAGGGAAAAATATAGTACACGTACATCATGGTACTTGTACATCCACACAAATTTACAATATCTCAATAGCAACAACCATTTTCCAGTTATTGGCACAAAACACTTCCATGTATCTCAAGGCATCCTTGATTTACATGTACCAACTGACAGTAACAGTAGTCAGGTTTAGTCTATACTACAACATATTTCTGAGATGTTTTCTTTGCAAAGGAAGAACTTCAAGTCTTTGAGTCTCTGACATGATTTAGCTTTCCTTTCTAAAGTCTTTAATAAGTGTGACATCATGTTGAAACAAAGTTTCATATTGCTATCCAAGTGTTACTTTAATTTTTTGTTACTCTGAAGTATGAAATGAAGCAATTAGCACCTAACATTTGCACTGCTTATTCCTTGTGTAAAGGTCATATTGCAATGCAGACTAAATACATGTCCACATTTAAAACTGACCTTTAGTGTAATTGGTGATGTCATTTCTTCTGTCAGTTTGTTGAACAAATTTTAACATAACAATATAATTTTCTGCTAAATGTAGCAAATAGCTTGTTAAAAGATTGTTGTTTCTCTTTGCAAAATGTTGTTGGTTTTTGAGTACCCGTACAACAATAGTTAACAGTGTTGTAAACTGTATGAGCAAGTGTCACAAAATGAACTGTACTTTATTACACGTGTGAGGGTAAACCGTACTATCTGTAAACATTGTTAATTCTGAATAAACATATTGTACCATAGCCGTAGAATTTTACTCTCTGCATATGTCCCGTTTTGTAAACAACGTTAAAACAATGTTGATATTTTCAATGTATGAGAAGACTTCAGCTGACTTAAGAGCACAGCTCTTAAAGTTTCTTATGTGGCAAATACAGTAGAATGGATATCTTTGGCATGTCTTAAATTTTGGCCAATTGGGCTAAAACCTCTACACTGGGCAACATACCAGCAAACATTAATCTTAATCACAGCTAGCTTGAAAACTGTCTAACTCTAAAATGACGTCCTGCCAACTTGCTTGGCACTCAAAACTTGCCAAAATGTAGAGACACAAAAATAACGCATTTTACAGTATTCCCAACGTCTTATCATCTTATCTACTTTACAGTAATTTACGTCATTATGGCCTTTTATAATCACATATGTACATCAAAATAAGGTATCTCTGAACCTATAGCTTTTTACAAGTGATATCCACAGTACACTGACATCCACAGGACAATTCAGCAGCAAGGAGGAAGCTGGACGTAGCCCAACTAACACTGGCCACTTTGACGTTTGGATGTTTCAAATGTCCAAGACATGTCCATGTCTGAAGACAGATATCTTCGACAGGACAGAATGAAAGACACAATGACAAATGGTCTTTCAGCTGACATGAGAAAGGGCACTAGATACACTAAGTTGACACATGGTCTCAGCTGGTTGTAAAGTTGGTGCACATACAAATGTGACCAAAGTAACCAGTGTTAGTTGTCCCATCATAATATAAGTACTCTTGGAGGGCTTTAAGGGAATATATTTTCTGGACTGACATATTATTTCCAGACTATATTGTATACACACTTTTTATTTAGTAATCATATTTTTCTTAAATTACAGTTGTTACATTATCTCATTTCTTCCAAACCTTAAATAGTATTTTTTGGTCTTTCTGTAATTGCCGAGATTCATTCCCCTTTCCTTCTGAGTAAAACTTGCAAGTTGGATCCGGTTCTTGCTGTGGTGTGTCTGTGTCCTCTTCAGTAGTGGTCTGGCACTGTCTCCAACGCATCTTCACTCTTTCTCTGGGGGTCAGTGTTCTGAAACATCAAGAACAAACCGACTGATTAATCAATCAATCAATCAATCAATCAATCAATCATCAATCAATCAATCAATCAATCAATCAATCATTCATTCAATCAATAGATCTATAATTGAATCACTGCTGCCGTATTTGTTGTGGAATAAATCACAATAACTGGACAGACTATGGACTGAAAAAACTATCTGGATTTCATAACAGGTACTAGTAATATGTCTAAATCTGACCAGTCTTGATAGACCATCTGACTGGCATCTGTGATACATGTATTGCAAATCTAATGAAGTGCATGTACATAACATGATGCTGTAGATCAGACATTGCATTTCCTTCAACAATTGCCAATTTGAAAACACTGAAAACATATCATGAATGTCCATAGTCTGTCTAGCAATTTATTCTGCAACATTGTTCACATGGATGCCTAACCTTCAACAGCTTCCATATTGAACAAAACTATTATGCCCTTGCCTGTAGTAATCCAAGGGTTGCAAACACACACACACACACACAAAAATAAACAGTGAGATTCTGACTGAGAAACATATCCAGGAAAACTGAGGTAAGGATGACAACAGTGAAAGCAGGCACTGTCAGAAAGGTAGTTGGTGGTAACTTGCTTGCCAAAAACTTTGGCACATTTTAAATGTGTTTGAAGGTCTCAAGAAGCAGTATTAAAAAAAATCCTAATTCTCTTTACTGAAACAAAAGACAACCAGAACAATGGTGCAATACCAGTGCAACTTTCTACTTTCAACTGGCAAAACACAGCCCAACAAAACGAGAAGGAATGCTCCAACAAGTAACGCGACAAACAAACAAAAACACGGTAGTTGCTAGAAGTTTAACTGACCCCTGAGGCAGAGAACTCTACAGACAGTTTGACAGCAGCCAACTCAGCAGCGGGGGCACTCGAAGACTGACCCTATATGGCAAAACATGCATATGGCATGCATCAGTTCCCATAGCTGTTACTAGTTTTAGTTTCTGCACAACTCCATTTTAAGTGGTACGTGCAACTCCTGTGCAAACCAAAGAAGCAAAGACATTACAGATAGATCAGTGCTTGTCTGCAATATTCTAACAATGCTCCTGTAGTACTCCAAAGGCTTATTATCACGTACAGAACTTTTTTAACACAAACTTGCAGCTGAGCAACAATAATATGTATGATCAACTTCACAACACTTGTATGTACATGAAATTGTAAAACAAAAAGCCTCATCAATATATCTCTCTGTTCTCAAAACTTTCTGTGATCAAAAAAGGATTGTTACGGTAAGATTTCAACCCTTTCTTGGATGGGACTGAACTCCACCCTCTACTTTACCTTTATTATTCTGCCTGGCCTTCTCAAGCTGCGAGCAGAAACAAGAGAACACAGGAACACAAGGCACAAAAAAAACAGGACTGAATGTAAACGTAGGACAACGGGGAATGCTATAACATCAAGACTTCAAAAGAGCAACACTTAGCTATCAACAAAAAGAACAACAACCAAGCTAACGCAATAGTCTAGGAGCTTTGCGAAAATTGGGTTTCAAACTTTGATTAAGATAGAGACGACTTCTCTCTGGAGAGATGGTAATCAAGGGCATCTTCAATAACAGCTAGCACTTCAGGCCAAATCAATAGAGGAAGTAATTCAAAGCTGCATGTCTTCAAGCACACTCCAAATTATTGGCAAGCAAACCACAATGCGGTACTAAGAAAGCACGGTACCAGAGTCTAATTTTCAAGATCATTGCTGCTGTGATGAAAACGTACAAATACAGAAATGAAAAGAAAACTGGAAGTCAAAGGGATGTACATGTGCAGGGCACAATCTCTGTTTTAAGGATGACATACATGTATGCAACCATACACAACAAATGTGCATACAACAGGGGGCTGATACAGTCTCCATGTGAAACACTAATATTGTTGTGTGAGGCCAAACAAGGATTGTTGGAGGGTACCATATTTATATCCCCTTGAGTTCACGCTAAGAGGTCACAAGGCTGCCCTACCTTTGGTCTCTCTCGATGTGTGTTGACAGCTTCAATATTCAGGTAAAAGGACTCCACCTTACAACCTGGAGAGCAGGACAAAATCCACATCATTACATATTTTTATTTGGCAATGAATTCTGCAAATGACACAACGAAATACCTGAATGAATATGACAAGTAGTGCCAATGAGGTAGCTACCCTGCTTAAAGAAACAGAAATAAATAAGCAAAAGTAACTAAAGTATCTTGTTGACGTATGACTTACCATAAGCCATAGGGGTCAGCTTCATGACTGTGTGTAGGGGCACTTTCAGGTATGGGAGATCATCTGAGTATCAGATAGAACAAAAGGCATCATAGGGTCAGTTATCTATTTGCAGCAGTGACTCTAGAAAGTCTGGCTTTGGTCCTCGAGAGCATTGCACGAGTTTGATACAAGCAAAACACTTCCCCTTTGCTTGTCTGCACTAGCGTATTGTCAATCTCCAATGAAATAGTTTGTTTGGTCTACTCTTGATCTATTGTTACTGTATATTTAAAGCTGGCTCTACATTGTACAAAAAGCTATATGTCTGATGGACACTGGGTGCATTGTTCTGCACGATAAGACAACAGGTGTGAGCAAGTACAGATATCTCACCTGAGTTCTTATCCAGGAAGTACGCCAGCAGACATCTCATGACGGCCTGATGACAGATCACCAGCACGTTGGTCTGTCTCTCCAGCTCCTGTAGAGGGAAAACACAGAGGTCAAAACGTCTGAATCTGCGTCTGAATCACATGCTGTATTCTCTCTTAGAAATGTGAACCTGCAATGGATGTAGGTTTTGACCAGTGTAACTGTGGAGGCTCAAGCCATCATAGCATTATCATGGCACATCTGATGGACTTCCACAACACACATTGCACATTTTTAAGTCATGATTGAGAAAAAAATTGGTAACAGTAACTGGTACACCACCATTACGTAACGCATCCATTCTGTCTTTGTGCAGTGTAGGTTTTGTAGCAATCACTTCTGGTTGTAGCGTTGCCCCATGGATGGTTTAAGGCATGCTTCAAAAATGAGTAGTACTTACCATGATCACAGGCTCCAGACGGGCCACCAGGTCTTGGTATGACTGGGGGAAAAACAATGACACAATCAATGTTGAGTTTTCATGACAACTGCCACTATTTGGAAAGTCACTAGGGAAACCTCATCTCTGTAACAGATAATAAGGTTCTACTATAGTTCCAAAAGTATCATGTGATACAGAGGGACCAAACTATTATAAATGGTTGTATGTGTTTGTATGAATGTATACGTCTTTTTGCTCAAGCACATGACCTCCAAACGAACTAAAAACATGTAGAGTTATAAATGTACATGTGGCTGGTTGCATGCAAACAGTGCAATGCAGAAACCGTAACTTTGTGCATACATGTACATATATCATATATGTCTGAGTCATGATGGAAACTAATCAATGTTCAAAGGCCAACTGCAAATCAATGATGAATGAGGTCAGATTGTGGTGGTGGTGAAATATGGGTGCTTTTTTTTAAAATCATCTTTTCACACCAACAGGAAAGGTCAATGATCTCCATTTTCCTTCATCATCTCCCAAAACCTATTCTTAACTTTCACATTGTCCTTTCTATGGTTCTTCCTTGTCCATCCGTATAGCACTGTAGGTTGGATCTTGAAGAAACCAAAAATTCTTATTTCTTACATTAGTAAGTTACTAAGTTTGAGAACGAACAGATATGGCATACTTTGGGCAGATTCCAGTCATGCAATAGAAACCCAGGCTTTTACTCTTTTACTGGCTTTCAGCTACATGTACTTAAACCTACCGTCCTTCATTCTGTAACAGCAAAATTCTATATATCTTTACAAGTGTATTACGAATGTTACATGATCACAATAAAGTTACAGAGAACAAAAATGAACTATTATCAGAGATATCAGACATTAATATGTATATTCCTTTTATTGATCATTGCGTGTTATTCATTATTCAATTTGTTATTCTTAGTACAACACATTCTTGACATAAACGGTCACCAAACAACCAAACCACCACAACAACAACAACAACAATGCATGAGTGGACAGATTTGCTGAACATGTGGGTAGAAAATGTGTTTTACTGCGCACAGTAATGTTGCCCTCAGCCTGTTATGAATATGACAGTAAAGGGAATACACGTGGGTTACTTTAACGTTTAAGCCACATTTGTGCAGGGAAAGGGGTTTTAGCACAAGTTTTCATTCTAACTCTAACATGGTCAAAATTCTGGACTGGGGAATCCAGTCAATTTTTGGTCCTTAACCTTACTTTGTCTGAATTTAGTTGATGAATGTGTATTTCTAATATACTCAGTGATTAGTAGTTAGGCTTTTCTCCAAAAAGTGTGTAATAAGTTGGACATTCTAAGGCTTCTAACTGTGCAGGAGATGGGATAGGTACTAGACGCTGAGCTTTGACTGTTGCTTTAAAAAAATAATCTGAAATCAGTTTAACTCCAGTAGGCTACACAAGCACTGGAGAGTTGATCTAAGACGTGAAATCTGTCTCCTTTTAGTCAAATTGTTGAAAAAAAGGACTGCGCTTTCACTGAAAAAGAGAGAGAAAAACTGAGCCAAGGTAAGATGAAGAGATGGTATTGAGAACTGTGCAGAAGATGCAGCTGTAACAGTTACGAAGCGAGGGAGTGAGGGAACAGCTGAACAGATGACAGAGGGGTTGTTAGGACGAGGCTCACCTCCCCGGAAGGGTGTGGCACGTGATACTTGTCGCCGTCCCGCTTAGCCAGCTGGGCGGGAAAGTCGCGAGCTATTTCCGCGTAAGTCATCTCCTCCCACTTACCCTGCAAATTCCAGCCACACAAGATTGTACTGCAATGTTGGCAGGATTGGGTAGGGGGCGCTGGCGTGCTGCCTTCTGCACATGTGGCTACTCTGCAAGGCTTTGCTTTCTTTTTCTTTTAAAGTGCATGCAGGACTGCACACAAGCTTCTATTTGTGAGCTTTTTGCACACCAGCCTTCAAGACAAAAGTATTGGACAAATTTGGGACCTTATCTCTACTTTGTATCTTAACTTTTCTTCTCTTGATTAGTAATAGTCATTTAAATGTTTGGCCTCCTTTCAACACAACATGTCACTGTGGATTTTTCTATGGCGCATGAAGTCTAATCTATCTCCATAAGCAGCAAGAATGAGCCATACCTGTCTGACCAAATAACATGAAAAAGCTACTACTTGTCGCCATCCGAACAGTAGAAGCAATTTTCCTTGTATTCTCTCCTACACTCCTCCTACTTCAGCAATTTTGGTAGCCGTAGAACCAATTTCTTGTACATTCATGACACAATCTTTTTGTGTGAAGCGTCAGGGCTTGGAGCTGCTGCCATTCTGAGCTCTCAGACGACCTCAATACTACTTGATTGCCTAGGTGCAGCACTTGCTAAATGCTCACAACAGAAACATGCCTACACTGTCGAGAAGAGCACAGGATTTTCTCACCTGTCTAAAAAAACACACCTTGCTGAGCAGCACACGTGCAGTAAGGAGACACAGCGGAGGCACACCTCTGCCTCCGTCTTACACACAAACCAACTAACTCGCTAACTAACTCCCCACCGACTCACCTCCCCGCGAGGGTACCGGTAGTGGTACTTGTCCTGATCCCGCATAGCAAACTCCTCGGGGTACTTCTCTTGGATCCCCTCGTAAGTCATTTCCTCACACACCCCCTGCAGCATGGTTAAGGAACACAAAGGTAGGTATTCCAACACGGCTAGCTGGACAAGTCACCAGGTACCCGGCCACGGAGGTGGCTGGGTGTTGGCAAATTCCAGTGAGAAAATTTCTCAGTAACAGCTTGAATTATTGGCATCAGTTAAAAACATTTCCTCTGTCATAGAATGTGGTTCATTTTAAACAATAGATTTTTATCACAAGTGTGTGGGTCTTTTTTTTTAGAACTATAATATTCATAAGTTTGTGTGTTTTTTAAAATAAATTATTACAGTTTTTCAGTTGGTTGGAATACCTAGATGCATGCACTATTTGCTATCATCTCCCAACCAAATAGCTACAATGTAACTATAAAAAAGGGGTAAAAATTTTGGAAAGAAAAAACAAATTTATATCATAGTAGACAAGACACATGTAAGGGTACAAACATTTGAATGCTGAGACTATATACTGCAAGAAACACCCACCTGCAGCCAGAAATTTGCAAGGAAAACTCAACAAACAAATTTGCAGCCCCCATCCCCCCCAAACTGGCCGCTGGACCGAGCATCCAGGAACACTCTGACTGCCTCATGTGTCTGAAGACACGAGAGCCCCTATTCTAAGTCTAATCCCCCAAAAAACTAACTTATATGGAGTTATGGATAAAAAACATTTGGTTCAAATCTAGCATGCTTTAACTGGCCTCGACAGAAGTCTAGACGAAAGACTGTTCTCCGTAAAAGTTCTAAGGAAGGAGAGTACCACTCACCGCATCAATCTCGTTCAGAGCCTTCCACTGTTCGATGGGTGCATGGAAACCACCGGCCGTCTCGATGGTGCGTTTGAGCTGGCTGGTCCATACCTTCAGGTTGTTGACGTCCTGTTCTTCCATGAACTTTGCCAGCGCGTTGGCAAACTGTCGGCCGCGGAAGGAGAGGGAGGAGTCGCCACCGATGCGGCCCTTGATGTTCAACTCACTCTCACCGTGCTGAATCAAGATATTTGTAAAGACAGTTATAAAGAGCTTTTCCATGTCATAATAAATCCATTTTGTCTGTCAAGATGATGGAACAACGTGAGTTTGTATTTGAAAAAGTCACATCAAATGGGGTATGACAGGCATTGACGAAAGACCTTATCCATGTCTAAATAAGACAAACCAGACATAATTCTCAGTGATCGACCAGTGGATTCTCCTTACCCGGGTAAGGTAGATGCTCCTGGGGAGAACATGGATGTTCATCAGGTAGTAGCAGATCTTACTCTGGACGTGGTCCTGGATCTGGTTCACCAGGAAACGCTGACCCACATTGTGCACTTGGATAAAGGACTTCTCCCTGATTGACAGAAAAGCAATTTTCTAATTTATGACTGTTGGTAGCTAACCAATACAAAACTGGACAGGTGGTAAAAGGCTTCATGAAGCAGGCTAGTTGAATACACAGATGATCTTACTTGTCGTATTCCGTGTCCAGAGGTTCGTAGCTCTTCTGGTACATGCGGATCCGCTCCAGGAAGTCCCTCATGGCCTCGTCCTTGTTCATGTTCCTGTAGTCTGGACTGTTCACCTTCACTTCCTGTAACAAAGAATGAAGACTGGTCAGAACTGACCTCTGTCTCCAATATGTCCAATCATTGGTGCTTACAATGTAGGTGAAGTTTGGTCATATTGAATGGGAAAATCCAATAAATTGCTTGGATAAAGTTACAAACATTGATAAAGAGGGAGGCATGTTCTCTACATGTATGAAACAACAACGTGAAATTGAAACTTAGTCAAGGTTATTGCCAAAATCCCAAAGATTTTCAAACTTAAAGGTTGTCAAATAGTTGTATGATGTGACATGATCAGTCATAAAAGGAGAAAGAAATGAATGACTGATTTTGCAACAATTTACCTTATTTGGCAACTTATCAACAACTTTTATAACCAATCTTCTATTCTATGTCTGTGTTTAGTTCAGAAAATGTCAGATGCAAGCTAATAGTTATTTAACATTTGTCTTGTTTACTAGACTACTACAAACTGTAAAATTATGTTTCGTACACAAAATTTGTCATATAGATCAAGTCAAACTATTTTCCTGTAGTTTACAACAACCATGCATTGTACATGCAACATTGTAGGGTGGCAAAAGGGAGGGGCAAGACAGCCAAGAAACAAAAAAAAAGGGTTTAAAAGCGCAGGCGGCATCAACATCGCACAGAAGAAAAGTCAGTCCAAAGAAGTTATGAAGGGCAAGGATTTAGAACATCCTTTCAAAGGACTTGGATCACCATGAATTTTAGCCCAGGAGCTTTGGGAACATGCAGGCATGTTGAAGAATGGGGAGAGATACTTCAACTTAGATATACACGAAAGCTGATGATTGTTTTAGGTGGTTCTATGCCCATTGGGACTAGTTCTTAACATTTCCTTTTCATTTTGCCTTTGTATGGTTTGTGAAAAGTGCATGTAAGAATCTACAGAGCTCAATGTGTCTATTTTAGTCACACTTGGCTTCTTTGTATTTTGAATACTTGCTGTGTTTTTATATATAACTTTCTTTCTAAAAAAAAGAATTAAAAGATTGAAAAGCAGCTGCATTTGGGACAGAGAAAGACAGTGTGAATCACTTTTCGTCACAAATTCCCTTTAAATATAATTGTAAAATAAATGGTGTCACAAAAATGTGTTGGTCCTCTATATGAAACTAGGAATGCCATTAGTTTAGCCTTACTGCAGCTGGAAACAGTCTGTAATGTGTTGATCTGAAATTAATGCAATAGACCAATTACAAAACCATCACCAGTTTGGCAATTAAGTTCCAACAGTGCAAAGTATCTGTTTTCTGTGCGTTTTCTGTGCCAGGATTGAATGTGATGATATGTGCATGTTATGTACCTTAACCCCCAGTCACATATACATGTATCATACGATGCACCTACGATGGAGGACAATCCTGCCTTATGTCATAGATTTGAGAAGAAACCTAAGATGTACAGTGACATGATTGAGGAAAAAAAACACCGTAGGTGTATCGTAGGATGTATGTGTTTACCACCAGTTCAAGTACAAGGTCATTTCTGCTTGCATGCCAACATTACAATGTAGTATGTCTCCCACGCATGTCACACCAATTCAATCTGTTGGTTCGTGCACTCTAAAGAACAATGCTGATGAACTGGAATATCAATAAAAGTCTGACACTTGGTTCAAAGTCATACAGTATCCAAGAAGCCACACCGGTATAACGCCTTGGTTCTCTGATATTCAAAGTGAAGTGAGGACATGAGTGGAAAACTAAAAAGAAAACTTACATATAACAACTCCCTGAAACTATGCGTGCAAAGAAATATATTTGGCCCTCACCCATGTTTCTGTTGTCACCTCCCAATACAGCATTTTTTTAAAAAGTCCGAGAACCAAGACATTGAACTGATGTGGCCTAACCAAAGAATGTTGGCATACATGCGGAAAACCAGCCTTGTATGAGAACATGAAAAGCTCTCCCACTGTTTAACCATAATACCCTGACATGCAGTGTGCTGGGAAGGGGGAACTTACGCCGACATCACGCCTGAAGGGCGCAGCGGCACCGCGTCCTTCTGATATCTCCCCCAATTCCTCATGCCCCTGCATGCAAAGAGTGAGATGTGAGGGCGGTTGGGAAGCTCAAGGTCGCCTGCGAATGGTTCAAGGTCATCTGACGACAAACAGACCTTTCAGAAATTGGCAGGGCCTTTGAGTTGGTTTTCCAAGGCAAGAGTTAAAGGTTTCTTTCACAGTAGGATTACAAGTAGTTTGTTAAAACATAGCTGAACCATTCTTTCCATTTCGACATGCTTTCATCAAAGTGTTTTGCCACAATCTGTGCCAAGTCTGCAACACTAGTGGTTCGTCTGTGACAAAACAGCCTCTGTAGCGTTACATGTGACTTTCTGGGTATTACTAAATAATACAGAGTTGTTTTTTTTAAATTTCAGGGAGTATTGCCTCTTTTACAATGCTGTCATTTGATATGGATGACATGTGTTGTGTGACATGCAGATTAAATGATTGCTTTATTGGTTGACAAAGGATATGTATGGATTCTTCAGATTTGTTAGGAGATATGGAGAGTAGCAAGGGCATTCTGTTTAGTAAGGGGGAGAAGTGTTGTAATGATCGACACAAGTGTCCTTTGTTGGTTTACAATGTATTGCTGGTCAACTTAAATTTGGAAAGCAACTTTTTAGATTTCTATTATTTGAAATTCAAATTAAAGGCACCTGAGGTTTAAGGTCCCAACATAAGTCTACTGGTAAAGCTTTATATGTCACTTAAGATGACAAACTTTCTTTTATACATGTATTTAGTAGGTACATGTAAGTCTTACTTTTGTCAATGATGTATGGAGTTAATTCCAGGTCGCTCTTTTCAAATCTTTGTGATTAATAAAGTTCAACATATTTCATAGTTTCTAAATGTTTCTGTGTTTTGAGTTTTTTCGACATTTGCCCACTTGTTTGAAATATTAGGAAACATTTATGCAGAATACAGCATTCCAGGTACTTTTCTAAATACTGTCACTCCCTTTACTTGCAAATATTTCTTTTTATCTCTTTTCACTTAGCTCAATGTGCTGTCAAAAATCAGTTCACACACGCCTGAGAAGTACCAGGTAATACATGTAGGCCAGGGCATCATGAAAAGGTGCCTTACCGCAAAAGAGCTACTGGTGTCCAGCAGAGTGATCTAAAGATGGACAGAAGAAGCCCAAATGGAAATTTTTGTACATACAGTATTTCCGAACCGAAGCAGTCAAATATTTGATTGAAAACTATTTGAAATAAAGAAGTATTTTGCAGCCACTTTCAAAATGTGAGCAGCAGAGCAGACAAATTAGAATATATTCAAGTTTTATTTTTGATTTTTTAAAAATATTTATGAATATTCTTACCTGCAGCAAATACAAATTTTTAAATTACAGTAGTCACCTGATATTTGCATGAACGATTTGTCAGAGAATTTTACCCCTATAACAGGGTTAGTCCAATAACATTAGGGGGCTAATTGGCGGAGGGGGGGGGGCAATTGGTTACGGATAACATTGGGTCCAATTGAAACGACCACAAACACATGAAAATTGGTATTACATAATTTTATACACAACATACATGTATTATATTCTGATCTTACAGTCATATTTACAAACTCACAACAAACAGGGCTTAGCTTGAAAAATTTAACTTACAAGCATTCCACCTTCATACTTGATACTTTGAGGCAAAAACTTGTCCAAGGCTAAAACAACAGCAGCCAATCAAGGGTGCCAAAAAGGAATAAAAGGACTTTTCACACAATGTGATTTTTGCAGGTATGGTATTGTCACCTGGTCAACACACAAAGGGGACAGAGTTTATGACAATGGGGGTGCAGGGGTGATAATGAATAACAATAGGCTCTATGCAGATTTGCTAACGCTCAAAAATTGAACTGTAACAACTAGATTTTTGTCTGGCTGTAACAGATAGAGAGCCAAACTTTAAATAAATAGGGAGAATTTGGGTCAATATGCAATTGACTTCACAATATTTGACCCCAATATCAGGTTTATGCCATTGTCCCTGATGCGATTAAGCCATGCAATTTATAATGGTGTGAATAGGAAATGGTTTGGGTTTTCAGAATTTCATGCAAATACCAGGTTTACCCCATTATCGATGATGCAAATAGTTGGTGACTACTGTATTTGAAAAAATCATTTCAAAATGTTCATTGACAGCTACATGTAGATCATTGGACAGAATTGGAGATAAGTAACCACTCACTGAAGACTGTTGAGAGATCATTTTTTTTACATCCATCGGTCTTGCCAATGTTTATCTATATACTAGATAAATGACCATAGAATTTGGTAGAGATTGTGTCTTTCCAAATCTAAGGAGACCAGCATTATGAAGACTTATTGGATTTTATAAGGGCCAGCAGCATTTACACGTGTGTTTGGCAGAATGCAAGCAAGGGAATTAAAACAATGGGAAAAGATGGAAGAAAGGCAAATCAAATTGAAGCGTAAATCACCAGTAAGCTCAAATATTCCACAATCATCATGCAGCCAAAAAGGGAAACATTTGGGGAGTTTTCATTACAATGAATTTGACAATTTCAGAGACACTCATGAAGTGTTGTACTCTTGTTGTACTCTGAAAAAATACTTGCATTCTTGGTTCATTTCCACCTACCTTCACATTTTCTGCAACCACCTCAGGATCATCGCACATTGATTCAATGAAAAAGACCTGGAGAGAGAGGAGCAGGCTCATATTATTACTGTTAGGAGACGTACATGTACAACATAATTTACATGTATAATGTATAATATACACTACACTGTATCTGGGGCTGATACAACTCCCTCGAGTTGGTCGAAGTGGTTGAGATTAACCTTCAGCCTGCTTAAGTAGCTATTTCAAACAACAAAATTCTCAACTTGACAGTAAATGTGCTGTCTGTGTACCTTGAAGTTCTTCTCCTGCTGACAGTAGTCCATAACCAGCTGGCGTCTCTCTCTAGTCGTGTTGGTCGCGTCGAAAACCTGGAAAACAAAACATCTGTCAGGACACATCTCCACAGCTTTGTGTGGCTACTATAAATTGTGTCATTTCTGGAGATTCACTTTAAAGTCATAGGCTCCTTGTATTGATTCTGTTCAATTTCAAACAATACATTTCATTCTCCAGAATTGGCCTGCAACGCTATACAAGAGAACCTACAACACTATACTTACTAGGCATGTAGGAGTCAGTTTCAAATAAAAAATTCCATCATAAGGAATTAGACAAAATGACTTTGAAACATTGTGTTATAATGTGTAGAGTAATTATGATTAATATAACAGTGAATGATAAGCAGATTTGACTGCTAAATATCCTCTCTTTCAAGTTCAACAAACTTGATGATCACAAGGCAACCTCAACTGGTTGCTTCCAACAAAATCTGGATGCCCGCAAGACTGGGCAACTATGAATTGGAACATTGATCACATTCAGACACAGATATTTCATTTGAACACACAGTGATCTCTCAGACACCCGTAGATTTTCATACTTACAGCTACATCACCTTCATTCTCTAGCCAACCAATCATATCTTCCATTGCCTGCTCACAAACTTGACTACAAAAAGAAACACAAGGAAGGGGTTAAGCCTATGGTGATACGCCCAAGGTTATTCCAGGGACTTCAGCAACAACCCTTCCAACTCGGCATCTTCTCTTCACGTTTCTGCAATATTGTTTCCTCTGCCGATGTTACTATTTATAGTTTGTTGGTTTAGAAACAGGCCAACCAAAGTAAATACAGATAGATTTTGATTGGGGGGGGGGTGTTTGTGATTAAAGATATTGGGAAAGGTCTTAACAAAGACTGATGATCATCTAAAAATTCATCACATTTTTGGCTGTCTAGGAAAAATTGTTGGGGGCCTTTTTTCTGTAATCAGCTAGAATATATGGGAGAAAACTTGGGTTATGCAGGGCTTAACGGATAGAACTTGATCCACAGATTTTGTAAAGAAGTTGGCATCTGTCTGATTGGGAAGCCTCAAATTGTCCTGAGGAGGGTTGGAAGAGTTTGTGTCTGTGTCCCTAGAACCACCACCGACAGGTTAAACACACGCCGTCCGCTGCACGGCTGTACTTACGGCCACTTCGCCCTCCCCTTCAAGCCACAACGACATGTCAGCTAGGGCATCCAAGGCACATTGTCTACGATGCGTCGGTGGGAATATTCGAGAGGAAAAATCAGAAGAAACACACAAACAAATAGGTGATTGAACCACATGGAATCATACATGATTTAGATTACACTTGGTGATTTGGTTATACTAATAGATGAAATGACCAAAAAGAAAATCCAACTTCTGTTAAGCATGACTTTGTGTGTTTGTTTTTAAATGATGAAACATGCAGTCTTCAAACAGATATCTTCATGCAAGTTATAGGTACACATATTACATGATTGTGGGGAGTATAGATTTATGGAAGCCGAAGGCCAAATGTTATGTGTATAAGTAAGTAACAGGAATTATAATCAGTCATATACATGCACATATAGCAAGTACAAAGCTTATAAACCATTGCATGTAACCGCAACAAATATATATTTTCTATGACTTGTTTTCTAATTGATATAATTTAGTACCATTGCAAACTGGCAAAATTTCCGTGACTAGGAGTTTACTAAAGGTAACTACACAATCAGTTGACAAAGTTTTCTAAAATACAAAAACACATATTGAAGCATTGGGTAGTCTAAAACAAAACACCAACATTAACCTATCACTGAGTTACATCATTCAAAATGAAAAAAAAGACATTATTACTCACTTTCTAATCTTCATGGCCTCCTTGTTCTGAGGATCGAAGAAGTCAAACTTCTTGTATTCCTTGACGGCACTTCGTCGGTACTCTCCAACATTGAAAACTGGGGAGGGAGGGAGGAGATCAATTTTTATCATTCCATGTCGTGAAGATGAATAATAATATTATTTAGGTCACACAACTTAAATTTTAATAAAAAGGGATTGGCAATGTATCCACTGCAAAAAATATGTTAAATGAATGAATGACTGAATTATTCATGTGAGCTGGTTTGAGATCATTCTCATTTTTTGAAGGTGAACTAAGAACATCTTTGAGAGTTTAACAAGGAGCCTACCTCTGCACTTGACCCCAATCCAGTTGAGGTATCGGGTGAGTTTCTTGGACATGTAGGTCTTGCCTCTGGCCGGCAGACCCACCATCACTATCACCGTGGGGCAGTTGGCCAGCTGAGGGCATGATGCTGCAGTAATAAATATGCATTTATCAAAAACAGCAAATCAGAGGCAATCTAATTAGCATAGACAATTGTGCACTATAACACAAAGTACACACATACATTGTACATATATACATGACTTATTTGTAACATAAAGGTATCAGATACCATACAGGACCTTTATCACCTCAATAATCGAGTCAATTCTAATTTCTTCATTTTACTATTTGTCTATTGGGTACTTTTTGTGTAAATTCCTAAAAAAAGAGAAATTCATCCAGGAATTGCTTCAGACTGACACTATGCTACAAATGTAATCTGAGGGCTTAAAAGCATTAAAAGACATAGAACTTCAACGTGCCTGGCACTGCTAGTGCTACTGTACAAAAACCATTTATAGTTTAGAACAACCAGTAAGCAAATTACATACAAACGATGCAGTATAAGTGAACACGAATAACCCATTCTAGCCACAGCTCTCTGCACAGTGTTACGAGTTCAATTTTGAGGCAGCAAAATCGAATCAAATCAGCCCATACTCCAATATCCCCGACACTGCCAGGCATACAAATGTAACTGAAAGTGAAAGCAATTACATGTGTACTGTACAGTCTGGCAAATGCTGTGTGCTTGACGTGTGAATAGGAATGAGACACAAGCTTCCTGAAAGCCATGTGTACACATTAAGGCTCTCTCTAATAAGCAATGGAATAATGGCGCTGCACCACCTTCTGATGGTCTCAGTACCGCCTTGATAATTCTGAAATTTTTTGCTTAAATTTATCAAAATGCGCTTTTTCAAGTTTTTGGGCCTTAGTTTTGCCCTCTCCAGGCCAACAAGCCTTCTTGCTTTCAAGTATAATAGCTAAAATTCTTGAAACAACCATTGTGTAGTGCATACATAGCATAATTGAAATTCCTCATGGCAACAGCCATAAGCATATGTGCATGAGCCCCATTTTAGGCTGGAAATCAAATCATATACATGTAACTTATAAGTTATAAGTAATTTTAATGCTAACACCCTGACACTGCCTGGAAAAACTGATAAAAATCACAATATACTGATTCATACAAATGATTTAACAGAGATTTGGCAGAAACTTTCTCAAATAATAGACATAACAACATTGATGATTCCAGTAACGGCCCTAAGCTTTGTGCATAATATTAATAAGCTTTGTGCCGCGAGTCCAATTCCGTGGCAGCACGTCAAATCAAATCAGCCTCTAGCTCCAATTTTCTTGCCCTCGCCCTTAATGGAATTTTCCATAGCAACTCTTCTTGGCAGTTGGCAATGTGACAAATACTATAGGATCCTGGCCGGAAACTATCCAAACTAGCAGGCAAGCTGCAACAGGAACATTCCATTTCTAGCAAATGACATAATCTGGCCTGTGACAATGTGAAGTATGAAGAAAAGAAAGTATTGATCCAAACAAACAGGATTATACATTATCCTTTGCACAAGCCCTTTCCCAAGAGCATTGTAGAGTAATTAAATGTAAATATGTACATAAGCAGGTGACGCCACCCCTGGAGGAAGTCCCCATGTGCATGTGGTCCCATGCAGTGATCATGCACTGATCATGTGAACACTTACTTTCTTCAGGTGGCCACTCAAATGAACCCTGAACTACCGGCTTCCACAGGACCATTCACCCCTTACAAGTACTACCTTTCTACTGCTTTTATACCAACGGTTAGCCGCAAAATGCTTCAATATCACAATCAGATCACAAGCCTCAAATATCCATGACAACAAGCAACTCGGCCCTCAAATGTATTTCAGATCAAGCTGTCACGTGTACAAACAACACAATGCACATATTACATTAGTTACGTCTGGAGCAAAGGTTACGAAACCAAATACAGACAAAGGACAGTCACGTGTAAATGAAACAGTGTTAGACTGATAATTAACCTTATGGTACCAACAACTGACAGGTACACCCCCTGTCCACACAGAGAACACCCCCTAAACGCCTTTAGAACCAGCTAGTCCCAGGGCTCTGCTATGTAACCTGATACTACTGGTTCCCTTGAGTTGGTCATGCTGACCAAACTGACACCTCATACTTGGCCTCAGCTGGCCTCAGTGGAAATTTCCAGGACACACAATACCACCACAACAACAATATGGAAAATTTGGTAAAATTCTCAGGAGCTGGGAAAGCGGTTTGAATTTTGGAAGTGAGCTAGACATGATAGCTTTTTCAGACATTAAATCTCCAGACACAACAATATTTACACACAAGCAATATACATGACAGGAAGTGCACATCCTATGAAGCCCCAGATTGTTTTGACAGCAATGAAAACAAACTTTACAAAGAAAATGTGCAAAACACTGAGAAACCAAATGGATACAATTTTGGGACAAAACTACAGCATCATAAATACGGCATGATAGCAAAGACGTGCATGGTCAACACTCACAGAGACACTAGACTTTCAATTGCAGCCGGCAGCAACCAAGATACCACAAATTTCCACAATATATACAGGATAAGTAATTCTAGCTGATGAACAGTCTGTATATTACATACATGTTGTGTTTAAAGACTGGAATATGAGCTGAGATTTAAATCCTAACAGAAACTACAGCCCAAACCCACCACATGTGAAAGGAAAATCCCCACCTACCTGGCCCCAAATTCCCCAACTCAGAACCAGTAACGCCTCCTTCGGGACAGGACAATTTTCTCGTTCTCATGTTATCAGACATAGGCACCTCATTTCTTTGACAATTTCACCCAGAAAGGCACTGTTCTATATGGCACCCTCCTTATATCTGCGACCGGCAACTGACAGCCTGGGCCAGAAATAGGGCAGTGGAAAACCTGATGCACATAAGAACTATTGACAGACAGGCGAACAGCCAATCAGAGCCAAGTCATGTGATACGCAGCTCTTTCATGAGGAGGCCTATTCTGGGGAGGCACCTGAATGGTAGGTGTTCTTGCCTTTCACGCTCTTCTATAGAAGCTGGCAACTGCCATACTTAAAGACCTATCATTTACAAGTACAGAAAGATGTAAAGAGGCGGCCACAATACCTGGTCCAATAGGCATGCTGGTGAAATGTGACCCTTTAAAAGTGGAGCTGTTCTGCTGGAACCCCCTCCTGGCAGAGTGGTTTGTTCCAGTAAATGAATGTACAGTGAATGTAGATCAGTGTGCACCAGCACAGTAACCTTGCCTGGACTGAATATTTGACAGGCTGAACATCACACGGTTTGAAGACCTCCAAAATAACTACGGTGCACGGACTCTGAACACATTTATACCCTTTGCCTTGGGTTATTTATAAACCGTTTGCGGTAGTTCTCAATTTGCTGCAAATCGACGAAAAGGTGGCCCAAGTGGATGACAAACAATAGGAAATGGGGAAAGGCGGCAATTCTAGTCGTCATAATTGTTTTTTGACGTCGTCATTCTGGACTACCTAGAAACTGCACTTTTACATTATTTTTCGCTAACAATTTCCCTCAAAGTTAATGTGCCATTATAGAAGGAATGCTATTTCAAGTACCAATGACTTTATAATGAAAACGAACCGTTCACAACAGGATATTGGAATTTTTCAGAAACCGTGGTAACCAACACGTAGGCATCAAATCCCGCGCCAAAATAAGTGGATGGCAAATTTGCGCTACGAACAAAACTTGCACGGTTAATTTTACACATTTCTAGACCATATGTTCTAGAATATACTACAATAATACACAAAGAATTGACTTTGACACTCTGCGGGACACGTCAATGTCACCATGTTACTTCTGCCGTGCGCTTTGTTGCAGAAGAAAGGCGACAGCCCACGTAAGGACATTATGTCCTTGTAATCAGCACGTAACGCCCATTCAACCGCGGCATCGTATGAATGAACACCAAATTTCCGGGCGCCAGTTCTTGACAATAAAAACTTCCACACTCCCCCAAATCAAAGTTATGTCTTAGGAAACCGTACAATGGTGTAGTTTTGATACTTTAACTGACTTTTCGGCAGGTAATTTTACGTAAATTTTCGACTGACCTGGCGGCCGCGAGGGCGATTTCCGTCCATCGTCAGACATCTTGGAGGCTTGGAGGGAGTTCTGCTCAACCACCGCAGCCAAACAAATACAACATGGCAATATAGAGACAAACTCCCTTTAATGATACAATCTAACAATGAAATTCCTAGTAAGAAATATTAAAGATTTAATGCAATTTTTCAAGGTACATGTTTTAAGGTTGTATTTTGTGGTTATATCTTTGTTATAAAAAATGTTTGTTGGTGGTGGAGTTAACCTCTGACCGGCTTGGATCGCCATTTTGGAGAGGTTTGAATTAGAACAGCTGTCTTTGTTGTGTATTTTGGAATTTCAGAGAACGGTAGGTAAGTTATAGTTTATCCAAGTCAATAGACGTAACGTCTGTGAATGTGGCTATAATATACTCTGCGCTAAAAATTACACACAGTCTTTAAAGCTATAAATTATAACATAACTGCCAGGTGTTCCATAGTGTTTTATAACTCCATGCATAGACCAAGGCCAGTTTGCTAACAAATGTTTATTTTTGCCAAAATCGAATGTATCATATAATAACGTTATATTTCGGTTTTCAAAGAGCCCTTTATTTTTAGAGGGTACAAAGATATAAAAGAAAGGAGTACCATTATCAAATTCTGTATAAATGATGCACCAAGGAAGTAAGCCTCACTGGAATCAAATCTTTTGTGTGATTCATCCTGACTCACAGCTTTAGTACATGTAGAATTTAGATTAGAATGTGATGTTTGTCTACCTTTTCCTTAATATAAGAAGTAGGTGACAACAATGAGCGGGGCCGGTTCAGCTCTCACCCTACGGTGCAAGTCCAAGAACGGGCAACACCTCATGAAGGGACTGACCACGCTGTCTACTGTCGCTGATCTTCAACGTCTCGTCGCTGAGCTCACCAACATCCCGAAGGAATCGCAGAAGATCTTGATCGGCTTCCCTCCCCATCCCATCAAGTTTGATGGGGAGGCCGCGCCGCTGAACAGTCTACCGATATGCTCTGGTGACACGTTAGTGATAGAAGAAGACAAGAGCAAGACATCAGCTCCACCCCCAGCTTCGGTACCAGTGAACCAGCGTACAGTCCCAACAAGTAATAGCAACTTCAGCCTGTCTGGGCAGGGAGTGATGACGCGGAAAGTCGTGCCAGCAAACAACTCCTGTCTGTTCACTGCCATTGGTTTCGTGATGGAAGGAGGGGTCATGGACTTGTCACGTGCCACACAGATGCGGAACCTGATAGCAGACGTCGTCGCTTCCAACGCTGTTCTTTATAATGAAGCGCTCCTAGGAAAGAGCAATGCAGAGTACTGTGCTTGGATTCTGAACTCCGAGAGCTGGGGAGGGGCTATAGAAGTCTCCATCTTGTCTAAAGTCTACGAGACTGAAATAGATGTCGTGGACATCCAGTCTTGCAGAGTGGACCGCTTCGGAGAAGATAGTAGGTATGACCAGCGTGTTCTCTTGCTGTACGATGGTATCCACTACGATGCTCTGTACCTGGAGGCGCTGGACCCGAACCTTCCTGCGAAGACAATCTTCCCGACAACGGACGACTCCATCCTTGCCCTAGCGCAAGAATTTGCCACCGAAGCTCGTAGCAACCGCCAATTCACGGACGTGTCGGGTTTCACGCTGCGCTGTCTGGTGTGTAACACGTGTCTGACGGGGCAGAAACAAGCCCAGGAACACGCCACGCAAACCGGACACATCAACTTCGGCGAGGTCTAATAGGTCCCTACACGTGGACTCAATTAATGCACTACATGTACTTGTTTTAAAATGCTTGTACGATTAAGTTATTCCAGTCATTGTTCCTGGGTCGCAAGAAAAAAAACCCAAGTACACATACATTTGACTTTGAACAGACACAAGGAAATTTGAATCTCCAATAGAAGTTTTATAGTGAAATATCTCTTCTACTATATGGCAGAAACATTACAACAGGTGTAATACTGAAATAGAGGGGGGGGGGCATCACATTAGTATTGTAAAACTTTCAGTCTCAAGTTGAAATGTGGGGCTTCCAGTATGTTTCCAAGATATTTCTGTAGGATAACATATGTACTATTGTACACTAATATGCAGCATATTGAAAAATAATAAAAGCTTTAGTGCATTTTGTAGTTAGTTATTATTGAAATTGTTCCCCACCTGTATTTATCTATGTAAGCTATTCCTGTAATTACTCAGTACATTATGTCTACTGTGTAATTCAGTACTTGGTTAAGCACAACTAACGTATGTCTATACAGTTTGGGTGCTAGATATTGGTTTCTATGCATAGGTGTTGGCTGTAGAGTTGAAAATGTTGTTTCTATTTATTCATCGAATTTGCAACAAACGAAAAAAATTGCACCGGTTGTGCAGCTTTTCTTGTGCTGCATATGTACAAAATCAGTTTACAAGTACTTCTAAACTTTGTGAATGTTACACCTCCATAGGTGGAAGAGTGACGATGACATGGAAACAATGGTATGTGGGAAAGTCAGAGGTCTACTATAAGCATTGTGCTTACTATTTGTTCATTAACTAGTGTGAAAACCATTCTTTTGCACATTGGTGTTCCTACCTATGCACTGGCATTCAAATCTCAAAAACAGTTCAGAACAGTGTAATAATAATCATAGAAGAAACTGAATACCATGTTTCGATTAAATTAATGTTTGAGTGATGTTATTTACATATTGCAGTAACAGCAGATATCTGTGCGTAATATGTAGGTGTTTTATAGAATCCACTTGTATTTCATTCTCGCTGCTGCCTAGCTCCATAATACATACTGGGTATTTAAGCCAAAAGGCTCGTTTTAAAACATCTGTTACAGAAACAATATAGTGAATGTTCACAGAGTTGAATGCCATGTTTCTAATAAATGTTGCTGTAACAAATACATTGTGTAGCTATCTTGTGGCAAATGTCTATACACACAGAAATGATCATCTGACAAGTGTACATGTGTTAGTATGTGTAGATATTTTTATTACTCCATGTTGAATGGCAAAATGCTATAGACTTTACCAATAAACATGTCTTTGTGACAATGCAGAGTTGTGCTCGGATGCATCTTTAGACTACTAGTGTCATGAATTCTGGACCAATAACTAACCTCCCCTACAAAATCTCCCACCTGAAATACACATGTATCTGGCCAATGACTTCTAACTACAATTACCCTAGCACAAGCCATTTTTTTTTACATCTTTGTTTTTCCAAGCTCCTTACTATAGTCAACAGTCTGCCTTTGAACTGAAGTCATAAGTAGAAGAAGAGCAATGGTTAGACTATACATGTACCTAAACAATGGTGAATTTGTAGGCTATCTAAAATATTGTCTGAGATCACAGCTTTATTTCATATATAGTTTCTCTGCAAACTACTAAACAAAAATCATTCTGATTCTGGTGACTATACCAACATTTTTTTAATACCCGGTACTATCATTTTTTATGACATACATATTCATCACCTGATCTGCTAAAATACTTGCAATTCAGAAACCTGTCACCAGGTGGTGCTATTTCACTGTCACCAACCATAACTGACTACATGTAACCATCTTTTAGATAAATATCTATACATCATATGGGCTCTATTGTGCACCACATAGGTTTGCCATAGCAAGAATTACATTAGTACATGTAGTAGTAATATGAATGACACAAATGTTAATTCTACTGCAGAGATTCTGGAAAGTGCAGAGACATGTTAAATGCAGAAAATTAGTTTAAAAATTGATATCTGTTACAGAAAGCACATAAATATAAGAAACGAAACATAAGTATCATATCTACTAGTAGCACCCTTTGTGGTGTCAGGTCTTCAAATTTTACACTGCCCTGTGGCATGTTTTTTAGTTGGCGTCTATATCTGGGCAATGAAATTCTGCGTTCAAATTTGAAGGACTTGAGAGATATCAGCAGCAATCAACATAATGAACAAGGAATGAGCTGGGGTACACGGGATCCTTATGTGAGGCTCAAATTCTTGGCACATACATACATTGAACATTTCGAGACATAGGTTTCACTGTGGTACATGTAGATTCTGATGGGGAAAAAGTACTCTGTATCCAGATTTTTCAGGGTTAGCCTCCCAGCAGTTCTGGAAGATTTCAATTACATTTGTATTTCTGGTTTCCATGTTTACAATAGATAGCTTATAACTTTTCTGTTTCAAAAAACAAAACAAAACAAAACCAACATTAAACATGCCTTTGAGACTATCTTCTGGCACAAACAATTTTTTAACTTAGGATCAAAGCTGATCCTATAAAAGGGTACAATTGACATCGCAACCTTGTTAGGTACATGTAGCTTCTTAGTATTTTATCTGATATAACTATGCCTAGAGCAAACAATTCCAGTTAGAGTCCATAGTACGGTTCTTAAAATATAACATAGTTTACCACATTGTGAGTCAAAGACCCAAAGTATTAATTAGTATTAGTATAAGAAAGCTATGTTGTATACAATGCAGAGAAGTACAGGAAGACTTCAAAATGGCAAATTAAAACAAACTAGGAGGTTTAACTCCTGTTATCTTTCTATGTATTTAAACAAATTAACACAATGTGAACATAATGTCTACTATGTAGATGCAGACCACTTGCAGAACATCCTTTTAGGTCCCTTTTTTTTACTTCTTTAATTCACTTTTCTCAGATATCCTTAGAAGAAACAAGTTAATCAGTGATACACTTTCACAATTATTCCACAATCATGCTTCACAAACTCTAGTGTGCGCACGCCTAACACTCTCCACCACATACATGTAGTTGGAATTCCACTTCCCCCAATTTGACACACATTAATATTACTTATACAATATACGTAACAATAACCAGTCACAGTATGCTTCAGACCTTCTATGCTTAGTCACCTGGAGTATTTTTCTTAAACTATACATAACTAGTAGGGGTCAAGATCAGACTTCAAGTTGTTCAATAGCTTGACTACATCATGCTTCTAGGAGGCCCTTCCACTGGTCAGGCCCCTAGTATTGGGGAGGAGGCTCATTCAGCCCCACAGCTAGAGATTGTGTAGCACAGGCTACACATACTCCAAGACGAGGACTGTGCTTCCATAATGTGAGCTTATTAATAAAAGAAGGGCATCTTATACGAATAAAGGGAATGATTTTAGGCTGTTTTTGTTGAGCTCAAGTTTTCATTTCTTGTCGATCCTGCCAGGGCTTCTCTGTACAGGGTCCTTGCCCTTACTCTGTTGCAGGGCCATGGCGTACATGTAGACACGGGAGTCCACTGTCACCCCCTCCTTCTGAGTGTAATCTGGAAAGAACAAAGTCAGTACAGCAATAATGAGTGGGGAATGTCTTTTTTTTTACTTATGCCAAGGAAGGTACATGTATGTGTTACTGTGAAATTTTGTATACAAAACATACTTATAAATACAGATAAGGTTAATTTTTACCACTACACAAAACCAACTTCAGACCACCTTGGAACTGTTGCTCATGTCACACTTCCATAAAGCAAGAAGCTTTAAAGGGTTCTCAGTTATCCTGGAGAAAACTACCTGGAGGTCTGGTTGAAAATTTGTTACATTTTCTTGCATTCTCAAAAAAAAGCTTTGTCAGAACTGTAGCTAGTTTTTGTTATATGGGTAAGTATTTGGATTCCACAAAACCAAGACAAGAGAGACAAGCCCCTGTTCCCAGATGGACACAACTGGTATGAACCAAGACCTCACCATTTATCCTGGTCAGCAGCTCACTCATGGGGAAGTACAGCACCTTCAGGAACTCTGGAACATACAGCATAATATTCAACTCAAAATGAATTGCTTTCAACACATTATGTTAATCTGAAATCATAAAAATAAATGTCAAGTTCACCCAGTAGCAAAGCAATGAAATGTACACAGCAAGGAAAATGCTAAGGCTCTTGTAGCTAAGGCACTTGTAGACTACTAAGTTTATCACTACGAGTGCCTTAGCATTTTCCTTGAATTTGGAACTTTTCAAATCATAACAGAACATAAGAAAGGACAACAACCAACACCCACCTCCTTCCTCTACCAAGGTAACATGCAAGGGTAAAAAAATGTGATGTGTTAGTTAAACACCAAACACCAACACCATACCTCTATTTCTTTCAAAAGCAATATGGGTAACAAATGAAAATCCATTATAATATTAATAATAACACAAGATATGGGCTTGTTTGGGACTGTTCCATATAAAATCTAGAACAAGGGTGGTCATAAACTTGTGAAAACCTGTTAGCCATGTAGTGCACGTGAACCTATGAAAGACTTTTACTTTCATTCAACAGCCTTTAATTTTCAGGGAAAACACCCAGGAAAGCATGTCTGAAACAATCTGGTTAGTAAGTTTTGATGTAGTGATTACAGATGTGATACAGTAACTCCAAACTTACCTGGATGTGGTTTTGGTCTGACATTCACAATATCGTCTCCATCAATCTGTAATAAAACAAAAACATGTGTCTAATACATAAAAATACTGAAATGTACAAAAGTTCTCTAATTAACTTCCGATCGCCTTTTGTTGACATTTAACAATACTTTTTTGCAGACTGTTTGCACTTGTATGTCTGCAGCTACACACTGACACAAGATACTAGTAATCCCGAGTAAAGGTGACTTAGGTCTCACCTGTGCTGTAACCAGACAGGTGGTACAGTTGGACAGTCCTGCATCCATGCAGGTGGCTGCAACAGAATTAGAAAGTGAACAGGTTACTTTTTAAGAATGGCAATTGATATGACATTGACAATGTAGCTAGCTGGGTTTTATGTAATGTAGCCCAGTAGTTTGGGTGCCTATACAAAGTAGTAATTACAATACAAGTCAAAGGCTTGTGAAGGCAATCAGTATTTTTGGTGCTACACACACACCTGTACCCTGGCTTTCTAAACATGTAGTGGAACTTTAAAGTGTTTTCTCCAAACACTGTCTCTAGAAATCAGGGACTAGAGCATGCGTTGTTAATTATAGGAATAGGAAAGGCAAGGACTGAGAACTACCTGGTGAGACACTGACGACCTGGCCTGTGTACCCGGTCTCCTCCCGCAGTTCCCGGATTGCACAGTCCTCCACACTCTCCCCTACATCGCACAGGCCTGAGGAACAGGAACAAGGAATTTAACCTCCAGCATGCTAAGGTAGCCATTTGGCACCAAAATTGCATTGGTTATGGGGTTAGGCAGCAGGGAAAAGGTTAAAAAATCAATATTTGTTGGCTCAGACCAGGAAAGATAGTACAAGGGGTGTGAATTGGAAGATACGCAGTTCCCTTCTAAGACAAAAAATCTTCCCCACTCCCTACATTATAAAATACATGTAGTTTCAAGAAATGCACACATGATCACCATAATACTGCTCACATGTCAGTCATTCTAAATGTACACGTAAAGGCCTTGACAAGGATGTGTAACCATTAATGTCCCTACCTGCAGGGAACTCCAGTGTGAAACCATTAATGGCCGGCCTGAACTGCTGCACCAGGATGAGCTGGTCATAGTGTAGGGCTCGTTTCAACACTGCTACAACCTGTGCACCTGAAGTCAGTATGTCAGTCAGTGAATTATACTGAGCACAGTGTGTCATTTTACTTTGTACTGATATTTCTATGGAATAAGGGAAAAGAATGAGAAATCACAGTAGAAAATAGTTATTGGACCTTAACAAATTCTATAAACTGGGGAAACAGAAGAACAAGTAAACAACGTTGTTCAATTCGTAGATTGTCATATCTCTAGGTAACCTATAAACATAATGTCAGCAAAGGCATCATCTCCAGATGTACATTATAAAACTAGGTGCATGTGAGTGTTTGTTTCTTACCATCAGTCTTGTAACCATCGCATCTGGTGGTTCTTCTGACAGTCTCCCACGTCCTACGAATACAAACACATGTCACTATGCACAGAAGGCATGAAATAAAGAAAAAAAAATCATGACTGCATTGTATGAATGTTATTCCAGTGCCATATTTCACACAACTTGTCTCAAAACTTTTGATACAGAAAACATACATTGATTGAAGAAATCGTACAGCCTGTTGCTGCGCATGCCTGGCCAGATTACATGCCACAAAATAAACATTCTGAAAAAGTCTGGGTGTCTCACCTGTGCTGTCCATGTGGGTCTTGGTAGGTGGTTACTCCCAGGGACAGCCACTCGCCTTGGTACACAGTCTGGTAAGGCAAAATTACACCATCAAAAATCACACGACTGCATCTTTGCAATTTTACTTTATATTTATTAGTTTGGTACTTGTCCATTTTTTTATGGTTCCTTTTCTTCTAATTCTGAAGTTTTCAGACATTGCTTCTTGCAGTCTAGATAATACCACATGAACTAAGTGTAACCCCTTCATATTGTCTATAAAATGACAGTATTATTTTCTCAATTCCCCATTTTCCTCCCAATTTCTGAAGAACTGGTTTCATCTTGGAAAACTGCACCATATAGGGAGAACACAGTGCAGATGATACTATGTACAAACCCATTCTGACCCCTCCATATTGTTTACACAGTATCATATAGCACTAACAGCATGGACCCTTCCACCCATAGGTGACCCCAGAATGCCTTCTTCCCAGTGCTAGCCATTCCAGCTAGGTTCAGGCCAGCTCCAACAGGCTATTTGTATAGAATAAAACGACACAATCCGGTTTGACCAATTAAGGTCAAAAATCTAGATTTTAGACCTCCTTGGTTTGACCACCCCTGAGCATACCATACCAGGTTTGTAGGCTTGTAAAAAAAAAAAAAAAAAAAAATGTAATGGCACAGGTTATACTTATACAGCAGAAAAGAACTCAAACCCATCAACAGCTGAAGTAGACATAGAGTATAGACAGTAGTACATTGTGAAGTTACTACAAGTACAATTTTCATGTACTTTATTTGTCCTTTCTGTAATAATAAAATACATGTATCCAGTGTTTACACACACTTAACATGTATACACATGTACTATTGTTTGTTTAATTGCTATCAGCCTTTGGGCATAACTTGCAAATAACGTTCAACATATGTTACATCAAACCATCATTAGGACAGCTAAGCTCTGCATATCCAACCATGTCATGTGTACATGTACTTAATGAGGAGTAACCTAACATATCCATGTTAGATGACATTTAGTTCCATTTTACAACAGTCTGAGGAAAGAACAGAGCAGAGCAGAGGTAGAACTAACCATGATGGCATCCAGACTATGTCAGAACATTCTCTGGTGTATGAGTAATCAAGGACACCCAGGCTCCCTCAATCTGTCATTATATGTCAGGCTAGCACAGTGAGCCAGAGTTCAAACTTCTTGGCATATCTACCATGCTACTAACCCAGAGGCAAGTGAACTTGATTTGGCCCTGATATCCTAATGTATCCTGGCAGGTGCCAGTCTTATAATATAAAGGGGTATTGTTCGGCCGTCAGGCGATCCGACTCGTGGTCGGGCCGATACCTCGGGCAATACGGAATACATCGTGTTGTATTCTATTTATATCATACCCACCCTAGAAAACACGTCTTTCAATGCGAAATGAGCTAAAATTACAGGTAGAGAAACCTGTCATTTTACTTGGAACCTGAAGCAATAACATGATTGCACCTTCACACCACCTGTTACCACATTTTGATACCTGCAATTCCCTTTAGATTATAGGTAAGGGGTACAACATTTTTACAGCTATAGTATATGAGGCATGAGTTTTCCACAGCTGCACAGACTCCATGACACCATAAATCTACCCAGCATGATACAGTCCTGACCAGTCACCTACCCAGGAGGTTGTCAACTCCAGTTTGAGTAACAGATTATCACACCTAACCTCTACACAGAATTTCATGCAGTTGTGTTTTGGCCAGTCACACTTCAGCTCTTATAATATACATGCCTACCTCATAAGCAAAACAATCATTCGTTTAATTTGAAAACAACCAGGTAGCCCCTTTACCCAAGGAGATTATACTCCTTGCTTTACCATAGACATGTTGACTTCTATGGACAAACAAAACAAAAACATGTAAACACATGTGAGGTCAGTTGACACCATGTGCAGTCAGGTGACCCAAAAAACTGGGGCAAAAGTGCATCATTAAGGTCATCTGACCTACCGTCTGTTAGTCTTCCCCTTTTGACGATTTCCGGTGTCTTTCATTTTAAGTTCAACTAACCATCTGGCTTTCTATGATGCAGAGAGGGCGCCTGATTTCGACTAATTATAAATCATGGCACGCAAAAAAACAAGGTCCGGGTACTCGAGTGTGAATAATAAGGTATGTTATGTACACTCGACTCCCTGGACAAGGACTGGAACCCCCAAATCTCCAGTTATTTTTATTTCATGACTCCAGGGACGCAAAAGCGAGAACATTTGCTGTAAGATTAATTAAACTGAGTAAATGACATACATGCAATAACGTTATTTGACGTCGCAACGTTCAATTTTTATGATTCAATTGATCGGGTTTGACTACGTGATATTTTTCCACTGCGTACCATACATCGACAGATTTCAAAACATCCTATAAAGACACCCTTTTCCCTCAAATTCTAGCTTTCAGCAACATCAAGGGGTTTACGAACCTCTTCTTTGATGAATCGGCAGCCCGGAGTGCCGTTAACGCCGTCTGAAGCCATCATGTTGACAAGGTTGTGTCGTGTCGCGCCAAAACTGGACTCTTGTTTACCGCGCCTTTGTGGAAAATAACTTGTGGACACGTGGGTGTGTTCTATGACGTAGCGACGGAGCCATAGGGGAAAATGGGGGATGGTTTTTGTTAGGAAAAGATTAAAACTTAAATGTGTTTAAAAATACACAATATGCATAGATATTATTTTATTTCATATGGTTATAAGATATTTTTGCTACTTAATGTTGTTCCTATAAACATAAAGAGATGACAAGGATTCAACATAACACCCCTTAATGATGGTATCGTCCACCGCACGACAGGACAAATCATCGCGCAGAAACGTAATAGACGGAAATAGAATAGATTGGTGTGAACATTTTTAACAAACTCGAATGACAATATTATTATCAAAACGTAAATTATTAAACTATTGTATATGATATCTTTTGAATAAAACCCAATCATCGATCTATAGCAGGTGTCTCTGATACATTTTTTTTGTTTCGATGCGGTCGAACAGCTGCAAAATGGCCGACCAACCGGTCTAGGTGAGGAAGAACAAGCAAAAAGACGATTCTTTTACGGCTTTACTTGCGCCCTGTGGTGAGTTGTGGTGGATACATAGTAGCAATGATCATGTCCTATAAGAAACGAAGATTTTGCAGGAACTATCAGTTACCGTTTTTATTGATTTTGCCTTCTATAACGTTCGTATATTATGAATCACTAAAACAGGTCAAATATTGAAACATGCACGTGCTTTAGCCTTTTACAATGTAGGTGATCACGACTGGCCATCACGTATTATAATCTCTAGTCATCACAAACGTGCCATAAAGATCACCTGAAGAATGACCACCAAAAGCTATTTTCAAAACTGTATAATTATAGCTTATTTGGGCACGATCATATAGAGAAAGAAAGAGAAATGATGAGCAACACATATATAATTTTACACACTGC
Organism: Branchiostoma floridae x Branchiostoma japonicum; assembly: GCA_013266295.2. Classification (NCBI taxonomy): domain Eukaryota; kingdom Metazoa; phylum Chordata; class Leptocardii; order Amphioxiformes; family Branchiostomatidae; genus Branchiostoma; species Branchiostoma floridae x Branchiostoma japonicum. The sequence goes on from CM023825.1 coordinate 14,644,088, forward strand.
ATAAAATTATATCAGTGAGTGACATGTGTATGTAACGTTACACGACACAGAAGGACTGAGTTCTGAAAATGCTACGAGCTTCCCTTCTAACATCTGCTTGGAAATTACTTTTGAAAACAGAATAAATGTTTTTGAGGATCAAAGAATCAATACAAATATACTGAATTACATGTTACTGAATTTCATGTTTTCGTCTTTCACTTTCAGTTCCTCTCATCTACCTAGGTTGGAAACAAATCAGCTGACCTGTGCTTATCAAAGAAATTAATCAACTACAAAAGCACCAAGCTTCAGCATGACAGCCCAAGGTCAAGGTTTCCTGTTGCCATGGATACTGCTGGTTGCTGCACTTGTGGTTCACATCCTCCCCACCAGTGGTATGTATGAAGATCAGATCGGGAAGTTCGACTGGCACCAGCAGTACATCGGAGCTGTGAGGCAGGCCATGTTTGACCAGTCCGCTCCGGTCAGCAAACGCATCTTTGTGGGCACCGAGTCCAACGTTGTGGCAGCCATCAACTCTCGAACGGGGCAGCTGGCCTGGAGGCATGTGCAGGAGAGGGGAGACCCCTGGGGGGTGGATGTGGTACTGCACAAGAACAACATCTTGGTGACAGTGTGCAATGGAGGAGACACGGTTCGTGCATGGGACCCTGCCAGCGGAACCCTACTGTGGGAGTTTCTCGCAAAGGAGGAAAACGATTCCCCTGCAAAAGCTCTCCTAGTAGAGGGGAAACAGGATGACAGAACATATGTGGAATCGGTTGCAGTCCTGACGAAGAAGACATTGAGGATTCTGTCAGCAGCTGACGGCCACGAAATGGTCAGCACTGAGGTGTGGCCAAACGGGGAGTCTGGGGGGACAGCTGTCCTGCACCAAGCGAGCAATGGTCAGCTTTACTCAGTCAGCATCTCCAGCCAATCCACCATACAGATCGTGTCGTACTCCCATGTCCCTGGGAAGGGTTATGAGGCAGTGAAGAGGGTTGTTGCAGCAGGATGGGCGTCGCCACAGTCCACCCAGTGTGTGGTCACAGGAGACAACATTCTGGTCTGTTCGGAAGCCAGCACCAACTCCCTATACAGCTTGCCACTGGTGGGTGGAAGTACCTTTTCTTCAGTCACCCTCCTGTCACTGGGATTCAACAGCTGGCAGCCGGAAAGTCTTGCCATCAAGTCAGTGCAAGTCGGGAGGAAAGAGGTCCTTCTGCGCCTGGCTAAGGACCACTTCGTACTCCTGCAAGCAACGGCAAGCACGATAACTGTCCTAAAGGATCTCCCAGATGTGTACACAACCACAACAGCAAGGAGTCAAGAAAGGGACATCATGTTTGCAGTGAAGAAAGGAAACAAGGATGAACTCTTTGTAACTGGCTTCTACCTTGAGAACCTGAAAGAAGACCAAGCTCTGACTCAGAAGATTGCCCATCAGCTGCATTATGGATCTCCCCAGCAGGTGACGGTGTACACATTCCTGAAACGCGACAGTACGACAGGATATCGTGCGCTGCTGCAAATGGAGGACCGATCACTGCTCATGCTCCAGCAGCTGCAGGGGAACCAGGGGCACGTGATGTGGCAGCGGAACGAGGCGCTGGCGTCAATCTCTGCTGTGGATCAAGTGGACCTGCCTGTGTCCGAAACAGAGAGCAAGTTTGAGGAGGAGTTTGGAGAAGAATCTGAGGAAGACCTCTCAGTCTGGCAAATGTTCACGAGGAGAATCACTACGCAGTTGGAACAGCTGAAGGACCTGGCCGACAAGTTTGAGGAGTACAGGAGGCCAAAAGCTAAACAAGTGGAGAAACATCTCGAGCGGGATCCCTTCAACCTCCGCAAGATGATCGTAGTGGTCACGTCTGCTGGTAAGCTGTACGGACTGGACAGCGCAAACGGGGATGTCGTTTGGCAGTACTTCCTACCAAACATCCGGTGCTTCAGCCAAGGCGAGATGTACCTGTTCGTACAGCGGACCACAGCGCACTTCCCCCACCCTCCCCAGGCCATGCTGGTGGCTCAGGAAAAGGCCACGGGTAACGGGCTCGTTTTCACGTTCAACCCTACCACTGGACAGCCTGTCAACACAAGCTCTGCCTTTGGAACTCCACAGCCTTTCCAAGTGCTGCAGGCAAACCTCCTGCCAGTGATGAACAACCACCACCTCCACCCTGTCATGATCGTGGATTCTGATCACGGAGTTCACATCTTCCCACCTTCCCCCTCAGTCTTGTCTGTCCTGAAGAAAAACAACGGGAAGATTTTCCTCCATGCTGCCGATCTAACAAAGAGCACACTAACTGGTTTTAGCCTCACCACGTTTCAGGATGGAAAAGTGGAGCTCTCACAAGCCTGGCATCTCAGCCTCCCAATCCCATCCCAGAGGATTGTTAGCGTTGTCCCCAGGAGAGTCAACGAGCACGTCCACTCCCAGGGGCGTGTGTTAAGCGACAGAAGTGTCATGTACAAGTATCTGAATCCCAACCTCCTAGCAGTGATCACTGAGGGCATAGAGAGAGATGTTCCTCTGTTGACTCTGTACCTTGTAGATGCAGTCACAGGACAGGTGGTTTACAGCATGCAGCACAAGCGGGCCAGTGGCCCAGTCCATCTGGTTCACTCCGAGAACTGGGTCGTCTACCACTACTGGAACGGGAAGTTCCGCCGGCACGAGATGACGGTCCTGGAGCTCTTCGAGTCGCAGGGGGACAGGAACTCCACCACGTTCTCGTCCCTCTCGCCACAGAGCCTCCCACTGGTCCTGCAGCAGGCCTACATCTTCCCCACGGGACTCGCCGCCATGGCTGTCAGCAACACGGAACGTGGCATCACCGCACGAAGCCTGCTCCTTGCCCTCCCTAACGGTGGCCTCATGACGCTCCCCAAGAACATTCTGGACCCCCGACGGCCCATCATCCCCACTAAGCAGCACCAGGAGGAAGGGGTGTACCCATACATCCCCGAACTGCACATCAACCCAATGACACTTCTCACATATAACCAGTCTGTAGAGGGGATACAGGGCATTCATATAGGAGCAGCAGGGCTAGAGTCCACTTCTGTGGTACTAGCATACGGGTTAGACCTGTTCTACACCAGGATAATGCCATCTCAAATGTTTGATGTATTGAAAGAAGACTTTGACTACTTCTTCATCAGCTCTATATTGTTAGGTCTGGTCATGGCTACACTGATAACTCATCGCCTAGCTGCCATGAAGACACTGAATAGGAGTTGGAGATAGGGACACTGTAGGGAGGGAAGAACATCATACATGTTCAATTACATGTAGCATAGAAAGTCATACATGTACATGATGATATGGGACTAAACTTTGCTTCTGTTCCACTTTGTGTTATTCTAAAGAAAGTTTGGCCCCATATTATTATAATGGTGTTTAGAAGTTACTAGTACATACATGTACATGTATAGAAAATAGTTCTGTTGAAAACTTCTGTGCAATTTTTGTGAGTATTGCTAAAGAGAACAATGTGCATGTACAATGTAGTTTTATTGAATTTAGATGTTTTCACTGTAACATAAGATTTCTGTTGTTAAAAAAATTGGAGATCAAAATACTTGAGTTAAACAGAAGGATAGGAACATTCACAATGGCCAAAATATACCAGACTGATAGAATGGTAATTTGACCAAGTTTATGAAGCCCAAGAGGGCTCTGGTAGAGACCACAGAGAACAGGTGAAAGTCAGTGAAGACTTGACATGCAATGATTGGAGATGATCACTTTTAATGAACCAAATTTGAAGTCTACTTGCCCTACGTGTGAAAAAAAAGGATTCCTGGGCCAAGTAGGACCCATGAGCCACCACTGGACACTCCTTCACAGGAGTCATGAGCTGTCTTCAACAAACAAATGATGTAAACCATATCCTCCACAACTCTGTACAGAGAGAAGTTTGTTAGTGTTAGTAGTTCTCTGATGCTTGCAGAACTTTTCCTGCTTCTCTTTGGCACTGATATAGCCTTGTGAGATTGAAATTTATTCCCATGAAAATCAAAACTTATCAGTGAGTAATATTATTTTCCATTGCTCTAGACTGCAGACTCGAATTCATATTTGGCTGGAATCTGAACTGTGAACTGGCAAAGGTAAAAGCCAGTGCTTATGGCAGTACTGTGTGTGTAAGGGTGCCTAATTTGAAAGAAACTAATGTATAATATTTTTTCCACTGGAAAAAGCTGTCTTCATTTTTGTTATTTTGTAGGAAACATGAAAAATTACCAAGAAAGATTGTAATGGAATGTTGTGCAGAAAGTAGAGATAATATTACACTAGGCAGTGAAATTTGTATTGAAGACTTTCCTCTTGGTGGTCTTTGTTTCAAGTATTTATTTATATGCAAGATGTATTGATTAATGCTGTAAAATTTTTTGGTTGTAAACAATTTTGCATGTGTGATGAATAAATATCACTATGATCATAATTTTGTGTTTTTATGAAATGTTTATGACTGCTGGTGTCATGCTAAAACTATCGGACGAGAGCTATAGAAACATGTTACTGAACTTTTTTTAAGGTTTCTCAACCTAGTTTAGTAATAATTCTTACAGCTTGCAATAATGATTATTCTTCATGTATAAAAATCACATGAAGAAATATTAAATGGGATCCGGATAGGGAATGTTCCCAAGCAGCCTGCTTCTCCTGTTGGGTCAGTTTGTCCTCACTCTCAGTTAGTCAAGCTTGTCTCCAGCATTGATGTTTCTGAGAAGAGATGCTGTTCCAGTAACCCAAATTTAGTTCAGTGCCTAGAAGTGGTCTCTTTGCCTTACACAGAACAAAATTCATTTTATAAAAGGAGAAAAATACAACATTTTTACATCAACATCTATTTTTCCATTGAGTCTGAACCAGCAGACACCAACTTGTCTACACCAAGGATTGTCTCTAGGTATACAAGCCTTCACAGAAGAGGACTAGCAAGCATTTAAATTGTGACATTTTTCCATAATTACAAACTTTCATGACTTCTACCATTTTCTGTTCATTAAACAATGGTTAATCAGAACACAGTAACAATCAGAATCAGTACAAATGTCACCATTAAAATGTGTTCTAAAGTCTACTATGAAGGCTAATATACAATGTACTGTTAAGATACTTTTACCATAACATCTAAAGATATTCACCATTATTGCAAAACACCCCATACAATGTACAGTACAAAACATCTGGATATCAAAAGTAAAGGAAAATTTCTAGTTACTAATGCTGTGAAGAGGCACTTTGTACAGCAGCTAGCAATAGTACATGGATAGGTATAAGGCCTCTAGAGGTTACAATTAGCAGCATTTCCACAATTTTACAGTACAAACGGTCAGTGAAATGCTATGCCTGATTTATGATGCTAGTGATAACATCGTCATGTACTGATTCTATAGTGATCAATCCTTACATACAAAAAAAAATGCTGTGAACAGTCGACCAGTATAGTGGTGGAATGGGGTCTAGCTCTAAAACTGAAAGTCATGGGTTCTAGTCCCAGTTTATACTATACACCAACCATAGCAGCTATTTTACACGCTGAAAAATCATTTTCATATACTAGTTCTTTTAAAAAGCTGCATTGGACAATTGGTAATGTGATACATGATGAAAGTTGAAAAAATCTAATGTTAAGGCAGGTCATACTGGCTGGTCCATTTTGTGTACTAACTTTTGTAATCAAGTTACAATAAGTTACAAAATAAAAAGTTGAAGGTATCATGATATACAAAATAAACACAGTAAGATTGATTGATGATAATGTGATATATGACAAAACTGGTTGACAAATATCAAGTCAGGTCTAGTACAGTTCAAACTTTGTAGTCCTACACGAAATACATGTATTAGCACATCAAATTTTGACTGTCCTACTGCAGGCTTCCTGAGAATTCAAGGACCCAAACAACTGGTCAAAAGTGACGAGATGTTTATGAAACCCACTGCCTCTGAGGAACAGGAGAGTCAAAAATTTGATGTGCTAACTTTTTGTTGGAACAAAGTTTGAACTCTGCACTATGTTATTAATACACAGATGAAGTTTAATGGTGATCAAGGCAGGTCGTTGTCTGTGAAGGATGACTTGGTTCCCTCCACTACGTGGATGGTTCCTTTCTGGCTGCGGTTGGAGAAGTTGTTGTTCCGCGTGCACATGTAGTGGTACGTGCCCTTCCGAAACTCCAGAAGAGCTCCCTCAAACGACGCCGGTGCATTGTTGAGAAGCTTGTCCAGTTTGTTTTTCCGTTCCACCGACTCGCTGTGGCAGACCTCTGCATGGAAACAACTGGGGGCAAAAAAATAAAGTCTAATAAGCACTCTCAGATCTAGATTGAAAACAGCAAAGATGCATGTCACAGCATGCATTATTATTGCTTCACAAATTACATTTAGTTTGCTATTTCTCCAGCATATGACATTGCACAACCTCTACTTCTTTCTGCTCATAATGTATTACCTATCAGGAATCTCCAAATGATTTAGAATCTTTGAAATAAATTTCTTGTATCAAATCCTGTTTCAGATCTTAATCATTTCTTCAATTGTACATGCAGGCAAACTTAACCTTAAGCCTGCTAAGGTAGCTTTTGGCACCAAATTTGTATTGGTTACAGGGTTAGGCAGCAGAAAGAAGGTTAAATTATCCTGTCCATACTTGCAACACATCTTTAAATGTTTGTGTGATGTGTCTAATGCATAGGCATAGCAGAATTGAATAATAACACATAAACCAGCCCACAGCAGACACAGCCTTCATTGCAAACCCTGATGAGTCAATACTCACGTGTAGTATCCTGAGCTGGCAAAAGCCACGGCTAGGTCCTTAGCCAGGGCATATTTGGGCGCAGCCGGCCACCACACCCGGGCACTGTTCCACATGGTGGAGTTCTCAAACGGAGCGGGGAAGTTGTCCAGTAGTGATCTCATCTGTACTATGTTGTTACGGTCTGTACCTGCAGGACGAGAAAAAAACAGATATCAAAATCTGGTTCTAGCTTTCAGACAGCTGTTCTACTACTGGTCATAGTAAGAACTAAAGACTCTATAGAACTTTTAGCACTAAAAACTTGACTGCATGGATGACATCTGTATGGACATTGATCTCACCCCTCCCCCACTTCAGCTTCAGTAGCATGGCAGTGCTTGCACCTTACTACAAAATTGCTGCAAATACAGAAGTCATTATGATACCTTTGTAAAAACCAATGCAAAGTAACAGAATTTTCAATATTGCCTGGTCTCAACTCCTAGAGACAAACAAGTAAAAGTCTTGCTAAAACAAAATGTATTTTCAGAAGTTTCCCTACCAGTTGTGCCCTCCCCAGCATCCCCTGCCTGGCCGTCACCAGCAGGGTTCCCATTGTTGTGGCTGTTCGACCCTGTAAGACAGAAGAACAACACTTTGTGTTTCAGAATCTGTATTTATTAATCAGTGTATCAAACACACTCCACCACAAAACACCAGCTGTTCTATGTGTATATCATATGCACTGCATATCCAATATAATTCAAGTATACCTCAGTTAAGGATGACTGCTTTACCTTTACCATTACTGAAGAGGCCTCTGACATATTTGACGATGACGAGTTCCAAACAATCCACATCTTTTAACACATCAATTCTCTGTTGATAACAGTTCAACTTGTGTTTCTCACACGTGTATTTTTTTAATGTATAACAAAGAATTTGTTGGTAAAGTAATATATAATATAGTCCAAATATTCTGTTCTCCTCAGAGTGTGTGTTTCTCCCCACCTTCCCACTGTATGTGTGCCAGGTCTCCCTCCTCCATGTGCAGGTGGGTAGGTACAAAGTCGTACTCCACCGCGGGGTAGACCTGCACGATGTTCCCGCGCTTCCCGCGTACATTCAGGTTGTGGATGGCACGGCCCTCCAGACCACTGGGGCGAGGCTTCAAGAGGAATACGTGGCTCCGATCCTGAAAAAATGTAGAAAGTATTTAACTCTCTTTTCATCTGTTTGATCAACACTGTTGAAAAATAAATTGTGGTAGTACGGAACAACAAATTTTCTATTCTCAGCTGCAGCCATCCTCAGGATACGATGACTAATCAAACACGACTTGACAGCAACTAGCCACTTTCGACCAATCATTGATAATGTCACATTTTCCTAAAGTCCCATGTTTTAAGCAACCTCAGGCTGTACTAGATACGTTGATGAAGGGTAGACATCCAGGTAATGAGATACACAAGAAATCTGTTACTCATGCAGCTGGACAGTTGTCTGAACATTCAGTGTTGTGTTAGTTGACATGAATCTGTATGTACGAACCTGGAATGTCCTGCCGAACTGTGCCGTGTTGATGGCCAGGCGGAGTGGGGTGTACTCAGCACCGATATCTACAGTTGGGTTCTGCTGTACAGGCGACAGCAGGCCAAGTTGTCTGGAATAGAAACAACAAGGGTCAAGTCTGCAATGTAGAAAGGCGATGGCAACTTGTGTATTGCCAATAAACGTTTGCACTTATTTAAAAAATGACTGCAACACTTCATTCATAATATAGCCTAATCTTATAGATACAGAAAACCATACTCACAGGTTCTGATTGTAGGCTGCATTAGTCTTCCATGGATCATAGTCATCTGTTGAGATGTTGTACCTGGAAAATAAGATTTCAAAGAAATGTTGCAGTAGAATTGAGCAGTACTACAGAACAATTTTGTAGAGGGATGACTTTTCCAAACCCACCCTTCCATTCCCTCCCTTCAATGTCCTTACCTGATCCTCAGCACACATCTCTTGGTGTTTCCTGAAGGGAAGTAAGGCAGAACCCAGGTGTAGTTACTAGCCTGCCCCTCCCTGCTGTTCCCCAGGTGGTTCGACCGGCTCCACGGTGCAGGCTGGCAGTCTGGCACCGGCGGGAGAACCAGGCATGTCTCCGCGTCATTGTCCTCGCCTTCAGGGTAGCCGTACACGTACCGCAGGCCGCTGCGCCCCTCCCCCTGGCAGTCTGCCTGGGAAACTGCAAAACAACACAGCAAAAATTTGAAACATGTTCACTTAATCCTACGTCATTTTTAACTAGACTTGAGCCCAGTTTCAAGCATGAGCCACAGGTATTATTTTTGGTTCCAGCCTTCCCCAGCTTACTCTCAAATCAGAAAGCAATACTTTATCTTGGATAAATGGGGCTCATGTTCAAAGGTCCCAACATGTTGCTGGCACACTGGCCTTCAAGAATAATAGCAATTATTGTACAATGAACTGCAAACCAGCACAACAACCAGTAACTTCATTCTGAAACTACAACAATGTACAACTTAAACTCTCAGACAGTACCCTTACAACATTACTACTGTTATCAACAGGAACTGTAAGACTATAATACCTGTCTGTGCCTTCTCCAGATAGCTGTAGTAAGCCCTCCACTCCCCACCATTGTCCTCGCAGTCCTGTTGGTTGTTCCAGCGTGACCAGTGTTTCTTCACTGTCCTGGCGTTGTTGTAGAACTCCACACACTCGTACTTAGCTGCCGAGTTTGCGCTCTCACGCTTGTAGTAGCTGTGGAAGAGTAGGATAAGATTCAAAGGACCACTTTTTTATGTTACAACTCACAAGCAGTGAAGTATTTTCCACTCTGAAGTTCTGAACAGACACAGACACAAACAAAATAAAAGTAACAATGACAAGTTCTCCTCTTACTAGTTCTCCTTAAACTGAAACTCGTGAGCAAAATGATTCCACATATACCTTTTCTTACTTTCCTTGTCCTAGTATAGAGAAGTCAATTTCGAACCAGATCCCCCCAAAAAGAATGTTTCTGTATGATTGTTCACTGCCAGAGGGAATCATACGTGTTATAAACAATGAATAATCATTGATCTCAAATACAGAAAGAAAACATTTTTTTCCGACTTACTCGCACATAGTGATGTTGTCAGTCAGTACAGCGATGTCCCTCCACGGTGTGGGGTGCCAGTAGGGGTAGTGGTCTCTCTCCTCCGGGCACTCGTACCCGCGCCGGTTCCCGTTGGGGTTCTGTCTCGTGTGGATCGCAGCGCTGTAACCATTGTTGTTGCGGCGGGGAATCTGGTCGGCAACAAACAGGCCTGTGGAGAAATAAGGATTGAGGAAATCAAACCTACAGATTTAAGAGAATTGCAAGTGTTTTAGAATTCACTTCTAAAGTGAATGGTACATGTACACAGAGTTAGAACAATGCAGCCATGACATGTACAGCCACTGTTTGGCAGCATACATGCAAGTGACAAGTAATCATACAGGTCAAAACATGCACACAAAAGGATTGTTTTCAACTGGGCATACAAGCTAAGCCCTCTTTCCATTCCTATTTTATCTCTGTTGGTTTTATGACAGGTACTGGATAGGGCCGACAGAGCTAAAAATCTATGGATACCTCCAGGCTTTTTTACTGTATAAGCTTGAACCAATAGGCTTCACTGATATCATACAGTCATATACATGTACCATCCTGGCAGGCACAGAAAAACACTGACCTTGGTTCCTCTCCCTGTTGTAGCACTTGTCGTACCACTGCCATGGCTCCTGAATGGCGCGGTCCGTCTTCACGTTGTTGCTCTTCCGGTTGTTGGCCTGTGCCTTGGATTCCTGGAGGTTGTTAATAGGGGTGTGGTCCTGGGTCTGGGTGGTACGCCCGTTCCGCAGGGTGTCAGCAGTTCCTGAAACACAGAACTAAGTTAACTTTGGGCCACAGAAACCTGACATCACAGTGGTATTTGTCTTGAAACTGTCTAAAATGAACCTGTCACGAAACATAATTTAATCACCATACAAATGTGTTTTTTTTTGCTATAGCATCAACCTGGGGCATCCAAAGGCTGACATCCAATATATCAAATATTGACAAAGAATATATGTAACTTTTAGAAACTGTACTGGAAATTCTATTTAATCCCACCCATGCACATTGTACATGTAGTGGTAGATTTTGTGCTTGTGATTACTTGTGCCTGCAAGTGTGAAAGTGTCTGTATTTTTTTTTTTTTTGTCAAAATAATTTTTGTCTCGCATGGTTGTTTTTCAATTTGAGCTGAAAATTACAGATGTGTGCTTCAATTCACAAACATATGACAAAAGTAATAGAAGTTACAACAGTGGTTTATTTGTAAACCACACAGTCGTGTCCCAGTCCCCCTCACCTGTAGCAGAATTGATGTTGTCCTGACACATGTACTGTAGGACCACCTGGCAGTTCTGCTTGTGGGGGTCGGCGTCAGCGTCCCCCCCACAGCCGTGCTGATTGGTCCACTCCAAAGTCAGGAAACTCCGCCCAGATTTGTCCTCTTTGTTTGAGGAATCCCAGCCATAGGGGCCGCTCTGGAAATAAGTCTGGAAAGGGTAGAAAGACGGAGTTGTAAAAAGAACTGGTTTCTCAAGATTTGCATTACAAATGCAGTTTGCAGACAGTTGCCTTGTATTTTATGTCCTAGTCATGTGGTGTGTATTCAACAGAATGTTATCCATATATGTATACAATTTTTTGCGAAGGTTTCAAAAGCAGACTGATTGAATAGATGTACAAGTGTATTGAAGACTACCATATGTGCAACAGCTACAATCAGAATTCATCACCAAAATATTACTTATAAACTCTGTTCTTCGTTCTTACCATTCTGAACTGTCCATCCTCGTTGTTGAAGGCATTGTTGGTCTTGTCTCCAACATTGTAACCTCCTCGGTTGTTGTTCTGTACATTAACAAATATTCAGTAAGATCACAAATTTTTAATCAAAGAGTCAAGATTTTTTGTTAACGTTATTAGTTGGTTAAGAACAGCATTTCATATTAAAACCAAAACTTTGGTTTGATTCATATCATAGTACCGTTATCATGAACTGCCACAAAGTATAACTCATCGTCTCATTTTGAACAATTGCAAGAGGACGAGTGAGAATACTTTGACTGTGATTTGAAACGCTTTTTAAAAAGTGTGACAAGCACAATGTAAAAATTATCAGCCCTGGATCCATACATGCATACACTTACACACATCTCTATTTTAATGTCATGGCTCTAGCCTGTGTTACACAATCTCTCGCTGTCAGGGGCTGGTTGGGCCTCCTCCCAGTGGAAGGGCTAAACTAACTGCTAGAAGCGTGCTGTAGTCAGGTTAGTCACAGCTCATGCTAAAGATTTTTGACAAACCTGTGAGTCGAAGACTCTGTTAGCGTTCTGTCTGTTGGCGGACCTTTCGTTGAGCCGGTTGTTGGAGCCGCGAGGGTTGTGGAGATACACATCTCCTCCAACCAGGCTGGCCAGGAGTAACGTCACACTCAACGTTCTCCACATCTCTGCAAAAATAACATCAGAGATTTCAGACTTCTGTGATATGCAATCTTTGACTCCCTAAACTCCCCATGTACAAATTCCTGCTGGTTCTGATCTGAAGGTTCTAGTTCTGATAGGTTACTGGGTAACACCCCTCGCCTTTAGTTGGGGTCAAGCACATAGGAAGTGGTAGGTTTATGATCTAAATATCAACTACATACTCTCCAATACTGATCAACATTAGTCACTCATGACACAACAACACATCCCTTCAGAATTCTTTCCCCCTGAAGATTTCAGAACCACTTCCTTCCATTTTGAACAGGAACCAGAAATTATAGCTCTTCCTACAGGAAAAAACATTGCATTGAATCATACTTAAAGTTAAACTTAAACAAACACAAAAATTTCAACTCTACATTTGTCTAATGTTTATTGTGAAACTGTGCTACTGGTAAGCCCTATGGTTTCCACTCCAACATGGCAGTCAATAGTGTGGTCTTCCACATACATGTAGTGACTTACAATTTACATGTACACCTTGGTGCAAGGGGAAGACTGTACATAATAATCTTACTGTTACTGAAATATCCATACTAACTTAGTAAGTAATATTGAGGGTTTAGGTGCCAACTCTCTTTTAAGATGATCTTAAAAGATCATCTTAAAAGATCTTAAAAGATAATTCAATTAGTGACATAAATGCAACATGAATGCCAAGTTGGGCCTTGAAATTGAATCAAAATGTCGCAACTCCATACTTATTATGCTTTCTTAGAGTTAGACCATATGTTTTAATAAACCAGGAACAGAGCAGCTTATTTGAACAGAATCTGCAACAAATATCATGCAACCACACTGGATGCAACTTGTCTCCATCAAGTGATATGTTGCCTTATATATGACTGCATAGAAATTTGTCAACTGGTATTATGTCCGATCTGTTCAATCTCTTCTTTCCTTCCACGCTAGGTTACACTTGACCGTCAGTTTTATGCTGACAGCTCCCTAATATTTGCACGTTTTTGCACTTCTATAACACTATTAACAAGTCTCATATCGTAACTTAAGACGCTCAATCGCTAGCCTTCCTGAAAAAGCCCGATACTTCCCCACCTTGTCCCGGCGGACTGGTGTCAGACTCTCTCGGTGCACAGCGCGTTCCTAGCCGAAGACCTAGCCACATCTTTACGCTGCCTTTACACTCGTAGCACGTGACTAGGAAGAATTTCTACGTTGTTCATGATACCTAACAACACCTTAGCTACTTAGGGAAGTTCTCGAAACTTACCTTTGTCTTAGAATTGTCTAAGATCAGCTCTGAAGACGCAAAAGTTGACTCAAGTTCGAAACATCAGCGCTCTAGTCTTTGCATCGGGCAGGAAGTGTAGTGTTGGGTCACATGACCGGAAGGTACCAAAATGCAGTGGGGGGATTTTTGACGCCACCTTGATTCTTAAACTATCAAATAGTTTAATTTTGAATCAAAACATTAACTGATTGAAAACAATAAACTCTTATTTTTCCATAAATAAAGTTTTGGTAGAAATGAACAATCCAATGACTATGCTATATAAACTACATCCCTACTAAAATGGTATCACCTCGTAAGGTGAGACAATCTACAACATCGATCAATGCAGGTAAACACTAATACATCACGCACGCACGTTATCTAAATGACACAGATAAAGTCATCATGTATAAATAGCCGGGTGACGACATAGGCGCACATAAAAGGGCCGGTATGGGCAGACTATCTATGGTAAAACATTTATGGTAATTTGGGATGAAAGTAAAGTGTAAAGTTAAACCAGCCATACATGTATGTCGGCACTGGGTGGGTCGGTCCCGTACCAGTGTGTGCAAGTCTCGTCGATCGGAAATCTATACATCAATGTACACCTCTGTTCCGTTGGTTATACCTCAGATTAGGACAAAGCGTTTTTTCCGACAAACACCTTACTTAATTAATAACATTGAAGTACATGCCGCCTTTTATTCAGAATAGAATAAAGACAATATTATCAAGTAAGGTGTTTCCTTAGGTGGCTGTACTAATTTTATCCCTTTTTACGAGTTCGGTTATGTTCCTTCAAGTTTACGAATGAAAAACGCTGCAAAATGTTTATGTCAAGTTCACAAAAACATACAAAAGCTGCCTTTAGAAGTCTCTGCATTAATGATGCTTGCGTGATGAGGACGTTTTCCAAGCGTCCTTGGGTCTCAAAGTATTTGTTACTTAAAGAATCCATTATTTTTACATAGAATCTCTTAACAATGAGGAACCATACAGCATAACCCTGCAGTGTTTTGTAAATCCGCTTAAGAAGCCACCATCTTCTTTAAATTCCTTGCCTTGTTTGTTTTGCGCATAGCTAGGGTTTGGGGACCATCTTACTTCTAAACCCCCGTTCTTTGTCCTCTCGATTTCTAAGAAATTTAAAAGTCTTGAAAACTTACGGTGGGACCAAAATTGCTACTTTGCATGACAAAAACCAAAGTCGTTGCCTAGCCACCAATTGTTTGTACACATTCCAGAAACAAACACCGTAATTTCCAGCGTTAATAACAATTCCTCCCTGGATTTGCAAAGTACTTCGTTTTCAGGACAAAATCAAACTTTAGCACGCATCTCAGACAAAGAGATAAACATTACAAAGAAACACAGATGAGCTTTCATTCGAATATCAGAAAGAAATGTTGCCATCGAACAAGGATAAGCAAACATTCATTGGTGCACCTCGTTATTTGATACAGTTGCTGCGGGTGTCACTGTAAAGTAAAGCAGGTTTTCAGGTGAAGTCAGGTGCGATGACTCAGAAACCTGGTGAAGGTCTCCGATGTCTCCATTGTCCATATTTGGTCATGCGATATCACTTCCGTGTTTGGGCGGGTCGCGCTTAGGAGATGGTGATATCATTACGCATAATTTGTTTTCAAGCAAATGTGGTCAATTTTTATCAAGTTTTAAGATTTAATGTAGTTAGTAAAAGCTAATATTTGTCGTATATATCTCATTTATTCAGTACAAAAAGGACGTTTAGCGAATACTTTGCAGGACTCTTTTCTTTTAGGTGGAACGATACAGTTCACCGCGGGAAGTACATAGCCCGTACTTTTACACAGTCTCCGGCAGTTTCTGACGACTGTGATCTTTTGGAGGTCGTATTGGGGAAGAAACCTTGACGTTACGAGTTTACTTGAAGTCGCGCTGGACCGCGGCTGGTGCAAAGAGGACGAGAAGAAGGATATAGGCGCCATGATGAGGAGGCTGTTGCTCCTGGCGCTGGTTGTGGCCGTGCAGGGGGACGTGTACATGCACAACCCGAGGTACGGACCGGTCGGGACGGAAGGGGGAGGGGGGCAATGTTTATAACATGTACACATGAAGGTGTTGTGATTTTGCTTCGTGATTTCTCGATTAGGACAGAAATTCTGTGCTATACCAGCATTTTGAGATGACTGTTGTGCGTACTTGCCACAATGGAGTGCATTACAGCAACTATTATAGCAGCATGGCGAAGTAGGGACAGGTTTATCCGACAAAAGTTTGGTGAAGCTTTATTAGAAATGCCTGAATCTGGATCTGCACTCAGATCTAGCGCAAAATCTAATCTCTAAAAACCATAAAAATATAGCGATTCACAAACAAACTATGGTGACAGTCGATTAAACTTGAGAACTAAAGAGATCCAAGAAAAATGAATACATAAGTTTGTATTTAATGGTTACATTCAACTTGTATTAAAGTTGCCAAGTGCTCCGCAACCTGCTTACAAATATGAATTGATTGACCTTTTCGCCACTGCAGGATCCCCTTCTGACCTGTTAGTGTTACCATTGATAGTAATTATAAGCACCAGTGTGCAGGAAGTGGGACAGGGTTGTTCCTTCCTGCCATCGGATCCACATGTGGACATCCCTCCGTGCACATTGTTGAACCCTTTACAAGTAACGTTACCCTGGTTATAAAACATGTACTGTGGAGAAACCATGTTTGCAACAGATTTCATTGTTTTTTTTCACAGTTCTTTATTCTATCATTAGTAACATTGATTTTTTTTGTTTGTTATAGGGGAAGCAACAACCGGCTAGATGAAGCCAGAAGAGACAGAAACAATGCCAACAGGTATAGTATTAGTAATGAATATTCATTATCACACAAATAGGTGCAGCAAAAACTCATCATATACAGTTTAAAATTTGCCTTTGAGTTTCTACTAAGATTTGCATGTATCTGATCAACAAAATACGGTCACCATTGCCAGTAGGTCAGCTTTGAAAGTTGGTCATTCTAGGAGTTTTGAGTTTGATTTAAATCTTGGGAAATGCTACTGTCAGTGTCAGTGCTGAAAGGTACTAAGTATATTTTGTGACAAAAGTTATGCACATTGAATTGAACTTTTTTGAAAGAATTGTAAAATATACATTTTTCTTCCCCTCCAGATTATTTGATTCCCAGAACAATGACAGAGGAGGCTACAACGTGGGCAGTCTGTACTACTATGAAGGATCTCAACTCAGCATCGAATGGTACGGTCCAAATGATTACACTAGTACCATGTTTCCTTTTTCATCTTTCCAGACTAATTTGTCAACTGACTTTCTTTACATACAAACTTTAACCTTGAAAACATGTTTTGACTAACTTATCTGACATCCCAAATTGACATTGGATATGTACATAATTTTAAGAGCTCATTCATCCAATTTACATGCAATGTACACTCATGAAATTTTAAACTGAATGAATTGATTTGGTACTACATTACAGACCACTATTTTCATCACATTTATAGTACCGGGTATACAAGATTTCCTGTCAAAAGTGAACAGGTTGCTTTCCCAAAGATTTAAAACTTGGTGAGAGTGAGTGGATGTTACTTTTGTTGAAAGTTACACTTTGTACCAACACAAGATGAGCTTTTATCCAGATACCTGTACATGTATGTGATGTTTTAGGACAAACCAGCACTCATGTGACAACCCCAACAACCACTGTGAGCTGGTGCTGCAGTACATGTGTGGGGACCTGGTCAGGGATGGAACTACTGTCACGTTAGTACAGCTTTCTCTTGTTTAGTTTTAACTACTGACAGTGTACATATTTACTAGCATTGATTGGTTTGTTGGTCTCTCTCTATATGCATAATATAAATTTCAAGAATTGACTTTTGTTGGGAAAGTCACTAAATCACTGGGTCTTGGAAAGTCTTGGCATTGATCTAAAGACAAAGCAGTCTTCCATGGTGTACTTTTGATAGCTAACCTTTCCAGAAATTTGCATCAAATGCTGTAGAATTTGTATACCTTTTGTACCCACAGTGACTCTTAGATATATAATGTAACCTGTACCTCTAATGTTCATGTGGTACACTTTACTGTGTCTGAACTTTTACTTCTCCCACGGTTAGGTGCTATCAAACCTTTAAGCTTTGTTCAACTGATTGCACACAGCTTATCTAGTATCAATCTCTCTTCACCCAATAAACCCAGTCCAGAGTAAATTTGCCAATAATCTATACTGCACTTTGATACCAGCTGCAGAGAGGTCAACTTTAGGAGGTTTCAATTGTTTTTGATAAGGGTAAAGAGAATGCCCTTCATTGTAAATCACGTTTATTAAGGCCTTCCTATGTGACAGCTTTGTTTTCTGATGTTGTTGCCACTGTAAGCAAATCTAGCCACCAAGTCTTGTCTGAGTCTTTAAATGTCAGAAAAAATTTCCAGGTTTCTTTTGATGTTGGTTTATTGACAGAATGATATATGGTAAGATGAGCAGGATGTGACATGGAATGGACAGAAGGACACCAGTCCAAACTGGCACCGTCCTGTGACATGTCAGATATGTCTGCAGGAGTAAACTCTACAGGGTCAAAAGGGGACAAAAGCTTTGCCACAAACATGATTTCAGGTCTTGAAGCCTCCTAGTCTTTCAAACTGCTAGGAATGTGATCTGACAAGTCAACTTGAAGGGGGGATTTTGTGGGGCTTACAGAATCAAATAGCTGCAGAACAAAGGTTTTGTACTTCAAGGACATCTTTTGCACAGAACTCCCGATAGACTGATCATGAGAATTGAAAGGACGAACCATGAGACTTTCGAGTGTCGTTAAATTGGAGAAATAACAAAAGTGCAATTTGTATTTGTTCATTTAACACACTACTAGTTACTTTATACGTAGATCAAAATAAGACATCATTGCATTTAGTGGTAGTCATTTTCTTTAAATGTTGATATTTCTAATTGTATCATATTTCACCATATTTGGAAGAACATAACATGCCAACTTGTTCCTTGATCAGCAGATGTGCAGTTCAGTTTCACCGATCACATGTCACTCAATGTCATGATGTCCTTTACTACTGCCTTGCTATATGCAGTTGTTTGACTTCTGAATGTTAGATATCCTAAACTGTTTGCAGTTCCAAATACATTGTGACCGGCGAAACTCTGCCTTGTAGGAATACAGACTAACTTACTAAGAATGCAACATAACTGTCTTCTTCAGGACCATCCCAGTCAACCCCATGCAGTGCCAGAATTACGACTGTAATCGGGACAAGCGGTATGGGATGCACGAAACTTACGACTATCACATCAAGTGTCGGCTGAGGCAACGCAATATGGGGCTCTTCACTGCTGATCAGGTAGGGTTTGTTTGTGTGGTACTTTATTTGTTAGGTCATAAAATTATCCATAGCTCTTTTATCAGTTGATTTGCTGCTTTACTTTAAACTTTCAAAGTGTGGAATTTATTTGATTTGTCTGTAATTTAAAGTCTAAATATCTTGAAAGGATTTTCAATCAAAGTCAGAATGTCATGCCTGCCAAAAGCTATTGAAGATCTGAAGGTTGCAGAATTTAATTTTCCTGCGAAATGTTTCCTTAGGAATTTCATTATACCAGTATACCAGGGCGATCTTTGAATGCAAATGTGATTTCATAGGAAAGCCAGACAAATTACATATAGGATTTGGGCCAAGGCAACACAAACAGACTGTTTTAAAGCCTGTATAACGTGGCAGACAAGTACCAACAAATTATGATCACACGCTCCATTTTCTTCTCAATTAATTGAAGAAATTTATAAATGTGTCACCATTTCCTTATAATAGTTTTATGTGTAAATGTGCTTCTAATGTGCTTCTAAAGCAAAGGCACTATAAATATTATTATGTTAATGGTGCGCCTTGTGCTAACCTCAAAACACCATCAACTCTTGTTTTCAGTTCCAGTCAATTTTTTCAGTTGGCTTTTTGCTTGTCACATCTGAGAGACTTTTGAGACCAAGAGTTCTGTTTCATTTTCTAGTGTGAGCAGTTTTCAAGTTGGAGCAGTGTTAAATTCCATGGGACCATTCGAAATAGTTGGGAAACTCGACACTCCATGCTTCAACTGTAACCAGAATATAGTCCAGCTGAATCATTTTTCATTTCTGGTGTTTTCAGAACCTACGTGGACAGACGGCACGGTTTACCCGACAGAATGCCAACGGGAACCGGCGCGGGTACGAGTGTCCGGAGGAGAGAGACCACTACCCCTACTGGCACCCCACACCGTGGAAGGTAAGACTAAGGGAATGGTGTGACTGTCTGATATTAACAGTACTGTACCAGTCATGTTGACACACAGAAAGTGCTTGTAGTATAGCTAATACGAGCCATCAAGTCTAAGACTTTATAGATTAGTAAAGGCTTTGAATTGAATTAAACTTGATTGACAGTAATACTAACTAAGTGAGCTGAAATAGTTATGGTGAAGAGTTATATGAAGTTACCCTGAATTTTATTTGGATTACAATGATTTCATTTTAGTGTTATGTTAAGAGAAGTTAATTAAGGTGATGGTAATTTTATTCTTTTGAGCTATAGATTTGTATTTAGATAGAGCGAAATGAAAGGAAGCAATGTGATAACAGGAACTTTAGTTTTGATGAGAAAACTGCATACTCACAGTATGACTCTTACCACAAACATGTAGACATCAATTCCAGCTGGGAAACTTGGCTGTGTGTGAAATCGGAAAGATCAGATCTGTGTGTATCAGTGTCTATGGAACATATTTGTAGTGTTGAGTAATGGCAGTGATACTGACACTGATAGTGGCTTCCTGGGGTCCCAGTTCAACTGGAGGTTACCCTAGATAACTGATGATCCGTGATGGTTGGACTTTATCTGACACTGCCAGCCTTTTTTTCTTTTATCAGCCCTTTGCAACAGTTGCTTTCCTAGACAGTCTCAGGTTAGGGCTTGTATGAGAAGTTACTGACCCAGTGATGGCATGCCAGTCGCTACATCTGGTACACATCAGACATAATGTACCTTCAGTCACCACTTCCCCAGGTTCAACTACAAGGGCAGGACTGACTCAAGTTTTCGTCTTGCACATGCTGAACAGGATTTCTGCTTAGTCATGTTTTAAACTGCACTGTTCAAGTGTATGTGAACCTTATTATAAGTTATAACTAACAGGGAACTGTCCTGCTATCGCAACCATGTACAGGATATACCCCACAGTTCCACAGGTTCAAGTACAAGGGCGGCACTGACTCATGGTCTCAGATCGCCAGCCTTGCCAAAGTTTTGGTCATGCTGTCAGCAACTTTGAAATGGCAGGCAACAAGACCTTAAAACAGAAGCCAGGGCAACACAGTTACTCGGCTGCCATGGCAATGGTGTCTGCAGTGTACCAACAGTTGCTACTGTATCAGGGTCAAGGGCAGTGCTGACTCATGGCCTCAGAATGGGGCCTTTGTACATGTGCCAAGGTTGGAACACTGGTGTTGATGTAGATTTCCAATGTAGAAGTGATATTGTCATGGCATTACTTTCTGTTTGTCGTTCAAAGAATTCATCCATGCATCCTTGCCAAATGATCTGACTGTCTCGTCAATGAATGAGAAGGGCATTTTTTTTTCTTCAGTCTGCTTTTCGGGCTACTGTCTGAAGGATAAACTCTTGACCCATGCAAAATTTGGGCCAAGGGACAGATTTATGTCTTTGATGTCAATGTCGGAGAGTTTGGCGCTCTTTCCTGATGTTAACCTTTATGTTACTGGCACCATGATAGAAATCTCCAACATTTGTGATCCAATGTTATCTAATTTGTCAGATTGCCAAGTACAGTGACATTTGGTGTCATGGATACTGCACGTATCTCTGTGATCAGTAAATTTTGACATGGACGAATTCTTTGCTTTTGTGCACAAGACAAGTTACAAATGGTGTGACTGAAAATCAGTGTATAGGGCCCTTTTCTTCCTGACAAGCTGATTCTTTGCTTGAGTTCTTGGAGTGCTTACTTGTACTGGTACCTGGAGCCTGAGTTAACAGATAGAGGTCAGTGTTAGAATGTGTCCTTGACCCAGCTGGATGCCTTCAGCACATGTTTGGTGGTCTGTGCCAGACTGGTGTGGCTCCATACTGTAGTAAACTGTTACTGCTCTTTTTACTGCCATGAGCTGGGGTGAAGGCCATACTAATGGAATATTGTGGTTCTGGACAGAAAAGCTGCATTTGTCAAATGTAGAGGTGTCTCTAAGTCACGATCAGTCATAAGATCCAGAAAATGTAACAGGAATATGCCCAATTGATATTGACAGTATGGTGCAAAGGGTTGGTGGGATTAGAATAATTTTGCTGAAATGACAAGTGAAACATGACAATCGCTACTTGCATTTCTTGCATTCTGGGACATTTTTTTCTCTACTACGTACTAGCACAAAGCACAGATTTGAACCTGCCTTTGACCAAGTGTTTGCATCACATGTCCACAAAGTCACATGTCTATAGTAGGGGAGTTAGTTTGAAGAGGGCCATAGGTTTGACAGAAATTTCAGTCCAAATTCTTTATTTTCTTTTTGAAAAAATGTAATTCCCTAATTTGTTGTGCCTTTAGGATATTGCTGTGCTGACGAACAACCCTCGCCGCTGCCCGTACTACCAGCGTGAGAGCGAGAATGTCAAAGGTCGTTACGAGTGCGTGGTTCCGCAGGAGTACATCATGGAGAACCTGCAGGCCAACGGGAGGAGGGCCATCATCCCCAACAACAAGGTCGACTGTGAGGTAAACATTAGTGCAAGCTTATGAATCACAAGGTCTAGTTTTGATCCAATTTTTGGACCCATCAGTGCACTGTACATAGATTTGTACATCTATGGGGGTAGCAGTTCTTCAGATGGCATGTATTGAAGAGAGCCAAACCTCAAGCATCTCAAAAGAACCCACAATTATTCATTAGTAAGACTTAAGGGGCCCACCCTGAGTGGTGTAGTACACACAGTCATAAAGATGTGCACACATGGAAACTGATGGATGTTTGCATCAACCTCTGTCTGAACTTTTGCCCTGTTAGCAATAAAGATAAGCAGTGCAGCTCCACAACCTGATGTCCTGCTAGTCATTGTGGTTGCAGTTTTGGGTTGGGGTGCTAGGTGGCAGTTCTGGTAGGAGGTTGGGACTACTGACAAAGCTGCCATACTGGACTGGGAGGCAGAGATTTGAGAACCTTGCTATCTGTGATCCAGCAGAAGAATTGCTAAAGAATGCATGCAAAGCACAGCTGTATCTAAATCAAATCTTCTTACAAAATCCCTTTAATTTTTCCCCAGGACTTCCGATATCCCACAAACGACCGTAACGGGACCCGCGGGATCTGGCAGGAGATGCACGCACACGGCCTGCCGGCGCCGGAGTGTCGTGAGACGGAGTGGACCAGAGACAATCACCTGGGCAACACCCTCGGGGGTTACCCCGCTCTGTTCAACTGGACCATCCCAGATCTGGACCATGAGAAGTGTGTCCTAAGGATCAGGTGAGGGTGTTTTTTTAAGGGAGTGTACGATATTTAGCGGGGGGGGAGGGCCGGTCGTCTGAGGGGGGAGGGCCTAGGTAAAAAATTTTGAGCCGGGGGGAGGGCCTAGGAAAAAATATTTTACCTGGGGGGAGGGCCTAGGAAAAAAAATTGCAAGATTCATGAAATTTTCCGACGTTTTGATAATTTCAAAAACGTGATTTGCGTCTATCTCACACGTACCGTAGCGATTCGCCGGCCTGTGAAATCGGCAGAATGTTACACTAAAATAGTACGCATCCCTATAATTCTAGTAGATTCGCCCAAATCTCCCACAACCCCCTTCAAAAGTTGGTCGTCGAGCCGAGCGCGAAGAAGCCATAAGTCGACGACTCGCGTTTCGTAGCGGCTTTCGTAACGATACCAATAAAAATGTAGTCAAGCCTCTCCTGAAGACAACATTTGATTAATTTTGGCGGCATAACGCACCCTTCCCAGCCGCACAACGGTAGTTTTTTCTTGTTTAAAATCGTACATGCGTCGTCGATAAAGATCCCGCCCAGCGCCCCGCTCGCTAGCGCTCAAACTTGTCGGCGTGGATGTGGATGCATTAAACAAGGTATTTTAATAAACCAAGGAATAAACCAAGAACTGTCACAACATTTATTTGCCTCTAGATCTCTGAATGTCCTTCCAAAGTAAATTGAAAACAACCTGACAATAATTGTTTTCCCGGTTGTGTAAATTGCACGTGAAAGAAGTTCGTGGACAAAATATAGCCCGAAAAAGAGGAATAAACTTAGCTCGGT
Organism: Branchiostoma floridae x Branchiostoma japonicum; assembly: GCA_013266295.2. Classification (NCBI taxonomy): domain Eukaryota; kingdom Metazoa; phylum Chordata; class Leptocardii; order Amphioxiformes; family Branchiostomatidae; genus Branchiostoma; species Branchiostoma floridae x Branchiostoma japonicum. Next base: position 14,667,968 of record CM023825.1, read on the forward strand.
GTACCAGCAAAATTAACCCCTTAAAAAGCAGGAAATAGCGTTTCAGAGGTTTAAGATTTCAAAATTTTCCGGGGGGGAGCATGCCCCCCAACCCCCCTAGGTCCGTGCCTGTTTCGTGCGGCGCGACGGCTCGCGCCTTCGGCGCTCGTGCCTGGTTCGGGCGGCGCGACGGATCGCGCCTTCGGCGCTCAATATGGGGGAAAAATCTGCCCCCTCCCCGTACAAAATTTCCTTTAGCTAATTTACGCCGGGGGGGAGGGCCTAGGAAAAAATTTTGAGCCCGGGGGGAGGGCCTAGGAAAAATTTTTTGACCTGGGGGGAGGGCCTAGGAAAATTTTTTTAACCCTACCCCCGGACGACCTGCCCTCCCCCCCCGCTAAATATCGTACAGTCCCTAAATAATTTCTTTGTGTTCTTATGATTTCTTGCTTACTTTCTTAGTTTTTGTTCTTGTCTGAGTTTCTTTGTTTCCTTCCTTGAACTTCTTCCTTTGTTTGAAGCCTCTTTCATTTCTTCCTCCTTTCCTCGTGTCTTTTTTATGCTTCTTTTCTTTTTGCCACATTTTTGTTGATGACTTTCTACTCATTGGTAATCACTCTTACTATAAAAAACTTCTTTAAGGTTCTCCATAAGGAGTAATTTTTTTCTTTATGACAAAACACATAATATAGATTTTCTTTCCCAGAATAAAGCTCTCATGTTTTATTTTCTTCACTTTCCAGGTACAACATCTCCACAGGTGATTTTGAAGGCTGGGACCCGTCAGTTAACTCCACCAACAACAAGGCTGAGGAAGGTGTGGACGTTGGCAGCAGGTTTGGGCTCTCCCCGCAGGCTGCAGAGGATCGTGGATACGTCTACAAGCAGAACCCACAGGTGAAGGTGTTCGGAGAGTTCGCCAGCGAGGGGACTCCGGAGAAAGACTTTGAGCTTCAGCTGGCAGTCAACACCAACCAGTTTGGCAGGGTCTTTCAGGACAGGTAAATGAACTTTCTGTGCCAATGATTTTGGCTTAGATATTGGTGGAAATTATACATTGATATATTGGTTGGATGAAATTTTTTGTAATAATTTATACATTTTGATAATTGTAAATTGAATGCATTATTCAGTGTTATAGTTAGACTGTGAGATCTCAATAAATACATCTTGAATCTTTCTTTATCCTTTGTCAACTCCTTCATGAGTAGCTGTTAGTTTATGTATTATATTGTAGTTCACTTCATTCCCTCCAACTTGATTGTTATTTCAGGCTTCCGTTAGACAGTTCCATAACGAAGTTCAAGAATGTGTAGTGAATGTAAAGGATACTAGACATTTAATGATGTTTCTTGTACCTGCCCAGGTCGCACACCTTTGCTGTACGGAAGCGTCCTGAGGAGTTGTCAGGGGCAACCATCCACAACGTGAACGTACGCGGGAAGCGTGGGAACATCGTGCAGGTGTACCCCGCCGTGGAGTACGACTTCGTGCCCAACACCCTGGAGGTCTCCAAAGGGGACTACGTCCACTACCAGTCAGTAGTTTTTATAATTTAGTTTAACTAAAGATTTGGTATGAGTAGCTAATAATCTTTACAAAATAGACATTATTTCATGATGCATTGAATAACATAAAACTATGATTGCAACTTGACAGAATCTTGCTACTAATACTTCCTTATCCCATTATTCATGTAAATTTTCCCCCAAAATGCTAATTTCATACTCCTACCAGTAATAATCATTAGGTTAAAGACAATACATGTACATGTCTTGCCTGATTTACAAACCTACCCCCTCCTTGCAGATGGACTGGCTCAAACACAAACCCAGAGAACAACGATGGCCAGGGGAAGGCTGGGACGGACCGTTCCAATGTGGTGTTACAGGGAGCGCAGGTCTACCCTGAGGGAACAGGGACAGGCTACGGGTCGAAGCCAGTTAACGGCCACTGGGGCAGGAGTTACCCCATGCACCTCAGCAATGTGACCTTCCTGGGCTTCAGTAAGGACCTCATGAGGAACCTGGCCATCCTAGACAACCGTAAGTGTTCTCTTCTAAATCTTCTCCATACTGAAGTAGCCTTTTTAGCACCAAATTTGTATTGGTTACGGGGTTAGGTAGCTGGAAGAAGGTTGACAGGAGGGGGATAATTCTCAATCGAAAGCTCTTGGAACACATCGTAAAAAAAAGGACAGATTATTCTATCAATGTATATTATTGTTCTTCAAATAAGTTTCCCTCAAGTCACATGTTTACATCTAAAATGTACAGTGTCTAGTTCCTTGTTAAAATGAACATGTCTTGAAAATGTCTTGAACAAACATCATTAGCATTTTGTTGTCTCCACAGTCCAGTTTGGTGGGGAGATGTCTGAGTTGGACGATGCAGGAACGTACTTTGACCTCGGCCCGCGGAAGGTCACCCAGTCGGGCGTGTTCCACTACATGTCGACGCGGAACAACAACTTCTCCAACCGGAGCCAGAAGGGACGCATTATCGTGGTGGACCAGCCAGTCAAGACAGAGAGTGTGGGATGGAATGGAGGAAACATCACATTTAACGAAGAGTAAGTGATGCAAGTATTTTATAACATCATCTGTAGAGTCCAAGTCTGGTGTGATAGCTGTTTGAATGTGAGCTATAACTTTCTATGTGCAGTACTGTAGTGAAGTGACAGTTCTTTGGGATATCTTAGATACTTCGGGATATCTTAGATACATGTGTCCAGAACAAAACAAGTACAAGGTGAAGAACTTTCCATGGTATGCAGTCATGTTAACTTGTTAACTTCCAGTACAAAACAATCACATCTTTCCTCACCCAGTGCTGACTAGGGTTTAGGTTACATGTAAACATGAATCCTTAATAATAACTGAATTTTGTATGTAGTACTACAAGCATACAGTAGGTGGGTATGGAAGCAGAGACTAAAATTAATGTTCGACATGATTTGCTGTAGTAAGAATAACTTCCTGTCTACAGTGTTGCAGTGGTGACCGTCCCCCGCGGTACCCTGTCAGGTCTACAGAAGATGAGGCTGGAGGAGTGGGAACCAGCGGCAGGGGAGGAGTTGTTGGAGTCTCGTCAGGCCAGCATCAACGTGGGGTCAGACTATGCCTCCAACTACATCCTCATCTCACCTACAGACAAGATCACCCAGGGGGACAAGACCTTCAAGGTGGGGAACTGGTAGTGGTGGTGACTTTTTGTTAAAAGATGTAAGATCATGATCAACTGAAAATACAATTTCATGTTGACATGTGTCAAATCTGTCATCATTTTAAAGTAACTAATAACAACATGATTGGAGGTAGGGATTTCTAGGGGGGGGCATTGTTGTTTGGATGTGTTTTCTACAGTTTTGTTTTTCGTTCGTTCATTCATTGTATTTCTTTTTTGTTTGGCTGATTAAGGGCTAGCTCTGGTGACAAGGGCAAAAAAGTGTGTTTCGTGTCCTGTCCCTAAGTCAACTGGTACATGTATTCACAAATTTATTTTGTTTCCCTACCCTATACTAGTACAGTACTGTGCTTCATACAACAGTGTAAGTGAACTATTGTTTACTTGTTTGTGCCTATAGGTAAACATGAAGGTAAACAGCGGAATGAGCAACGTGGCCATTTATCACGCCAACCCCGACAGCTTCACCAGCTGGAGCAAACTCAACGCTCAGATCAGCGGGGGCGTCGCGTCGTTCCAGGTCGACCGCGGAGGCCTTTTTGTGGCGCGTACGGAAACCAGCGTTGGTCTCATAGTGGGGGTGGTCTTGCTTGTCGTTGTTCTAGTGGTGATCATCGTCGGCAGCGTGGTGTACTTCCGCAAACACCCAGACAAGTGGGACAAAGTGAAGAAGTCAGCCGCTGTGGCGAGATACTCCACTCAGAACAAGGTTTAAACCCCGGGGGAATCTATATAATATAAGAAGCCTGGGACCAGATGGGGCCCATTACTAGGCCGATACCAGGTATCGGAATCCCCGGGTTTAAGGTTGTCCTGTGGTTACTTGTTTCTATAGGCCAGGCCAGTTTTGTTTTGTTGTTTTGCAACAAATTTTTCTTTTGCTAAAATGCCCAAAGCTGAAAAGTCTGCAGTCTCCGGGTTTTCAACCCAGAATGAGATTTGAGTGGTCTTGTGATCATCTCTTTCTATATTCATGGCTAGCATTTTTTTCATTGACCAGATTTAAAAACGACTAAAAAGTGCCTATCATGATTGCTCCATTTGAATTCTTTTAATAAAGGCTGTGAAGTGAGGGAAGATTCTGATTTTGAAATAAAGCTGAACTGGTCTGGTCTTACATCAAACATGACTAAGTCTTGCCTTTCTGTGTAACAACAGTATACCATTGTTTCTATGTAACAACATTATACCAAAAAATTTTAATGTTTGAACAACCATGTTACCATTAGGCTTCAAAACAATCAGAAGAAACAAAGCTGCTTGTAGTTTGCTGTATGATGCATATCGTTTATTGCAATGACTATTGATAAGGTTTCTTGGACCACTGCTGTGTACAGACAAGCATGTAACAATGTGCCTTTGCTTTAGACAATGATAAATCAAATTTATATTACATTGTGTTACATAATTATGATGATAGTTTGGAGTATATCCTTACATCGATGTTTTGGGAGCAAATTTAGGGAATATTGCAGAAGTAATGCTGCTTCAGGGTAGATTATATTGATATACTCCTATTTATGTATCAAGGGTTTTGTACAAAATTTCTAAAGAATCATAATGATATGTGATTATATACATGTATTGGGTAAAGTAACTACAATGTATGATGTGTAGGTGGGGTGTATGGTTGTTAATTAGAAGGGAAGTTGTATACAGTATCTTTAATAGTTTTATATTTAAATTTAAATGTATGTCTAGGAAATGTTAGCACCTATATATCAATTAGGGCTGTCAAACATATCAAAGAAGGATACATTCAAGTATTACATTGACATTGATAGCGAGTAGCTTATCAATGATGTATTTTTGCACCATGACAGTTTTTTCTGTGTTACTCCAAGACATAAGACAGCACTTAAGAAAGTCTGTGAATGTTTGTACGTCGTGTGTTTGTTGCTCTGCTGGACAGAGCCTTCTGTAAATAAAGGTGATCGTCAACCTGTACCTCAGTCTGTCATTTTTCTTATTTACAGTCAGACACTTCAGACTTTCCCAAGAAAGAGTATGGTGCTGTTGGAGAAAATGTATCAAGAAAAAGCTGAAATTTTTAGCGAAGAGAAAAGAGGTCTGTAAAAGAAAGAAAAATGCACTGAAGAAGAAACGCCACTGGAGAAAATGACAGAAAACACCTCCACCAGGACAGCACATGTCCTTGCATATATCATTGAAACAAACACTGATGACAATATAACTTTCAAGCCAACTCGCTTTCAGTGTAGAAAAAAACCCTTCCTACGGTATACGACTCTTAGTTTCAGTCCTAAAAATAGTACTGAGGGGATTTTCAGTGTGCCTGCCAATCAGGTCTTAACAAGTCAACCTTGGGTGAATAACAAAACAAGACGACCACAAAGGATCATGAAACAAGGGCTCTGATTGGCTCCGAACTCTTCATGATCAGTGATGAGTCATGCAGAGGTTAGGGGAATACCGACGATTTGTTGTGATTTCACATAGAGGAAGAATCCCTATATATTCGATCACTGCATGGTATCATATCTTCCTCACGACCCCCAGTCACACGAACAGGTAAAAGGAATCAGTCCTGTCTTCTCAGCCTTAAACGAACGCTAGGCTTGCAATTGTGAGACGTTCTCGTCCTGTAGTCTAGCATTCTAGTATTAAGGCAGTAGTAACACTCGATCTAGTGGTAAAAACGACTTATGGTTTTAGGAATCGTAATGTTCAGCATGTTTGTGTTCATGTATAGTGACTATCTTCCAGTTCTAAAACAGTAATGTCGGAGTGCTACCAATATTGAGTTTCTAGATTTCCCACGGTTATGTACTTGTACGTTTGACCAACTTTCATTCGTCAAATCGTGTCAACAAAGGTTACTTCTTCATGGCAGTCATGGAGTCCGTGTCTGACGTGTGCGCGGAGCTTTGGAGGCTCGACCACAACCGCTTCAAGGAAGGGGAGGACTACGTGATAAATCTTAAAGGAAAGGATTCTGGAGAGGTACTCGCGAATTCACTGCTTACTTTCTTTTTTACCTAATCATATTCTAATTTTCAAGATAATTATAGAGATTTGCCTACAGCAAAGGTCACTGGCAAAGGTCGAAACGGTGGGTGGAAAACGTTTGGTGCCAAAGCAACTTGCATGGCTTACCAACCAGACGCAGCTATTCAAGGATATAGTGACTGTATTACGAAGTAAATTATTGGACTATGGGTTTAAAGCATTAACCAGCTACAAAGGTCGCGTATATACATCGTATCAAGTAATATTATTGGTAGATAAAAGCTACACCGTGACATTAATTACTACGATAGGTCAGCGAAAAGGTCTCCTAAAGACTTTTATCCAATGATTATTTCTGTCACGTAGTTCTGCGCCAAGCCAATTATGTCAGCAGCAAATACTCCCCTTTTACCTAACACCTCAATGTGCCCTAACAAGTCAAGATGACAACAAAAGAGAAGTATATCACGATATCTGTATATTTGAGGCACACTTCTACTCGCCTAGAAAAGACGTAGCCACACGTATATGAAAGGTAGCAAACCAGGCTAGTAGTGACAGACATGTCGCCTGTTTTATTTGACTACAAGGCGTGGCGACATTCTCCCTACATGGCTACAACGTAGTTAGAGACTACGTTTTATACCAAGTGTCACTCTGTTTTCAACACAAACATCTCTTTGAATAGAAGTAGACGGTTCCACAATGCTCCGGTGACTTCGGTACCCGCTTTATTTACACTGGCTCAGGCTTATTCTTTTCAAATCAAAAGTCAGCACTGACGGCTGGCACAGTGGATAAGACGACCGATTCACTCCGATCATTTCGATCATTGTTGCAAAATACAATATTAAAGTAGCTAAAGGGAAAAAAAAGAAAGAAAAGACTAAATCGCAGAAAAAAGCATTCATCCTGTGAAAGTTAGTGCAGCCCGATCGATCACATTGTCTTTACTGAAAACTTTGATTGACTTGAGCATGGAGCATATCGGTGTTTTCCTTGCAGGGTGCTAAACTGTTTGCCTTCATGAATGCCAAAAAGTTGACCAACAGTCCGACCTACAAAGGTGAGTACAAGTTAACTTGTCAGTGAACGATCATACAATGCGTGTAAGAAGCGTTTATATGTGGAATCATGCTGGCCGAATCATTGAAGAGACATGATAATGAAAAATATGATAATGACCGTCTTGATTTTTGTTCTTTTGGCCATATCACTATCGTGGGTACCATGTGGATACCAACTGATTGCATAATCATCAATATTTCCGTAGACGTCTAGACCTAGGCATTAACCATTGATACAAAGAGGTCATTTGTTTTCACAATGCTTTGTAGACTAGCTGAATTTTCCGGTTATTATTTTGTAATTCAAATTTTACCCTTTAGGAACAAAAATTGCAACAAAATGTCATTTTAAAGGGCGTGACCAACATTAATGTCGAGGAGCGTCTTTTCCCTCAGCTTTTCTGCAGCTCCTGAACAACTACGAGTCTGAAACCTCGGTACGCGAACAGGAAACAGCCAGAAAGAAAAACAACGTTGGAGAATTTCTAAATCGGTGTCTGGAGACTGAGGTGATGAAAGAGGCGCTTCGCTTCTTGTCTAGTCAAAGTAAGTCACAGTCACTGCTTCTTACGCTTTTATAGGACTTCTGGATAGAGTCAAATCATATCCCGCGAATTCGGAAAATGGAAACACGTCGACACTTTTGAAACTGTAAAACAGCTCTGACCTGTAATGATTATTATTCAACAGTCCCCCGTAAACGCTGATTAAAAGTGAACTGTCAACCAAAAAAAAGCATTTTAGTTTGTACAGTGTTCGTCGTTCATGGACAAATGACAAACTTTTAACCCCACTTCTTTACAGAATTTGTACCTACATGTATACCTAAGGAAGCTAAAAGAGCTTTCAAAGAGAAGTTGTACGAGCTGTGGTTTACGCTCCATCCGAGACCTCGCGGAAAAGGTTTACCGAGGTATGTGTACTGTCCATCTCAATCAATTTGGATGTCGTTTTCGTAGTAACCACTAAGCTTTGTTGGACATTTTCCAATAACGACAGATAACATTGCAAAGGAAATAAACTAAGAAGTATCGGACCCGCGCTATGGACAGTAACAATATAATGAACGCAACCTAATAGGAACTGATTCTAGTACTGATTCAACGTAACGGTAGCCTGAGGTTTTGCTTTAACGCCAGCTCGTAGAAGTTCCGAAAGTCTTGCGATCCTCTTCTAAATAAATGACCTGCAAGATATTGATCACTTGAGCTAATGATCGACGTCTGTTCACTGCATTGCAGGTCTGTGTTTGAACATGTCTTCGTGGGTGAAACAAGGGATGGCCAGGTCCTCGGCTTCCACAACTGGGTCCGTCTGTATGAGGAGGAACGGCAGGGGAACATTATCTACAAGGGCTATAAGGTTAGATTTTAAATTTCGATATTGTCCTGATAAAATTTATTTGTTGACGTACTATTCTTTCTTGCAGTGGGCAGGACAACAAATATGTTACATATAACTGAACTACACTTACATGTAACTTCATTACAAACCTGATACTTCTACCAACCGACTTAGAAAACGGATCGGATGAGTTGTTGAATTAAGCAATCGAATCTTCTATTCTTTCCCCCCTTTAGCCTCGTACCAGTGACGACCGCATCATCACGATAAATTTCGCCTGGAACGGTAATAAAACCTCCAGCAAAAAAGGCAAAACCTTTTTTGTTGGCACGAGCCCGGAGTTTGAGTTGGCCATCTATACAGTCTGTTTTCTGGCCGGCAACAAAAATGAGACGACAGTTACACTTGGGAATGCGACCGCGACAATCATCACCTACCACGAGAAAGGTCAAATCGGAGGCTGTTACCCCAAACTACAGGTCAGTTGTAGTGGAAAATGTTGACTTTATTACTTGTGCAACTACTAACACGTTACATGTAAATATTTTCATCCTCACGGTCTCATGTAGCTTACCCGAATCAAGTCTACGCTGCTTCTCGTCTCTGTCTTTCAGATATAATACAATGTGTAGTTGCATTCAAAGTTTTTTTTAATAAGCAAAGTACTTTCATTGAAGCAAATTGTTCTTGATGGATGTAGTTAGCTTTTCCACGGTATAAGCATGTTGTTACGTGTAAAGATTCATTCGTCGCAGTCGCGCGCGCGATTGTATCAAGGGTCACTAAAGCACTGTCCACTACAAGAAGCTGTATTTTGCTTTCAACTGACAGCCCAACGTGAGTCCATGAATGACTGCAATTTTGTCAGATCTATTGTGTGCAAATTTCTATCCATGATTGTATACATGTATATCCAACACACGTTCTTGCATCTCCCCAGGAACAGACCCAAATCCGTCAAAATCAAGACAGTCTCATCTCAATTGAATCCGAGGAGAACTGGACACCTGACGAATTATGGGAAGATCTAATGACTTACCTCCCAATACAGGTCAGTTACGACAAGGATATATTACAGTTCAAGTATAAAGTAACTTTGATCTCATTATTTGCCACTAAAGGTTAAGTCGTACCTCCTTGAAAACGGATGTACTGCATTGTACTATGTTTTGGCTGCGTTTTTGGTTTGTGTGTGTGTGTGTGTGTGTGTGTGTGTGTGTGTGTGTGTGTTTGTATGTGCGTGTCTGTGTGTGTGTGTGTGTGTGTGTGTGTGCGCGCGCGTGTGTATGTCTGTGTGTGTGCGTGTGCTTGTGCGTTTGTATACTTGTGTCTTTTTAAATTTGAGTGACAGCACGTGTTTTGGGGGGATAATCAACCTACCTGCAAACCACCAAAGGTCAGACACAGGACGATAGGTCCCAAAAGCTGGCTGGGAGCCAGCAGGAGGTTGGCCCATTTGCAATTTGCAATTTTATCAGATATCGTATACAAATTTCATAAAATGATTGTACTCAATATATGTTCTTGCATCTCTCCAGGGACAAATGCCTGAAAGTCAATACAGTATCATCCCAATTGAATCCGAGGAGAGCTCGACACCCGAGGAAGATCAAGAGATTGGGGACCAGCCGGAAACAGTCAGACTTATCACCCCCGAAGAGAATCAGTTTTCTTCTGGAAATGATGAAGTCCGCATCCCCATCGCCCCCAAAGTCGATCGCGCGCGCTACTTGGACGAGAGGAAACCCACGAGAGATTACTGTTGCACTATTCTTTGAGAAATTGCAAACCACGATGTTTTGTTTACCATTGAAAGTATAGTTTCGTAACAGTGCTAAATTTCACAACATACTAACTAAAGGGTTAAACATGGCTTCAATGCACGCACTGCATGATAGCATGTTTTAGAAGACAATATCATCTATGGCACACAAAAAAGTATTATGAGACGTGTAAAAAGTTATGTGACGTTCCTAATATGCTCAATGTGTTACAAGCAATAAAAACAACCATGTAAAAATCATGTCAATTTCTTTATTCATGATCATTACCAAAAATGGCAGACGTCGACCTTGATGCACAGTTATTCGAACTATGAAGGAAATTGATCATTCGGAAACTGTGAAACTGAGTCACCGGCTTGCCACAAACGCCATGAGTTCCTAAGTGGTTTGTGGCCAATGTTTACACATTTGAATATATGTTTAAAGGCATTTTAAAGGATATGGACGAGATCGAAACAAACAAACAAACAACAACAACATGGTTCTCTCTTAGGCCATATTCTTTTCTTGGCCCTACCCCCATGAGCCTTACTTATTCGCCAACAAAATAACTTAAGTAGAAATGAGGACTTCTGGGTGGCTGGCGGTTTTCAGTGATTTTCAGTTTTCTGATCGCTGGCATCTCCTAATATGGCCAAGCTTTATCGACTAGGCCAACCCTAGTGAAACAAGAATTCGGAGACCTCATATCTCCATGAAATATGGTTTCCTCAAGACAAATAACATATTTGATGTGAAAGTCCAATCCTTTGGCAATGTTTCATTTCAATATGTTATCATAAATTATGCAAATGACCTCTACATTAACATAATATATGCATGATGTTGTAAACTATTAACTAACTTACACATGTCACAAGTATGAAATTCCCATGATTGCACTAAGGAATCAGAATTTTTAGATTAATTATGCAAATTAGGTCTTAATTGGTATCTGTTGATATTCTACCTGCGATAGATTATACACATTACATGTATGAAAGTCGTATCATGTAAAACACTGGAATTTCAGAATTTCCTCATTAATTATGCAAATTAAGTCTTCATTTGCATAATTTGCATCTAATTATGTACATCTCTGTGTAAGCTACCTACATGCCAAAAATCATGATAATACGTTGCTCCTTTCTGGACTTATCTGCTCTTAAAGATTTCGCCAGCCACCCCCCCTGCAGTTCCAGAACAAGCTGCTAGGGGGACCAAACCCACACCACTTATTCCTGACAGGAAAAGCTATCTGCCACCAAAAAATCAAAACCATAACATGTTCAGGACAAAAGATACAAAAAACGGAAGTTCTGCTGCAGTACCAAGGTCAGCCACCAGGAGGCCCAGATTTGACCTTGACCTTTGTCTTCCTAACACCTACCTACATACCAAATATCATCACCATCCATAAATGCGTTCTTAAGTTATGCTGATCACAAAATTGTGGAAACACACACAGACAGACACACAGACACACAGACACACACACAGACACGCCAAAAACAATATCTCCATTTTTCATGGAGATAAAAACACTCCTTGTCAATCAATTTGATAAGTTGCCAAGGCGGAGGAAAAGTCCTCGACGCTTTTACCCACTACCCTCTCTGATGGTCTTCCCAAAAATAGCGGGCGGGGGATTTCCAGTACACCTGCACGGCAGGCATTGACGTCGCGAAGGATGACAAAACATGAACTCTGCACCTCCGTTCAAAGGTTCATGATACCAGAGCTCTGATTGGCCACGGGCGCGGTACTTCCACCCTTCAATATCGCGACACCGAAACAACAGTGTTTTAAACGTTGGAAGAACAGGCTTTGAGCCAGTCAGTGCAGATGACTAAGTAAGGAATTCGAGATCTTTGAGTAGCTTATGTACGGATCCTTCGTTAATCAGCGATCCCCAGGCTACTTCCTAAAGTCTATCAAGCCTTCGAAGCTTCAGTAGGGCAAACAGGTAAGGGTCATGAGCTTTGTGTTTTGTTGTCTTTTACAAGGGTCGGCCTTTAAATGTTGCATGGTTTCGAAATGTATGATACAAGCCTGAGATATCTGTGAGTGGTTGTATTATCCTCTACAAAACTTTAACTGTTCATGGTAGGATCTAGTGTCACGTTAAAACTCAGATATGTTACCGCGTCAGTTGGGTGTTTCAAATTATATTGCACAATAAAACCAGTATTAGCACAATTTATCAGCCCTTGAGTGCTATATCATACGGCCATGGTAAGATGGCCGTCGTCATTTGAGAGATAAAGACGGCAAGAGTCGGTCAAGCTAGGAGGCATAGCGAGCTCTGAGGGTCTCAAGTTGATCAGGGCCTAGTGGCAGCAGGCAAGATAAAACACTTCCGTACTAAAGAAATAACACTGCCACGACTGCCACCGTCCATGGACTGTTATAAGGTTCAGTCAAGGAGGTTCTATTCCGAACTCGTTGATTCAGTGTACCATAGTAAAGAAAGTGTAATGTGATAACACGTGATTACTCACAGTGACTCAAGGTATAAACTCTTGCAAGACTGTTCACTGTGTTTTCTTTTGCATGATAAAATAACATACGATGTTTAAAGCGGCACATTGTGCTGTCGCCAGTAGTGCATCATATGATATAGGTCGCTCAACAGGACAGTTACAATCCTTAAATATAGAGCTGATTTATCTTTGAACTTCAGAACTGCAGATGCTCTTAGACGTATATTCTACGTATATATTGCCCCTGTCACACATAACCAACCATGGCCTCCCGACCTTCTCCAGACCATGGCTCGGAGTTAGTCGTGAGCACGACCATCTGTGGTTGGGAGTTGGTCGGTGATGTTGCCTACTAGTCTTTAAAAGTCGTCTGCGCCAGCCGACAATAAATTTAGAAAAATCAAAGTAGGGCATGTCATGGTTTGCTTCGATAGGAAAAAATCAACTGTGGCCGTGGCCAAAATACTTTTAATGTAAATAGTGTTCAACGAAACGATTTTGATTTATGAGTCATGTGTTGTTTAATACTAGAGTTGTCTGGAGCAAACTTTGTTATGTCAAATGTTCATGTATATAACTGCCACTCTGTTATAACTGTGTGTATAGGAATGGAAGTACAGTCGTTGCCTTGCTGTATCATAGCTTATCGTAATGAATGGTATTGTTCTTAGGTCAGAAGGTACCACCTTCAATACAGTGTAGCGCTTTTGACTTTGCTTTGCGTTACTAGTATCATTTGGGTAAATAATGCAGAATTGTGATAGTGATAATGTTTTGAATGATTGTAACTCTTACTACACAGATGAGAAGTAAAATTAGTTTTTGGAGTGTTTTTCATTTTGTGAAATTCAATGATAGTATAGACAGGATGACATGACGAGGTTGGTTTGATATAAGCATTAGGCAATTTTATTTGATGTGACTTAATAAAGAAGACGAATAATCGATTATTGTCCTCCTTTTCACAAACATAACTTGTTTGCCTTTAACTGTTAATAATAGATGTCTGCTGGACCAACAGAGCAGTGAAACAAGTCTCAGTAACGTGAACATTCTCCCATACCAAACCGTCTGAAGGTGTGAGCTGGTCTTTTATCATTTGAAGTCTGGTTGTACTGAATTTTGAATGTTCTTAGGTCACGTACATTTCCATGGTGACGTTTCCCACATAGATACGTGGCACCGCCTTAAGTCTTTAGTCTACGGTAAACTCTACTACTAGTAGGTTCTCAGCGTCTCCCTCACCAAACCGTCTGAAGGTACCAGCTGGTCTTTAATCATCTGCAGTCTGTTCCTACTGAATTTGTAATGTTCTTCGTTCATGTACGTTTCTACGGTGACGTTCCTGACGTTTATCCGCGGCACAGTCCGCCGGCTGATCTTCCTGAGCAGCCGCTCGTTCACCAGAGTCCTCTGGAACATCCGCCGCAGGTAACCCTTCCGGTACTGTTCCCATAGCGACGTGAGTGACGTCATGCTCCGGCTCAGCACCACGAAGACGACGCTGGAGGCGGAGTGAGGAGACACGCGGACCACCTCCACGCCCAGCTCCTGCAAGTAGGCGACCGCTTCTTTAAGACGGACGTCTCTCTGCGAGGGAAGAAATACGTGTAAGACCATCTGTATCTGTATAGCCGGTATAACCGCCCTTTGGCGTAACACACCAGCTTCTAAGGCACGCGGCGCTGCGGCAGCTGGTTATATTGCCCCGAACGACCTGTTACACCTAACCTTTGCACATCTAACTGTAAGCATTGTTTTAAGTTATGTTTAAAGTTTTCTAGTGATGATTCTCCTATGATGTATGTTAGATTCACACACGTATAAGTGAACATCTTCAACTCTTACGAAGCTGCACGAATACTTCTTGGTGGCGTTATATCCGAGAGTATGTATAAATATATGAATATACAAATATAACCAGTAAGCAAATAAACAAACAAACAGCTCAAAACCCACCTGCCATCGCGCCATCTCCCCCAGCGCGGCGTTCGCGACGTCCAGGAAAGGTTTGAGGTGCGGCACAACGGAAGTGACGTAGACGTGCACCCCCAGCACCGGACATAGGTTATCTGTGTCCCTCCCCAGCCCCGAGATCTCTGACGTCACACCCGCGCTGGCCAGGGCGTGGCTCTGATCCTCCGCCTCCAGGCCTGGGAAATCATGAAAAAGGTTTGCACTCACGTGACTATGACAGAAGTATTTTCCGCCATGTTGGCTGGTTAAACCTGGAAGTTTCCAGGTAAATTTGTATCATATGTGATTACAGTTACGTAATTATGAATGAATGAATGAATGAACTTTATTGCTCGACAGTTATGACACGTACACATTGTATACGTGCAAGTGTAAAGCTGAAGGTCTGACTCTTCCAGCAATGCGGAAGAGTTTTGCTATCTGTTTTCATCTGCCTTATGGGTTTTATCTGATCCAATGTGGCTAATTTCTACATTTTGCTCAACATCTAAAATCTATTCAGTCACAACAGACACCAGATAAACAAAAGAACCCTTGGTTTTCACCTTGCGGCATTTTGGTTCTTTCCCGGGACGACACTCTGACGTTCTCTAAGACGTAGCACAGCGTGTCCCTCAGACTGGTGGTGCGGATGTCGTCCCGGTCCACCTGCACCCTCCCCAGGGATATAGTGATCGACCCCCCGTCATGCTCCAGCTGTAAGGTGGCCTTCATCTTCCGGCCGTTACCGGCTTCACCTGCAAGATGGTAGAAGGAAAGAAGAACTTTCTTATTATCATCATCGTTAGAGAATCGTTAAGAGAGAAAATATGTGACAGCATTTCAGCTGCAAGATGACAGAACGGACGAAAAAAAAGTTGTTCATGTCATATCATTAGAGAACAATTAAAAAAGCATCCCCACCGAGAAAAACACATAAAAAGTTGGACCAAAGTTATAATTACAAAACCTACGTCAATACCCCCCTCCAACACAAACAACAAAGGCAGTCAAGCAAATACACAATTACAAACTTTCAGAGAGCCTTGATGTTTTATAAAAAGGAAGAAATTTGAACTAGAACATGGCAAACTTTCAACAGAACGGTTCGGTCCTGACTTACACCATAAGACTTACAGTGAAGAAGTCTAAGTACATACCACCGTCTTCTTCAGTGTCCTGATCGTGTTGGTTCGGTTCCCCCTCATCTTCAGGTAAAGGACTTTCGCTTTTCCGGTGTTTCTTCCTCGGACTGGGCAAGGGCGGGTCCTCGTCCTCTATTTCGTCTATTTGGTCTGAGATGAACAAATAAGAACGACGACAGCAAGTAAGGGCCTGGTCATTAAGAATCCTGTCTATAGTGACACCTGTCCACATGGACCAGATGTTATTGGTCCCCGGCCCTTAGTGGTCTTCTTGGGCAGGTTTGACTGTACATGTATTACAGGACTGGAAACATGTGAAAGCTATATAAAGCACCCAAATTTATGTCATACGATTCACCTGCTACATCCGGGCACTTCATCCTGACCAGCACCTCCTTCAGTTCTTCCTTCAGCTCGTAGATGTCAGTGCGCAGGCGCCGCCAGCGGACCAGCGCGTTCAGCACCTTGTCTTGTACCTGTCTGTAGAAGGGTGTGAAACAGTCCTTGTGACTTTCTTAAAGACGTACTATGTAAGATTAAGGGACTCGTAAGATTCTAATGTATGTATGCATTATCTAGAATAGCAAGTGGAGGGCAAGAAAACCATTTTGGCTGAGCCCAAAACTAACTACTGTATGAGCTACATCTGCACGGTACCTACTTGTGGTTTGTGGTATAATTCCTAGCTGATAAGCTAGGGTAATGTTACAGGGTAATAGTGGTTAGCGTTGAGTTAGTTATAGTAGTTAAAGTTACCTTTCAGGTTAGCTACATAACCAGCCTGACCTGTTTTCCCGCTTGCAGTACTCCAGATCCTCCCTGGGCAGCTTGAGTTCCCGCGGCAGGGACGTCCAGCTGTTGTGGAAACGGGCCGAGACGGAGGACGCCACAGTCTTAAAACTTGTCGATAGACCTGGGAAGGGATGGGGCGGGTGTCGGTCGTTTATTTTTGTTAACCATTGTTTTAATGTCATTCTCCAACTGTAGGAATTAAACAGACTTGAGGGTGTGTGTGTGTTACGTCTAAGCATCTTACAGTGTGTTAAAGTCTTGAGCACTTGAAAGATCCTACCACACTTCTAGAAAGGAGTGGGGGCTTACCTATCATGAGCCCCTTCCCCTCCAGCACGTCGGCCAGGTACCCTTGCCAGGAACCGCCCTTCCGTAGCGCCTCCGAGAGCGCTTTGAAGGCGTCATCGCCCTTCCGGCTGATGGTGTCTAATAGTGCACTGGGAACAGGATCAATGAATGAATAAAGACATAAATAAATAAATAGATAAATAAATAGATAAATAGATAAACAAATAGTTTTTAGTAACATTACAGTCAAAGGTTCAATACACAGTATCGCCGAACGATAGCCAGTTGTTTTCTTTCACCGGCTCGTGTTTGCCTGGATGGATGCACTCATGGAGTTAAAAATTCGTTCAGCCTACCTGTTGATGTCGATGTCCGTCTCCTTGTTGTTACAGATGACGTGGACGTCCCGCCGGCTCAGCGCCTTCTTAGCGACCAGCGCGTCGAACAGCTGCGAGGGGCTCCGGGTGGCGATGTACTGCAGCAGGGTGGGCCGGTTCACGTCCAGCCGCACCGCGTTACCTTCGGACAGGGGCACTGGGGGAAACAAACAAACAAACAAATAAATAGATAAATAAATAAACAACTGAGTAAACAAAACAACACATCCAACCGCAAGGAGTTACCTTTCGGACATGACCTTCTTTCAATATAACCTTCTTTCTCGCTAACAGACAGGGGAAATCCACAAAACTAAGGCTACATGGATATTGCCCAGGATGTCCGACTCTATAGCCACAGGCTGCTGCAAAGGTCCAGCCCTGGTGACAAGGACAGTTTCTGACATGTTTTCAGGATCTACTGTTTCAATACTCACGAACGAAATCATCTGGAGTATACACGTCGCAAACCGCGCAACTCAGTTCCCTACAGTTCGCTTTACTCCACATGGCTTTCAACAATACGACTCAAGTCGTCGCTTCTTTGTTGCAACTCCTTCCTAAGATTGCCTCCCGCTAGCGACTGTTCCCGTTGTACTGGCTGTAGGAAGATGACCTCCTTTCCCGCTACGGGAAAACATCCCCGTGAAGACTGCTGTATTTTCACAACAAGTGTTGTGTGAAATATCAGACGCTACTTCTGGGCAGTTGAGAGTTTCAATCCCGGCTGCTGTTAGTCACTCAAATTGCACGCTACTGGAAAGGGTTGAAGCCCTTGGGAAAGGGTTGTAGTGTTCATCGTAAACCTCAAAATCGCCGTCAGAGTTTTTTTTACGCGTATACATGTATTGAGTGACTTGTGCTCTAGAAATTTTCAGGTCACATGTGTACGTATATACGTAATCAAAGGAATCGCGTATTTTAGCGACAAATCAGTCACATGATCTATTGGAGAGACGCACACTCAGATGTAACTAAAGACCACCTATTGCCAAAAGAATTTTTGAATAATTCAGCGCAAGGACACTTATGCGCATTCTCGCGTACATCAGAAGCTGTCTGAATGAGCTGTGAGTGGGGAACATGAGGCCGTGTTTCCCATTGATTGGGCTTCAGTTCCGGTAATGCCAGTTCCAAGCACGTATTCACATTCAAACGGTCTACTGAATTTTGCTCTCTTTATTGTGAAAAAGCACTGAAAATTCGAGCGTGTAAAAAGTATTTAAGGTCAAACATTTCTGTAACTAAAGATGTTTCAGCAACAGAGAGGCAATCAGGGGTGGGAGATTTTCTTCCTTGCCAATACCGCGTTGAAAATCTATTTTCCAAATGTGACAAGTGACAGGTGTTATCATCACTGTTATGTACATGTATGCCCCCCCCCCCCCATCTATAAATACATAGTTGCTACTTGCAGCTATTGTTCCAGTTTTCCTCTCCCCGTGTAAACTGCCCCGGTCATATCTGATGGCCCGTTCACGGGTCGCTAGCAGTGCACACAGGCGGGGTTCCAGTTGAGCTCCCCCGAAGACCTCACGAGGGCGATACGGTTACGCTAATCTCCAAGCAGATGTATGGGGCGGGCTTGTTTCGTGGCTTTTTTGTGAGTCTACGTCTTTTCTATTTATGTACGTTTTGTTTGTTCCACCTCCTTCTACTGGGAAAAACATGCAGCAGTATATAGAGACATTTGAAAAGTCCGCAACAGATCCACAAAACAAGCCCTATCCATACATCTGCTTGGAGACTACGGTTACACCCAAATAGGGCGCAAAGTCACGGTAGAACAGGCAGCTATGGGTTCTACAGGTCGGCACCTATCACATGTCTGCCATGCGCCAGCGAACGGAGAAGTGTTACCTGTGACAACTTTGTTCATGGCATAGCAACTAAACATATATACACTAAACTACTCTTTTCTTCTTGTGCATTTATATACTTCACTAACGCTAGATTGCGTGACATTGCATAGAGAAGAAACTGGGCGTTCGCTTGCAATAAAAACAACGAAACCCTGAATAGAACTTACAAAATCTAGAGGTAAAATTTATGACAAGCCTAGTCATGGCGTAACAACATAATATATACATTAAACTCTTCAATTTGTTCATATTTTACCTGCTAACAGAGGTATTGTGAGATATGGAATGCCCTTGCGTTGAAAAAGTTTTATTCTTCAATAATGATTTGTGAAACCTATAATTACGAAAATTCCGAAACCATGTGTTTAGGATTTACAAAGTAAACGTGCAAATCCCAAAGTAATGCGCCCAAAACCACCGCCATATGGTACCAGGGTCAGGTTTAAATCCCTGTTAAAAGATTCGTGCGGCGGAACAATAGACTGTACAATCCAAACAGGTGTTTGCTTCCAAAATAAACCGTTTCTCGTCCAAAAGCTGCGTAATCTCTTGTAAGATTGTTTGCTGTTTTGTGGCCCGTTTTGTCCAGTATTTAGGGCAAAATACAACATAATTGTGCTTAATCGATGTGTAAATATAAGTACAAGCCGAAAGCAAAACCTCAAGTTCACGTACATTCATTGACAAAACAAACAGGTGTTAGAAAAGATAAGAACAATTTTCATCATTTTGGCAACGATACCAACTTTACCACGTGTTCAATAAACAGGAACGTAATGTTAATGGCATAGTTTGTGTAAACGTGTGTCCAACACATGAGTTGGGGTAATTCACTACAAAATACTACCTATCTATCAAATATAAACTGTTTTGCGAGGCCTTCTCGTCACTAGTGACCTTGTAAGTTCACAATATAACGCCAAGCAACTTATAAAGGTGGCCAACAAGAGACCTTCACTTACTTTGTCGTCTTCATCGACGTCTTGCACAGCTCACTTCAAGTTAGAAAATGCTCCTTCTAAACCTCGTGATGACAGACACCCTTCACCCTACAATTTGTACCATCAACAGGTCCCAGCCACCCGACCCGGCCAGCCGACATGTGATCGCCCGCCGCACAAGGACCCGTTGCTCCCCACGTTGCTAGGGCGGCATTGTGTCGTCTGACCCGGGTGCCAGTCAGAAAGTGATGTTTGCCTCCTCGGGCGGGCCAGAATTACAGGCGGACAAAGAGAAGATGTAAGGACAACGCGTCCGTACTTATAATCACATGTAGGCAAGGGGGACTTTCTCTTGTTGACGGGTTTTCTGTTTTCAACCAACCAACCAACCAACCAACCAACCAACCAACCAACCAACCAACCAACCAACCAACCAACCAACCAACCAACCAACCAACCAACCCAACTAACAAGATACTCAAAACACAAGAGCATTTTGTATATAAGACTACCAAAAATAATTCAGAACAGGTGGGCGATATCGATGTTCTGCTCTAATTATCACGGTCCTTGTTAATGATTACTGTACTGATGGAAAATTCCTCTTTCATTTGAAATTCTCTCAAACATGAAGTAGAAGAATGAATGAAGAGACACAGGGAGTGTTTCAGTTTTCTACAATGGAGAATAGGGGTCTAACTTTTCTGATTCTTGACAAAATTTATGACCTTCGTGATGTTCAGATCCAAACTTGCATTATTCCACTTAACCGCTAGGCGGGCTGATTCCCTCGGCGGACAAGTTCTGTAACTCACTTGTTGGCCGCAAGGAGTGTTTCTACACCATAATATAACTTCAACACAATGTCTGTATGCGAATGGCTCCGGCTGTTTCTATGTCTTTATTAACGGCGCGAAGTAGGTCATATGTCATCTCAGTGGCGCTGTCTTATATACGTTATGATTGTAAAGGTTCACTTGGGTTTTCGTGAGTTTTGTTTGTTTATATATTATACTTGTTTGTGGATACGTCTTGCTCTAAGGAAACTCTAATGTAGTTTTGGACCTCTTGCTAAATTCCTTCAAACGGCAGATAACAAGGATGTATACATCCAAAAGACAGAGAAAACTATGCTGGCTCAAGTAAAATTGTGTGTTCAATTCTCAATCTGTCGTTCAAAATGGTGTCTTTTACACTCCTCCAAATTTCTTTCATAGTTCATTGCCAACAACAAGAAATATACGGCCTGATGGGTTTCTTAATTAATGCTGCACAGGAATCACGTACAACATGTATCTTGTTTGTTATTTTCAAAAAGATGGGTCTTTAATTCTTTTTCGAGTACGGTAGGTAGGAATATCTCTTATGTTGCTGTTGTCGCTCTAACGACAGAGACGCAGTAAACTTTGTTTTGGCAATAGGCCTGACTCAATGCCTTGGTATGAAGATTCTTGGGTGTCTTTAAGAAAATAAACCATTTCCTTTAACTTGAGCCATCATAAAATACCCCCTCTCCCATACTCTCCATACGGCAATGATCGGAGCCGCCTATGATTGGTTGTTGCCCCTAGCGACCGCATGCCCCGCCCATACCTGACGAAGCACCGGTGAAAAACATCAACACTTGGGCACAACTGATCCATGTCATATTATCCCCCCGCCTGGCGGGCTCAGTATGCCCGCGCGTGTTTATGTTGACGTGATCTGTACATCGACACTCCCGCCAGGTGACTCGCGCCTTTGTTCTCCCCCGACCAGGTACGAGGGGAACACCTCGTAGCGCCGACACATCCCGTCTCTAAGGCGCACAGCCCAGTTACCCTCCCCTACACATGTTTACCGCCTCCACCGACCAAAGTCAGACCGCTGCTGAGGAAAAAGGGTGATGTTTAGTAAAGTTTAACGCTGTGGGCTGTCCGTAGACCCCCTGGTTACTGAGAGAACGGGACTCAGAGAGTGATCACGCACGCCCCCTGTCTCCAACAGGTGTCAGACAACGAGAGAACACCTGTACTCTGTGTAAACATCACCTGTGGTGTTTATAACCTAGCCGTGGTGACGGGAGTAGAGCAGGGACGTGTGTGACCACAAGAGTGGAGAACACAACAGCGACAATGTCCAGAAAACGGAGGAACATTCCTATCAGAGGTAAACCTTACTCAATTTGTGATTCTTCCAGTGTAGTTTGTTTATACTCTGTAGTGGGTAACATTGAAGAATCGGTGTTCATATGAAGGCGAGGCATGCTGTTTAAAATCACAACAAATACTTTCCTTTCCTGTCTCACTGGTTTGAACGCGCCTCACGACGAACGTCACTTCACCCATCCCGTGTAGGAAAAGTGAACTTGTTTCATGGCTACTTTCTGTGCTGGCTGTCTCGTTCCTTATCAATATATCATTACTCCAAATGAAAGAAAGCTTAAAGAACGCGTCGGTGCTTTATAACCCAAACCCTTAAATTCTAAACCCACAGTCAACATCTTTTTTGTATCTCGTACAGGTATCCTGTACATGTAGCCTGGAATCCTGACAGGATTGTGCCAATTCAAGAAACTCTTCGACGATATTCGTATTTCGCTACAACTATTGGCCTTGCTTTTGAATATTTTATGCCCTTACACAGCTGTATTGATGAGTGCATTGACACCGAAGTCTGTCTTTGTTCTTGTCGTGTTGAATCCGACTTGCGAACAATGACGCTCCGACTGTACCGGATTCTTGGTCCCTATTCTGTCAACCTCAATATTTCACACCAAGGGCACTATATCATGTCCATGTCATTAACAACAAAAATGTGGTGCTATCCAATATGACGCACCGATGGAAGTATATACAACAATTTATTTCCAAACTCTTGCCCGAAGGCTAATTGCAAGGTAACACAGAATTCTAATGAAAGCAGTAAAAATCTAATTTATAGATCTATCTGGTGTTTCTACGTACATTACTGAGGGGATTGACAATGGCTAATGAATAGCCCCACGTTTGTAATGATAAGTGGGTTTTGTGATTAAGGTAAGGCAAAGGTGACAAATGTCACACCTTGTCTCGTATGTCCCTCTCATTGACGTCCCACTAATTATGACATCTTCACGTGTGTAATTCCTTACACCTCGGCGGTTTACAAAGGCATGTCATTAACGGTAAGACAGGCTGGCTTTCTTTAAGACAACGTTGCCAAGAGACGGGTCTTTCTCCTAACCCTACGGTGTTGTTGAAACAGATTTGTAACGGCCGACCTGTCATCAGTATAAAACCTGTGACCGATCCTGACTCGCAGTTCGTGTTTTAGGGTTAGTAAAAACAACAAGGAGCGGTCCACTCGCGTATTGCGTCATCACGTGTGCGACGATTTGCCAACATAAAAACGTAGTACTCACAAAAACGTAACATACGTAATCCAGCATAAATGTGACATAAACACAATATGTGTATGATACTGATAATCCACATCCTACTGTAAGATACTACCCTATCGTGCCGCCAGCACAATGGACTTTTAGAAGACGCAATTAGCAATCGATTTGTAAAGATTTAACTCTTAGCAGGTGCTTTATCATAGTAGATTTCTTAGGGCCATGGAGGTCATGACAAAAGGTTTGAACTAACGTTTTGCTGACCATATCGCAACGTTTTGAGACCAGATCGCAAAGCCAGCATAAACTGAAACATTTACTCATAAACAGCTGGCGAGTCCGACCACACAGACAAGTCATTGCCGCTAGTACGTGTTCTTTTTTCTCCTCCGGGATTCGAACCATCGACTCTTTGATCCTGAGTCGGGATTACTGACCACTAGACACGTTACTGTGCCTCGACTATTCCGTGTGCCCGCCTGTGGACACATCAACACGAGACAGTTGCTCAGGCGACGTTCTGAGATTACCGAGCTGACAGATTCGGGTCGGAGGTGAAATATTATCACGTGAGTTGGACAGGACGACAAAGGAAAACCGGGGTGACAACAGAGCTGTCCTGGTCAGGCACAACAGGAGATACCTGAACTTAAAACCGCCCATTGTTACAAACCATGTTATCTTCGGTTTGATACAGAAACGCAAACAGTAACAAATTCTACCGCTAAAAATAGGACAGCTGTTGTTTATGATAGCTATTTAATATCTGTGGGACTGAGGGAGGATATAGTGTTGCGAATCTATAGTCTATTCTAGGGTAATTATTCTAGGTCAATAAACACCAAAAACAACGAAATGAAAAATAAACAAACTTTACACCAGTAACAAGTTGAAGTAAAGTATCTCTATAATTATAGCTGTGACTTCAACGATGACTATACCTAAATATGTATATAGATGGAGATGGAGGAACGTCATAATAATGATAAAGATGCCATGATGTAGAAGTAGACATGTTTAAATACTTCAAATGACATTTTGCTTCTAGTACACCAACGTTTAAACTTTAAAGGTACGGCTTTCAACAAAGGTTAAAAGGGACCAATTCTATTCAATTGCAAAAGACGTAAAATTTCACAAAAATATGTCCTTATTTCCCCCTGTCCCCAGGCCTGTACTCGTTGCCGTCCGACCCGCTGACGTTAGAACAGAAGCTGTTGTTGCACCGGTACCGGAGAGAGCTGGTCACCGAGCTGTTCACGGCCCCGCCATCCCGACTCTTTCACTATCTCATCGGCAAGGGCGCGCTCACTTTACCTGACGTGCGCGTCATCAAGGCCGACAAGGTTTGTTGTCAGTTTGTATCACCACTTCACTGTGCCGCCATCCCGCTTCAGGCTGGGTGGTAGTTAGAAAGCAGGTACAATAAAAATCCCAGCCAAGAAGCCTGCTGTAAAGACTAGTTTCTCCTTTTTGTTTGTTTGAACCTTTCTTTATCTACCAATCACCAAAAGCTCAAATCGGCAGGCCGCTTTTCACTGAGGTCATGAGGCAAGAGGTAAGGCGTAAGGGTCAGACAAAATATATAAGATACACTCTAGATTACGTGATTAAAGTCCTGATAAATCTATGAACATGCAGTGGTATACTTGGTCCTGACCGTGGTCCTGACTTTGGTCCTGACCGTGGTGCTGACCGGGTCTTGGTCGTGGTCCTGACCGTAGTCCTGACTGTGGTTCCTGACCGTGGTCCTGACTGTGGTTCCTGGCCGTGGTCCTGACTGTGGTTCCTGGCCGTGGTCCTAACTTTGGTTCCTGGCCGTGGTCCTAACTTTGGTTCCTGGCCGTGGTCCTGACCGTGGTCCTAACTGTGGTTCCTGGCAGTGGTCCTGACCGTGGTCCTGACTATGCTTCTGAGAGTGGTCCTAACGGTACGTGTTGCGTTGTTGACCCCCAGGTGAAGGAGACAGCCGTGAACAAGGCCTTCCTGAAGCGGATAGCTGCCAAGGGGGAGCGGGGGTACCTGGCGTTCTGTGACGGGCTGCGGTCTCGGCACGGCGCCTGGCAGGGGTACCTGGCCGAGCTGCTGGAGGGGCACGTCATGTCCATGGTGGGAGATGGTACGTAGGTTTGTTTGTTTGTTTGTTTGTTTGTTTGTATGACGGGCTGAGATCATAGTACGAGACAGGAATGACGTAATCGCTGCCGATGTCCATCATTATTACCCAGATATGTGAATTTATCAAAAACTAACAATCTGGTGATATAACAATTTTGAACCACAAGAAATTCCTGTGTGAACTCTCAGTAGTCCGATGAAGTTTACGGCTAAGAAAGTTCGTCACCAAACCTGGGTTGTTTGCAATTTCTGGCACTTGATTTCTAAGAATATATTTCCATAAAACAAATTATAGAGAGTCATATCTAAGAAAATCCGTCACCAGATCCGGAGAGGTTTGATTAAAAAAAGGAAAATGCCTTTTCATTTTCAACACTCCAAGAAACAAATAGAATCCCTGATCAGAGTCAAGACTCCAACCATGTGTACTGCGTCAGAACTCAGGAGGCCCGCTACCAGACCCGGGCATGTTTGTACTTTTCCGAGCCCGACAAAGCCCGATGTTGACTCACAGCAGATGTAATTCCCGCCCTTTGTGAGTCGGCGGGTTCAGTTACAGACCACAGAGGCTTCGTTACACGAACCTGTCACGCTCGGGCGCCTCTGCAAACAACTCTCTCACTTTACAAACAAACAACACAGGAAAGAAACAATATCAGTGTTTGTGAGTGATATTCTAAGCCGTTTTGTTGATCTTTATGTAATTAGGTTAGCCTTATTGGACACAAGTGTAGCAATTGTACAAAAATGTACAAAATGGCTATTAAGACACTGAAACATATGCTTGATTCAATTTCTGAAGTTTGTGATACACACACTTCGTTTGTTTTCAAAGTGAGTCGGGTTGGCGTGTCGTTCAGTATTCCAAAAATATTATAATATTTTCATTACCGCCGCTTGCTCGTTTTTCTGTTGGTTGATATGTTAGCTGGTTGGTTGGCTGGTAGGTACGGTGGTTGGTTGGTCGGTCGATTGATTGATGGATTGGTAATAGTTGTTTGGTTCATTTTTTACTGGTGAATTCGTGGAACATAAAATGTAATGCCTGTAGTTGGATTCTAGTCTGGAAAGCATGACATTTCTGACCCGATCACCAGGCAAATGATAGTCCTTGTGAATTCTAAAAGTAAACAAACGAAACGATGTTAACACAGTATCCTCATCCAATGACGATCTATGTTACAGATTTCCTTCAGTTGTTGAAGGTGGTTTCCCTCAACATCGTCCAATACCTTCCGCAAGGCTGGACGCGATTGGTCAGGCTCCTCAGCATCACGCCAAGGGAACTGGAGACGTGCAAGCGTCAGAACAAGTTGCGGACACACCAGGTACTGCACCCGTATCCGTATCTATGATGGCATAGTATTAAACATAGACCATGATAATGGTCAACCTGTACATTGCAACTGCCGTATAACATAACACAGTGATGACTAATCATATGACATGACTTCAATTCTGCAGCAGTCATCTTCCAAGAAAGAACCAATATCTATTAACAACACGATTCTAGATTGATACTGATAGAGCTAAAACTTGTGGTTGTTTCTTGTCATTTGAGGGTGGGGCGTATTGTAACATAGAGCGTAATCAGTTGTTCTAATTCCAATTTCCACGTAATTCGCGATCGTAGCCAGACCGCTCAAATTTAACGCTGACCGTAATCTGTGCATTCTTAGTTTCCTCCCCCATGTCCTTATTTATTTATTTATTTATTTGTTTATTTGCTGTTTCCAGGTGCTGCACGCGCTGATATTGTGGGTGGGGGCGCGCGTGGACCAGGACGATCTCATCAAACAGCTGCTGTCCGCGCTGAAGAGAATACACTGTGGCAAAGTCGCCGGTAAGCATGGACTTTGACTTAATTTGGATCCATATTTAGCTTGACAGTTTAGCTATTCTTCCCGTGGTCCTCACGTTAAAGGCATCCAATGCAATTTCAGGGCGGCAAAAGCAAAAAAAAATATACTGGATGAGGAAATCTGTCTAGCTGATATTGACATTTACTTCCATTTCTTAGCATATTACATTGTACTAGCACAGATATCAGTATGCTATGGGATAGACTTTGAAAATCGAGTTTTACTCCCCTGAAATAGCTTTGGGTGCCTTTAATACATAGAATCACATACGAGACAGTGTACGAGACAGTGTAACTAACTGTAACCACAAACAAACAACATCTTGATCCTCCACCAGACCTAGTGCAGAGTCTGTACAGCGACCTGAAGCAGAAGTACCAGGATGAGGAGGAGGCAGAGCGCGTCATCAGACAGCTGGAGGAGGACCGGGAGCTGGACCAGGACCAGGGCTACAAGGGGGAGGGGGAGGGGGGCGGGTACGAGCAGCTCAGGGTGGGAGAGGGGGAGATCCAGCCCTGCGTGAGGTACTCCTACAACTCCACCTACTTCAGCTCGAGAGGTAAGAACACAGACGTCTTCTTCTTTCCCTACTTACGACGTGAAAACGCAGGGTACAAGGGAACATTTGCAGGCAAATGCATAATATTTAGCACGATATCCTCTGATTTCCACCACCTGTCACCACCTTTTAGCAGAACATAGGAAGCACGGCACCATTTTATCAATATATTGATCATATCCAAAAGTGCAAAAAAAAGAACAGCATTTGATAATCAATGATCAACTTTTGTGTATTTGATCAAGCTATCCTCAGACTGAATTATGACTTTATTCTTATTAGCCTTTAAAACTCAGGGATTTGAAGTTTCTAGTGTGACAAGAATTAGATGACTATTGTTCTAATCATCACAGGTGAGAATCCTACCAGAGACTTACAAGAACGTCGAAGAAACCGGCGGGAAAAGTTAAGAACGATCGAAGCGGCGACGCACGCTGAGGAGGTGGGGAAGATGCTGTACCGGCCGGAGTCCGGCAAGCTCAGCGACCGGCGATCGTCCGACGGAGACAGCGGGCTGGGCAGGGAACGAGACAGCTCTCGTGCCTCGAGTTCCGCGCGGTCGCTAAGAGACGGGGCGGAGTCGCGCGCGTCCGGCACGTCCGAGGGTCGGATGTCCAGCCCGACCGGCTCCGACCCCGTGGTCAGCAACAACAGTTCGCCGGCCAGGATCAGCCCGGAGGCCGTGTCGCTGTTAAAGCTGGGAAATATTCAGGAGCAGGAGGAAGACGAACACGAGGAAAAACTGGCACTGAATATGGGCGCGTAGGACAGCAAAGAAGTTTCTCATCACATAGAAAACCTGGCACTGGATATGGGCGCGTAGGACAGCAAAGAAGTTTCTCATCACACAGAAAACAATATATGATGAGCGCGTATATATAGGACTGATAGGTGTTTCTAGTAAAGACATTCAAAGGAAAAGAAACAACTCTCGCACTGGATCTCTAGGACAGCTCAGAACTGGACAAATACGACCAATAAGCCCTTCGTAGTTAACTTAATGTTTATGTCCGTAGATATAATTTTTGAAGGGTAAGTTGCTTTGAATTGGTCTAGCCCGTCTAGTACTTCATGTGTGTAAGCGTGGTTTCATATTGTTTTGATATTGAATATCATATTCACCTAGAGCCAACATCATAAAATAGATGTAGAGTTGAACAGAATTCTAGTAATATTTGTATAGTCTCGTTTGGCTTTTCTATAGCAGTGATGAAAACTTCAGCAGTGCTGTACATGTAAACAGATGTAATGTCACTGATAGCATAATAGCGTTGTTGCATTTATTTTTGACATTTGAGGCCATGACAGATTTTGTAACAACGTTGTTACCTCTTATTCTCTTGTGATACGGTACGTGATATGGTGCGCTCATACGTATATAATTAAGATAAACTGTTGTACATATACAGAAATTAAACGTGTATATTCATCGACTGAATGAATTGGCAAAATTCGTTTTGTAGCTCGATGAACTATTATTATTGTATTTGAAATACTAGTTGCACGAATGGAATTGTTGTAGTAGCACCGTTTACGTGGAGCCCGTTTCTTATCATTTCTTAATAGTCGTTGTACATGAAGGACCTACGGCATGTTATTTCAACAATATTTTATGCAAGATTAAAATGATCAAACAATCCATGAGTCTCGCACTTACAGTTGCTTGCCTTTAAGTATGAAAAACTTTCGACATGAAGCTACCTCATTTTTCTGTTGTAAAATCACAACGTCTTAACTTAGTACTAGGAAACAAAAGTCAAGTGAAAACTTACAAAGAGAACAAGCTAAAACGAAAAAAATAGAAACAAACCGCTTGCTGCTTCAACCAAGAACTCGTTGGTTAGATATTTTAAGTAATTTTAACATCGATCATTTGAAACGCTCGCTGTTGATTGGATGCTAAGCAATACGCATGGATTGTCTGCTCCTATGGTTGGACGTCTCACATGACAGTTGGAACCATCAGGCCGGTGTCATCAGAGTGCTGGCCGCTGATTGGATGTTGAATGCGATGATTGACATCTGCTTAGCCACCTCCCTCCAGGCGGGCGCCGGGTCTGCTGACCGCTCCGCGTCGAAGATGGTGTCGGACAGGCCGGGGAAGGGGTCCGACACGTACTTGTTGTGTTTACTGGGGGCCATCAGAGTATGTCTGTAAACAACAACAAAATGTCAACAAACAAACAAACAAACAAACAAACAAAAGCAAATAGCTCATGGGACAAAACATTTTCTGGTGCAACGCAAAAGGTCTATTTGCTCAGGGCTGAACAACATTGGAGACGGTGGGCAGTATCGACTTTCGGGAACCTTTGACCCTTTACTGGAGTCAGGTGTCCGTAAGATCACCAGTTCGAAGTAACCGTCCCGAAGAAGGTCGTAGTTAAGACCAAAAATTTTGTTAGGGGGATGTCATCCATGAAAAAAAAAACAAATTTGTGCGGTCTTGGCGTATCTACCTGTAGAAGGGTCTTCCCGGCAGGCCTAGCGGGTCGATGAAGGCGCGTTCCAACTGCATCAGCTGATCGTTGTACATGCGCACTTCGAAGGGGCTGAGAGAGGTGGGCAGAGAAGAAAAAAGTGCATCATCGGTAAACAGTCTGACATTTAGAATAGCAATTTGGAAAGACTGGGATCTTTGACAAAATGTTGACGTCTATCCATGTAAGAAATAAACCATACTCAGGCTTGTTGATTACAAATTTAAGCGTATTTACTTGTTCCTGTCGCTATCCCTCAGCCGGGTGTGGAAGGCCTGGGCGGCGTCTGTGAAGTTTCGGATGGCCGAGTCCAGAGAGTCTGGAACGATAAACATTTAATATTGAACTGAATGAAGACCTTTATTGCATTGCACATTTTTGCCATACTGCCATACAGTCCACAACGTGTAAAAAGTTGATAAATATAAGCTATATTTAACTAACATCAAATAAATTCCTCCTCGCATTTGCATTGCTTTGCATTGATTAATCTATAGACTGTGGATTTTGACTCGAAAGTGTAGCTTTAAAGATGCATTTTCTTACAGTAGAAAATATTCAAACTGTAGTGAAAATGATAGTACATTGCCTTTAAGTTTGACGGCTATGCGTCTTTAGATTCATACTTACCCAATGCAATGTCGTGATTGGCCAGATCTGCTCCATACTCGTCCTGCAGGTCAGTGCGCATGACATGCAGGTAATTAGCATATTCCATCAGGTCAAAGGGCAGGATGACGGGGTCGGCGAACCCCCGGACCAGGTCGGCCGCCAGCTGGGCGATCCCGCGGTTAAACTTGAACCCAGGGTCAATGATGTCGGCCTGTAGATGGAAAGTCTCGTACCCAGTGTGGTACAGGGGGTAGTTCGACACGCCAAGTGCCTGCAAAGGTTACAATTCTCATTTCAACCTTTTTCAAAAGTCATTTTATGTAAACTTTGTTTGTCCACGAAC
This sequence comes from Branchiostoma floridae x Branchiostoma japonicum, assembly GCA_013266295.2. Classification (NCBI taxonomy): domain Eukaryota; kingdom Metazoa; phylum Chordata; class Leptocardii; order Amphioxiformes; family Branchiostomatidae; genus Branchiostoma; species Branchiostoma floridae x Branchiostoma japonicum. The sequence goes on from CM023825.1 coordinate 14,699,452, forward strand.
ACAAAAGTTGAGTAGATGTTTTAAGCTATATATGGATATTATTTATTTATTTTATCAATCTAAGGCGTTGGCAAAAGAAACAAGTCAGTTGTAAGAAGTATGTAAGTCCTGTTGCAGCAGTGTTTCTACAGTACTAGACTTTGATCCTTAACCCTCAAAGTGTCAGGGACTTTTAGAACTAGGCTTTAAAACTGGCCCATGACTAGTGCTGCGTACCGGTTCGCTGGACCGGTTCAGGACCGGACCGAATGTTTCGGTTCAAGTCCAAAAAAACCGAAACGTTGAGAACCGGTTTTGGACTTGTTAAAAAAAATAGCACTAACATACATTCCAGTGTTTAAAATACCCGGTCTCGCAGTCTCGCCGCGCAAGTAATTTTTTCTGTGCGAGACTTATTCCGAAAGCCAGGTTGCCCGGAGCGCAAGTTATTTTTACAGCGGCTGGGTTTACGGCCAGCGGCTTCTGATGATAAACAGTGCCGCGGTCCCGCCTGCTTGATCTCGCCCCGGTCTGCTTGCGATAACAACGACCCATTTTCCATTGAGAAATGTTCCTTGAGAAGTTTCGTCCGTAGTCAAGTTGCTTTAATGCGCCTATAAACGCAAAAATTCATCCGAAACACGCAGCAGTGACCGGCCGGGACGGACGCAAAACATTAGCGGCCATCTTAAACCTCGCGAACTCACGTTAGATCTCGCAAAAACACGCGAGGAATACGCAACGCCCCTAGCGACATTGGTGAGACTGCAGCCTAGTGCAGGGTTCAGATATCGGTAGAGAGCCGATAATGAAACAAATTAAATCTAGCACCGCGTTTCCACCGCTATTTTATCTCTTGGGGCGAAATTAAGTACTTCTTTGCTGTTGTTGCTATAAAAAAATTGTACTATTAAAGCTGAAAAAGATTTTTTCTTAAATTATACACTGTATAATACTAGTAGTTTAATAATATGTGTTTACTACTGAGTATAATAATACAGTATTCATTGACTCATGATTATGAAACACCCATATTAGTAATTAGGTCTATATGCATTGCATTTGTAGTTCAGCAGTCAGCTCAAATTAATCCAAGGCTTTAGGTAGGCAAGTTGCTTTGCTTACATCATGCCATGGGTTTAGGTCCGGACTTGCAAGTCCGGACCTGAACCTAAGCCTCTGGACTCGAGTCCGGACCTGAACCTGAAAATTGGTTTAGGTATGCAGCACTACCCATGACATTGGGAGAGTAAAACCATTGTTATTGTGAGTGTAAGCAATAAACTCACGGGGTCAAAGGTAAAGCTGAGGTCAATGCAGGATATCCCGACCCGGTGCACGAAGCCGGCGAAGTCGCTGCCCGATCCCAGCAGACTTATCCTGGGTGGAACAAGGTCGAACATCTGTTGTTACACTACCTTTCCATTAGCGACCGCTGAGCAACCACTGAGCGACCTCTAGTGGAATGCAGAGCCCAAATCATACCAACGTAACAACTCCTTCGCAAGTTATTGTGTATGATAGTACGATAGTATTTAAGCAGACTAAGAAAACATTAGGAGGAGTACCTTGGTTGTGTGTCCGGATCGCTCGGGTCTATGGGACTGCGCTTGCGCCAAACGTCGTACATCGTGGTGCCTTCTGGGACGGTTTCCGGCCACGGCAGCTGGAGGAATGATGGGTAATCATTCGGACTGAACGACAGACGTAAGGGGTTTTATTTCCTATCTGTTCAATCTCCTTAACAGACGTCACTAAATGCGATACAGTTGGTGGCCAAAAGTCAAGATCTGTGCTGGATTTCTTCAAATCCACCGAACAGAGACGGAGGACAGTACAGCCTTCCAGGCACCTCAGACCCAGTACTAAGGTTATGTGTTGCCATGATCACATTTCCGACTTACTGGGACACACTAGAGTACATCTCAGGTAGGCTGAAGGTACATCCACGACTTAAAAAGTAGGGACGTCAATTGAAAAGAAAGGGATTCATCGAAAACCATTTTCAAAAGGCGGAAATGAAGAGAGAATTTACCCGTTTGGTGGCTTCTCTGACTTCCTCCCGAGCTGACGGGGATATCCTTGGGCGCAGCGTGTAGGTTGCTGTGCAAAATGGAAATCATGAATGTTAAAATCAATGCCGACCTGAAACTCACACCATGTTTCAATAATTTATTCATGTATCTCAATATCCGTGGTAGCACAGAAAGAACGTTACGGTGCTTTTACTGAGATTGCAAAAGCTAAGGGAATGTCGCTCTACCTACTACATTTTGTCTGTATTTAATTACAGTCCTGATTCCTTGACACTTGACAAGCGATGTGGATTGGAATCAGTTACGTCACTTACGGAAATGACGTAGCTCACCTCTGACTGCTGTATCGACGTTGATGTACACAACCGCCCTCTCCGCCAGGTTTCTGTGGAACTCCTGAAATTAATCAACACATTTTCAGTACGACTAAAGCAAAGGGAATGTGAAATGGAACGCCTTGTAACACGTTAGTGCCACATTAGCAAACGTATGATGTGAAATTTACAGCGCTAGTGTAGGCTAGTGTCCAAACCTGTTCAAGTTAGCTATTTGCGGAGAGGACGAAAGAGACTCGACAGTTAAAACAGGTTTGACACCAGGTTAGCGATGGAATGAGAAGTCTCAAGAGATACTATATAATAGCTGCCAAGTGTCGAAGCCTAAGGTCTTGTTCGCCCCCATCTTGAATATGCTAGTGTTATCTGGAGCCCGAAAACAAAGAGGGATCAGGACTCTCTGGAGAGAGTGCAGCGTCGGGCAACGCGCCTTGTGCAGTCCGTTTCCCATCTCCCATACTCTGAAAGGCTCAGAGTGCTGGAATTACCAGCACTTTACTTTCGTAGGCTGAGATCCGACGTTGTGGAGCTGTTTAAGATCTCCCACGGACTTGACAAACTACGCACAGGAAACCATTGTAACCTCTGTAGTAGGTCAATGTTTATGCCAAGTCTGTCAAAGAATACCAGAGGGCATGCATATAAACTCCAGATCCAGAAGTCAGACGGGCCTAGATCAAACTTCTTTCCAACAAGAGCAACCCCTATCTGGAATAAACTCTCAGAAGCAACAGTGACCTGTAGTTCAGTGAATGCCTTCAAGTCTAAACTAGCTCTGGAATGGAAAAATCACCCGGACCGTTACGGCTACAACTTCTCATACTGAACTGCCAATACTGTCTGAACTATATGGACGGTCTCATTACCCTGGGAAGGGTACCGACTGACCCGGATTCAGGTGAATATTCAGGTGAATATATGATAGTACAGAAACGGTATTGTGTGAAAGCTACGGTGATGAGACGAGATATCGATAGAAGTTTGGAGATATACTATAGCTGCGGCTGCCAAGTGTAGAAATCTAAGGTCTATGTACCTCTACGTACTCCATCGATCCATGTATCCCATACTCCTCTCCGTCCCAGGTACAGAACACCAGCGATCTCCGCGGTCGCCACCCTGAAGGAAACAACCGTTGGCTATAGCTGCGAGAAGGTAGTCAGACATAGCAGACCTCTACCCCTTTTTAATACCCATACTGCTTTGTCGACTCGTGTAGTCCCCATAATCACGACTGTCTTGTCTCCAATTTGCTGTCGAGTGTGACAAGGCCCCGAAGACCTAACCCCCTTACTTTAACGTTAAATTTGCTGGTTCCATGTCCATGAACTAAAAATCGCATTACCAAAGCTCACCTCGTTTGACCATCTGCATGAAGGCCCGGGTGACCTCCACCATGACGGCGGTGCCGCTGGTCGGGTCCACCGCCCCCAGAGTCCAGGAGTCCCGGTGGTTCCCCAGGATCACATAACGGTCTGGAAACATACCAGGAGAAATATATACACGTACATTTAAATTCAATTTGTAGCCATCTCGTAAGATGATGTTAGGGCCCTAACCCTAAATTTACCAGTTCCCATCGCAGCTTCAGGCCCATGTGATGTTTAACGTTTGCCACTTGTGTGTGGACACCAAGGGCAGCCATGCTGCCGACCCTTCCCATGTAATGCCAGTTATCCTTGAAGCTTTAGATAAATGAACCAGCCCACACCTGGCTCGACGCGCCCCTTGATGACGCCGATTGTGTTGAAGATGTCTCTCCGTTCGTTCCGCACGTTGATGTTCATCTTTATGGACCTGAAGAGACATGAAAATGGGAAGGTCGCCCAGTTTGCGCAACATGTATCTACCATATCTGTAGCGTGAATTAATTTAATGCTTCTAAAGTAATTAGGGTCAATGTTTGGTCATCATAACGTTAACTTAAAAGTACTGTTAGATCATTTCATTTTCAGAGGCATGCGCAGAACACATTAGATCCCTCTCCATAAAGCTTGACCAAGGCCACCACTGCCCCTGCCACTGCCTATCCTCAATCTGCAAAACCCTCGCTCAGTCACGTGACCTGAGTGACCTTTAACACCCAGGTCAGGTGACAACCTGTCCAGGGATGAAGAAAGATGACGGATGTCATTTAGAAACTTCTCTACAAGCTGAACTTTTAGTCGTGCGTAACAGTTTAATCCTTTATACCATGAATCTTCTTGTTTATATTCAGATAATTTCAACACGTGGAGTCCATATGTCGGCCCATACCGAGCCCAGGTTGCCGAGTTGAAGCCAGGTCCCAGTCGGTAGGTGATGTTCAGTCCTCCCGCCCACTCTGACGGGGCGTCCGGGCCGCCGATCGCACTGAAAAGTAAAGGATAAGATATTTTGATTTTAACTTGTCAATTTTGTTGTTGTTACCTAACCCTATGAGAGTGAAATATCATTTTAGGCTTATCTTTGTGTGTAAGTTTGTACAGGGCCGTATTTGCACAGTTGTATGTTTACAGAAAACTGCAGTACTTGAGGATGTGCCAGGCGTCGCTGTAGCCGATGGGATGTACGGGTATCCTCGCCAGCGCGTCTGTCTCATTCTCTTCAATCCGGAACATGTAGTCTGCAGCGGGACATAGTACAGCATCTTATGGGTTCAAGTGACTAATGACAAACTTTCAAATTAAAAAAAAAGAAATCAGAGATTTGATTAACTCCGGGAAAGTATGTAATCCTTGGCTTCCTGAATTCCCCCACGTCGACTTCTAATTGCTGCTGGCTCGCGGCCAGATTCTAGGCCCTTTGTCATCCTGCCATCCTGCCTGTCAATCTTCCCCCTCCCACGTGCTGTCAAACTACTCTGTCCGGACAAACAGACACACAAACCAATAGCTCAGCCCGCCCAAACCAACATACTTCCGTATCCGGCAATAAAAAAAAAGGATAGCCAGCATAGCTCTGAGTGCAAAGTTCTGAAGGAAACTCCTGGCTAAAGGTTTACAGAAATGTTGCAAATATTTGATATCCAGGAGAGCCGTCCTACCCTTGGCGGGGTACCCGGGTGTGAGCGGCTCGCCCGCGCCTGCGCTGTTGAGGATGTTTCCCCTCTGCACGCCCGTGCCCGGCAGGTACCAGCCGTCCGGGTACAGGTCTGTCTCCCCGCCCGGCCCCGCCGTGTCCTCCGGGTCCGTGAACAGGATCAGACCCGCAGCACCGAACGTCTGCGCGTACTTCGCCTGGAGGGAGAATATCAGTCCTTTTGCGTATACTTATACGTTCGTTCTGTTATATTGTTCAGCCAGTATCATGAACTGTTTTTCGGCACAAAATACTAATATAAATCCTTGTTGAATCACATCGGGCAATCTGATACAATGGACATTTAGAACGTAGGACAGAGTAAGATTTTTAGTTAAGTTCTTGCTATCTCTCGGGGTCTTTAGGCTGCATGCCCGATTACAATATCTGTTGAGCAAGCTACATTGTACTAAACTACAAACTGTTGGAATCTCTGACATAATTTGCATACACATCAGACAATAAAACTTTGTTCATTTTATAACTCTTGTCATGTACATGACCCCAGTACAATTTTGTCCAGAAGAATTGAAATGAAAAGTAATCATTACCCTGCAGATGTACCTGTACGTTTGTTCATATTTGCCTGTGCGATGTTGGGTGAAAAGCGCCCCCTACCTTTTCGCCCCGGAATATCTTCCCGTAGCGCGCGATGGCGACCTTCCCTGTGACGTCAATGCTCAGCTCGTCCCTCAGTCGCTCGAAGTCTTCCACGCGTGCGTAGTTCACGTACACAACGTCACCCTGTGATGTGGCGAAAATAGGTGCATTTACAGTTGTGGCAAATTGTAACATTGACTTTGATAAAAAAGAATTGTAGATTCGTTTTGTTTTCGCAGGGATTTTATTTCGAAGTAGGAGTGGATGGGAAGTTTTCGCGGTGTTTTAAATTTGCGCGCATGCGGTCGAAAGAATACTGTTGGAAAAGTGGTGAATAGGTATCTGTATCTGTATAGCCGGTATAACCGCCCTTTGGCGTAACACACCGGCTTCGCAGGCACGCGGCGCGGCGGCAGCTGGCTACATTACACCGAACCGTACAGCTAACCTTTGAACGTCTAGCTATAAACAATGTTTAAAACTATCTAATGACGATACCTCTACTGTACTTGGTGGCAGCGAGTTCCACTCTACGATAGTTCTAGGAAAAAATGAGTACCGCGCAAACCGCAAAAATAAAACCACCGCGAATATTTTAAGATGTACGGTAGTTTCTACGGTGGCGCAAACTGTTTAATTTTTTTCTTATCCAAGACAGATCCAAGCAGATGTTTGGATGGAAATTTGTAACGTTCTGTTCGAGGTGTGGCTCTTCTCAAGCATAGGACCTCCGTCCCATTCAAAAGGATTTTCCTTACCGAAGCTTGGTACTCATTTTCACCTGAGTCGACTGTGAATATCATAGGAGTAAAGTGCATTTCCCAAGGGTCTGCTAGGGATTCGAACCCATAACCTTTAGATTGTAAGTAATATATGCCCGCGAAGACACGAGAAATCAGCATTTCCATCAGCTGGTCTCACGAACTAGATTATGGGTGATGTCGATACCGCCAACGCAAGGTTGACTTCATTTCCACGAAAATTAGTCTGCGACGCAACCACGTCATACCAAAACCTGTTCTGCCATATAAGGGAAGGCGCGCGCTTTTTTCTTCAGACTAATCCTGATGTCTTAGGCAATATTCATATCTTTTCTACTGTCATAAACTGCGCACTCGTTGCCTGTCAGTACAGTCTACAGCACAAATGTACGAACAAGCGCAGCCTGTCTGGAGCCCTCTCTCAGGTCCCGGCAGCGGCCAAACCAGCGGACTGCCGTCCCGACCCCCTCCTGTCCATCAGGGTGGTTCAGGCGGGCGTGTCCGCCATGGCAACAGCGCTCCAGGCAGGTGGCAGGAACATCAAGGAGCGTCTTCAGACATATACGAAACAGCCGAGGCGGTGACACAACAGATTTGGGAGCCCGGGCCTCCTACACAAAGGGCTCGCCTGCAGCGGCAGCAAACTATGCAGGAGGGGGAGTCACTTCAAGAGGAGCAGGCAAAGTCACTACAAGAAGAGGAGGTAGTGGGGGTGTCACACTATGAAAGGGCTAACGCCATCAGCCGTCATGACGACACGTCCGAAGATGAAACGTATCCGGGTGGAGCAAGCAGCCACCGTGCTCCCTGTAGCGTCCTCCGCTCCCACCGCAGCTGCATGGCCGCCGCCTTTGCTGTGGTAGTCACCCTGACCGCCGTGGGGCTCACGGTTACGACGTTCATCATTAATAAAGAAGAAATATCGCAACTGACCGTCGCTGTTGGCTCCTTAAAACTCAATCTAAACAACCAGCAAAATCTGTCCAACGTCTTGGATCAGCGTCTTGATAAGATGGATAAGACGCCAGTATTTTACCGAGAAGTAGATATAGACTGTCCAGAAGGATACAGCAAGTGGGGCGGGATCTGCTACAAGGCGTTCGACATATCTAAGAACTTTTGGCAATCGACTCTGGTCTGTCGCCAAGACGGCGGCACCCTCGCCATGCCCCGAGACAACGGCACCAACGCCTTCCTCATCACCTTGTGCAACTCCGTCAACAACGGCTCCTCCTTCTATTTCGGCCTGCACGATGGGCGCGAAGAAGGGAGCTTCGAGTGGCTGGACGGCAGCGCGCTTGGTGACTACAACATGTGGGCTCCGGGACAGCCGAACAACAATTACGACATCGAAGATTGCGTTGTTTATTCCCCCATCTACAGCAATGTCACCAAGAAGCGACAGCACCTGTGGTATGACGCACCGTGCCTCCTACGCGCGCGCTTCCTGTGTCAGGCCGTACCGGGACAGACATACATGTAGGCTACAGGTCATACTATCATCACATCTGTATGATAGAAACATAGAATCAACAAGGTAAATCTATAAACTTTCTAATAATATAAAGAAAGTTATCATTAGTGGTATTAGAAAAAACCCCACATAAGCATGATGGCGATCGTGATGTTCGTCATATAACGTAACGTATACTTGTCTTTAAACCACCAACATGGCGGATGCTATATGACGTCATTATCACGTGATTGCTAATTAAACGTGCCTGTGAAAGTGTTAGAGAGAACCTATGGACCCATGTAAAAGGCCAGCTAAGACTAAGGCATCATTAGAAATAATCGATCAATTAATCAATCGATCAATGACTGATTGATTGTTTGATTGATTGATTGACTGATTGAACGCCGAGGACCCACCTGCACAGTTCCCGGCGCGGAGTAGGCGTTGAACGGCTGCACGATGGACGACAGCCACTGCTCCGTCTCGGCGTCAACCGCCTCCTCAAACACGGCCGTCCGGAACCGCTCTGTGCCGTTTCTATGGCAACAAGGGGTCATGGGTCAGCATGTAGCTGGACTTATCAGACTGTGCCTACTGATATAGATCTATCTAGAGCTTTACAGCAGAACTTACTTATATAACTGGTGTGTTACGCTTACGCTGCCTATACAGATACAGGGCATTTGGCTTTGCCCCTATGTATACATATAGCAAAGGTATGTGGCTGGACTTACACATCTACATGTAGCAGCGCTATGTAGCTGTACTTTCACATATAGCAGAGCTACATGTAGCTAGCTGTACTTACACATCTAGCAGCGCTATGTAGCTGGGACTGTCCCTGTCCGGATAGGACAGCAGGATGTTGTAGTCCGTCACGTAAGCATCGTCCAAACCCTGTTCCCGCCATTTCTGCACCACCCAATCAGCGTGCTCCTTGCTCTCGGGCGTGCCCGCCAGATGGGGTTTTGACGTCAGGTACCTATTAAAGAGTGGCGCATGGTTATGGATAGCGCCGTCAGCGCACCAGTATCAAAGAACATAAAGAATTCATTGACGTGTATAGTTGGTGCATGATAGCCTCCGTGGAAGGCTTCGGACAGCGTTGTAATATTAACCTCTTTTTTCAAATACTGAAGTACCGTTCTCTTAGAAAGCGAAAGCCACCAGTGCTCAGCAAACAATAAATAAATGAATAAATAACTAAAGCGGAGCCTTTTTGGAGACAAGGTTCAATACACGATGTACATGCTAACAGTGCAAGGAAATTAAAGACTGACGTCGACCTTCTAAACTATCATTTGGTTTTTGTTACTCTCCGTGTATAAAGGTGTATAAAAGTTTATCGAAGTGGCTATAATAATAAAGCATTGAAAATTACTTCTGATATGAAATCAGGTTTATCATGACGATAACCATGCTGCATGTTTGCGTGCTGCACCACCGCTAGTTTGGTATTTTCCCTATCCTGCCAAGTGACAGCCAGACTTGCTCCGCTAACTTTGACATTGCCCGGCTTGAGCGCAGTTGTCGGGATGTTGTAACCTCCAAGCAGATGTTGGGTTCCCAACTCGCTGCGTTTTCCTAGCTGCCACTTTCTGTATCAAACTGTCTCTTCAAGGACACAGAAAATGGCAGCTAGGAAAACGTAACGATTTAGCCTCCCAACATCAGCTTGAAGAGAGTGTTGGCCGTGAGGTCAGGTCGTTCAGGGGTTACGGGAAGGGGTGTGTGGGTGCAGTGAACTTTGGCTCTGGGCGTGAACAAGACCTGCCTGACCCGCGATATGGGGCGCGATAACTTAACTCAGGAAACAACGCCCCCTGTTTGATAAATGGCATATGTACAGCGTCAACACGATGTCACAGAATGCCTGAACGTAAAGGACCTGCGAAAACAAACCTGAATACCACTACTTTCCTCCGAGATTATTATATCGATGTGAGACATTTGGTTTTGTATATCAAATTTGATTGTTACGTTTTTAACCACGACATAGTTCTGTATCACTACATGTAGTTTGCTGGGTACTCACGGACGTGAGAACTCTTGGAAAAACGCCAAATCCGCGCGATCTGTTTTGTTACAGTTTACACCTGTGCGTACGTGTACCGCTCGCGATGTAACCGATAAGAACAAGGGTTGGCCATGGTGAAAGATTAAACAGGCATACTGTAGCAGTAAACATTTTATAGTTTTGGAACCATTTTCGATATGAAGATATAGCTCTAACGTTCGATGCCAAACTCCAATCAATTATGAAGTTTGGTCTTGCTCGTCTTGTACGTACAGTGAAAAGAAATTTCATCATAAAGTTTCATATGTTTTTCATCTATCTTTTTTGGAAGTGTAATTAGCTCTTCACCCCTCCCGTCCTTTCAGTATAATATAGTAAGCATGCCACACATCCTACCGTAGATTTTCCTTGATGTTGTCAGCGCTGATCTCGTCCCTCAGCGCCTCGGCGACCCAGGCGTCCTCCTCCGAGAGGAACTCTGCGAACTCCCCGGACGGGGCCGCTCCCCGGGAGAAGTAGCCGATCAGCACGCCGACCACAATCCCCAGCACCCCGACAACTACCGAGATGAAGATGGCGCGGTTCCTTGACAAATCCATGCTTCAGCGCTGTCGTAACTTTCCTGCCAGTCAGAAGTACAGTCCCTCTTGAACACAAGGATCCAATCAAGTATCACAACTAATCGGTTGTTCCTGACAGGGTTAGCCTGCCAACTTCCTTCTCGAGATGTTGAGTGTGTGTTTGTCACCGTGCACACATTGTGGTCGTGTCAATATAAAAGCCGTCAACATGAGGGATTGGACCGTTGTGTTTGTACAGCGCAGTGTGAACGCCTGACAAGGCTGCCTGCGTGTCGACGTCCTCGTGAAAAATGACGACAACTGTTGACGTCTGTACAGGCTTTCATTCTTCCCCAATACGGTGGCCTCTAAGCGGAACTAAGCGAGAGCTGCTGTGGCGGGGCAGGGTCTCATTTGTGTGGGTTTTGGCCGATGTGATAAAGGGGCAGGAAAATATGCTCACTGTTCTTCTTGGCACCGACAACGCCCTTCTATTACAAATGTCAGGTCTGGCAAGTCCTTATTTGTACCCGATGGCTCCAGACATTAGCCAGGCTGGCCGCCTGTCAGAGAGGTCGAGGTCGTGGTCACTGTTGGTCATTGATTTATTACCAATGATTGCTTATTTATTTATTGATTTATTACCCTTGTGTACGTCTGTTTACCGCCCTTAGCACCAGACAATGTTCGGCTGTAAGTCATCTACTCGTGAGAGTTGCTATGCAGCGCCTCGGCTCCGCGTGTTTCCGTCTCGTAAACGGTCGTTGCCATTTGAAATGGTCGATGCCATATCCGAGTGTATCACAACTTTTAAGAGTGGAAAAACATTTAAAACGTATAAAAGCAACATTTAAATTGCAAATGTAGGACACCATCGTGAATGTTGGCACAAGAGCCGAGGAGCTGGCCTGTGCGTAGACCCTGGAAAGTCTGGCATCCAGGCTAGCCACTCCCCAACCGTCTCTCTCTGCGGCTGAAGCTAGAACGGGTGAAACTAGCACACACACACACACACACACACACACACACACACACACACACACACACACACACACACACACACACACACACACACACACACACACACACACACACACACACACACACACACACTCACACACACACACACACACACACACACACACACTCACACACACACACCAAAACACACCAAAACACACCAAAACAATGTATCATACCTTCGTATTCACTGAGGTAGTAATCAGCTAAAGCTAGCTTTGGGTAATGATGACATGACATTTGTATCGTCATAGGGAAGAAATGGGCTGCCACTTGTGTCTTGTGCCTCATGTACACCACGTAACTTGCTAGTACTGCCTCCTAGTGGATTCGCGACAATTTGCAGCCTGGGTGAGCATGAGGCACACACAACATATTGAGAAGATAATACAAAAACGTCGTAAGTCCGGGGCAAGGAAATTGAGGAATTAGGATACAAAGCACAAACACAAAGTATCCATCTTCCTCGTTTCCTCTTCTTTGTTTCGTAACCTATTTTCACAAATACAGTTATAATTAGCCATGCAAGGATGTGCAACGTAATGTCGCTTTTCATACGGTTCTACTATGTTCACTTCAAACTGTGGTTCATATGACAAAGCAAGAGATTTATCACACACAATGGTATACAGCAGCTCCATGGTTGGTTGTAAATCCTCCTGAGACAGTCGGTTGTAAAATGTGTAGAAGCATGTGTGACGTAGCGTGGAGTCGCTGAAGTACTAGTACTTCGTCTTTATTGTGCACGCACAGGCACACTGGGAAACCCCTTTCCTCTGTGGATAATTATATCTTTGTTTTAAGTCACTAAATCTTACATCACGTCTTTACAGGCTGATGAGGGTGTTTATATTTGCGTTTTTATTCAAACACAAGCCGTCGCGATGTCAAGGACCGCCACTGCGTTGTCTCTTGGAGTGAGGGGTTGCTACGGTTTAACTACGGAATATACAAATAAACTGTCTCTGGTTTGTTTTAATCGGTTCTGACGTATTGATTTGTGATCATTGAAGGCTACCTCCCCTAATCGATTGATTCATATGTCGATGGCATCCTCTGTGAAAAGCGCAGTAGCTTATTAAAAATTTAACGCCCGGTAGCTAGGTCACCTGGGAAAATGATAACAAAAGGATCGAGCAGTGATTCTGCCGAACGCCAGGTAACGTCACGAAACGTCAGGAACCAGCGATATCTCCAACACACGAAAACATTTCTGTACCCCTTTTGGTGTAAGCTAGTCGCTATCTACAATGTCCGCGTCGCCAGCCGCCTCAATATCGGAGCGTCATGACAGACATCGTCGGGAAGAAGTCGAAGGCAGCCCGACGAAGATTCCCTACAGCCTCGGTGACAGTCACGGTGAGGCGATTCTGAATCTGATCGACAATCTCGTCGGGATCGACCCCGAACATGCCGTCGCGTACGTCGGCAACTACCGCGGGAGCTTCGCGCCCCTTCTGGAGTCCAAGTTCGCGTTACGGAAGCGGGTGAAACGCGTGCATCTCGGAGCGCAGATCGGCGCCATCCCGTTGAAAAGATCCCTGCCCGCCAGCGCCGTGTACCCGAACACGCAGAACGACTTCACCATCGTGGCGGGCGCGATTCCCGTCAAGTCGTCGGGAAACTTCCTGAGCGACGCGGGGAAGGCGGTGCCGTACGACAGGGTCGTGTTTTACGACGCCCTCGGCTGCGTGGAGAACACGGGGAGCATGTTCGACCATGTCGCCAACATGCTGGCGGAAGATGGGAAAATCATCATTATCCATCGGCCAGTAGGTGAGCGGTGTACTATAGATGAGTGATAAGCTTATATATAAATACGAATTTGTGTAGAGAATACCAGACTCCGTGGGTTGCTAGAACTTAGTAGAAATTGACCAGATGAGTTAACCGGCCATGGTCGCAAGGACGAAATCTGTACTACAAAGACTGACCCAGATCTCTGATGATAACAGAAGATCTTAGGAATTACCTGTCAAAGGTCCAGATATTCATTCTTTTTTTTTCAAATTTGTTGCAAAAACATCTACTTTCATTGAATAGTGAAGTTCTTTTGTTCACAACCATTTGTTTTACACGAGCCGACGTTTCGATGACCGTTTGTCATCTTCATCAGGGCTAATATGACTGGTTCACTGTGCACTGGAGCTAGGTGTTACATATTAGCCCTGATCAAGATGACAGAAGGTCACCGAAACGTCGGCTCATGTAAAACAAATGGTTGTGAATAAAAGAACTTAACTATTCAATCATTTACCAACCTGATGAAATTATTTACGGACATCTACTTTCATGGACACGTCTGTACTCCAGGATTGTGCTCGCTGCCCCTCCCTGCCGCTGGGTACAAACTCCTGCAGGAGACCAGCGTGTCGTCCAACAAGCTGACCGCAGAACTGCGCGCCAACGGGTTCGTCAAGGTCACGTGCGAGGTCCGCACCGTTCCCGTCAGGATACAGAAACACAGGTCGGTGTTCTCCACATTGCATAGAAATCAGTTTTTTTTTTATCTGTGACAAACAACTCAGTTTTTGTTACAATTACTCCATTTGTTCTGCAGACCAGACGTCCCCGTTCAGAACATGTAACAGATGAGAAGAATCTGTTTGTTTTTCCCCAGGTACCTAGCGATGATGAGAGAAGGTTTCCCTCCTCCGATGGACCGAGTAAAAGGCCGAGACCTGACTAGTGGTGTCCGGGAACTGGACACTAGGATCAAGGAAGACCTTCTGGAGTTTAGGGACAGGGTGGTCGTCATCAGCGCATGCGCAGGCCGCCCCTCGCTTTGGAAGAAGTTTGACCATAGAGTGAACTATAACCCGGGCGCTACTGAATTGTTTGGGCATTTTTAGAGATTGCTGTAGTTGAGTAGAAAATTCCTGGTGACGCTTTTTCGTCTGTGTGAATGTTACCATAAAATACTCATATTGTACGCAGCAACTCTACTGCCTTCTACAAGAAGGCAATCAGCGTAGATGGCAGACTTCAACCCCTTATCCTTACTGCTTTGCGACCCTTCTGGTCTTACAGACAAATCTTGTACTACTGAGGATGCTGCAGTGTGTTTATTTAAAATAGCAAACACACACACACACACACACACACACACACAGACGCAGAAAGAAAATAGCTACACCGTCCATTTTCCACTATACAGTTGAATTCCTCTCTCCTTATTTATTAGGTTTAGAGTAAAAGACGTACGGGACGAAGACATCCTTCTCACAAAATGTGGCCTGCAAAGGTGTTTATTCTGATGATTCTGACGATTCAACAGCTGACTTTTGCCTGGCGGTTTTCTGGTGCCTCTACCCTTGCTTCTGCTCCGCCGCACGAACTAGGCGCAGACGGTCAGCATGCCCTCACAGCGGCACTGCGCACCGTTCACTTCCACAATCTGGCCGGCGGGGATGATCTGGTCTCCCGCCTGGCAGTTCTCACCTGTACGGAAACAGGAGAAGCATTTAAGTTCAGGATAGAAAATAGATTTTACAAAAAATATGGTTTCATACATCTCTGGCAATATGATGTTAATGTCAAGCTAATATTTCAATGCTCTCTCTCTCTCTCTCTCTCTCTCTATATATATATATATATATATATATATATATGTATATATAATGCATTTTTCTATCTAACTTTTGTATAAACACATCTGCGTATTCTCACAGTTAGGACAGGTTATGTAGCGGCAGCGCTGGGTCGGGTCGTTCCTATACATGGCGTCGCCAGTCGCCATGTTGGACCGACATGGCGGTGGAAGCTCTTTTTACTTGTATCTATATGAATGTAGTATAGACACATCTGCGGGTTCTCACCGTTAGGACAGGTCATGTAGCACCCCCTCGGGTCGTTCACGTACACGGCAGCACCAAACGCCATGTTGGATCTATAACACCACCAACATGTCGGCGGCGGCGGTTCTTTTACATATATCTACTAGATAGAGTATAAATACATCTGCGAGTTCTCACCGTTGGGACAGGTCATGTAGGGGCAGCACTGCATAGGGTCGTTCACGTACACGGCGTCGACGCACGCGGGCTGCATGAAGGCGCAGCTACGGGGGGACTTCACCACTGCGCAGATTACCTGTGCAGCATTGAAATGTGAGAAAACAGCAAAAACACAGCATGCAGCTGTTATATGTAATCATGAGTTAAGACCAAACTTCTATTGTAAGTCAAGTAGTTGACCATATGGTTGGTTGAAAATTCAGGAGTAGATTCTAATTTTCTCTGTGTATCAAACTATATATATATATATATGAGATCATCATTTTGGAACGTGTAGTTTTAGCGAAAACAACCTTAATTGTTGACGACACAGTCACATTCGCCGTAGTTCGTCGTACGATTTTGATGTCATGGGGTTTCCCAGCAGGCTGTGACTGAATCAACCGCCAACAAGGATCTAAGAAAGCCCTTTCCGTACCAAGGCAAGTGGATTTTGCAGGACATGTGCACGACTATCTCAAGATCGCGTAGAATGGCTGAATGGATGCTGAATGGATGCTGCAGCAACTTACGTTTCCGGGGCTGGCGCAGAAACAGCCGAACGTGCAGGGATCGTCGTCCGGTACAGACGCGCCGATTGGGTAGGAGACTCCGTCCTGCACGCACGCCGCATGGTCAGGCGTAAGCGGTCTCTCGGCGAGAGCCGCACTGGCGCACAGCAAAACTACGCACAGGACAGCGACTGGGGACGCCATGGTAGGTCGTGTTGGGGATTGTAGTGTTGGAGAGTATGTGTGAGCGGGGCTACGTGTACAGGACGACTTGTGCAAGTAAAGCTGTGGGAAGCACCATGTGTTTTGGAACCTCCTATCCTACCGGATATTTGCTCGCGACGTTACGTACGTAAGAAATCGAGGGGAGGGCATGTGGTAGTGGTTGGCAACTAAAGCTAAAGATAACCTCATAACCTGTCCAATACATTTATTCAGAGAGAACTAGTCTTGTGCGTGTTGCTTTTTTTGGCGACGCCTCAGGGGGGAGCCTAATGGTACAGTATTGTGTGCAGTTTGCAAGAATTCTAGGAATTGTACAGGAATTTTATCCACAGGTATGGAATGTCCATAGGAATGTCTGACAGCTCTGGAATTTTTCTGACCCTCATCTATGCCCACATTCCTACTTAGTGAAATTCCTGGAAATCCTTGGGACATTGTGGAATTTGTACAGATTCACAACTGAGCAGACACATGCTGATTCACATCTCTAGCTGTCCAGTAACATGCAGCATTATAGCTAGCTCCGTCTTCCATGATGTTCATAAAGTAAGCAGTGAGCTGTGCTGACGGTGCCATACATTGAACACAAACCCTACCAACAGCCTCCGTCGCCATGGCAATGTAATTTTCATTGCCAGTCTTGTTATTAAATAGATCACGTATGAAATCATCAGGAAGGAATTGATTGAATCGATGAAGGACGCGGGAGAGCGATTCCATTTGCAGATTCACAATTTCCGGGGAGTTGTCCTAAGTTTGAAACAATGAGCAGTAAAATACCTAGATTGTCTTTCATGTGATGTATAAATGCACAGAATCTAAACAAGACGCCATAGGCGACAATTCTCCGTGAAATTTTATAATTTGCAGATTGAGAGGTGGTATTGGCACTGGCATGCCTGCAGACGACGTATAAAATTGCATGCCGATTGAACAAAGGGGACCGTGGGTTTTAGCTGCAAACACGGAAAAACGGGTACCGCTCAAGTCAACGTTAACTCCAGGACTGTCTACAGGGAACACTCGCATATTAGCGCGACTGGCCATACACCGCGACTGGCCAAGCCCAGACCCTGCAATTAGTAACAGTTGCACATCAATCCGGCCGAAAGCATTGCGTAACACAGGCTACTTCTTCCTATATTCAGCGCCGTGTTTCGAGAGAATAATACCGGGAAACGATTACTTTTCTTGTTTTGAACGCATAAACATAGATGTACGCTAATCTAGTATACCTGCCATGGCCAGATTATCTAAAGATGTGTGTATTCTGTGTACAATCTACAGAAATGTACATCAGGTCCAATCATCCGATTTTCACGTTTCAGTTTTTTGGACTCGGTCATCGGTATTAACATTAAATTTTTCCTAATGTTGACCTCTGACCACCCCACATATCCGTCCCCATCAGCCCCGCCCCGACTTACTACCGGTGACATAAACGGACGACAACATTTCAACGACATGGGGATGTTTCGAAAATAACCATTTACTCCAAAACAGCTACGGTAAAAATAAAAAGACGTGCATCATCACGGACATAATGCAACACCACATGCGAAATTACACAGAAATGCGACGTACGGAAGAATGCGTTTTGGCTGCGAACATCTTCCAAAAAACTTGGCATCTCTTAACCATGGGCAAAAACATCTGGAACCACTTATAAAAACCACCCCGTATCTGCATGAAGTTCCACCCCCCCCCACTGCTATTCCAAACAACGCGTTTTTCTGGACCATTCCAATTCGCCTCGTAATTGTAGGGGTGCGTTTGCAATATTACATTGACCGCGAAAGCAGCAACGGCAAAAATACACATTCGTGCATCAACACGGGCATGCCCGCAGACGGCGTATAAATTTGCGTGCCGATTACACAAAGAGAACCCAGTGTTTTGACTGCGAACATGAAAAATCAGCCGATTACAACACTCCGTCCGGAGGTCCTGACCTCCTTCACGGAGTAATAAGAGCGCGTGTAGATAAAAGACGCATGACGAGACTAGGTTATCCCATCGTTTGCAATAGTGTGTATTTCACGCGGCAGCAACAGCAATTGACGTTTTCATACTGTCGTTGTGGTGGCGGGGGTTGGGGTGGTTGTGGCGATGCATTGTGAAAAACCGCCCCCGATGTGACAGGAGCAGTGCACACCGTCCGACACCTCCACCGTCTGGCCCTCTGGGATGGGCGACAGGTGAAGTGCACCTCCACAGTTCGGACCTGTAGGAAAGAAAGAAGAATGAAACGCTTTTCATTTGGCAGGTCGTGAATTCAAACCCCGGCAGGACATACGAGCTCGTCATCATCATCATTGGCCTCCCTCCGTCTGGGCAGACGATGGCACGCGCCTCCTTGAACAGGTTCTCCTGTGGCTGTATAGACCGATCCTTGAGTGGCAGTCTCTGCTGCAGCTCTCACAGATAAATGTTGAAGTATGCTGAGCTGGTCTCGTCTTTTGTTTTTCTTTCTTTTCCTTTCGCAGTCTGTCCCGATCCTCATCCGCCCTCTTCACCCCTGTTTTGACAGTGGATTTCCACAGGGTGCGGTTAAGGGCGATGTTCTCCCAGGACTCGGAGTCGATGTGTGCTGCCCTAAGGTCCCTCTTACAGACGTCCTTGTATCGCAGATGAGGGCGGCCTTTTTTCCGAGTTCCGCGCTCAAGCTGGCCGTACAGTAAGTCCTTTGGAATGCGGTCTTGATCCATGCGGCGGACATGGCCTAGCCATCTCAAGCGACGCTCACTGAGAATCGCGTACATGGTCCTGGATCTTGACCTCCTGAGGACCTCGGAGTTTGTAACCCTGTCCATCCAGGTAATGCCCAGGATCCTACGTAAGGATCTCATGTGGAAAGCATTAAGTTTGGCTTCTTGTACCGCATAAGTTGACCAAGTCTCACTTCCGTAAAGAAGGGTGCCAAGGACACAGGCCTCGTACACTCTAAGCTTTGTTTGTATGGACAGATTCTTGTTTTCCCATACTCTAAGTTTGAGTTTTGACATTACTGAAGCTGCTCTGCCAATTCTGGTATTGATTTCTATGTCAAGGGACAGGTTGTGGGTGACCGTCGATCCGAGGTAAGTAAACCTGTCGACTACAGCAAGACTGGAGTCGTTCACTGTTATAAGAGGGGGACAAGGAGCATTCTGGACCATAACCACAGTTTTCTTTATGCTGATGGTTAGTGAGAACTCGTGGCATGCGCTTGAAAAACAATCCAGGAGACGCTGCAGGCCTTGTTCTGAGTGGCTAGCCAGAGCTGCGTCATCAGCGAAAAGAAGCTCCCTGAGAAGGACACGGATTGTCTTTGTTTTTGCTCGTAGACGGGCCAGGTTAAACAGCTTGCCATCGTGACGGGTATGGATGTAAACACCGTCGTTGGAGGACCGGAAGGCATAGCTCAGAAGTAGAGAAAAGAAGATACCAAAGAGCGTTGGGGCGAGCACACAGCCCTGTTTGACCCCGCTGAGGATTGGGAATGGCTCTGACATGTTCCCATCGAAACTGACCGTACTCCTCATGTTGTCATGGAATGACTTTATTATGCTAAGTAGCTTTGGTGGGCATCCAATCCTTTCAAGGAGCTTGAACAGACCACGAGCTCGTACCAAAGGCTTTTTACATACTGTATGGCACTCAGCACTTATGAGAAAGAATTTGGCAGTTGAACACACACCACTTCCAGAGGACTAGCCCCCTACTGTAGTTGCCTTATGTGGCCCAAGCTCTACAGAAACGGCCCATATACACGGAAAAGTGTGAGAACGATGTTAATGTTTTATTCATCAACTTTGTTGGTTAGATGCATCGTAGAGACAACAGTATACTTTTCTTCCAACACTAAAAGGGGAACGGGCACAGTGTCTAATATTATCTAGCTGTTTCGCCATTTTGGATCTACGGACCAGCCATCATGACGGCGGCAGCTTTTAAAAAAAATCTACCTAATATGGCCGTGGTATCACTATGACCACAATTTGGGTGTTCTCACCATTAGGACAGGTCCAAGATGGGCAGCACTGGGTCGCCGGGTCGTACACAATCACGGCATCAACGCAATTCGGCGCCCGTCCGCAATACGCGTTAACGTTAATTAACGGGTAGTTAGACCAAGGACCTTGGTTAGACCAGGACTTCACCCACATGCAGCTCATCTGTCCATTAAAATGTGATCGTGAGAAAAAAAAACAGCAAAATCACAGTATGTAGCTGCTGTATACACTGATTAAGTTAAAACTAAATCTTCAATTGTAAGTCATGTGGTTTCCCATATGTTTGGTTTATAATTCAGGGATATCCTTTCACCCCATATAGAATTATTTTGGTTACTTAAGAAAAAAAAAACTATCATCAGACCTAAGGGCGTGCAGTCTTGAATTGAACTGAGGTGTGCCCCCTTCCTTTTCCCTGGGAAATCATCATTTTGGCGCGTTTTCGTGTGATTTTAGCAAAAATGTCACAACCTTAATTGTTACTAGCATTGGATTTGAAACGTCAGAACGTAACGTTATGTCGGCACAAAGATATGTTTAGAAAAAGGAAAGAAATTACAAATTTATTGTGTCTTTCCAGACCGGTGTCCTAAACACTTACCATTCCCGGGCTGTGACAGGTGCATGTTTTGCAGGGATTGTTGTCCGGTATTTCGCCGACTGGGTACTCCACTCCGTCCACCACGCACCCCTCCGGCCCCTCCACTTCAAACTGTCGGACCAGTTTCCCGGCGTGGGACACACAGGCGGACAGTAGAACAACGCACAGGACAGCGACTGGGGACGCCATGATACGTCGTGTTGGGCAATGTAGTGTTAGAGTGGATGTGTTAGCGGGGCTTCTTGTACTGAGGAAGGACTTAAAGCAAAGCTGTGGGAAGCGACATGTGGTTCGGAACATCATCCTGTCATACCGGATATTTGCTTTCAAGGAAAACTGAATCGTATCTCTTAATGTATGTAAAAAAAATCTTAGACAGGCCAGTTGCTAGTAGTTAGCAACTTAAGCTAAAGATAGCCCAGTGCATTTATTTAAGGACGGCTTGTTGTGCGCGTGTTGTTTTCATGAAATTGACTCTATTATGTACTCATGAAAGGAAGAAGTGATTGAATTGGTGAAGGACGAGAGAGCGATGTCGTTGGCAGTTGCACACAATTTCGAACGATTGGACAGAAAAAATACCTTCCAGCTCTTTCCTGTGATATAAGAATATCTAAATGCAAAGAATCCAAACTAGAGCACGTGCAAATAAAAAGAAGTATGAAGAGACTAGGTTATCCCATCGTTTGCAATAGTGTGTATTTCGTTGTGTTATACGTGGCATTAAACCCGCAGCTTGTGCCCTCCTTACACGACTTTCCTCACTTGACTCAGGTGTAAATGAGTATTGTCTTGTATTTGTCCTGTGTTGGTGATGGCATAGAATAAGTTGAAAAAAACTTGAGTGTGCCGTCACCATGTCGTGTCTCGAAATGTTTGAATAAAAACAACAACAACAAAAAAAACAGCAGCTGCTGTTTTTGGATAACGGCTTCCGTTTTCATATTGAACAGGCATTGCGTTTCATATTGACCAGTCGAAGTTAGGACCTTGCCACATTCGTCGTACGACCTTCGTACGATCGCAAACTGAGGGCATTTTAGGGTAGTTGTGCATGTGCCTTTTTTCAATTTAGCTGTCTTGTTATTGAAACGATTGTTTTACACCCTGACCTTTTCAGTCTCCGTAGTGACATCACACAGACATTCTGATAGAGCACTTATGTTGATTACGTAGATAGCTATATAGTCCACAGTCAGCAACGGTCCAAGTGAATTTCGAAGGGATTAATATGTTAATAACTGCATATACAATACGGTTCTGTGAAGAATAGGTGGCTACTCCATATGCTACACATTGATGTTTTCTAAAACTAATCTCCAAGCAGATCTTTTGGTGGCTGCAAAGACAGTATCAAATTGGCCAGGCTGTATCCATTCCCCAGAAACCTCGGTGGTGAAATGGTAACTGTCTGGCAAATGGATACAGCCTGACCAATTTGATACTGTCTTAATATTATTTGCAGCCACCAAAAGATCTGCTTGGAGATTATTCCAAAACCGGCTCATCTCCGTCTGCCCGTGTCCACCGCCAGCCGGCCGTACCTCTCCCGAAACAGCAGCATGAGCGGCAGGACGGCGGCCCCGCACCCCAGGGTCGCCCACCCCATCCAGTCCGCCGTCACAGTCGAGGTGGTACCTACCAACGGAAAGTAGTCTTGAAACTGAGTTTCGTTCAATGAATTCAATGAACAGTGGAGCTACACTTCCACTTTCTGTGACTGAGTATGTGTTACCGGTTTATTGTACATTGTACTGCGTTCTATCTCAAGCTTGATACTTGATATAAGGATATCCATTTGTTGCAAAAGTAACTGCAAAAGCAACTAATTTTCCTGGATTCCTTGACTACTTGAGTTACAGTGATTCATGCAAAGGAAAAGGTAATATGAATGATGAATATTTGTGCGATTGGCTTGGCTTCGCCAGACATTCTTCATTCATACAAATTGGGCTCTTTTTTTAAAATGTTCGATTAATTTCTTTGTTTTCTGCCTTTGAAGCGTGTACAGACAATGTTCATTGGCAATTCTTGTTCATGGTATCGAATTTTATCTCTTTTGTATACAAGGCTCACCCGTGTGCGGCATGACCATCACCAGCAGCAGCAGCAGCAGCCCGAACAAGTTGTTGACCCAGGTCAGCACGCAGGTCGTCACGCCCTCGGCTATCGGGTAGGTGGCCTCCACGCCCAGCTCAAAGAACAGCGGCTCGCTGCCCAGCGCACACACTCCCATCAGCAGGTAGGACGCGTACATGCTTGCTGTTGGCGACAAAGAGAAACAAGAAACGGGAGATTTCAGACTGCCGGGAAGTATTTATGGTTTTCATGAATTGTAAAATGTTAAAAGGGACTATAATAGATAAGGGATCTGACCTGTGTTGAATGGGATTATACCGTGATACAGCATTAAGATGAACCACAGAAGGCTGCCAGTGTACACGACAGTCAGAAGTAGAATGGTGAGTTTGAAATATCCCCCGAGCATATCTGAAAATCTGGAAGCAATCACAACTGTCAGAGTTCACAGTTAATCGTCGATGAAAGCTAGATATAAAGAGATTACACAAGAAAACAGTTATTCAAGCATCTGGATAGATTGTGTTAGATGACGAAAAGAAGTGAATGCTACTTGAAACGTCTGACAGTTTTCAAAATCTATCCAGTTGCTTGTGTAACTGTTTTCTTGTGTCAATTGTGGATTGTTTGTGTAACACGTTTAGAAAGCAGAGAACACATTCACCTCCCCACAATGATACCCGACGCGCCCCCCGCAATGGTGCTGTAGAACCCCACCCAGCCAGCCTCTACCTGTGGCGGAAACAGGTTTAAAAGTTGCAAAAATAACGTTTCACAAACGTGGGATTCAAAAACACTGCAGCTGCTTCAATATGTCCCAAAAGTGTCTGAGATAAGATATGATCACATAGGAGGATGCAACTTGTTCATACTACGTGTTAAACGCGTCGCACCTGTGTGATGTTATGAGGAGACAGATTGACGTCCAGCAGGCCCCCGTAACTGCTCAGTGTGCCGTTTAGTATTCCGTACGACACGCACACCAACCAGAACCGGCCGTTCCTAGGACAAGAGGAATGCATGTATGTCAAGATAGATCGCTTCAGTCAGCTGCGCCACTCTGTGCAATGAGACGAGGCAGGTGCAAGCACCAGAGCACACAGATCAAGGAGTTTCACAACATCACATGGATTTGACGACCAGATGCTTTATGTTGCAATGTTCGAACACCAAGTCCAAATCGCATAGCCTCTATAGATTTGTTTTATTTTCTGATAAGATTCTGTACTCCGACGCAGTGATTGCAATGATATTTTGTTAAACTGGGAGGAAATGTTCAGAAAACAGCAGCCATCAGAACATAGCGGTTGATGACCTTCAACTCGGTATCCACCTTTCACCGACCTGAGGAGCTGTTTGACCCCTGACCCGAAGGCCAGGCGATCTTTGGAGGCAGACAGAGTCGGTGGGGAGGGGGGTTTGTCAGGGAAGTAGGCTAGAATCAACAGGAATATCAGGGCTGTCCAGGCGAACTCTGTACAGTAGAGAAACGACTTTGTTTAGTAACAAAAGTACAGGCCAAAATTGTATCAGTAACCAGACAACGACAAAAAATAAGGTAAGTGCTCTGTCTGGGTATTGTGTAACCTTTCAGGGAAATCAGAATTTTACAATACATGTAGTTTCTTTACTACACAATGACAAAGTAAAAAAGATTCACGTAATATGGGATATCAATACTTACCCACATACATCAGTATCATTATCTGGCTCTTTGCTGTTGAGAAATCTGCGGACAGGAAAACACTTTTGTAAAAGAGGCTTCCTCGACACTTTTTTAAATAAACCAGCAGGAATTTTAGGAGCAAGAGTGTAATGATATAGCATTGCTACAATAAACTTAAGCATTAGATATGACTATTTTTAGTAAGTAGGTCTTAGCTCTGGTCCAAGTATAATCGTTGTAAAGTCTGAACTACAAACAAATTGTTTTAACTCACTTGTACTGTTGTTCCCCTGGGACAGCCAACTTGAGTCCTCCCATGCGCTAAAATAAACACCAGAGAAGAAGCTGTTAGTTTATCTTTATCATCAAGAGCATTTAATTAATATCACTACTGCTAAATTCAGTCAATTCAAATCGAAGTTTGTTGTTACCCTTTTATTTTCCTGCAGGATCAGGTATTGACCATTTGGACCAAAATACAAAATTGCCATTAAGCTTGTTTCACATCGGTTTCATGTCAGGGCCAATGAGTTCACTAAAACTTAGATGCGTCCATCAAAGACACAACAGCTACGTGCACCTTAAACATGCAGAAAGTACTCAGGGTTCACGACATAACATTCTGTAAATGCAATCAAACTTAAGAATTGTTTTATACTTACAAAACCCCAATACTTTCCTAATCAAGAACAAGTAATAGAAAGAGCGGGAAGGTAACCTGGTCATGTTGTGATGTTCAGTCTGGTTGTCTGGCTTCTGGGTCACAATGAGC
Organism: Branchiostoma floridae x Branchiostoma japonicum; assembly: GCA_013266295.2. NCBI lineage: Eukaryota > Metazoa > Chordata > Leptocardii > Amphioxiformes > Branchiostomatidae > Branchiostoma > Branchiostoma floridae x Branchiostoma japonicum. Next base: position 14,725,121 of record CM023825.1, read on the forward strand.
GGTCCAATCAGGAAGCTCCCAGCCCCCAGAATAGCCCCCACTGTAATACCAATGGCAGTCGCAGTGGTGCGCTGTTCGTGGGGAAACCAGGCGGCTGAGAGGGCCGGAGGCGCTGCCATGGCAACGGGACCAGCAGCACCGTTCAACAGTTGACCGATATTTATAAACCTGGAGTGAAGAAAGGTAGATAAGATAAACTTTTTATGAGGTAACATGATCTTAATTTAATTGTCTGATCTACAAAAATACTTACAAACTCGATAAAGTATTGACCGGTTTCAGTAATAATGGCCCACGCACTTCCACCACGTGACGTCAGTGATGAGTCTAGGAGTATGGAAACCTCAACGAGGACTGGTCACGTGTCAGAAGGCCGTATTGTCGGCCAAAATTTGTCAAGTTTTCATCATCATGTTCTGCCATTTTGTTCTACGAAACCAAGAGAACACAAAACGGTAACTGGACAGTGCCAGCAGCGATTTCACCCAATTGTTCAGAAATCATTGCTGACACTGACAGATTTTATTTACCCCCCGTCTGGGCAGTACCCATCCAGTAAACTCACCAAGTCCCGGCCTGTAGGCTAAAGACTGTGAGACATCTGATTCCCGCTCCAGCAAAAACACAGAATCCTGCCAGGAGAACCGTAAGTCGTAACCCTGAAATACAACAGGTCGAGAACTATTCCAACGCACTTGTTTACAACTTCGACTAAACATTGTACGTATAAAGCACTTTCATATCGTGCTGTTATCTTGACTTGACTTTCATTACAACCATTTTCAAAGATCGTAAAACCACATCAGCAGATGACCATTTCATAAAACCCTCTGCTGACCTTTGACGTCCATGAGCCACGAGAACGGCACGGCCAGGACCATGTAGGCGATCGGTCCCCAGTTGGTCAGCAGGGCGATGTCGCTGTCCTCCCAGTGGAACACAAACTTGGCGGAGTCGGAAATCGGACCCCATGTGTTCCAGAGGGACCCCTGCGTCCCGGCCAGGGTAGAGTACAGCGCAAGGATGTACCAACGTCTGCTGTACAGGCGGGGACTTTTTACGGACCCCAGTGCGCTGATGCCGGCCGAGTTGGTGTCTGGGTCTACGAAGACTTCATCGTTCACCATCAGCGGCTCAGACACCTCTGGAAAGTCGTCGTCTTTGAGCAGCGTTGTCATGACCTTCTCTTTGCAAGCTAGCTGTCTGAGAACTTGTTAGAATGCAGAACATGTTTTGAAAGGCCTTGAAATGTTCGATGACCTTTGAATGTCTAGCATGCAAAACAAGTTCTGCGCGATCCCTGTAGATATTTTTTGCACTTTGAACCCTGGACGTACAGGTGGTACAACCGCTCCGTGCGAGCCTACGTCACACGACCTCTTCACGTGTACACTAGAACAACATGGCACCGGCCATATAAACATGAACATTATCCCATGCATTGTCTCATTATTTGCTTACACTCCATTTCCACTAGAGGCTGCAACTGCTGAGCGATCGCTGAGCGACCAAACATTTAACTGATCGGCTCAACGAATTTCATAGATAAAGAACGAATTGTGTTACGTTTTGTAAAAACATCGTGACACGTAGAGTTCAATATGTTTTATTTCATTACAACCTTAAGAAAAACTCCAATGTACATTCATGATCATTAAATGTGAGACATAACGTCTCGACATTATTTTGATTTGACGTCCATGTATCCTCATAATTCATTGTACAAGGGGGCCTGTAAGTCCCAGTTAATCGGTTACGTACGCTTAAACATACATACATGTATCAAACCCTGTCACCGTTGATTGCACATACACCTGTAACTTGAGATGCTTTGAAAGCAGAGTAGGGTTAGAATCTGAAAAACGTCTTTTTTGTAATTTCATGAACTGTGTTTTCTTTAGAAAAGCTTGGGCAAGAATATTGACACCATGGCGACAAAGGAGTTCTTCTTTCATTGGCCATTCGTCGCCGTAATATGCTTTATCAAAACTCGTACAATGTAATTGATCACGTGCAACATATCACAGGTAATTGTCTGATAAAAAGTAATAAGATACATTTATGACTGATTTTACAGTCTATATTGGCCTTAGATAACAAATGCTATAGCTTATGAATTGGCCAGGAACTTTCTCGGTCGGTAAGCTTGAAAATTTAGTTCCATAACGTCATATCTAACTTGATGCCGCCTTGTTCTGTGCTTGTCCGGTGTCTACCGACAGCCGGCCGTACTTCTCCCGGAACAACAACATGAGCGGCACCACGGCCACACCGGTCCCCAGGGCCGTCCAGTTCATCCAGCTGGTCCCTACAGAACACAAAACGTGCAACATTGGTAGAAGCACGCGCACGCTCGCACGCACGCACGCACGCACGCACACACACACGCACACACACACACACACACATGCTGACACACACACACATCTTAGACTGTCAAGCCAAAAACCACACTGCACTCCCTTGGGGTGAAGTAATGATTGTAACTCACCTATATTTGGGATGTAGAACGCCAGTAGAAAGAGCAGACCAAAGAAGTTGTTTGACCAGGTGAGCACACCTGAGGTGATCCCCTCCGCTATGGGGTAGCTGGCCTCCACACTTAGCTCATAGAACAGCGGTATACAGCCCAGTGCCGACACTTCGATCAACAGGAACGACGCGTACAGAGAAACTGGCGGGGAGGAAAGTTGGAAATATGGCAAGTTACGGCGCGGTCACATTCGCCGTATACGTCGTCGGACGATTTTGATTTTGTAGAATTTTTAAACATGCTGTGACAGAACCGACGACCAACAGTGATCTAGGACAGCCTTTTCGGTAACAAGACAACTGAATTTAAATTGTTCGATACATGCACGAATATCTTAAGAATGCGCTCATTTTGAAACCGCACGACGATCGGGACCAGGCCTTTAGTAGTAAATTCAAACGGCTATGAAAACGCAAGTAAACTGCAATACCGGATAACCACTGTGGGTTCTTACATGTTTGTCTCTTTGGCTATTTTCGCTTTTTATGTTGATAGTATGTTGCTAAACCTTAGGAGAACATTTCGCTCCATGCTTTTACTGATCAGTTTTTGTAAAAAAAAAAAAGCAAAACAAAGACGACAATGTAACCCACATCAGCATCACGATGATATCTAAGGGAGATTATGTATTTTATATTCTGAGCATGTTTGATGGTTTCACCTGTACTGAAAGGTATGATACTGATGTACAACATGAAGGTGAACCACAGCGTACTGCCGATCAGCACCAAGGTCAGCACCAGGACCGCCAGCTTGTAGTGCCCGCCCATGAAGTCAGCAACCCTGGGACAAGGGGACATGAGATATCAGGCAAAATCTTTAAAACTTTGTCTTCATGATGAAGACAAAGCTTATTTATAGACCAATTGACCTGAGAAATCAATTTCCAGTCAGATGTATTGGTGGGACTTGTTTTGTGCGTCTTTTGTGGGTCTTGTCTAAGTCTCTACTAGTGCAACATTTTCAGTTTCATCTCCCTACTATACGTGCATCATAAATGTCTTGAGTTCTCGAGCTCTCACCTGCCGATGATGATGCCGCTTACCCCTCCTGTTATGCTGCCGTAAAACCCAACCCAGCCTGCCTCCAACTGTAGGGTTAGAATAGCCATTCATCAATGTATCAGTATCAGTATCATAAGATATGAGAAGAGGGTATGGGAGGGTATATCGTCCGTGAATGGTTTCATCAGATCAGTAAGTCATTTACTATAGTTCAGTTTTTCTAATACAACTGCAGTCAATTTCCTCACCGACGTCTAGCTACTTTTATCAGGGTGTAATGATGCTCCTTACCGCATGGTGTCGTTGCAGCAAGGAAAATGCGCTCCCAGTCGTGACTCAGTCCGTATCCCCCCTATCCCCCCTAAAATTTTGTACACGATCGCAAACTGAGTTCATTCTTGAGATAGTCGTGCATGTGTCGTACAAAATGTAGCTGTCTAAGATCCTTATCCGCGGCGGTTGGCTCCGTCACAGCCTACTTGAAAATCCTACGACTGCAAAACCGTACGACGGCCTACGATGACTGTGACGGCGCCATTACCTGTGTGATGTTCTGTGGGGACAGATTAACGTCCAGGATGCCTCCCCAGCAGCCGTATGTCCCCTCCACCGCGCCGTACGCCAGGAAAATCAGCCAGAACCGCCCGTTCCTGAGAATAAGCAAAATAACACCAGACTTCATAGCTGTCATTAATGAGGTGGAAAATGAAATACATTTATACATCTACTCATTTGCATGGTTTTTCACGACACATACACGACTTTCCCAAGAATGCCCTTAGTTTGCGATTGTACGATGATCGTACGGCGACTGTGACAAGGCCCTTACCTGAGAAGCTGTTTAACGCCAGCCGTGAAGTCCAGCCGCTCGGTGGCGGCAGTGAGGGTGGGCGGGGTCGGCGGCTTGTCCGGGAAGTAGATTATAGTGGCCAGGAAAAGGGCCGCACTGAGGGCAAACTCTGCAACAACGGGGAACAACAAATACAGCCTCTACAAATGAAATACGCACAGAGTCTCTGGTGGTGGTGACCGTTATCGTTATGAAAAATGACCCTTTACTTTAGTGTTTTGTTTGATTCAACTAGTTTCTTTGTAATTATTCTTATTTTGTATCCCGATGATGTTTTTGACATGTATGATGATTTTGGTATAACTGCACACAGGGCTCCCCTGGGAATCAGTTAACTTCAACTGTAAAGACTACCTTTAAGATTAAGATCAATAAATCAATAAATCGATCGATCGATCAATAAATCAATCGATCAATCAATCAATCAATCAATACAATGATATGTTTTGAAATGCATAATAAACGTAAAGGTTACTTACCTGCGTACATCAAAATCATAATCTCGTCCCTTTCAGTCTTCCATTCTGTTGAAAATATAGGCACAAAATAACATAAACGTCTCATACAGAACATCTATCCGCAAACAGCAGTCATTCATCACTACAAAAGTGGTCATGTATATAGTCATCTGTATAACAGAGATGAAAATACCTGTTTCGTTTTTAGACAAGCGGATCCCCTCGTCGAAAAGAAAGCTGCAGACAACAGATGATCAAATCATTAACTTATCGCTATTCTAAGTCCAACCTTGTTTCAATCAAGGATATAATGTCCTTGTTTCAATACAAGAAGTCCCAAATCACCGACAGCTGTCTATTTCGCCATACTCAGGATAAATGACCTGAGCTCTTTGAGTATTTCATGAATAAGCAAACGTTCAAAGAAAAATAAATAAATAAACAAACAAACAAACAAACGAACATTCAGTCGTACCCGCTGACGTTGTGATGTCCGGTGTGGTTGGCGGCCCGAGACCTGACGATGAGCGGCCCGATGATGAAGCTGCCCGCCCCGCCCAGACAGCCGAGGATGGTGCCGATGGCCGTGGCCGTGGCGCGCTGCTCGTGCGGGAACCAGGCGGCGGACAGTACGGCGGGAGCAGACATGGCCACCGGACCAGCCATGCCGTTCAGACACTGGCCTATGTTCATCAACCTGGGTTTAAAACAAATCCAGTTTTACATCATAACTTGTAGAAAGATGTTACTCATGAAAATCCATTGACAAGTCGACTGGTACTGTTTTAGCTTGCCAGCCAGACGGTCAGGCAGACAACCAGACAGACGGCCATCCATCCAGACAGTCAGCCTGCCAGATAGTTAGCCAGACAGACAGACAGACGGATAGCCAGCCAGCCAGCCAGACACCCAGCCAACCAGACACCCAGCCAACCAGCCAACCAGACAGACAGACAGACAGACAGACAGACAGACAGACAGACAGACAGACAACGAACCAGGCAGACAGACAGAAAGCCAGACAGCCAGACAGCCAAACAGACAGACAGCCAACCAATCAGACAGCCAATCAGACAGCCAGTCAGACAGGCCAACTAACTAATCAACTTGCATTGATTAGATAACTGGACTAAGATCAAGTCGCTGGCCATGTTTATCCCAACTGCTTCCCGAAGCCGTGCTAAGATAAGAACTGACCATGTGGCTGCTCCCGTGTAAAAAGCGGTGACACATCTGATGGCCGTGCCGGCGAACACGAGGAACGCTGTCACTATCACGGAGATGCGCAGGCCTGGAGACGGGGAGGTAACAGAAAACGAGACTTCAGTAGATCCGCTAGACGGTGATCGCTGAGCGACCGTTGAGCGACCAAAATTGGATTTGTGTGACTCTTGCTTGACTTTACAATCATTGGAATATAATACACATATAAAAGTATGATTTAAAGGACGAAAAGACACATAAAGCATTAAAAAAATCATCCTTTATCTATGAAATTCGTCAAATCTGTCAAAATATCTCTACGTCTCAGCCACTAGTGGAGAGTGAGTGTAACTGGTATATATATTCCTATACATGTATTTGACCCTACAAAACTCTTGGGTAGGCCCTAACACACTTTAAAGTGACAGGTGTTACAGTATATAAGCAGCTTTGACCTTTGACGTCCATGAGCCATGAAAAAGGCACGGCCAGCGGGATGTAAGCGATCGGTCCCCAGTTGGTCAGCAGGGCGATGTCGCTGTCCTCCCAACCGAACACGAACTTTGCCGAGTCGGAGATCGGACCCCACACGTTCCACACCATGCACTGTGTGGCCGCCAGGAGCGAGAAGAGACCCAGAATGTACCACCGCCTCTTGTATACGCGGCCGTGCTGAAGTCCGGCAGGGTTCGCCGGGTTGTCAGTGCGGTTGATACTGGAGTACGTAGTGTTGTAGTCGCCGTTGTAGTCCTTCAGTAACGGATCGGACTCAACTACAATCTCGCTATCTGTCAGCACTCCGTTATTCAGCAAGCCCGGCATTTTTGGTCAGAAAATTACGAAATGAGAAAGAATCAATAAAAGCTTTCCTCCTAGAGTGTCACGGGATCATATGTATACCACAAACTGTCTACTGGAGCGCTTACCTAATATTTGTTGGACTTTGGACTATGTAAATCAGGTGTCGCCACAACCAGGGCTACCATGAGTACAGAGTGTGTGAAAGGTCAGCGTGGCCTTGGCCTGTACAGTAATTCTCCAAGCAGATGTAAGAGGGAAAGAACGTGACGTTTTACTGACTGACCCGTTTTTTAGGTTTTGTGTTGGTTCAACTTGGCTGTCACTGGAACGTGAGAGTCCTCCCAACATCTACTTGGAGATTAAATTCTTTTTTAAGTCACCATTTTGTATATCGTATGTTTGGAAACAGCAGATTTGGAACAAAAGATTGCTTATGGTGAGAGGAACAAACTTTTCACAAGGCAGGTTTTACCTTCAAAGCTACCCCTAATGATGGAACATAACTATGATTAAATGTCATTGATATGGCTTCAGCTCAGCGAGACAAAATACACCATGACACTTTGTATGTAATGTTAGCAATGTTTATTTAGTGCATCTGTACAAAACACGGTAGCAGGGAAATTGTAGATGGGGTTAAAATGAGTTCAAACTCGTTATCTTCTCGGTGAAAGTCAGAAATGGCACACTAACATCACAACACTGGGGTGGTTATTTACATAAATACTGGGGGTTTTGTGCTAAAAGAAAGAAATAAAGAACATGCTACATAATACAGTCTGGTGAGTATACCATGCCATCATTTACTACTGAAATATCTTCACTGCTAGTCTTCACTTCTGAGATAGAAATTTGGAAATTATTTTATCCCCCCAACAACTGTTTGATGGGCATGGCAGCAGCATATTGCCTGTGGCACATGAGAACAGAGATGTGTCCTTCATATCTTAGACAAATGTTTTTGAGTTTAAAGATCTTGTTTGTGAGCTCTTCTTATCATAAATTCAAATGATATATTCCCATATTTCTATGTATGAAATGTTAAGACAATAGGACAACTATCCCCAAAATGTTTTCCTATATTTCTCTGGAATAAATCTTACAAAGTGTCTTTGAACAAGAGCAGTCTATGATACAATTATAGTTTTAAATGTCTTTTTCCATGATGTCTGTTCACTTGAATATCTGTGCAGCATAATTTCTCATTGGCAACTGTGCATGTTCCCTCTACCACTATTGCTACTGTTATGCCATTGGCAATGTGATTGCAGTAACACTCATGTACAATTGAAAGCCTTTTGTACAATAGCAGGTAAAATCCTACTAAGAGAAGTACAATAAGTAGTCCGTATGATTCAGTCGAAGTGGTATTTTGTATTTGTATGAAGATGTCAGACCTAAATGGTGTAAAATCCACCGTCATGTTTTCTAGAATAGCCTTGGTTTGTAGCTGCACTGTGGTGGCTCTCTGGAAAATAACGAAGGATTGAAATGTAAGAATCAATGAAAACAAAAGGACTAAGAAGCAACAAAGAAAACAAAAGAGTGTTGTACATTGACATACAGTTGGCAGTATACATGATATGGGGAAAAGCTTTCATTTCAGCACAATGGACAGGCCCAACATGCCTAGTAGGACTTCATTCCTTTATTTGTGTAAGCCTACAACAAACATACCTGTCCAAAACTCAGCTTACTTACAAATGTAACATGTGATAAATGTACATTTTTGCATCAAAAAGTGAAGAAGAATCCTTTGTTTTTTCCATAATATATATATATATATATATATATATATATATATATATATATATATATATATATATATATATATATATATATATTATGGAAAAAACAAAGGATTCTTCTTCACTTTTTGATGCAAAAATGTGCCTCATTTTTATCATTTTGGACTTGAAACATTTGAAAGTTTGCTAGGGGGTCCATATTTCCACTGTGTTTTTTTTCAAGTCCAAAATGATAAAAATGAGGCACTACTCACCAATAGCTCCCCCCTTGTTACTGTGGACTGGTTCCTTCTTGTCTGCATCACATACCCTCAGGGGAGGGTCCATTGGGTCAAATGGGGGTGGCACATACTTGATGCGATTTTTCAAGACCCGGCTGGAATACAAAGTTTGCATGTCATGTCACAAGAAATTGAGATGCGGGTAGTGTAAAAAAACAGAGCATTGATAAAAATCATGGTGTTCAAAGATAGAAGAATTGTAAAGTATAGACTTTTGTTCTTACCCGTGTGGCAGACCCACAGTTTCTGGTTGTGTTAGAGTCCTTGGCTTGTCATACAGGAAGCGGTCGTGATGGTCGTATGTGGACTTCAGCACAAAATCTAGGCTGTCACTGGGGGCCTGCAAATGTAAACATCTAACATTTAGTCACTGTGGCAAACTGTGAAATGCTACACACTGTAAAGAAAATATTTTCTTTTACTTTCCCTGTAAAATTGGCTATAACCAATACAAGTTTGGTGTTGGTTTGTATAATGAAATGTGAAAGACAGAAGTCATCACAAGTCAAAAGTTATTCCAGATAAGTGTTCTGATGACTGTGGGACCTTTCTTTTATGATGTTTGTACTTTCCTCACACACTGTTTGTCAGGTTGCTCAATGCTCACTTTTTACTTTTACCTTATAAGTTTGAAAAATCTGGCCTTTTTGGTATGACCATACACTTAAAACAGAAATTTTCATGGCTATGTTTTACAAACAAAGCAAACCATGCCAACATGCCCCACCTGTGGGTCGTAGTAGTGCGCCTCTCTGCGCTGGCTGGACAGGGTGGCTGTGTGGTTGAGTCTGTTCCAGGGGTCATGGGACTGGGCTATGTGGGCGGGGACGGAGTACGGCGGCATCTGGGGAGGGAAGAACAGTTCATTCAGTCTTTTATATCAAAGTAATATTAGAGTATCTGGTGAAAATGATCCCTATACTCGGTATAGACACATCACTGGACACTGGGCGCTTCAAACTTAAGAAGAGTCTAGAAATGGACGATCTCTATCACTTTAATCTAACTGTTACATAGTGATAGAAATAAGCGTACCGTAATACAGATGATAACATGGTCCTTTGGCTCCCAGGGTTTTCGCTTGTATTTGACTGTTGCAAGTTTAAGATAAGTGGTTCTTGACTTTACATATAAAACTTGAAAATGAAGCTGTAACGGTTATAAAGTTGATAAAGAGTTTATAAAGTTGGGTTTCCGACGGGACGGGCTGCAGATTTGGCCTACTTATGTTTTTCCAAATTCAAAGTGCCCGGGCAGTCCAGCGTCTGCCGATGTTTTGTCAACAGAGCGCGGATATCGTTTTACAACTCGAGCTTTTCAACAGTCACTCCTAACACCGTGTTGACGGTAGGGAAGTCCTGTAAGCTATCGGGGGAGAAGAAAAGGCGTTGTTTTCATGTACACTGGGAATTTTCACTTGGTAAACATGGTGTTGCTCTGGGAACATCATTAGCATAAGGGCTTTTTTTACCTCAAAGTCAAACATGATTTTAGCTTCAACAAACACATTCTTTAGATGTCTTTGCGCAATTGGTAATGTCACCATTGAGTTTGTATCCGAAACACGCTTAGAAAATCGAGATTTTTCGAGAACCAGAACCAGAACAGCATTATTCGGTCTCTTTTGAAGCTACGGACTGCCTGCACAAGAACTCGTTATGTCAAGAGCCTTTTGCAGCAAGCCTCTTGTAGTGTGTGCGGATTGTATGCTGTTTTCTGTTCAGTTTGTGTATATTTCTACATCTTTTCATGGGCCGGATGAGCTTTACTTAGGCGGAAATGAATGAATAATGCTAGATTTCATACCAATGTTTGTTACATGTTACTGTATCTCACCTGGCTCTGCCTCGCTCCCACAAAATTATCGTCGCATTCCAGCTTTGGGAAGGGGTAAGGGTCTCTCTTGGATGTCATCGTCATCTTGAAGGTCTATTCGAGCCAAGAATCAGCCTAGAAATCGTAGAATTGTCCCGCAGATTTTGGCACAACACGCTTTCTCACGGGTTGCCACGTAACTGTGTGGGAATAACCTTACACAGCTGGGGGAAAGCCTATCTGAGTGTTGCCTAGCACCGTAGCAACCGCGCACAGGACGGTGGGTAATAGTTCTCGCGATTCGCGAGACTCTACTTCGCGAGATTTTACGAGACCAAACAGGTGGTTGACCAAGTCTCGCGATTTGCGAGATTTAGATTCACGAGACTTTGCGACATCGAACAGGTGGGTCAAAGGTTGTTCATCGCAGTGCATTGTGGGGACAAGTACAGCGAAGTGGATGAGGGACCCCAAAAAATAGGTGTCAGCCCCAAATTTTATGTTTCTTCCCCATATGTTGGGCTGGTAGAGCCGTAATTTGCTCCAGAAAAGCGGCGTACTTTGTTGGCTCGGCAGCTTGCAGTAGAGAGGGCCAATTTTCCAATATTAGCTAGTTCTTCCAGCCTCATCGCGCGTCGACAAATCCGGGGAGTAGACGGAAGAAGAAGCCAACATGATTCCTTGCCAGGTGGTTGTACTGGTGCTGATGTTGTCGGCAGGACCGGCGGTACACGGACAGGGCGGTACTGAACCCACGCCCGCCCCACAGCCACCCCAGCCTACCCAGCCGCCAGCAGCCGGTCCTACATGTACAGCCGTGAGTAGATCTGATATGCGCGCTGGTGCATGGCGTGACATGATTCCGTATGTAGCACGGCACAGCTGTGTGACACTGTAAACACACCGAGATCGCTCCGGCGATTTGTTTTGTTCAAGGGCGTTACATTTCTGTTATGTCTAAACATGGTGATGGCTCTTTTTCAATTCATGTTTGCAGCACGACAATGAAATGTTAATTTAAGGCTTGTACCTCAACTGAACACGGTCATTTTGAATTTGGGAAAGATACTAGTAAGGGTTGTTTAAGGCAAGTACATTTTTGTATATCTGCCAACAGAAAAATTACGAACCTATACAAATATTCCATACTATAAAGGGAAGTGTATTCTTTCAAATGGTATATGAAATGTCACCGTACTTCTATTAAAAAACTATCTTAAATTCATGATGACGTGCATAGAATGAGTTTTCAAAATATAGTTTGTTCCCTATGGGATTTGGCTCAGCTGGTCATAATAAATCACTATATACGATGATAAATTAAAGTTTCAATGCTTCAACAAATTAATCGTAGCTGTCCACGTGTCAATCATACTAAAATCAGCGTCTATACAACACTGCTGGAGAAATCTGCCCCAGGCTGTGAACAGTGCTGCGTGTATGAACCGGTCGGACCAGTCCCAGTAATTAGACTACTATACATCTTGTGACACAAATTAAACGAGGTTCATTGAAATGTCGTCATACCTTAAACTAAAACATAAAATCTACTACGTTTATATGCCCAGGGCATGACTTTTAGACCCAAATTTCTGATGAAGAACCAGTCTTTCAAAATTTTTTTCATAGCTCAGACTCTCATGCACACTAAGTAATAGATTCACATATTGTATAGTCAAAAAGTCGAGGGAATTTTCCTTATAGAGACCTAAAACTGGTGAGGAATGTCAACATAAGACTGGATGTTGAAGACACAACTGAAACTGTTGTATAATAATGAGACCAGGTGGCCTTGATACTAAATAAATGTCTTTGTCATTCCAAATAGTTGTGACCTTTGTACTAACGTCCTCTGTTGGTGCTGTGTAGGATGACTTCCACTATGAGTACACTGAGTGTGACAGCAGTGGAGGCAGGTGGAGAGTGCTGGTTCCTAATGTAGGCAGCACATGTACAGGACCCCCGCCTCCAGACACACCCAGACGTGGCAAGGAGTGCTGTAAGTCTTTCACTCATTAAATAATATTTACTAATGGACGTGATATGTCGTTTGGGCTCATACATAAAGTTCTTTTCCATACCAGAAAAGATTATCAATTCGAAAGATTTTTAAGGATAAAGGACTGAGTACAACACTGGTGGTATAGACCTTCATGATTTGGTTTTGAAAAAAGCCTCCTGAAGATGTTTCCAGATATCATACATTAAATACTGTAAGATTGTTGGCGAAGTGTGAACCAAGTTGTGAGCACTTCTCTGTTTTGTATATGTATATATTTTGTGAGGCTGAAACACCTTCAAGTTCATGTTCTGATCTAACCTGTAAGCTTTTGTTGTTAGTCAGTTCTGTTAACATTTAGCACTAAAATTTTTCAAACATTTTACAGCGTTCTCCTGTGGAGCTGGTGAGTTTTTTAACATCGAGGAGCAGTCGTGTCAGCGCTGCCCCCCTGGTACCTACTCGCTGGGAGGGGGGGTCCTGTTTGACCACTGGGAGGCCCTCCCTGGGGGGTTCACCACTACGGCCGAGATCGGTGACTACAGCTATTCCAGCAGAACCAACTGTTCACAGTAAGATACACTTTGTATTAGTCAACCACTCAGGTCACTCTAAAGTAATGAGACTCTAGGAATTTCAAAAACCTTTATGGTAAGATATCAACATGGTGTGTTACGCCAAAGGCTACCGGCTAGACAGATACAGATACAGGTACAGAACATGCATCATGTGACTGTTGGCATTACATGTATGTCATATCAAAGTAAAAATGACATGATGTTGAAGGAAGCTTAGTATTCTTTCATTTGATGTTTCAAACTTTATATTCAATGTCTTTAGTCTAAAACTTGATTACATTTTGTGGATTTTTAAGAGTCTTTTTTAATTCAAGGTTACCATAATTACTGCAAGTCAATATACCTTTAAGTATATCTTTATTACTCCTATGACGATCATTTAAAAAAGAAGTGTCATGTACGTGAACATTCTCAAAGTTTCACCATAATTCACAGTCAGAGAAACGATTGGGATATTAAGGAGTATTCTACACGTGCTAGCAAATATTAGCCCTGTAATTTGTAGCTTTAATGGTGACATCATTTTGTGTATTCCAGAGTAACCTGGGAGCCTAAGGGAGACTTTATCGCGTCAGGAAGCGGAGACTGCACCACCACGCTGGTGTACGCTGCCAACTTGAAGAAGGCTGGCAAAGTCACCTTCACTTACCAGTACATCGATGACAACACCATCTTCCACGTCTATGTAAGTACACTTACCAGTACATCGATGACAACACCATCTTCCACGTCTATGTAAGTACACTTACCAGTACATCGATGACAACACCATCTTGCACGTCTATGTAAGTACACTTACCAGTACATCGATGACAACACCATCTTCCACGTCTATGTAAGTACACTTAGCAGTACATCGATGACAACACCATCTTCCACGTCTATGTAAGTACACTTACCAGTACATCGATGACAACACCATCTTCCACGTCTACGTAAGTACACTTAGCAGTATATCGAGAACAACACAATTGTCTACATCTACATAAGTACATGTTGTAGTGGTACTCAGAAAAAGACTCTTCACACATTTCCCTGTCCAGTAGGGTTCATGTAAGAACAGGCAGCTGATATTGTACCTATGGCATCACAGATGTATGTGGACAATTGAATCTGTATCATACCCAGGTGTACTTCTACATGTAGTTGGTTGCTGACTGGAACAGTTGCTGATGCTGTTGGTTTATGGAAAGTTTGGGAAGTTCACAAACTGACTGTTCCTTCTTATTCTGCAGGTCCAGAATGAGCAATGCCAAACTGTGATGGACTCCGACACCAACAAGTGGCCTGACACCACAGAGGAGGGGGCATGGAAGGAAGAATCAGTGAGAAACTTGGCTGGTTAAATATCACAGTACATGTGCAAGATAAAGACCCTGATAACTTGCACAAGACTGGGTTTAGGTCTTAGCCACTATGTTTGAAAGGAATATTGTGTTCGCTGATGTAAAGAGTATGATTTTTCTGTGTGAAAAGAAGAATGATTGAATGTATGATATTATAATTGATTTTTATTCATTTCTTTGATGGAGAATTTTCTTCATGATAAGGCCATGTTGATTTGATTATATGGATGACATCCGCGCGCGCATCAATTTTCGTTAGTTTCCAAAAAAAGAAAAAGTTTTCGACCATACTGGAAATCGTACAAAGCAGCTGCAAAATGAGCAAATATATGCCGTAAATAGAAAAAAAAATATTGGAAAACTATACTAATATCGTAGAATACTAAAATCAATTCCAAAGGAAGAAGAAAATGTGAAGAAATGAAAATGAAAAGTCTATTATTCACCATACCATAATCTGTGTGTTTAGCTATTTGTTCAACCTTCATGACCACGTAGATTTCATAATGAAGGCAACTTTTTTTTTTTGCCAAACTTTTTTTTTATTCGCACGCTCGCATCAGTTTTGGGGTACCCAGAGGATGTCATCCATATAATCAAATCAACATGGCCTAAAGCCCACATTCAGTAAAGTGAATTCCTAATTTTATTTCTTCTTTCCTTGCTTCATTCCTTCACTCACTCATCAGCTGATAGCCTTTATAAATCTCTGTTCCCGGCAGATTGACTTGACCTCTGGTAACAATGTCATCTACTGGAAAACCACCGGCCTGTCCTTTGGGAATGAACGGAAGCCAAAGCCAGTTTTCATCAAGAAAATAACCATTGAAGGTACAGACCTCTCTCTTGTGTTTCTGTCTTATATTTGATATGTGATATGGAAATGTCTTGCAATGTTTTGGCAGAAAGTTGTCATCCATCGATGTTAAAAAATGATTGTGTGTCTAGTTGACTCTAGTATCATGACTGTTGGCAGTGTTGTGATGTTTTTGTGAGTGAGTCTGTCAGATATACACATGTAAGCTGGAATCTATCAGCACAGCTGACACTTGCCCAGCAGTTTCTAGAGCTAATACAGGTTGATTTATCCAGTCCCAAGCTGAAAGTGGTTCAAGTGGTTACCTGGCTACACAAAGCTAACAGCTTTATTTCTGCATTATCAGCTTAATGGCTTAAACAGCATTTTATACATGTGGGGAACTGGCTAGTCTGATAGTAGGTACACAATGCATGATTACCTGTTATGAAAGGTAAAGGACACTACTGGTTACCTGCTTTTTTATGTATACCTTGCAAATTAAAACCAACCACAGATACTACGTATTGTGCTTGTTGTCTGTATATGAGAAGCTGTACTTTATTTTTGGAAATCAGAAATAAATGAAGGGGGCAAATCCGAGAACCAACAACTTAAATGGATTTTCATTGGCCATACCTTTCATCAGTATTTGATGTTCTTAATGTTTCTTAATAGAATTGAGTATAATGATTTTAACCAGCTGTGAGATCTCACACTATGTCTTATTCCTTCCCTGGCACCCATGGCCAGGAGCACTCATAGGTGAACTATCTTAGGCTCTTTCAAAGGATTTGGGGACAAAAGTTTCTTTTTATATTTAGTACTGCTAATGGGTTGTCATTTCAACTGAGTATCTATTATATAATATACCCATAGATGTATGATTTAACATTGCCTTAAAGTTCACAATGGCTTTTTTGGTTCACCTGTATTGAATTTTTTTTGCTTGTTTTCTTTCATTTATACATAATGAGTGTCACATTATAAGTAATCTTGTAAGAAAGGCTTGAGAATCTCTTTCCAATGCATGAAATTTATATTGAACTACATAGCTCTATAAAAGTACATGTAGCAAGCTCATTTGATACCATATTGTTGTTTTCTTGACCAACACACTTCTATTTTGCAACAAAGATGTAACAAACTGCTCTGTGCTGTTTTCAGGTGTTGCATACACATCTGAGTGCACCAAGTGTCCCCCTGGCACTTACACTGACCAGCCTGGACAGTCCGAGTGAGTAATACACACTGTGAAACTCTTGACTATGTTAAAGTCGTTTTCAAAACAATGGCATGTTTGTGTTACCACCTGAACATGTTTAAAGAGAAATGTCACATGTTTTTATTCTTGTTATAGACATAACACCACAGTGTTGTGATATCTAACACTCTGTTTAGCGATGTTTGTTTGAATAGTCATTCTTTTAAAAAAATTGTTTTGTTTCTAAGATGACATGTTGTGTCTAACTGCATTGCATGGTAGACAGGAAGGTAGTGGTAGGTGTGGGACCATTTGGCTTGATTTTTTGTGGTCTTGAAAGAAAAAAAAAAGATATTGGTGAGCCTGTAAGGTGTACAGGTGATTTGAGTGACAGGTGGGTGCTGGTGGTGGACAGGTGACTCACAGGTGTGCTTACAGTTGTGGTCAACTTTTCTGGCTAATCTATTGCACCTTGCACATCTCTGTAACCCCAGTCAAGTACATCTTGGCATTTCCTCACCTAAATGCATTGTAGCCTCATTCTCTATTACTTGACTCTGTTACTGTATCATCATTTCTTCTTCTTTCAATCTCCATAAGATTAATATACAGCCAGCAGTCAGGTATGTGCCTCATTGACTGAAACCAAAACAGTTTAGACATCTCAGGTCATGATGGAAGTTGATAGCTGGCTGCATGGTTGCTTTGGCAATGCAAGCTTTGTGTATAAAACACATATTATTTTCCATGCTGAAAATATCCATGAGTATTATCCTCATGTGCTGTTATCTAAAGATAGATTTTCCGGGTCCTTTGATATTTGCTGGATTAGCTTGGCCAATCTTCCTAATGGAGTTTGAAAGGGTCATTGTATATTGCCTTTAATTTCCTTTTATGATACTGGCTAAAAGAGCTTGATATTCTGGTTTAAATGGGAAACGGCTTAGAAGCCGTTGTCTAAAGGTGAAACTGGATCTAACTGGCACCTGTGGCCTCTAGCCACTTGCTAAGTACTAACATGCAGCTCTGATTGCAATGATTACTTCAATTTTTATGTATTTTCAAATAATATTTATTGAGGATATTCTATGCCACTTTGTTATTTCAAAAAATTGTTATCTCAAATATTCAATACTGTGGAGCCAGAATTGTTGCCAACTGTCATACATGTATAACAAAGGAACCTATTTCTGGCATATATTTGCCAATTTGAAACTGTTTTTTGTTGACAGCAGATTGAAGTTTCTCCATTTCACCCATTCATGTCATGTTTTGCCAACAATTCCTGAGCTTCTTTTAATCATTTTGTCAATCAATACTGTGATGTCACTGATCAAGACTTGCTGTCATCAAATTTGTCAAGCAAATTTGCCAAATAGCAATTTTTTTTGCTGCAAATAGGTAGAAAACACTTCACTTTGCCCATTCATGTCATGTTCTGCTATTCGTGAGCGTTGTTGTGATATCTTCACCTCCTCATGTCTGTCTTAACTGTCCTGCTCTCCTGCTGTGCTGCACGTCGACCATTCCAGGTGTAAAATCTGTGAGGAGAACCTCCACCAGCCCCAGGCAGGGCAGAGGAAATGTGAAAGTTGTCCCAGAAACCACTACTCAGGTAAACCTGACATGACTGTAGAAACTGTGTGATGAAGTAGAACTTGTGATCCAACAGATACGGGCCATACTGTGTGGCTACCAACTGACAGGAAGTCTCTAAATGTTCTGAAAAGGGTTTCTGTTTTGTGTTAAATCTAGGCTATGGTTCGACCCTATCAAATTTCTTCCACCCCACAGGTATGCCACAATCAACAAAGTTATAAATCCATGTTTTGCTTCCAACATGGATAATCAGGAGAAAGAGACCCTTTGAGCAAAACCAAACATTTTCAGTTCTGTCCAGGTCACAACTTCTACTACATAGTAGGCTTTGTATGGGGTTCATGTATGCACAGTGAAATTATGAGAAAATGACATAAACTTAAATCCCTGCAAAGCTGCATTATTCTAAAAATATTTTTTTTACTTGTAAACTATAAGGTACAGCTGTTGCAGTTTTTTTAAAAGCATCAGCAATCTTGAAAAGAAATAAGCTGAAAAATAATTTCATTGCAACTGTGTGAACCCCTACAGGAGAGCCCAAGGGTGTAATGTGTTGACATATGTTCATGTAACACTGCTGGGTTTTGTTTTGTCGTGCGTTAACTTTCCAGATGTGCAAAATGTCCACATAACAAGTATGCAGAGCATGAGGGTTCAGCTGAATGTGTAGCCTGTAATGCTACTGAGTACGCAGGTACTGTTCACCTTCACTAACCTGGCTTACAATCAGTCACATGTCTGTAATCCGTGTGTGTTGTTACAAAATGTATATGTTGAAGTCAACAAATTCAGTGATTAATGCTTAGTATGTTGACTGCATTAGTTACATGGACTTACTCCTTGCCACAATATGTGGCTATGGTACACGTACATGATTCCAATGAACCATCCATCCATCCATCCATCCATCCATCCATCCATCCATCCATCCATCCATCCATCCATCCATCCTCACAATACATTGTAATTGTATCAGGAATTAGTCTACATCCATTTAAAAAACCTGATGTTTTCTCCTTCACAGAGGCTGGTTCAGCACAGTGCACCCCAATGCCACCATGCAAAGTACAGGACTACTTTGAGACACACACTCCATGTGATGAGAACAAGAAGGTACACTAAATCAGAAAGATTAAAAAGCTCTAACATTGTAGCATAGGAATAGGGGTGAACATTTTTAATTCAAAAGATTTTTCATATCTTTAGTGCCAGTTTCACTGGTGACCTGAGTCTTACATGTACAAAATGTATACTAAATTCAGTTTTATATATGAGTCATTATATTATTTTTTATATATATATTTTATTATTACTTATTATATATAGAGCACAAAGCAAGCATGTACATGTACTATGACATAGAAAAATAATAAAATTATTTATATTTTTTTTGTTCCCTCAGACCCAGCTGATGTACAAGTGGATTGAACCAAAGATCTGCCGCGATGACGTCAACGGAGCCGTGAAGCTTCCAGCATCAGGAGCCAAGCAGCCATGTCCCCCCTGTAACCCCGGCATGGCCTTCCCCAACCAGACAGCCACCGTCTGTGAATTCTGTCCCGCAAACCAGTTCTCTGAGGGAGAACAACGTAAGTGCACTATCAGAATTTTTCTGCATACCTGCATTGGTGCAGGTAACACACAAGTATGGCTTAAACTAGAAATTGTTAGAAAACCATATGATTGTAGCATGTAGCATTAGCCTTGTGTGCTGTACAATGTACATGTAAGCTAATCTATCATGATCAGCAGGACTTGATGAAGCTTAATAATATATAAGTTTAATGTTTTTTTTACTTATCCAGCTTGTCAGAACTGCCCCCCCAGCACAGAGCCGAACTACAGCCACCAGTACAAGTGGTGGAACAGTCTTCCCTCCAGTATGGAGATGACTTGTATCAGTGTGCACGGTGAGTAAAAACTTCTTCAAAAATGTCATGAATAAATAAAAAAACTTACCTTGAAGCAGCTTAATTTTACCTGCACTAACCTTCTAAAATGTCATGAATAAATAAAAAACTTACCTTTAACCACTCAATTTTACCTGCACTAACCTTCTAAAAAATGTAATGAATAAATCAAAAACTTACCCTGAAGCAGGTTTAATTTTACCTGCACTAACCTGCCGCTGTAGATGGTATTTTGATCCGTGTTGTGTATCTAAACCTACACCCTTCCCCTCTCCAGTCCGGGGCTGTGTGTCCACCCGGGGCTGGGAACTGGCCGGGGATCACATCCATTCTGGGGTCGGAAATGCCGACGACGCGTATCTCGTACTGGCGCTGCGCACGGAAGGATACCGTGACCAGATCGCAGGGTCAACTGGCGAGTTTGGCCGCATCACCTTTGTGTTTGACACTGTCTGTGAGTCTGACTGTCAACTCTTCTTCATGCAGGTGAGAATGTTTCTTTAGAAACGGCAATAATATAGTATTACATGCATCGCCAATGATCGTAATTATCATAAGTACTAACTGTGAGTGTGATACAGCAGAACAATTCCTTACAAATTTGAAAAAATGCAAGTACAAGATTAAGTGTTTTCAACTTTTCTGGAATGGTTCCATATTCTTATGATTTGGTAGTATGTCATGCATTGTCAGGACATTACATCATGCCCGTCTTTCACTGACAATACTGACGGTTAAAGTCTCCTTTTTCTTAGGAAATCGAGGGACGGGGCACCAAGGTGATAGAAAGTTGGAGTGGTGGCCAAATCAAGCAGCAATACAGGTGAGTTGCTGATACATGTAGTACTTAGTGTATCCCTGATGAAATTATGATAGATGTCAGTTTTGGTAATACTAAAAGTATTCTTTGGGAGTGTATGTTACTACTAACCAAAAGGGTCCCAGCTACCAGACACAGGATCTTGCAAAGTGTAAGAACCAAGGGTTTGTGTCGTCTGACCTCCATTTTCTTGACCTTGGCAGCTATGTGATCACAGCGCAGGACGCCATGACCTTCACCTGGGCGTTCCAGAAGACAGACGAAGTGTTTGGGGAGAACCAACAGAACTTCCCTAGCTACATGTAAGTCATAACATTCTATCACATCTTCAATTTGGTCATGATAAGAATTATTGTATATCCATTGGTATATGATACAAGTTCTGGCAAAGCTATTAGCTGTTAAACAGAAATGTGATGATTTACAAAGGGATCATCACAAGCCTTAGGGTAGTCCCTGCAGTTGAAGTTAGCACATCTGAGTTGCAGATTTTTTTAAACACTAGATTGTTTATGGAAGAATGCATTACAGACCTTTGATGTTCCAACTTTTATCTTAAAGATCATGTTTTGACAGAGGACTTACAGGTCTTGTGTAGACATCTTTATTATGCTTATAGTGTTATCTTTTTTTGCTAACTCATCCTCTGCTGAATTTGATGGTAACTCACTGTACATCAACTGTTGTTTCAGGGCGCGTATCTACATGATCAACGTGACGAACACAGTGGATGGGGGAGCCTCGTCCTGTACTGCCTGTCCCCAGGGCAGTAAGAATGCCAGGTACTGTGGTTGAAACTGCACGTGGTAGCTGGAATATCAAATCAAACAAACTTGACACACAACACTGAAGAAAAATCTATTTTGTCATAGAATATCTCATTAACTTGTTAATATCCTTTTGTAAGTGTCTTTGGCAAAAAGGACCCATTAAGTGTCTCTGTACATGTAAAGCCACAATTTACAATCATTACATGAATTTTATGTGGTTTCTCACATATACAGGTGCATCCCTTGTAAGAAGGGCTTTTTTGCCAACCCAGACACCAACAAATGTGAGCAGTGTCCCAAAGGTAAGGGCTTCACTAGTACTAGTGCCTTGAGCTGCAAGTCAATGACATCTAATGTTGTTCTACATTTTGTACATGTACGTTGCAGCAACCTGATAAGTGCAGACTTACATACGTTGCCCTGTTTTCTATGCATATTTTGGGTGACTTTCTGACAGACTTCACTTAAACACAGCTAGAGTCACAGGTTGATTAGCATGTCTGCTTTCAAACAAGAGTTTAATGGATACAATTTTTCACAGTTTGAAGATGTACAATGTATACATGTCTACTGGCTGACTCTTCCCCACCTGTTGACGTGTAGGAACGTATCTAAACTTCGGTGCTGCTGACGGCCCCTGTGTGCCCTGTAGTGAGGGAACCACCAGGTAACGTTCCACATTTTTGTATCCTTATAGTAATGGGGATGTATTGCAGCTGCTCAATCATAATATGTAGTGTAAGATTATGGATGTTAACCTGAAAACAGTACAAAAATTATGCCAAAAAACACAAGACAGTGTACTTGTAAGTAGACAGTGTACTCTTCTGTAGTTGAGAGTCATGTCATGTGTGTATTGTCATCATGTAATGTACATGCTGCATTTTTATGGATGGAATCCAGGAAGAGTAGATTAGATTTATTATATACATGTAATGTCTAATGGATATGTAATAAAGCATCAGAACAAGAATAGAGATGTATATGGTGATCAGCCATCAGACCTCAACATTAAACTATTTGTATGTCTAACCCTTGGTGTGTCCTAATGAAATTTGGCTCTTTTTCAGCAATGAAGACAGGACAGCCTGCTACAGTGACTGCACCTACACTGATGAGCATGGGCACAAATGGGACTTGAGTGGGCTAAAAGGGTCAGTTTCATTGTCTACTGCCAGTTTCATCGAACATTGTGATGAAACATTAATCGTCCTTGTTTGTTTATTGTATTGTTGACTGTGTAATCTCTGTAAAATGCCATCTTATAGTATACCATGTAATTGACCATCTAGTTTGTGATATTGTCACAAAGTTCAACCCTATACAATGCAAAGGACAATAGAACAACTCATTGAATTTTCCATAGAATGTATATCCTGCTTAACATGAGTGCATTTTACACTGAATGATGACTGTTTCGCTCTTTGACTTCCAGGTTCCACACGGTGCAGTCTGCCCCGACCTTCACCGCGATGGGCACGCGGTACTACTACCAGTTCAACGTCTCTCTGTGTGGGAACAACGGGATCGGAGAGGCCTCGTGTCTGGACAACATCACAGCCGTGGAGGGACAGGGAGGCAGGGTAAGGGTGCTGGTTTGACATCAAGGAAAATTGTGGGAGTCAAACATAGCAATACTGTGTCCAAGTTATCCCTTACATATGTTTCAATGGCAGTGGAATCTGTAAAAGTTCAACTAAGATGGCTGCAATCTTTTCCACACTTACTTCTCAGGTTGTTGCTCTTTTCCCATTTCATGGTTCTTGGTAAGTCAGAAGATAGTTTGTTTCTTTACATACTTGAATGTTGTACTAACCAAACTGTCTGTTGTGTCCTGGCAGCCTGGAGAGGTTGGGGACATGGTGAAAGGCATGGTGTGTCGCTCTACCATCATCCCTACCAACAACAAGGGCATCGCTCAGGTCATCTCTGCACAGCCGGACAGGTAAGGATCAATGAATCAATCAATCAATCAGTCAATTAATCAATCACCTGTACTTGGAATGGGTAACTTAGATTTAGGTGCTTAGTCCAGTGTGAAAATTGTAAAGAGTCAACTGGAAAAAAAAATCAAAATACATGTCAAGTAAAAAGTTGCAGGCTCTGAAACCTAAATAGTAGGATACCCATGCCTACTTGTACCTACATATACTAAAAATCATGGAAAGCCAGAATAACTATTTTGTTAATACTCAAAGAGTCCTGTAAAGCCAATCCTGGTGAAAAAACATTAAATTTTGTTTTCCAGTCTGGGAGATCGTCTGCTGAATGTGACCCTGTCTGGGGCCAACAACACGGGAACCGCGATGTCTGAGATGATTGACCTGTTTGACCATGAGAAGGACGGTATCTACGATCTCATGTTCGAGTTCCAGTCAGAGAAGTGAGTCATGGGGATAAGTTTCAAATTAAAGAAACTTATCTGAGTCTCTGTAGTGTAGATTAGGATTTGGTGAACTGACAGTAGTATTTTGAAAAAGAAACGTGTCACCGAAATGTTCTGTGTTAGGAAGTCTTGCAATATTTTTCTGTCACTTCCATATTGTGCTTTTTTTACATCGTCCAGTTTCCAAGTTCTAGACATAGATTTCTAATGCATGGAAATTTATCTGTGTTGATAGCTAACATTACGAGTACAAGAAGCACATCAAATTTTTGACTGTCCCATTGCAATCTTCTTCAGAATTCAAACAGCTTACTCGTTGTGTTGAAACAAACTTTTTGCTCTATCTTCTAGCAACAATACACTTCAGTTTATACCATGATGATGTCTGAATATAACCACTTGTGTTGTACCCTGTAGGTCGACCATGGCCTGCCCTGAAGGCCGCCGGACACTGATCTACCTGCGCTGTGACTACTCACAGACGGACGAGGGGAAGATAGAACTCCCGCGGGGCTGTCCTACCGGCACTTGCACAGGTCAGGCTTTCAGTTACTGCGCTAAGCTGCAGAGTCTTAAAGGGACAGATAGCTTATTCCTCAGGTCTGGTCTTCACCTGCAAGATCGTGAAAGGATTGTTTAAGTAACATTACTTGGAATGATGCTAAGTCTTAGAATATGAAAAATAATTCAGCATTTTTTAAGAAATCAGAATATGTTTGTCTTTTAAGTGCTAAGTAATTTCTAGATACTCGGTGTTTTTGAATATTTGTAAAAACAAAGAAATTCCTGACAGGTCCCCCAACTCCAAAATTCTGCTAAAGAAACAGGAAGAAAAGTTGCTGCCAGCTGCAGTTTGAGACATGAATAGGGTCAAACACACAACAAACACCCAACATGAAGTCATTTTTGTTTGCTAAACAGGGTGTGACTTCCACTTCCTGTGGCACACGCGGCAGGCCTGTCCTCTGTGTACCGAGAACGACTTCCAAAGCATCGAGGGGCAGTGTAAGGATGGTCAGCAGGTCACTCAGTTCCTCTGGACACAGACGGAGTACAGGTACAACTGTTGTTTGAATGTTTGACATTTTGTTATATAGAGGAATGACTCCATGGAGGGTCAGTGTAAGGATGGTTAGCAGGTCACTCAGTTCCTCTGGACACAGACAAAGTATATGCAGGTTCAACCGTTGGCATTTTGAATTGTGAGATTTCACAGTTCATGGGGCTAGGGCACTTGAACAGTAGAGTGGCTGCCTTTTGGTGTTCACTCAATATAATGTCAATGTAACAATCCAGTACATATAATATATAACGTTGTTTCTAAATGAATGCAGAAAATGAAACTCCTTGTTGTACATGGTACAAGCTACACTGGTACGTCAGACCTTAAAGCCACCACAGGTTGTTTATTATTGTAAACTAAGTAAAAATGTGTTGCAGAACCTGTCGTGACGGTGTGGCCCTACCGGAGACACAGACTAAGAAGTGCCATGTTCTCTCCATCAGGGACCCTATGGTAGGTGATAATCTACAGTCAGATCTGACTTGTTCTTAATGCTTTCGTCAATGGGAATATAAATCATAGGGGACCACCAAAAAGTGATTATGGTCCTTATGCAGAGTTGGTCACCTGTACATAGCTCTATAATGTTTGACTATGTGTCTCTAAAGGTGTTTGTGAAAAGAAATCTCTTAGTTGGTTAGATTTTGATTTGCTTTGAAGTCCTGCTTTCTGTTCACAGTTTTTTTTAAATAACATTTTGTGTTTGTATTTCACCTTCAAAGTAAGAACGATGTTGTTTCTCCCCCCTCAGGTCCAGGTTGGCGTGGGCCTGGCCACCTGCTGCTCCATCCTGCTGGTCTGTATGCTGGTCTACTTCTGGAGGAAGAACAGGAAGTAAGTAGACAGGCAGGAATGGCAGACACTAACCTAGGCAGCTTTGTAGGACACTGCTACAGGAACAGTTGTATATATGTATTATATATGTATCATTGTTCAGGGGATATTACCATACTCTTTACGAAGAGCACAATGAGCAAGTTTGAAGGATTGCACTTGCCCTTTCCAGTAGCATACAAAGTAGGCGAGTGCCAACAGGGTAGGATCTGACCTCTGATGAGAAGAATAAGAAATGAATAGGATGCTAAATGATAATTTCAATTATCTTAATATCATGATAGAAAAAGGCTTTTCTCTGATTTTTTATGATCTTTTTGAAATAGGGTGCAGGATGATGAGTTTAATATTGATACAGTACTACATTAGGTCCATAATCTTGAGTTTCTTTGATTTCATGTTCTGTTTTTGCCCCTCCTGCAGACTGGAGTACAAGTACATGCGGCTGATGCAGAACTCCTCCAAGCCGGGAGAACTCCCCAAGGTCGAGTCCTGCGTCGATGACGGGGAAGACGAGGACGAAGTCATCTTCAACGAGGGCGGAAACTCTGCGTCCACTCTATTCAACAAGTTCAAGAACAAGATGCAGTCCAAGATGGCGGTAAGTCTTTTGAACACGTTTTGTCATGACTTGTGCAATCCCTACTCCTGGAAGTCATCATTATCATCTGTTGATTAGTCAAAATTGACAGTTAGCTTGTGCAGACGACTTTTAAAGACTAGTAGGCAAAGTAGCTACTCCCAACCACAGATGATCTTGCTCACAACTAACTCCCAACCATGGTCTGTAGAAGGTCAGGAGGCCATGGTGGGCTATATGTACATGAGACAAGGGACAGAGTACTGTAGTTCTTGGGGTAAACTTTACTTCCCACTGAACTAACCTCACGGTTATGTTTTTCCATCTCCAGGGTGAGGGAGACAACCCGTTCGAGTCCATCCAGCTGACACCAAAACAACAGCTTTCCAACATATGAGAACCCCCCCCCAAGCCCCCATCAAGAAGATTCACCCCCCTTACAACAATGACCCCCCTCAACTACTGCTGCTACTCCAGCTGGATTCCTACTGCGACGACATGACATGCCACTCCAAGTTTGCAATGTTTCTGCTCGTAAGACTTTTATGTCCCTTTCAACATTAAGACCCTCTATTTAAGATTCCAGTGGGAAAAATTTCCTTAAATTTCTACAAACGACCCTATGGAACTAATCAAATTGTTGATATTAATCATTTACACAGTATGTGTAGCTAGATAGCAAGAGTTTACATATTAATTAGGTAGCTCTAGAGTGCATTCCTTATGTGTCTTGCTTCAAGAAAAAAAGGATCTTTTGACTTGAGTGTTATTTGGCTTGTTACCTCTTGAAAATACATTTTTGTTCTTCATGCTGAGATTATTATTTGCAATTTGTGACCAAAGTTGGTAACTTCAGGATGTTGGTTAGCTGGCCCAGTGAAACTCTTCTCCCAAAGCTTGATCAAATTATTTGATTCTTGATTTTCTAGTTGTGCAATGATGAGATTATCATTTCTTGAAACAATCATATCATTTGTTGGCTGCAAGATTTTAAAACATTTTTTGTTGGTTAGAATTCTTTAAAAATCAAATCTTTCTGCTGAAATCTTTGTGTCTCAGTGGTGTAAATGAGAATTCTTGCAGAAAAAATAATAACACATCAGAAAGTAATAAAACAGGGAAAGCAACAACACACAAGCACTAAGTTTTCTTGTCATACAGGTTGCATTTCTGGTGTGTTTTGTGAAAATGTACTGACAGAATGATTTCTCTTTTATAGATAAAAACGATAGTGATTTTCCCACACAGTAGTAGTTAATGTTGTGTAATGTAGCTTGCTATGTGTGTCAAGGTTGAACATATTATATAATCTTTTCAATCATTCCACAAGAAAAGTGTCAGGGACACAGTCATTGTAACAAGGATGTTTTTGATTATTTTTTGCATTATTATAATGATGTTATGTATGTATATCTTAGAACAATGGTGAATGGATCTGTATATATTTATATATATTTTGAATAATCAGATAATTGTTTGACCACAAGGTACTGTTTTTTATTTGTATTTGTTGGGTCTGTAGATTTGTTACTGGCCTAGGTTAAATGGTGATTTTGTATACAATTTAAAAATGTATGCCAGGTCATGGCACCATAGATTTCTTGGTTCTTGATTCTAAAGTGGGAAAAATGAAATAAATTTTTTTTTTACAATTTCATGTCTTTTGACAAACTAGAAAAAAATGACAAGAATCCAGCAAGGATCTGGAAAGTTTGGGCAATAATATATTGCAGTTTTTCCAATGTTCACACTGAGTACTTTCATACAGCCCAAATGTTCCAAGAACCAAGGAAACTACATTGTAATGGTTAATGGCCTTGCCTTTCAGTGAGATATTTTGCATATCACTTGTTAATGTTTTGATGTTACTTGTAAGGGAGAATATCTGGCTACGTTTCTCTAAGGTGACTTTAGTGTTTTGTTGTGAAATTCTGTACCACTGTCTGTGATTGAGTTGTGCAATAAGAACTTGAGCTTTGTAAGATCCAAAAAGATGCTTAATTCTGGATGATTAACATTCCAAATGTCAAAAATGTCATATGTCACTTGAAATTGTGTATTGCTCTTAAAATATCTACAATAAGTTGCAATAATACCAACCACTACAGCCATATTTCGCATGCTAGAATATGTTGTTTTGACTAGGATCTGTCATTCCTTGATTGTGATATAATTCTGCTTGTAATCTATGACTGACGAAAAGTAGTGGATGCTACTTGAAACGTCCGACAGTTTTCAAAATCTATCCAGTTGTAACTGTGTTCTTGTGTATCTCATTACCTGGATGTTCAACCTTCAGCAATATGTAATGTGTATGGTTCAGCTGTTGATGTTTTGAAGCGAATTCTATCCTGGCTATTATTTTGCAATGATATTCATACAGTTATGACTTGTAATTTTAGTTGTGGTACGCAATTGCTATAGTTGTGCTACGCAATTGCTGTACAATGTTTGGATATAGGGTAACATGTAAAGTTATGTTTGTTAACGTGTGGTTAGTTTATATACAAGCATATATGACACATTCCCTTACTATGGTAGATACAGCTGTAGTTATCAGGATTTAAATGTATTTATGGTATTAAGACATGTTTATTTAGAAACTTCAGTGTAAACAAAACATTTGCTGGGAGTGTGCCATTTAGTTACGTACATGTAAACTATATAAGTACAATCATTTTCAACCTTAGTACAATCATTGCATTGCAAAGTTGGATCCATATTTTTGATTTGTATGTTTCTTTCAAAAGTTCCATATCAGTCTAGATCATTATTGTGATAACTTGGCAGTAATTTTCCCTTTTTTGGTGTGCTTTAATAAAACAAACGTGGTATGGTTTATGATTGTGTCTGCATTGTTAACTCTGGTCCCGTTTGTGTAATTCACTGTCAGTTCATTTCTAAGGTTTGAAAAACGGACTAACTCCAGGCTTGTACTGAAATGAAGACTAAAGAATACGACATCTGAATGTTGAATTTATTCACCTAACTAGCCTCATACAACGACTTATATTGGTCTTTATCTAATATGGACTAAAACTAGCTCCTGGTGGCTTCCAATGTGGAAGTGTAATACATGTAATTGTGTTGTCTTCATTCATATCAACATGACATGGAAGTATATTTCCAACAACTGGATGCAAAAAGTTGGTCACCTCTTCTGTATTCAATAACTACTGATGACACCTTTTAGTCATAGAATCTAGCATAGACAAACAATATCTTAAATTTTCTAACATTTACAATATCGTTTCTGTCTCTAGTATTTCAACTGTTTCAACAGAGTACTAAGTACGTGCTGCAGTTCTCCCTTGAACTGTTAGATGGTGCTTGTGAACCACCTCAGCAGATGTCTATTTATAGTCCTGTATTGTAGGAGAACATGTTACTTCAGCTTGTTTTTTTACAGGTGTCCAATGAAAAAAAGCACTACAGTGCTTAACAAGACATATGTGTACAATATGCATGAAACGATGACTAAAAGAATTCATAATCATACATCTGCTTGGAGTTTTTCAGGGTGGAAAGGTATTTCTCTATAGTCTACCACTCTACTGCTTTATTTACAAAGCAGAATTTAAACTACTGACATGGAGTTCACTCATGTTCCACATATCCTATCTACGAAAGCTCAATAAGTAATCTCAATGAATAACAACAACAACAAAAACACAGGAAACAATGAAATATTCACATCTTTAGATGTTGCAGCTGGAACTTCCAGCTGCTTGATACATAAATTTGTATTTCTTTTTTTTCTAATACTCTGTGTTTTCTTCATTAGTACAGGTCCTACTTCAGTCATAGTTACACATTTAATGGGTATTACAGTACATAAAAATCTGACCCTTGGAACACTGTGACTGTACATAATCTGTGAAGTGAGACTGCAGGATTTTCACCTGCTCCAGATTTTGTCATGTTAGCAAAGCCATGTTTGCCTACTGGTGTGATTTGACCTAATTCTAATCTTTTTCATATTGGACATGTTTATTTTGTCTGGACAGAATGGCCATTACATTTGTTCGTCATTGATGCAATGATGGCCCTGGGGAAACTCCTGAGTGACACTGAGATACATACATGTGATGTTGTTGAGAACTAAAGATTGATTCGACTTGATATTTTTTGTTGCTTGTCTCTGAATACTTGTGTCACCAATGCGTCAGTCATTGCACGTGGATAAAGTTATAGTATTATATGTTTGAAGGACCCTGTGCCAACAACAAGTCGTTTCATGGTTGGACCTGCTGCACATGTGCAGTGTGATGCATCGTGGGTAATACTTCAAACTTGAGGGTCCCTGAGACATAAACAAACATGTCTTGACACGGTATCAATCATGCAGTTCAAACCATGAGGCAGCTTATACAGCCACATTCCGGGCGGATGGACAGAAGAGAAGACGACACCACAGAGGAAGTAAGCAGTCCGTTGGTTTTATCTGACTGACGAGAAGGTGAGGGAATCACACAGGACAAACGGCATGTCCATGTGTAGTCTGGGGAACTCCAGGTCAACTGTGCCCTGCATGGGAGCAAACAAGGAAACTACATATACTTTGAACTTTATCATTATACCACATGGTAGACTAATATACTCGTAATACTATAGCCTGAATCGAGTTGGCATCTGCAAGTACAGTACGCTTGCAAATGATTTTACCTGTGGCGTGAGGTCGTCGAATATCCTCCTCATCCCTGCCCGTTTCTGTCCATTGCACACGTAGTGAGTTTCCTCATAGAACTCGTGGGCCACATCTCCATCCAGGTCTACAGACAACGAGCTGGGAAGGTACAGAAACACATAACATACAGTACAGTACATGTTGGTGGGGTAGTGGATCGATCTTGGGGAGTGGACTAGAGCTAACAAGGCTGGACTGAAGGCTGTAGCTTACTGCCATCCGGATACTAAGCCGCCTGTCAATAAGACTGTTTCCCCATTATTGACAGGGAACAGCCTAATTATTTTGTTAAATTGGATCAAATCATTTTGTACTGTCTGCCTGTGTTAAACCAAGGAGGTTAAAAAATTAACCTCCTTGGTTAAACACAAAAAAACACCGTACCCAAAATAGCACAATATATTCACCAGGCATGCATCAAGGATGGGGCTGGCGTATCCTCTCTAAATGTCTTTAAATTTACATACAATTTGACAGGTGACATCATCTATTTTTTATTTGCTGTTTTTGATTCGATTTCCATTGTTTGAATTTTGTGCTATCCGGCGATTACGGTACCATGTTCGCCCATCCTCCTACTTTGTTAACAACACTGGACCCCAGCACACTCCTACCTTCTCCGACGGAAGACGAACGGGGTGGCCATGGCGCGGCTCTCGGCGGCGGACGTCGCCCGCCCCCAGGTGTGACCCACGGGCTCCCCGGCCGGCAGCGCCTTCTGCTCCCAGCCGAACAGGTACTCAGCAGAGCGGCGAACTAGTCTGGAACCCCACCCTCCCATCCTACCGAAATATCTCTTCATCTAGGCAGAACTAATGCGAGATTCCGTCAAATGTCAGACGAAAAACAACAAATATCTCATTCTGTCGGCCATTTTTTTCTATGGAAGGTCAAAGGTAACAGAACGGGATACATCATTAAAAGTACGGGGTTGCTGATTTTTTCCTAAATTACTGGAATCTTTAAGTTTAAAAACAATTATCCTATAAATCACCTTTTAATTTTGAAACAATATAACGTTAAAGTATTTATAGTTTTATGCGCAATTACTCGGTATGATCAAGTAAAATAATGTTTGGGGACCATTTCTAGTGGTTTACCCCAGAAACAGTTCAAAGGTCAGCTGGCTGTAGAATTTGCCACGCTCGAGCTCGAAGGAAGTCGGAAAGTTTACTCCCAAATTCTCAAGAAATCTTGCGGCGATTCTCATGCTCAATCGAACCTTCTTCAGGTCTGCTTCTCTCGCCAAGACCTTAGGTCGTTCTCAGGGTTTCTCTGTGCCTTTAAGGAACTGTTCCAAGACGATGGACGAGGCGGTGAAGATGTCTCGGCGGATGGTGTGGGTGGATCTGGAGATGACGGGGCTGGATCTGGACTCGTGCCACATTATCGAGATGGCGTGTCTGATAACTGACGACGACCTGAACGTGGTGGCCGAAGCTCCGGACCTGGTCATCCACCAACCGGACTCTATACTGGACACCATGAACGACTGGTGCAAGGTTGGACTTCTGTAGATCGACTCCATTATGCTACAGCCACATTTCCAAACCGATGCCCCTGCAGGTAGTTTTACGGTGTCAAGGGTGTCCCAGGGGACCCGCCCCAAACTGTAAAAACAACAACAGCAACGATATTCTGTCAACTACCCAACAGGGCATTGGTTGGAAATGTGATTGCCCCCCAAGGCAAAGGCCAAATAGGAATTCAGGTTTTCCAGCTGGGGCTTCGATTTACTGTGACTGTGAGTTCTGGTCTGTGTGGGTTGTCCAGAGCCTTAGGTTGTACAGTTGTTGTACATGATCACTGGATGTCTTTATATATAATTGTCTAGTCTTGCTTTTAATGTGGTCACATTTGGTGACACTTCTAGCATGTTGTTCCAGTTGAGGTTTTTTTGTCACTCTCTCTTGAATCTTCCCTTCTGTACTTCAGGAACACCACGGGAAGTCGGGGCTGACCGAAGCTGTGCGGAAAAGTGAGCTGTCGCTGCAGGCTGCGGAGTACGAGATGTTGTCGTTTGTGCGACAGTACACGCCCCCTGGCGTGTGTCCGCTGGCAGGGAACTCCGTTCATGTGGACAAGAAGTTCCTGGACAAGTACATGCCACAGTTCATGAACCACCTGCACTACAGAATCATAGATGGTACAAAAACTTTCTAATACTAGTAATCCAGATCAGTTTTTAAAAAATATTTTCAAGTAAATCTTAAGTAACACTAGTATAGGTTGGACTGTAGTTGAAGCTGAAGTCTACTACAACTAAGCTGTGTATACCTTGTTCCACAGTGAGCACGATTAAGGAGTTGTGTCGGCGCTGGTACCCTGAGGACTACAACACGTCTCCGCAGAAGTCGGCCACTCACAGGGCCCTGGAAGACATCAGGGAAAGTATCAAGGAGCTGCAGTTCTACAGGAGTCACGTCTTTAAAAAAGTATAGTGTCTTGACCGGAAGCATCCCACGTGACGTCTCCCTCGTGTATTTTTGTTGTTTCATTTGCTGCCCAGAAATCTGACATTGCCATTTTTGTGTAACTTACTTAGTGCTACTTAAAACAGCTTTGCTAATTTGTACTGGGCTTATATAAGTTATATATTGCACAAAGTACACGTAGCCTTGTGGAAAGAAAGAGTCTGCGTTAAAGATTTTATTATTTGATGAACAGCAAAGGTAATTTTGTTCATTGTCATTGTTACTCATGTAATGTACATTGTCATTCCAGAAGACAAATTGGCGAAGTATCAACAAAATTTGCGCAATGCTTTATATCGGAAAAGAAAATTGAACAGGCCAAAATGATTGACAGTTCTTTTTGTTCCTTTTTTGTTGCTCAAAAAGCATGTGTAAAGTGAATTTAACGTAAGCTGTTTCCTTGTTATGAGACTTACAAAATGAAATTGTTCTGTAAACATCAGGTAAAGTGTTACATTTGTTCTGTTAATTTATTAGCTGTTGATAATCTTGCATATTGTTCAGTATTTGCTTTAGATCAGGAGTGGTCCTGTTACACACTAAGTAGTTACAGCTGTAAACTTCGCTTTCCAAATTTTAAGACCACCATGTTGGGAAACAATTGAAATGTGCCAAGTTTGTTTGACCACTAAGTGTCCTGCTTCCGCCTCTGACTGAGGTCAGTATAAGACGAAGACCAAGGTACCTCTGTAGTGTTTCCACTATTCTAGTCTGTGTAACAAAAACTCTCACTGTCCAGGGCTCTACACAGGACCTCCCTGCAGACTACGAGCCTGGCCAGTGGGAGGGCTACTGTAAGCACAATTTAGTCAGGCTGCAGCTATTCGAACAATTTTAAAGCAACTAAATACTAAAAGCAACTGAGAAAATTAAAAATGCAACCATCCTTGCAAAGTGGTGCATGGATCTTTCAACAACAGTTTGATCCACTTTAGCTGTCTCTACATTACAACAAAGCTCCATCATGGCATTGACAACAACTTTTACAGATTAAAATGAATTTCAAATTTGAGGTACGTGCGAACAAAATGTTAATGAAATGTAACTGATGAACTCCTAGGAAATGTAGTGTCTACATATTCATTAACTATCATATATGATTTATTTTTGTTGGTAAGATTGTTGCAGTTTTAGTAACAACTTAATAATAAGTTAGTTCATATGTATTTGTCTTTGATATAATAAGTCTATGGTACTGATGTGCATTCGGTTCATGTGAGCCTGATGAATTTGTCGTCTGAAGTTTGCAAATCTTGTCCACAAATTGCAGAATACACCAGTTCTGAGACTTGCTCTGTAGGCTGGGTTCATGTATGTGTGATTTCTTGCATTGATCAGTGCTAATTATGAGAGGTGGTCAGACATTACTGTATAATCGACATACATTTGTATAGAATTCCAATTGAGAACGATGATTTTGATACCTTTATCTGTTCTGCCTAACTTTGGTAAAGACAATTACTAACACACAAGACACACAAACTTCTTAAAGTTGCATCTTTGTTTACTGCTGAACAAAAGTTGGGTTTCTTGTAAGGCAAAAACTCGTCTACATTTTCATTCTTCCTTAGTGTGTTGAGATAGCCTCCATCAGGCCTTCCTACGTGGGTACGGATTGTAGAATTCGGCAAAAAAGGGATGAATAATTGGCCAAGAGAGTCAGTCTGCGGGAGGCTTAATTTCCACATGGGCAAATGAACTCTACAGTGACCAAACTCGACTGGCTAGTTAATCCCCCTATTTTGCTAAATTTTACTGGCTAATTAATCCCCCTATTTTGCTAAATTTTACTGTTTTTGAACCCACGTTGTTAGTCTGGTAGAGACTAGTCTTGAGTTTTTGCACAAGTTGTTCTAAGCCTCAGCTACACGTGAAAGCTGTCTTTGGCACCTGCATGTACGTATGGACACCTTACATCGACTAGAAGACTCGACATCGCTAACACCACATAAATTATTTTGGCTGCTCATCACTGGCAGATTTTTTCCAGGAATCCAAAATAAGAGGGCAAAAAGCTCCAGGTGTGATATTGGTCGCCTCCTTAGCAGGTTCTAAGGGTCAGGCTTTGGGGCTATCCAGAGGCAGCCTACAAGAAACCGAGTACAATCTGAACTGATAGTGATACACTACCAGAAAATATCAGCCCAGAAAAGCCTGACCCATACAGCCAGCTAAGAGGCTATGATTTTGGAAACAGCCAGTTCAGTAAGATGACCTTGTCTAAATGACATTTCCAAGCAAAAAACTACAATTTTTATGTACTCAAAGTTCTTAGGTAGCAGCCAGAGTCAAGTTGTGAAACTACAATGTAAGGCACTATATTTAGCAAGCAGCTAATATTTCATAAAACAAAATATTGAGAGGCACAAATCAGTGCATATTTAAATCTTGTTTACGTGTAAATGAGGACAATAAAAGAATATGGAAGTATAATTTAACACAACTTCAAATAGAATATTTCTAAGGCACATGTTCACAAAATACAGGATACTTAAACCATCTAAATATAACAGAATAAAACATTTCATAGTATTATCTGCATAATTACATAAATATTTCATGACAAAAAGAAAATAAGTATGAAGTTTACAACTATTTTTCATGGAAAATGAAGGTACCAGATGCTCCAGTTCCAAACTTGCACATAATATTACATTTGGCCCAAACTTTACATTTTTTTTACACTTGTATTACCTAAATATAGCCTTAAACACTAAATATATATTTTCAAGAGAGCTACCAAATGTTTACCTTTTCAGTTTGTTTTGAACCTTCCAATGCTGTACAATTTACACACACTTTGAAAATATCACATCTTTGGTATCATACTCTGGTACGTTCATAGGGTGCAGAATACAGATTTTAAATTATTTTACATTTTACAACCACCCTGAAACTTGGATATTCTCTGAGATCCAAAAAATATTTACATGTCTAAATTTGGCCAGGTGAAAAAGCACAAAGCTTTTGTTGGTAATATACATTGCAATTAACAGTGGTGTGTTACTGTTATGCTTTCATCCTTCTCACTGAGTCAATTTGCTATCACTACAATGGCTTTTAGGCAATCTTAAAGGCATGTTGATTTAGTATCTTTGCATAATTTAGTCATTGTGATTCCTGGAAGGATTGAAAAAATCCCAGACATTTCAAGGTGGTTCTGTGTTGTATCACATGCACAACACCACTACTACATGTAACATAGATCTTGGCAACATGTAACAAAATTACCTCCTATTCAAAAAGGCCCTGTAAGTTAAAAGTAGGCATATCAGTAGAGATCATGGACTACATTTGCACTGAAAGTCTTGAACAGAAGTTATAGCAAACTCCAAGAATATGCCAAGCAAAGAAATAAAAACAGAAAATACAGCAACACAATTATTATGTTACCTCTACACTAGCACCTACATGTAGGGTGTCTGCATGCACCATATTGCCATGGGCACAATTACTAACTTAAAGTTTTTCTCTAAGACTTCTACCTGCACATTTTTCTTCTTTCTAAAGGCACCTTTTTAAAAGCACTGTGTTCAAAGGCACAAGCGATAACTTAGTTTAGGTCCATCCTGTTTAGTTCAGGCATTGTCACAAGAATTGCGACAGTCATCAAGAAGAAACCTACTGCATCAGCCCTGCCAGCCAGA
The DNA here is from genome assembly GCA_013266295.2 of Branchiostoma floridae x Branchiostoma japonicum. Classification (NCBI taxonomy): domain Eukaryota; kingdom Metazoa; phylum Chordata; class Leptocardii; order Amphioxiformes; family Branchiostomatidae; genus Branchiostoma; species Branchiostoma floridae x Branchiostoma japonicum. Next base: position 14,762,507 of record CM023825.1, read on the forward strand.
AAGTTGATAAAATCATCTTGTAAAAACTTCATTAGATTTTGGGGTCTCTCAGGTCAGGATCCTGACATTTTTACCTCGAGTGAAAAGTAAAAAAAAAATCTCTCCGACTAAATGTGTTGTTCTTTGCAATTGGAGCTTGCATTAGAATCTGAACATCAGCCAGCACTGTCCTTTTTAAAACATGATTGTAAAACTAAAAATTTAGTAAGATAATTATCCATCAGAAATTTGACAAAAGAAAAGGCGTTAGGCATTTGTCCTTGTAAACTGTATGTGGTATACAATCACAACATAACAGTTATTATACTTGTACAGTACAATAATATTAATCAGACTCTTAAAGTATCCGGTGTCTTTCAAAATTGAAAGTAGCCAGCATTAGTTGTTTTTCTGGTCCATAATGCAATGACGTTCTACATAGAATCCTGATAATATAAACCAAGTCAAATGAAAGCAATCAAAACAGTTTGTCTTGAATGACTGAAAACTTCACCACAGGCTGTACTTTCAAAACATAATTGCAAAACTCAGTGACTTCTGTCTAGTAAGCTAATTTTTCATTGAAATTTGACACAAAGCTATACCAGGTTGCTCACTATGTAACCTGTATCTGGCAGATGGTTGCCCCAACTAAGCTGCAATTGTTATTTCAATGTAACCAGTGTTAGCTGGTTTTCTGGTCTATACATCACAGAACTGTTCTCCACAGAAAGTCTGAAGGATGTCTGTTGTCATGCAGAGCACTGTACAGCAGGTGAGACGCCCAGTAAGGCCTCCTCCAGTTTCTCCTTGTAGGTGTTGTACCTGTCCATCACCTGTTTCATGTGTTCATCCTCCTCACGGTCCAGGATCGTCAGGAAGTTGTGCAGCTCCGGGAGGCTGAATGCATCCCACTAAAGGGGGAGGGAAACATTTTTTCATCAGATTTTAGTTTCCTAAATAGGTCAGTTACACAGGAAATACATGGGGGCCATGGTGCAGCCAAACTAGCCAGTAGTTATTGCAAACTTTACAAAGGGCTAGCCCTGGTGGCAGGGACAAATATATAATACAGGATGTGGGACTGACATGTTGTTTATTTATCATCCTTTATTTATAGCTTTGGCTGCCTAACTAGACAGTAGCTATTACAAAAGTCTACCCTGCCTGCCGAGACATTAATCTAGATCACAGCCTTTTAGCACAGATGCTGAAGTGATAATTTTTCTTCATTTATGTGAAATTGTGATATTTTCATTTTTTAAAGTGATGACTGAGTGCAGTTCAGGCCAAGTCCTAGCTGTTGTGCTGAATGGACGTCCTCTAGTGGAAGGACTGCTAGAGGCATGATTTAGCCAATACTACTACAAAGTACTTCTACATTGTAGGTCAAGTCCCTCCCCCCCCCCAGAGCCTTTTGACTTGAAGTTATTGATTATGTTAGGAGTCCTCACCATGATCTCTCCAGTGAACTCGTTCTCCTGTAGCACAAACTCGTGTTGTGTGTTGTTGGGTCCCCACAGCAGACTCAGGTGGAGAGGTTCCTCTGTGTCCGGGAGAACCCTCATTACAACTAGGGAAGAACCAACAAATACAGCACGTTTAGTCACAGGGTCAATGTCATAAGGTGACAGTGTCATACAAAAGTGCTGCATACATGTACCTAAACATAACATCAGGTACAGGTACCAGTACAGAGGCTTAGCTACAGGTCTGGACCTGTACCTGTAGTAACCCATGGTCTTCAATGACAGGAATATGAATAAACAGTTGACAGAATGCTTGTTTAGAATTCAGTTATCTTATTCAGAGAGTCCAGGCTTTCGAGAGGATCATGGATCAAAAATGGTGCTGATTTCATTGCCCATACAGGATTTCAGCTTTCTTGGTGTTAAATTTTCATCTTCATGGCAGGAATAACAAAACACAGGTTTCTATACACCATACATACTACATTTTTCAAGCAATATTATATGGAAAAGTGATACTTTGACTAAACATGTGACAGACTGTTCAACACCAAATAACATTCATCCTGCCTTGGCAGAGTGCTTGGCAAATGGCTTCATGTAACCAGCGAATGATAGATGGGGAAAAATGTAATTAAGAAGCAATTTCAATCAGAAAACATTAGCACAGGAGCTGTCACATTACCTTTCCATTACTGAAATTAACCTTTCGGATTAACCTTCTCCAAGCTGAGACAGTTCTTTAGTACTACATATGTGTTGGTTACAGGGTTATGCAGCAGGGAGAAGGTTAAAGAATTATAGACCTTTTTCCCAGCCATAACCTTTGCATAAAGGTCGGAGTCTACTAGGTTCAGTTATGACGTACATCAGGGTTTGTAATACTTTCTCAGCCATCGTTACATGTGGAACAACCCAGGGGAAATATTCCTGTTGCCTAGCAGTACTTACAGACATAAATCATCTGAAAGTTCATTACTGTGTGACTGTTGGACTCTTGTGTGATAAATAATGCACCTGACTTCCAATATCTGATTTCAACAAGTTGGGAAATACATACATACACATGTATAACAAGGTGTATGTATTAGTCACCATTCCTAACAACTGAAAATTTCTAAGGTCTCAAAATTGTTTAATTGATGGACTTCAATCCAATACATGTACATGTAAATACGTGAGACCACAAATATGACTACATTGTGTATGGGAGAAAGTAGCAGCCTTGGTAGAGCCACTGTGCTTTGTGCATTTGTTTCAACAGTCCATTTCTAAGAAGCTACTTCAATGAAAGTGTATGTCAACATTCTGTAATGTTGTTGTGCTGCTACAATGGTGCTGATATACATGGCCATATACAAAGGCTATGTACAAGCCTGCCTGCACTTAGGAGAAGATCAAGGCAACATTAAACATTCTGTCTTGTATTTGTTTTGCTTCTTTCAGTTCAATCAGGATCAAAATTGTGATTTTTGTTCAGTAGAGGCTTGATGTTTCCATTTGAAAAATAATTTTTTCCGCTGGTTATATTCCAGTCAGTAACTCTGATCATTATAATAATTATGTTTGTTTTGCATTTTCTGTAGCATATACATCATTGTACATGTATGTGTTTTGATTCAATGTAATTTTTTCTGTGTACCTCCGGTGGTAACAGGACCAAGAAAAACAGGTCATGAGCTTTCACGGCCTGTACACACTACAGGTGCTGACTCTGGGACCTGCACTTTCCAGCCGCACTCCTGACGTCAACACAGACCTGTTCTTCACACACACTTAGCCACACAAGTGGCTCCAACCTGCACGCACTGCCATGGAGTGTTTTCCATCAAGTGTGTGAACCACGGAGAACAAAAGGGACTCAAAAACCTGTTTATCTCAAGTTTAGGAGATTGATAATATATCAAAGAGCTAAGATAGAGAAATCCTACATTCTTTGTAGTTGTGACAAATGTTTTGTATTCTTGAGCATCTGTAGAGTTTCCAGAACATGAACTAGTCTATATGCTTTTCTTACAATTTGGTACTAAACAACTGTAATTTCCAAGAAGGGTAAATGTTTAAAGACTGTGGCAGACATCTCCATAACTACAAAGCCTGATATCCACAACGGGAGTCAGCCAGGATTTGGAACAGCCTACCTCCCATACATGGCTGTTCCATATCCTCCACTAACAACGTTCCTCTTCTAAACTATGATATTGTCCCTTGGGCTGGAGGGGAATTGGGAAATATTCTGCTCTGCATTTCCTAGACTCCAAATGTTGGCTTTCCAATTCTATTTCTTGCATCATAATAAGTAACATCTTATCTATTCTATTACTGTATTTCTTTATTTATGTCTCATATAACTCACCGTTGCCCTCTTGTTCCACCGTCTTCTCAAACAACGCGAACTTCCTGGGGTTGTCGGTGACCTTGAACTTCTTTAGTAGTGCCTCGATGACCTCTCGTACCGTGGTGTCGCTGGTGATGTGGAGCGCCTTGATCGTGTCCCGCGGGAGGAAGAACGACGTTGTCTCCTTTATCGTGTCTTCCTGGTCGTTGATTCGTAAGGAGCCATACAGGGTCAGAGGTCGGGTTCCGGCTGCGACTGTTACGGGTCGTGACAGGTTCATGTGTACACGGATGTAGCCTCGGAACGATTCACCGTCTGATTGCTGTTGGTAAAAATTACAAAAAAAAAGTCATTGGTTTGAAATCTTCACATTGCAGTTTTACAACAGGGAAAAAAATTAGATATGGCAGACTTCACCCCTTTACCCAAAATGCTTCACAGACTGAAACAGCAGCACTGAGGATGGGTGGACAGGAATGTTGCATTAAGAAATATCAGGAATCACAGAAACACACACATACACACAGTCACACAGAAATACATTTTGTACCTCACTGGGGTGGAAGTTAGTACTAGAAAAAGTTTGTTAAACCAAGGAAGTGTGTGTAATGTCCTTGGTTAAACATTATACATGTATATACAGAATCAGTCACTCCAAGTTTTAGTTATTTGGATAGAATGTTAGAAGTCACAACTATCAGTCCCATACATTATAAGGTTCTAGTCAGTTTGTAACATAGGTAATAAGGTCATATATGTGGGGCAAAACCCCGCCACACAAGTAGAGTTCAGTGAACTGGAACAGTTCCATGTAGAGGTTAGTATAAAGAAAGCAGAAGACACTGCAGGTATTCCTGTGGTAGGAACGCCCCCGGAAGCATGACTTTGGCACTGAGACAAGAGGAAATGAGATCAGAACCTGACTTTTAGCTCTGACCTCAACAGGAAGGACAGCTACCGTACTGCAGAACTGGGCCATTACAATACAATTCTTGTGTTCACTATATCTCACAGAAAACATTTGATTTGGAAGAGATTGGAGCCACTTTTTTTTTTACAAAGTTATTGTACACATGTTGGTGGTTGTTAGACTTGTATAATTTTCAATTTACAGCATGGCATGTGTACTTCTCATAACAAGTAATGCCAAGAATACAGTTAGCAGGACCTGGTGACATTTTGTGTGTCGTCCACAGAACTATCTACATTAGAAAATAAAAACAGGCACTATGAAACTGTATAGCTTCCTACTTAGGATCGGTTAGGAACGTACCAGTTGTAATACCAGGCCGTTGGTCTCTGCGTTGTACCGCTCCACCGCTCTGCGGACCTCCTCTTTGGTCATGTGACCTGAGTTGCTCGTGTCCAAGTCAGGGGAATTCTGGGAAGGAGACATGATAGTTGAGTTTCAGGTGGCCTACTGAAGAGTTAGTTATATTTTTCTGGCAAAAATATTTGGTAAACATTTATGAAAAAAAAAACAACTGAATATTCCCTAATGACAAGTTGCTGTGCATAAGGTGTGAATGTGCTATAGCCAAGGTACAACATGCCTTTTCTGTCACCTGCAAAATTACAGCTGTGGTCTCAGATATTTTGAGCTATGACAATTTGTAACAGCACCCTTCATGGGTTATTTGGGTTCATGTCAAATGTATGATGTGTAATATGAGATGTAAGTTGGCATTCGGACTATTTTTCATGGCTTAATACATGACAATATAAATGTTTGATTTCATGCCAGTCATACCATCACTAATCAATATCTTCCAATTAATAGATTTTATATGGGTTGAAAGACTATTCAGCACCTGTCACTATAGATTAGGCAAGGTAACTTAGGATTTGGACAATCTGCATCTTTTCAACCATGGACTTTCAAGCTTTAATTGCTACTGAATGCACAAATTTTCATGCATGAATTGTTGTAAAAATATACTTTCATCATGGCATTTTTTAAATTTCTGTTGTAACTTGTAGGGTTACACCCATTCAATTTAATTACATTTTCCAAATTTCCAGCAAGCTACTTTCCAAAATTAATGATACTGAACAACTTTTTCTCCATAAAGTTACAGAAATGTTGCCAAGATTGTGACCTAAGTCTAGCTTGGACACGCCTACATATTCCCTAAGGCACAGAAAAGTAATTTTGACCAAAGCCATGTGTGATCCAATTAGGAAGTCAATATTAGGAGAACTAACAAGCTGCACGTGTACATTCACTTATACTGTAAATACCAGCCTATTTCTGGAAGCTTACATCACTTTGTATCAAAGACAGCCCTGTACTGTGCCTTACACCTTACATATTGGATGTTGATAAAAGACATCTGTGGCCTGGGGCCAACTTTCAACACATCACATGGGTAAGATTAACATCAGGTCAAATTTGTTTCCAGGGAATTTATACCAAACAGAAATCTTCCAGCAAAATGTGGACTAAGTCTTATTACTTCAGCCATCTCTTAAATCTACCTTTATGAAAGATTTGAGATGTATGATAAGTTGACTAATCCACAAAAGCCTTACCAGGTTTGTCGTAGCTAGTCGTGCGTGTTCTGTGGTCGGGCTGTCGGGGGTAAAAGGACTGCTCCCCTCAGTGGGAGTGGAACATTCTAGTGAGACAGAGGGTCTGCACCGCACATGACAGGTGTATCTGCAGTCTGACAAAAAAATTTAATGAAAATTAATGTTATGACAATGAACTACACCTGTTGACGCTGATCAAAGGTACATGGAAGGGAAGGTAACCTATGTTATCTACCTTGGGACCTGTGGCAACAGTTAGTGAAGGGACTGAAAAACCTGTAAATCTATTATTTAGAGACTTATAAATAAGAAAAACAATGGAAAATTTGCGAGCCTGATTCTTATCTTTTGTCCAATACTTCTTTCACAAGTGGGTGGGAGATATGACGTCTACATTTGAGACAACATTTCAAAATTGCCTTAAACACAGAGGTATGGAAATCTTAGAACTGTGACGAGTGTGGGTAACAACATGTGTGAAAGTGTGTTATCTTGGCAAAGCTTTGCTCTCTCTAAGTGCATTCAAGTTGATAGTTACTTTTACAACTCTTTAGAAGGAAATGTTCCTGAAGTTTAAGTACATGTAGTACTGACAGTACATTGTAACATTAACTTTTCCTTCATCTGTCAGACTTACTGTAATCTACATGAACAAAGTCCACAAACAAAAGCCACAGAAACAAAGGATTTCTGTACGGCCCAGATCTGTATCAGTTCACATGGCTTGAAATGCATGCACTGGTGTACCGAAAATATTTTGGATGCACAACGTAGAATAAAATAGAATGTCAGCAAAACCTAATTTCAAGCCTAACTGCCTCTCTTCAGACCTTCAATCTAAAATTCTATAGCTAAATCTTAATATAGTAAGACAATGAAGGTTTATTATTTTTTCTGAAATTAGGTGCACAGTTTGAATTTTGCATACGCCCCCATTAATTAGAACCCTGATTTATGTTAGATTGGGTAGGTACTGACCTACAGGTCACTGACACGACCTTACAGGTGAGTACTGGCGCCAGCACACACACACACCTGCGTCAGGACTCAGGTCAATATTAGCACACCGGCCAGGTACAAGGCACACCTGTGTCCTACTGGGACTATATGTTTGAAACTTTGAACTCAAGTTTTTTTATTGGCTTTGTGTTATCAAAGGCTGCTAGGTGTGAGAAGATAAAAAATGAGCAAAAAACTTTCAATGAAAAAGTGCAGCCGTTTCATTTCAAGGATGATCTAGTCATTCTAGTGTAATAATGTTACACTGTTATTTCTTGTATGTTCATGACACATCAAGTAAATTGCAAAATAATTGTTTCTTTTGATTCCAGGTTTAGAAAGGTGTAGGTGTACAAGTTAGAGTGTCAAACAAGTTTTGTTTGCATAACCGTTCAACCACAAGTCTCTACATTGTAGAAACTTACATAATTCATTCAAAGACATGTGTAAATTTCTGACATCCAAAATTACATGTTATTACCCTATTATTACTGCCTAAGGGGAGGTTTTGGTGGCCATTGTCTGATTTAGGCACATGATAATGGTATATAATTGTCTTGATTATCTGTAGAGTGGTGAGCAGGTGTAGACTATAAATATCTCACTTTGGGACAAATTATGGATTTACCATGGCGCCAGAATGTGTATAAAAGTTAAAAGTTACATAATAGCAGTCACAAAGCCACTGGTTACATACAATATATGAGATTTTAAAGTTGGTGGCATTAGGATAATAACCTGTCTTGGCCTAGGGAAGATTCACGATCAAAGTTTTGGACAGATCTGAATTTATTATCACATGATAAACTTGTTACCCCACTAGCAAGATTTTCATAACTTGCAGACTGAAAGTGTTGTCCTGATACACAAAGCCACTGATCACTGTCAGATAAAGGTACTGAAAGCCTTTTGTGTGATGGGGCTGAAGCCAGTGAAGGGCCCATCTGTGCTGTTCCTCTACAACCTACTTATTTAGCCACTTATTTAGCCACGTTGTCGCCACATAATTGCAGGCCATGTTGTTCTATGGCCAAGGCCAGGGGTCGGGCTAAGCGACAGTACAGCGCTGTGTACCGGACTGGAAGTAAAACACACACACAGACAGTTTGAGTCAACAAAGCCTGTGGGCTGTCTGTCTATGGCCGGAACTGTTCCTACAGTTGTAAGGTCACCATTACATCATGCATGTCAGGGCGATTGTGGCCAGGTACAATCGGCTTCAGGGGAGTGAAAACAGGCTAGGCTTTCTGCCGCTTTGTCCTGAGTTCAAGCTAGCGGATCACTGTCTTCTTTTAACATGGTAATCTACACCGTTCAGAGGACAATCACTTGTCACAAACAATTCTGCTGAAAGGAACGGTGAGCATGAAAAATTAAAGGATCAATGCCAGGAAAGAGAAAGAAATTTACTAAGAAGGAAAAAGTTTTTGGGTGATTGCACTGCATTGGACTGTACTACCTGTATGTGTGTTTCAGTGTGCTGTGGACTATAGCTACATTCTAGCTTTCAAAAAAGCTGACATGCTTATATTTTGGCAGCCATTGCTTGACTGTATCGCCATGTTGTGAATAAATGAATGAATAAATAGATTGATACTATGTAAAATAACTTCTTTGGCATCAAAAATTACTAGATGGACTTGGTGGGTTGGACTTTAAAGTTAAACGTATAGTTACACCATTATAATGAAAACAATTTCTGAGAAACAATTCTGAAAGAAAAATTAATTAGTGAGTGTGAGATTAATATAAACATTACAAAGAATCATATGACAGAAAAGGAAGACTAATTACTTGGTGGTCCTCGGCAGGGAGAAAACATGGGTTCCGTAGGTTTAGCCTTGAGTCCTGACCCAGAGTATCCACTGTCTCCTGTTCCTGGGTCACTTTCCGTCGCAACGTCGTCCAGGGTTTCATCAAAGTCCGTCAGGTTACCGTGGTCTTCCACGTTCAACAGGTCCATTTTACTTCCTGTCAGTCTCCGCAGACGGTCCTCGATGACCATGACCTTGTGGAGAATCATAGAAATCTGACACTTCAGGCTGGAGACGTTTGGGTACTGCAGGTGCAAGTTCACATCACACTCAGACAGACTCTCCAAGTCGCTGTCGTAGTAACCCAGCTTGTCCTCTCGTACCTGTTCCTGTTGTGTGCTCCCGTCAAGAAACGTTGACAGGAGAACGATTTCCTCCGCCAACGATTTCTTCTTGTGACGTTGTAGCCGGCGGTTGACACGTGAGAAATCCTCCTGTGCTCCGGCCTTCATCAGCAGAACCTCTCTCCCCTCCACCAGCGTGTCCAGATCATACAGCTCACACAGGTAACTGGACAGGTCCTCCCTGGTGGTACACTCCTCCTTGTGGTCTAAATCACTCAGTAAAGTCAGCAGATTAGGCGACTGGAAGAGTTTCTCAGCCATGGTACTCTCCACCATTCTGGTGGGCTCCTTACGCCCACACTGAGAGTCCACAACAACGCAGCAATCCAACTGGCAAACAAAAGCCACACACACCGTCGGCCGTTACACGTAACAAACAGTTAGGTTCAACAAGTCAAGTCTCTCGGCGCAGGACTCGATAACAAAGGCGGCTGCTAACGGCAGGTTTTTCTGACGTGGCGGGTTGTACCACTACAGCATGAGAAATGAGTCAGGAATCCCGGCTAGACTAATTTCACAACCCTCCTGTCGGTAGCACAACAGGAAGTATGACTGAACCTGCTGCACTCCTTCCTCCCAGCCTACATGTGCCGGGCTGAACTAAACAAGCGCACGGTTCTCATACCAATTACGCACTTTCCCATGCTTCACAAGTTTCTCCGTTTCACAATAAAAAAACTCACTTCCTTTCACCTATAGAATTGTTACCTTTTATGTCATGCCCTATTTTGGGTTTCTTTCTGCCAACACAAGACAGAAAGAGGATCCTTTCAGGTCAACAAAGAGAGCGTGACGCGATGATGAGTACCAGGGAACGGTATTTATCTGGGCCTTATCGGGTTTCTGCGCAGCCAGATGGTTTAAGTTCCATGGAAACTGCTATCAGCCTGGACACGGTTTCCTTTCTAATGGATCAATAAGATATTACCCCTCTAGTTATTTATAGGTCCAACAGGAGAAAAGTGGGGGAATTAGGAGAGTGCTTGGTGATGCTGGAACTGTGTTTGACAAACGTGCAGAGTCAATATGCACCGGCACACTGAAGGCTTTATCTAAACCAGTGTGTGCTTTGTGATGTAGGGGTGTGAAAAGGGGTGTGTTCACTGTAATGGGATTGGGCATTCAGCTAAACACAGGCCATTTTTAACTGCCAGATTTAATCTGTGGTGTTCTCAATGGCCAAAAGAAATTATAAATCATTATGGTAGGAAAGGCTGCTAGGGCAACCACATTTAAACACTTACAAACTTCGTTGGCAGGAAGTATTTGTGTGTATTTTTTATTCAACAGCAAACTACAGTAATTTTATTTTGGTGACTTTTTTTTCCATGTACTTTTTCTTTTACACAGTTTTTATAGAACTGAATGTTGGTGTTGCTAACATGTGAGAAAATTGTAATCAGAAAGTTATGGATTCCTGGTAAAAAGGAAAAAGAAAGTTGGGATAAATGAATACCAGTAGATATCCGGAGTGCCAAAAAAGAAAAAAAAGGCAAACAAAAGTATTTTCACTATCTGTGAAATATTCTTTGTCCGTCCCCAACCAAGTAGAACTGGCTTGCACATCTGGACTTTTCAGTTTGTGAAAAAAAGGCTTTTTACATAATGTACATAGAGCATACAACACGGTGTATTCCGTATTGCCCGAGGTATCGGCCCGACCGCGCGTCGGATCGCCCGACGGCCGAAGGCCGGAGGGCGATCCGACGCGCGGGAGGGCCGAGACCGAGGGCGATGCGGAATACACCGTGTTGTATGCTATTTATATCATACCCACCTTAGAAAACACGTCTTTCAAGGCGAAATGAGCGAAAATTTGGTGTCGCTGGCCCAAAAAACTGCAGCAACATCAATTCCAACGTCCGAATCCTGTATTCGAATGTTCGAAAGCGGCGTACACGGTTGGGGCGAAACGCGTTCGAATGTTCTAATTTTTGTAGCGGCGCAAGCGAAGCGCGTTTGAATGTTCTATGGATGCCCGTTTTATACATCCGGTCGTACGGGAGAATACAACACGGCCGGGAGCACTGTTACGCCGCCCGGGTATGATATAACATTCAGTATTGTACATCACAGGAGGGGGCCAAAGAACAATGGTGGCAACTCAGAAATGGTGAAAGAGTAAAAAAAAAAATCATAGAAAAAACAAAAAAAATACCGCACAGAAACTCAATCCATGGGTTTTGTACTAGGCTCAGTGATTTTTTTCCTATGAATAGAAAAGCGTGCAACACAAACACCATTTCCAACGGGTTTCTAACCAAGGAGAACTGTCAACCATTCCTGCTTATTTGGTATACATTTTACAGTTTTAACAAAACTAGCAGAAATTACCAGACTTTTTTCTATAAATTGTTGGCTGGTAACACAATATCTACACTTTTACCTAGTAGCCATGAGTCTGAGTTTCTTATCAGTGTGGCAAGGAGGGTAAGTGGTCTCAAAGGTCAGACAGATAAAGGTGAGACAAACAGGCACCACAGGTGTCAATAACGTTTCACACCTGGTCTGTCAAGTCATGTTTGACATGATAATGTGTGTAAGAAATATAACAACAGCCCGTGAGGGCAAATCTAGTAAAGACATCATAATCAATTGTTGTTTTGTCTGTAAAACATGAGTATCATTGGTCTGGCTTGTCCACAGTTTCTTAGAGTTACCTGTCCTACATCCTCAATACCTGAGAGTATTATAAGTTATAATGTATTCTCTTAAAAGAAATGAATAGCATTAACAACCTTGAAGTTGAAAGAAGAATGATCATTGGACTAGGGAAGTCTGAAGATATCAAGGCATTGTTTACTTACTTGTATCTTTACATGGAATAACCATTTTGCAGTTTCAGTACTTTTAAAAATCAATAAACAATAAAAAACAATCGTAAATTTCCTTTACCTAGAAGAGAAAGTGAAACTTAGGAAGCCAGACAACACTGTTTCTTTGTTGATAACTACATGGAAATACTCTACCATAGTTTCAGTACCTAAATCAATCAATCAATCAATAACCAATGATAATCAATATTATAACTCACATTTACACCTGAGCGCCTGTCTCATGTAGAATCCCCAGATGAACTCCCCACACAGGTCACACCAGGTGGGGTTACTGGACACCTCAAACTCGTGCCCCAGGTGCTTCTCCGCCTCCTCCTTAGGTTTGCTCCAGAGAGACATGAAGAAGTTGATCCCTCCTAAGAAGCTGGCAGCCATGGGAGGTTTGTCTTGCGCGCTCCCCTGCACGGTGGTGGCAGGACGCTGGTTGTTGACGAGGCGTGCTTGACGTGAGAAGTCCTGCAGCTCAATACTGTGCATGTACCTGTGCTTGTGTTTCTCTGCCATGTTGTGCTGCTGACATGAGACTGTTGCCCCCTACATCAGGATATGCTCTTCAGATTTAACCTATGAAAAATGTTTAAGATGCAATGTTTAAAATGTAGAGAAAAAAGGTCATTGAAAAAACAGTCTTCTGAACAGTTTTCAGAGTTAAATGTGTCTATATGTTAGCATAACTACACATTTTTGATAAAAATAAAGTTATGGTAAATACAGAAGGAAGCTTAATATTCCTGATGACAATTATAAAACCAATCTCAAGGATGTTTTCAAACATTGCATAGTTAGTTTATTTTTAGACCAGTCATTGAAAAAGCACAAATAGAGAGTGTCAGCAAATATATGTGCCCTAAAATCACTATGGTCACATTAATTATTTGCTCCGATGTTAAATTTTACGGGAAGTCTATAGTCCAACTAAGGCAACTTTCGTTTAATGATTTACTTAATCTGTCTACTGTACATTTGTCACTGTAACATAACTTCCTGTTTTCTAGGAATGGGAGTGCTAAGTTATAGCAGTTGGAGCATGATGTAATGGTTGTACAGTACTTGAAGGAAAGTTCTGGATCTAGGCTTACTCGCCTAACTCCTACCTGAGTACATGTTAGGCAGAGCTGACTAGTTAGTCAGATTTCCACAGACTGTTATCAGTCCCAGACAGTTTAATGAGCTACATGTGTAAGCCAGCCAAGGTCAACCTTAGGGTCTCACAAGGAGGTAGTAAGCTGAGCTCTAACCTTGCAAACAGATTAAGGAGCTTAGAAGAATCTCAGAACTTCATGACAGTATTCTCCAAAAATTTGACTTGAAGACTGAATAACCCTGGCCACACAAGTCCATAGGGTCCTGCATGCCTGTTTTTACTGTACAGAATTCATACTGGGACAGCTTCAATTGAACACATTTATAATAAAAGAGTGATTTAACCAAAAGAAAATTGTGTTAAAATTGCATTTCAGAATATATCATAAAATTTGTAATGCATTATGAATGTTGCAAATTTTGCATGATATTACATGTATATGCACTACCCTCCATGCAGACCCCTGTCCACCTATCAAATTGCTCTGCTACTTACATATATAATAAGCTTCAGTAACTTATTATTCTCCAGTCCTACAAGGCTGAAAGACCAACATTTTACATGGATTATTCTGTTGTGTAAAATTTTCATTCCACAACAAGACCCCATACATATTACCTGTCACAGTGTCAGGCCCTGATGAGGTAATCCTGGAAAGGTCATGGGAGGCTTTCCCACAGGCCTGCTGGCAGCTACTATAAATAACTACATATTCAGTACTGTATACAGCAGTACAGCAGGCTGTAGGAAGTGGGAGATCCAGTATGGGGGTGCTGTGGGCTTTACAGGACGTTAAACAGGCTTATCAGACAAATCTCTGGCTTTTCTATCACTCCAGTACAGGATGGGCTCTCTCTCTGTCAGTAAAGTTGCTTGTTCTGGGTGGGAGTATGGTACTTGTACCCCTATAACAGCTCTCACCAGCCATTGATCACTTGCTTATGTATACAACCATGGAGGTAGAATCCATCATTCCATGATACAACACATCGACCTCCTGTATGATCTACCTAATTAACACACTAATTACAGATATAGATCGGTCATAGGTCACGGTCGTTACACCCCAGAAAGCTGTGGCCTCAAAAAATAACACTGGCAACCTTGTGTTGAATCTGTTCATTGTCCAAAGTAGAACTACAATATTTTTTTGTTCATAACATAATGTACGTATGCTAGAGGCCTGGAGTTTAAAAATAAATATTTTAACCGCCTTGCTAGAAGTAGAAGCATATAAAAATTTAAATGCCATTTAAAACCATTTTAACGAGTTGTAATGTTATGTTGTTCAACATCCTTGGCATTTGACAAATTCAATGTGACCAGCGTTATTTGATTAATTCCTATCATTTATTTTACACGTTATGTGCATAAATTATGCAAAACTTCCAACAACGGTGCAACACGTCAACGCATGGTTGGCGGTTACCTGTGCAAAATGTGCACGGTACGTCGTGTAATTACAACAAACTACACACCATTTCTGTTGTTCTAGTACTCGGTAAGTTTGTCCTGCCTGTAGTGTTTAACCTGGGCGGTACTGTTGTGAGCTGGAATTATTTACTTTCCAGATAAGGGTTGATCGAACCACTCTAAGACTTATTTGTTGACTCAAAAAGAGGTCAAACTTACCTCCGATTTAACCCCTTTCTGCTTCTAAATTATGACACAAAAACACGGAAAAGTACACTTTTGAAAATTCAGAAATTCGTTAAAAGTCTGTAGCTAACAATCCTTACCTCGGTACTCCAAACTAAGCCAGCATTCCTGTCCCGGTTGGTTGTTTATGGCTCTAATTTTGGCCCCTGTCCGGAAACAAGGGAAAGTTTTGTCTAGTGTCTCACACCGGAGTTCTGAGGTGTCCCGTATCGTTTCACTTCTAATTTTTTCGTACATTTCGATTTCTACCATAAAATCAATCATCCTAATACCTCATATTCGTGTTTTATGCAATGTATGCCAAGAATTGTCGGAGAAGATGTGATTTTATATCATAAAACGTGAAGGACATGGTCTCGTCGCCATGACGATAAGAGGTCAAAGTTGAGCGTGGAAAATGGCGGCCAGATTTTGAGTTTCCAAGTAAAAACTGTGGTTTGTACGAGATTTCACCATGCAGGCGGAGCAGGCGACCCGGGTTCTGATGCCGGTAGAGGCAGAGGCTTATGTAGAAGCACTAGAGACTCTAACAATCAAGGATATCGGTACAGATAGGTGGGTAAAGTACTGTGAAATGTCAAGACCTGGAGCTCTGTAAACGTCGACCCCTGTAACGTTATAGTTAACTAGTTATACCAGGAACTGTGGAAATTACCAGTTTGGGCCGCTCTTCGTGTAATATCTTTTCCTGATATACATGTACTTTTATTTGTAGTCATGAACTTTAAGATTTATAGCTTAACAATGTTTTTCACAGTGCGAAGCTACAGTACTATCAAATTTCTATGTGAGAGAGGTACAGATATTTTAAATAAAAGTCTTGTTTGCTTTGCGTACATGTAGGTGGCTGAAGCAGCATGAGTACATTGAGAAGTTGAACATGCAGGCCATCATCAGTGCCTCCACTAATGAGGATGAGTTCGTTAAGGAGTTCCTGGTGTCGTATGACAAGGTGAGCCTCAGAGGGAAGATTGTTACTTGGTATCGGATTAACCATCAAAGTAGCAGGGTCAGTTTGGCATTAATATTTGCTAAAAAATTAGCTTCATCAGGCTTCCTAAAACACACTAGCAGACACGTAGAATTTGGTTATGTATATAAACAGTTTCATAATACCAGGATTAATTGTGGTTGAGATTGAGTGTCAGTGCTATTGCATAAACCAAGGAGGTTAGAGGGAGCTCCCTCTAACCTCCTTGCATAAACATACTTTTAATTTTAAAAACTTATAGAAGTTACACAGTGTCATGAACATGTTCATGATGTTGTACAAACCTTTAACTCTCTGTAAAAAAATGTATCATTCTTCAATCCTGTATGCTCCAGATCCCAGTGCTGATCCATGAGTTGCTGACAGTGGAAGTCTGGACACAGAAGATCTTCTCCCTGCTGGTGAGGATGGACTTCCAGCCCTCCAGCACCATCCCTGTCTACACTGTGGTGGGTACTACTTCACTGGTACTGTAGTTATAATGTAGAACCTTCTCCCCTCCAGCACCATCCCTGTCTACACTGTGGTGGGTACTACTTCACTGGTACTGTAGTTATAATGTAGAACCTTCTCCCCTCCAGCACCATCCCTGTCTACACTGTGGTGGGTACAACTTCCTATTCTGTCATTGTCACAGGGAAACCTGAAGCTTTTATAATTATTGTTGTAAGTCAAGTGACCCTATAACTGTATACCAGACATGACACAAGTGAATACATCATACATGTATGTACAAGAGAGCATGATTCCATTCTCAAAACAACTTAATGAGATTTTACTGGTCGTTTGAATTCTGAAGCAAATACTTGTGGTGGTTTAAGGTTTTAGAGGATTTTTATTTCGTAGGAAATCTGCATATTTAAAGACCTGCTGTTACAGTTGTACAATTCATTTGTATCTTTCTATTCCAGCTGTACCATGAAGCAACCATCATCAACCTACTGGAGACCATCATGTACCACAAGGTGGGTATAACACCTTCATTATCACCTTTCACTTGCTTGAACTCAGATGTGAAGATTGTAATTATCATGATGAATAAACACTAAACTAACACATAAATACATCCCTCCCTTCCCTGTAGGACACATGTGAGTCAGCTGAAGACCTCATGTTGGACCTGTTGGACTACTGCTACAGGAAGATAGTCAACCTGATAGCCAGGTGGGGTTTGTATCAAAGACTAACCATAGGTGTGAACCACCAGTCACTGAACCACTGTCTTCATTACAGAGGGCTATAAGTGGTTCATATCTATGCCATATGTGTAAGTGTACACATGTATTTCATATGATACTCCTGGAAACAGACTTCTGTGCAACATACACACTGTATGTCATGAATGCCATTCTCACTTCTAATTTACTCAGCAGTGTAAAAGTTGAAGTTCAAAGTTGCACATATCTGTGATAACCTATTGTTCCTGTTACACACCACTTCTCAATATGTTGTACTCTGCAAGTTCATTGCTTATACAACAGTGTCTCCTTAATTCCAAGGTCCCCTGAGGAGGATGAAGGTGTGGAGACACCTCCTAACATCAGGGAGTTTGTAGAACATCCAACCACATTTGAGGTTGGTACAAACATCATTCTATGTATGCTTGTACAGTATGCTGTGCTATCAGGTCTTTTGTTTTAAAATAATCATTGCTACCATGGTTGTATGTGCTTAATCCTCTAAGAAGCTCCCTCCCACCTTTACCTCCTGCTTCATTCTTTACCATGATGTGAATATTTTTGTTTTAGGACCTGAAGAAGCAGCAGCAAGCGTTAGACTTTGATGTTGCCGTGAAGGCAGTGACTATACTGAGGTACATCACAGACCACCTGGACAGGTAGGGACACATATTTGTGTTCTGTCACAAGTAAACTGACACATGGCATAAGATACCAGCTCTGTACTTGAAATGGGTAGCTGAATTGATTGCCATGGGCCATTACATTCCCCATCACGTAGTTTAGATATTCCAACTAGAGAAACCTTTTGCATTAATAATTGTTACAGTTCAAAATTTATACCAAAAATAGAAGAAAGAAGGCGTTTGAATGAAACCAAAAACTGATCTGGTTGGTGAAATATGGTTCATGGAAAGTTTTCATAGCAGGTTGGTAGGTTGGATGTAGTTGGCTGCCTTGCCATACATGTGACTATGATAATCATGCCTCCCTTCCTGTTACCCTAGCCTGCCCCTGAGCACCACCCACCGTCTGCTGAACACCCACAACATCCCCATCCTGCTGGTACAGCTGGTGGAGAACTGCCCCTGGACACGGGAGTCCGACGGACGACTCCGCAAGTACGTGGACGGGAAATGGCAGGAGGTTCCGCTGGAGGACAGGATGAGGCTGACTAAGATAGAGGGACAAGTGAGTTGCTTTAGTTAGTTGTCTGTTTTGTAAACTGTTAGAGATGCTCAAATCTTATAACACCAGATGAAACAACTAACAGCTGTGGTGTTTTTTCTACATTGGATCACAGACTGAAACACTTTCCACTTACTTTGCCCAGGGGTGAACAACATGTAGACTGAATGCTGTCCCTGTTAATTATGGCTATTGGGGTTCCTGTTCATTATTGCAAGATTTAGTATATTCTTGCTCACCCTTGGCCCTCTTTTAATAAAAATTGGAGCTGAGTACACAACTGTAATTTCAGGTGTGGATTGCCCTGTACAATGTGCTGATGGGGCCGGACTGTCAGCAGAAGTACGAGTATAATGACTACAACAAGAACCAAGTGCTGAAGGTTGGTCTTCTCCTTCATTCGGAAAATCAGCTTACAGTTATCTACTTTGCTGGTTCTCAGATTTCAAAAATAATGCTGAACTGGAAGGTCAACATGAAAACAGATTCTGATGGTATTAGAAGTTTCTAAGCTTTCACAAAAACACCTGTTCACCTGCCCCAGGTGAGAGGTTACCTGCATGAGGTGTTGCTGGACCAGTTCCCACACCTGGCGGAGCTGCAGCGGTACCTGGAGCACCTGTCCATGATGGAACCCCCTGCAGCCAAGAAAGACCTAGTCTTAGAACAGGTGTGTAAACAATTTAACTGCTAAACCTTCTTGTTAGCCACCACATTCTGATAGTCAAATTTTCTGATTGTACATGGCATTAAGGGTCGCTCACCAATGGTGTGGTACGTGTTATGCTGTGAGTGTTATCTGGTGATTTAGTTGTTTAGAATTAAGCTGATTACAGAACTGATGCATGTCCTTAAACAAGGCCAGGGACTGACAGGAGTCCAACCTGTCATGTATTAAGCGGATTGCTACAACTGCTGGATCACTACTTGCTTCTGAAGTTTTCAGTAGCTCTGTGTACAACAGTGAATGTGTACCAATTTCTGTGAAACTATCCCTGCCCAGGTGCCAGAGGTGAGGGAGAGGATCCTTCAGGAGAATAAAGGGAAGTGGGAGGCACTGGCCAAACACCAGGTCAAGACGGTCTTCAACCCCAGCACTGAGCAACTTAAAGAGCTGTCCAAGAGGTCAAGTCTCTGTCATACATCGATTACTATGGTCACTGTGAAGTTAGGAAGACACTAGGCATTTTGGAAACTAGCTAGATTATTTGAAAATAGGGCAACAATAGCAATTGAAAGGTAAGGATCAGATTTGAGAGCCATCAATATGTATCAAAGTTAATTGCAAGATTGGTGACTCTTTGCTCTCAGTCTAAAACTTCTTATTTTGCCTAACAATATTCTTTTAAAGTAGGATTATTTTAGATTACATTTAGTCACTTCTTATCTCTCACAAGTTCTTGTTTTGAATATTTTTTTTAGCAAGAAAGTAAAACATAATGTTGTTAAAGAAACAGCCTAATGTATGAAAAAACTTTCCACCAACTGTACAGGTGGGCGGTGACATATAACCTGGACCTGTTGGAGAGTATGTTAGTGGACCCGCCCAAGTGTGCGGTCTGCGGGGAGCCGGCCAGCAAGAGATGTTCTCGCTGTCAGAACGAGTGGTACTGCAGGAGGTAGGTACCATGTATGGTGTTGTCTGGATGGACGCAAACTCTTAACAATAGCTGTCTTGAATTTGGGACCTGACTGTTTTTATTGAGACAGAATTGAAAAAAAATGGACATAGTAGATTATAGGATGAAGGCAATTATAGTGTTTGAATCTGGTCAGATCTTTGAAAAACGACCTTTGATGATAAAAAAGTACAAATTGCAATGCAAGCATTGAATGATAATTTGTTTTTTTCCATCTGTCCACAGAGAGTGTCAGGTGAACCACTGGCCCAAACACAAGAAGGCCTGCGACCTGATGGCAAATCCACAGTCTGCACTGTCTTAGCAGTGGTCAGGCACAAATGGAAGAGTTATTTACTATAATGTGTCATTTCAAGAATTATTATTTTTCTGCTGACCTTTATGAATACCTAAATCTATGCATTGGAGAGGCCTTAGCATATATCAAGGGTTTCTCCCATCTGTGAATAGTTTTGTGAGGTTGGTAAATCAAAGTTCTGATTCATAGGACCTGGTGTACCTTTTGGTGAAAGGTTATGTACAGCTGTTAAGTATGTAAAACACCAAATGAAGTGACAAGGCTTATCAAAGTAGAGATATTAGGCACCATGTATGGGGAAGAAGAGATGACTTAGAATTTGAAAACATGATATTGATATAGTATTAACATTAATCTGTATATATTTGTATCAAAGGTTTTATATACAACTTGAGAATCAACATCACCAGTTTGTACACCATTCCCAAGTTACTGTCAGTATTGTTGTTTGTTTGCCTATCAGTAATTATTTGTAAGCTTTTTGTCTGTTAGAATTTGTGGTGTCTCAAAAGGTATTGAGGACCGTTCTGCAAACAATAAAAGGGAGGCCGCTTCCAGGCCCTAACTTCCTGTGTCTGACCTTTGTAGTCTTCAGTTAGGTAATTCCCCCCTCCCCCATCACCTGCTGTCATTCACCTGTACGAACACAGAAGCAAACACACGTGCACCCAAAACAATACCTCTGTTTTGACGGTTCAGGTAAAAATTGATTATAGTAAACCATAATGGCCGCCGTCCTGTCACGCCGAGTCACGTGACGTGACGGAAAGCCGAGCAGCTGCAAAAATGTGCCTCCCCATCATGTTATGGTACCGGATCCTCCCCCGCCCCGAGATCGCCTGCCTGCTATTTCTGGCGGACCAAGCGGAGCTCCGACCGGCCAGCTTCTACCCAGTCCCGGGGCCAAACTTCCAGCCCTTCCAGCTTCCCTCCAGGTAAAACTCCGCTACTTCTCCCAAGGCGCCAATTTGTAGGGTAGATAAAGTTGTCCCCGGGAAGGCAAAAAGCCCGGCGGTTATCAGCTCGGTTTGAGCAAGCCTGCATAACTGACATGCCGGGGGACAGCAACATGCACGCTGTCCGCTTTTACATGTAGGCGATAATCGGGGCGATAGTACTTAAATTTCTGAAGTCAACAAAGCTTAAAGTTCTGTATGATTTAGAGTTTCTGCAACACCGAAATCTGTGACATTCAACGAAATTGATTCTAAGCTATCTATTTGCTTACGATAATTCTACTGAGAGCGAACAAATTACGAATCGATTTTTGCACTGTCACCAAATTACGGAAAAACGTCTCTGCATATTCCTCTAAAGAATAAAGTAATTAAGACGTCTCGTTTGAGATTGAAATACAGCGTTCTTTTCCCCTCTAGAAGAAAGGAAGTTTATAAAAGCTCAGAGTTTGGTTTATTTCGCTCACAAGCGAGACGGCGGTATTGTGGTTCATGACCCCCATGTAGGACCGCCGAGAGAATTCCTTTTGGAACATGGCAGCGGCATTCCGACACACGGACCGCTATATTTGGCCCAATCCTGGCCGCTGTAGAAAGATGGAATACATACAGACACCGTTAGAGATGTACCTGTAACTTTCCTGGGAAGAGAGCGTGTAATACCATCGTTATTATGTCCCGTTTATATTCTATTTCGTTTTACAAAGACATGCATATTGTTATTATCATGCCCGTGTTGTTATAGTCATACACCATTGCAGATATCGTATTACAAGGCTGAACCCATATATAAGTGACCCCTGTTGACTAATAACTCATTGGGCAAAAATTATTGGGCAAAAAACGCCTCATACTGTCGACTCGTATCGTAGCTTAAAGTGTATTTCTTTTTCGTGAGTGTAACAGAAACAATGTCCTCAACTTCCTCTTAAGTCACAGAACTGTGAAGTTGACGTGTAGTCATGGCACCCAAATATCGTATATCCTTTGCATATTCTAGTTAGAAAGGTAAGTTAAGGGGGGTACTCTCAATTCCTATATGTACCTATCTACTTTCAAGCATAACCAAAATCGGAACTTTGTTAGTCCAGCTCTTATCTCAACAATTAGGTGTCTGGTCACTATTAACCAGTCATGTTTGTTTACTCGGAGTACGATGGAGAGTGACGTTAGCTTGATGGGCATCCCTACATATATCCAAAGCTTGATAAGTAGAAACATGGGTTAGACACACAAATAGACGGGAATCTTCCTTCGATGATTCTGATACAGTGTATCATGATGTGTTGTATGGGTAGAGGTGACAATTGGCCGGTAGTGTGTCCCCGTTCAATTGTTTATCGAAGCTTTAACAAGATTTTGGCCACTAAAAATCAGCCAATTTAAGACGTTTGTTAAAGTTTGATATCACTAAAATTGTTGTCATAGTCAAATCGCGTGTGTGCTTGTCAATAGCTACATGTAGGAAGCGGCTTTCTCCCCCTACCTACCTACCTTTCTAGCTAGAATATCCATAACTAAACATACGACACTATACACATTATCAGACGATCCTGTCGGAAACTTTGTCTGCTTGAGAAGTTACATAGAAAAGGTTGCTTACCAGCTGGACGTGTGGACTCAGAAAGTTCAATTAATTCTTGAAGGCCGACTTTTGGAACAGGAGATGTGATGTTATAGTGTAGGATGAATAGAAAAAATAATATCAGTAAATGTAGACTACTTTTGCAAGGAGATGGTTGTTGTCTAGTTTGTTTGTTTAGTTGTTTGCTTTAACCGACTGTAAATTAGTTATCATGATCAGCCATTGAAACTATCGCTCCCGTCCATGCCCCCCCCCCCGTGACGTCAGCCCTATCCTGGTATATTGATGACGTCCCACCATATATGGCACGTCCGTCCGGGATGACAGGCTTGTATTACACATGGCCAGCATTCTCCCCGCTTGTACTACATGGCACAGGAATGGCGCCTGACTGCGGACTGGGCCATGCATCGTCTTACCTGCTGGTTATAGCGATAGAGTGCTAAATTTAGACTTGCCTCCCTGACCCTGTGTACACAAAACTACTGAAAAAAGCCTTGGTTTTCAAACCAGCCTTTATAAAGATTCAACGCCCGTTCTTAAGGTGGCCAGCCGCTACATCGCACTGGAGCCAACACAGGACCTAGTGACACCTTACGTATATTACCTACCAGTTTAAGCGCTACGGTGCTACTTTTGTAGACTGGATAGCCTTATTGTCCCAGCCCATACTGGAAGTGTGGCTGGTGTGATGCAATATCCTCATCATATCTAACCCAGACTTAGTAGGCTTTTCGTCTTAATTAAAAGCAATTGTAATGATATCTTAACATGGAACGTCATCTGCTGTTGTCAAACATCAAGTGAGACAATTCTTGTGATTCTTATAAAAGTCTTAACATCTTCCGTCAATACACTGACATATACTGTATCTCCTCCAGGTAGACTAGAGAAGAGGAACCATGCCGCCCAAGTTTGGGGCGAAGAAGCCCGAGGCTGCGAAGCCGGCGGCCGCCAAGCCCGATGCAGCGTCGGAGAAGCTGAAGGGCAAGAAGATCATCTTCATCGTGGGGGGTCCTGGCTGCGGCAAGGGAACCCAGTGTGACAAGATCGTGCAGCAGTACGGCTACACTCACCTGTCCACAGGTGATCTGCTGAGGGACGAGGTCAAGTCAGGGTCAGCCCGGGGCAAGAAGCTGACCGAGATCATGGAGCAGGGCAAGCTGGTGCCCATGGTAAGACTAAAATTTGCTTTGAGGATCTAACTGTTGTAGACCTTTTAGATTTAGGAAAAGTAGTGAGAAGTCCATTTCTGTAAGCAGAACTTCACTTAAAACATAGTTGTGAACATCAGTTCTTTGTTTGCGTAGGAAACCGTTCTGGAGCTGCTGAAGGACGCCATGGTCGCCCGAGCGGACAAGTCGAACGGTTACCTTATCGACGGCTACCCGAGGGAAGTCAAGCAGGGAACAGCGTTCGAGTCTACGGTTCGTGAATGAAACAAAAATCATTAATGTATCGTTAGATACTAGTGATATTGAAATCTGTAACATAAGAATCAACAAAATTAAAAGCCGCGATGGGTAGGAAGTATGTTTCTATTTCAACACGCCAGGGATAAACAGGATTCCGTCCATTTTGCAGATCCGAGAGTGTGACATCGTGCTGTACTTCGAGTGCGCCGCCAAGACCATGACGGAGCGCCTTCTGGGCCGCGCCAAGACCAGCGGCAGGGCAGACGACAACGAGGCGACCATCAAGAAGCGCCTGGACACCTTCTACTCCGCTACCGAGCCCGTAGTCAAGTTCTACGAGGACAAGAAGAAGCTGAAGAGGGTATGTCGGTATAAACTGCACGGGTTATTCTGCAGGAAACAAATGTTCGTTTTTACACTGACTTTAAATTTGGAGTCATTTCTTCATTGTCTATTAGTAAGGTCGGTGCTTTTAAATGATTTGACGAAGATTATTTGTACATAATTTGAGATGATAAACTGTAGAGTTATAACGGAAAGGAGTCAAATGAGTGTACTACCAGGTGATAGTAGGGGGTTTGTGTCCATAAATCACACTCTGAGTAAATGTATTCATTCATCCCCGACAACAATCGTCCCCCTGTATCACCTCGTCCGTGAGTTATAACACAGTTCATCCCCTTTCCCAGTTTCATGGTATACATATGCTTGCGTCTGAAGTCTGTTCCATATGCACTGACATGTCCATCCGTGAAGTTACGTGCCTACACACCCAATCTTACCCTTTTCATACAAGTGTAGTTATCACGCCTTTTCCTTAACTTATAAACTGTAAAAATGTCATATCCTCCCACACCCCATACTAAAGAGTCCTATTCCTGATGGTTTCTGTCCTATTGTCCCCTGGTAGATTCTCTTCATCCACAGCCTCTGAACTCGAACGGATGTATGGTGCGGGTCTATCATGCCGCATTTCCCTGTCCCCCGTGGTTCTGTATGTCGTTTCCACATCAAACAATACACGCCTAACTATCTATAAGTGTCAGTACATTTCCCGTACCTTCTCATTCATTATATATGAACACATCCGTGGTACCTCTTTTCTCAACTCCCACGTTTCACACTTCACGTCTTGTACCACGAAAGTACCTATCATTACATCTGTGACCATTTCATCCAGTTTAAAGACATCTACCCTTTTCATCATGGGAATGACGGTCATCAAACGATGTGGATTAATCACCACCATTGTCTATCAAGAAGGGTCCTTTGGAGAAATACACTGTGTATTGAACGAAAGTGACGCGTACAAGAGCGCTAATGAGCCAGCTACCATCGTCTCAACGCTGAAGGTGCTACGACTGCAGGAGAGAGGAGGGCACCGCAACATGCATATGCCGGCGCTGAAAACAGAAGCCAGCGAGACGACGGCAAAGAAGCATGGCGCGTCCATACTTGATCTTGTGACATCTTACTTTTTTCCAGCTCAATTGTTTATGTATATTTGCCAACAACAACCACAGATTAACGCTGAACGTGATGTAGACGCCATCTTTGCAGACGTTGTCGCCGCCCTCGACCCTGCAGGTAAGGGTGCATTTCTTGATCAAAGAGGCCTTACAGAGATACATGTAGGTGTTCATATACAGATGTGAATTTGAAGATGAACTGTTTGATAAGCAACGGTAAATGGCATCTTTCGTCACTAACTCACACTTAAATGTAACACCTTTCTAGCTAACTATTATAAGATCCAGAAAATGAAAGCAATGATGCTCTGGCATGTGTGAGTTCAAAGCTGATTAATGTCTGCAATTATTAAGTGAAAGTATACTTATACATACGTGATAAGATTTGGATCACTTCCATGATGCCAATGGAGTCAGTGATATTCCAATGAGTCATCCATCATTCCTTTCTCTGAACAGCCGCAAAACTCAAGGATAAGAGGGTCATCTTCATCGTGGGGGGTCCCGGCTGTGGCAAGGGAACCCAGTGTGACAAGATCGTGCAGCAGTACGGCTACACTCACCTGTCCACAGGTGATCTGCTGAGGGACGAGGTCAACTCAGGATCGGAAAGGGGCCAAAAACTCACCAACATCATGGTGCAGGGCAAGCTGGTGCCCATGGTGAGAGAGTATTGGAGACGAAAACCTTTAAGTTCTTTGCAAGTGGTTTAAAACTTTCTTTGTAAATAAATGTCTTACTCTGTGACAGCTTCATGATCATACGTATGGAGAAGCATACCTGCCCAAGCTGCACTTGAAGATTACGGTTTGTCGGTTTTATAGAACAGTCTACTCAATGCTGCGTGTTACCGCTATGACAGGAAACCGTTCTGGAGCTGGTTAAGGACGCCATGATCGCACGAGCGGACAAGTCCAACGGTTTCCTGATCGACGGCTACCCGAGGGAAGTCAAGCAGGGGACCGAGTTCGAGTCCAAGGTTTGTAAGGGGCGATATGCCGATGACTTTCTTTTATCAACAGCGCTTGCAGGATTCTAAGTTGGGGAAGTAATCCAAACAGCACCTAACCCGCATATCTAGCTTGAATTTTCTTTTGTTTTTGCTTCTACCATGAGTTGTTAGCTGGGTAGCACTTTTCAGTGGAAGATGCCAACTATGGCACAAACTAAGCAACGCTTAAACCTCACAGATCAAAGAGTGTGACAAAGTGCTGTACTTCGAGTGCGCCGCCAAGACTATGACGGAGCGTCTGCTAGGCCGCGCCAAGACCAGCGGCAGGGCAGACGACAACGAAGAGACCATCAAGAAGCGGCTGGACACCTTCTACTCCGCTACTGAACCTGTAGTGCAGTTCTACCAGGACAAGGGCAAGCTGTGTCGGGTACGTACCACTCCGTCTGTTGATAACAAGCTGTGTAGAGTACGTACTACTCCGTCGGTTGATAACATGTCTGCGTAAGTTTGACGTAATTGTTTCCAATAACATTTTGTAAATGTCACTTTCAAATGATGTGTTTCTTTGCGTTTTGATTTTGCATGACCATGACCACGAATTTCTAGAAAGATGTATAACAGTATTTTAGTTTCTGAAGTGTTCTGTAATTTTGAAGTTATGTCTTATTTACTAATTGGAGTTGGTGCCATATTTGATAAAATGAATGTGTAGTAAATTTCTATAGATGAATGATCGTTGTCACCACTAATGTTAAAACTGCACTGTACAGTGAATCTGTTTTGAGTTAAAGTTTAAAATCACACTTAACATTTGTAGTAGAGCACTTTCATTGGATACATGAGAAAAAGCACATGTTTGACTCATCTCTGTTTAAGTTCATTAACATTCCTACAAAGAGATTATTTCAACCAGGCATCCGTATGATAGTCGTGTGTTTTAAACTATCCTTCCTGTCCCTTTCTGACCAAATACATGGCTTCAAACCTTTGAGTGTCGAGTATGCTCCTTGTCTCCATCACTTCTGACTAACTCGCAACTTGTCTTATTATTTTCATCACTTTTCTCCACTACACTACTACTGTTATCCTATGATACCCCGACAATGTACCATTATTGTCCCATGCAGATTTCCAATTTTACACTCCCCTTCTCCAACACTTGAACACACCACAAATGTCCCTCTCTCCCTCTGTTCGGTACGCAATCATTATCTTCCATTTTCGTACAACCTTCATTCCTCCTCACCACATGTTCATGTTCCGTACGCAGTCATCTTTTGTCGTTTTCGCACAACTTTCAGCACCAAGGACAGCAACGTCGTCACTTTGTTCCACACGCGGACGGCTTCTCGCGTTTAGCAAACCTAACCATACTTTAACGTTAAACAAATACTGATTCGTATATTCGTGGTTACAAGAAGGTACCAACTCGTGTGTAACTACATGAAGTTAATTGCCAAGACGGAAGCGTTGTAGACGCCAGAGGACATTTTGAGATCTGCTTTTACCAGCATTTTGCCTCGAGGGACTCTCTTTTCTCCAACACTCCGCGTGGGAATTTCGTGGGAAATGTACTTACAAGTGCATTTTGATTTTTCAAATTATATCATTCATTCCTGTAATGTTTTAATGTATTCGATGGCAGTTCTTCCTGGCGCTTTAGTCGTTCCTACAAACTGCGATTGGAAAACACACGAATACTGGCTGGTTTCTGATTGTTTTGTTTTACATGTATTCCCCCAAACAGATCAACGCAGAGCGCTCTGTTGACGCCATCTTTGCTGACGTGGTTTCCTCACTTGGAGCTCCACCTGTATCTGCAGGTAAGCGATAGACAGAGGTCGTGTAAGACGTACATCGTTATCACACCCTGGGAAAGACAAAAAATTGCTTCGGTGAGTCGATTTTCTTTCATCATGTTATTATTCAGACATTTTTCATTATCTTTCGCTCCTGATAGCAACCAAGCTGAAGGGCAAGAAGATCATCTTCGTCGTGGGGGGTCCCGGCTGCGGCAAGGGAACCCAGTGTGACAAGATCGTGCAGCAGTACGGCTACACTCACCTGTCCACAGGTGATCTGCTGAGGGACGAGGTCAAGTCAGGGTCAGCCCGGGGCAAGAAGCTGACCGAGATCATGGAGCAGGGCAAGCTGGTGCCCATGGTAAGACTGAACACAAGGAGAATTTCCATATAAACGCTAAAGGGTTGTTAAGAAATTGTGGTAATATGGCAAGAGGTACAGTCCTTCACCATCTTACAGTTGTACGCCTTTCAGATTTAGGAAAAGTGGTGAAAAGTCCATTTCTGTAAAGTTAGACTGTGGAGAGGTAGACATAGTTTTGAAGACAGGGTTAAAATCATCCCTTTGTTTGCGCAGGAAACCGTTCTGGCGCTGCTGAAGGACGCCATGGTCGCCCGAGCGGACAAGTCGAACGGCTACCTGATCGACGGCTACCCGAGGGAGGTTAAGCAGGGGACCGAGTTCGAGTCTACGGTAAAATTGACCAACAGGATACTTCAGTAATGGGTCAAAAAACGATTTCGAAGCTAGCGGAGATCAGCGTCTGTTTCTGTCTGAAGTATGAACTGTCGTTTGGCACAGACATAGCTGGCATCTTTGGAACCTGGTAACGTACCATTGCATGAACAATAAAATTGTTCGTAAACTGTTTCGATGATATTGGATGATGATATTCAAAGGGCATTGTGTCTACCGTGAGTTGCTATTGCGTATCTGGACCGCTCAGAACACCTGTAAGATTAACGACATCATCCTGCACAGATCCGAGAGTGCGACACCGTCCTGTACTTCGAGTGCGCCGCCAAGACCATGACGGAGCGCCTCTTGGGCCGCGCCAAGACCAGCGGCAGGGCAGACGACAACGAGGCGACCATCAAGAAGCGGCTGGACACCTTCTACTCCGCTACCGAGCCTTTGGTCAAGTACTACGAGGACAAGAAGAAGCTCAACAGGGTAAACTTGTGTCAACTTTTTGTCACCAAGATCGAAAGCAGTAGGTGTCGGAAATCTTAAAATGTCATACATGTTGGTCACAGGTCAACAGTCAGAAAGGCTACTCTACGGTATGGACATGCAATGGCATAGCATCCTACGCTGTTGAGTTCTGAGATACATCATCTGGGTAACTATTGTTACTCCCTGCTACAGATCAACGCTGAGCGAACAGTTGACGCCATCTTCCAGGACGTCGTCAAGGCTCTTGGTGCCCCTCCGCCCTCACCTGGTACGTGAACTAGCACCTTTTGCACAACACAATAGAATAAACAATTCAAAGATCATCGAGGTTTTCTTTACACCGCGCTGTGTTGGCACTGTTGAATTTTGTTCACAAGCATAATAAGCATTGGGTCTTGAAATTGCAACACGTGGACGCCTTTGTTCTCTAACCAAGCTTCTAGTCATACGAGTGTTTACTGTAAAATACAATTCTTAGATTTTGTGTCCTTAACCGTTGAGCTCCGGAGAGGTTCACAATGCTCATCAACAAAGCTACTCTAGTTCGACAGACCGTAATATGGTTATCTGGCTTTCAGGACAGCAAAAGCTGCAGGGCAAGAGGGTGATCTTCGTGGTCGGAGGTCCCGGCTGTGGCAAGGGAACCCAGTGTGACAAGATTGTAGCCAAGTACGGCTACACTCACCTGTCCACAGGTGATCTGCTGAGGGACGAGGTCAAGTCAGGCTCAGCCCGGGGCAAGAAGCTGACCGAGATCATGGAGCAGGGCAAGCTGGTGCCCATGGTAAGACTTGATGATGTGATATCAACAATTTGATACAGGAATTTCATAACAAAACTGTAACACTGGGCAATGTCTGGACCGTTGTTTGTTGGGTTTCCAAGAGGACTTTTACGTATTTGGTAAATCTGATGAATTCCTGTTCGTAGGAAACCGTTCTGGAGCTGCTAAAGGACGCCATGATTGCCCGTGCGGACAAGTCGAAGGGATTCCTGATCGACGGCTACCCCCGGGAGATCAGGCAGGGCACCGAGTTCGAGTCTAACGTAAGTCTGTAATCAGAACAGAGGCCTTAGTTCCAGTCTAAGGCGCATTATACATACGGAATAAAAGTAAAACTAGTTTTAGGTACGGTACGAAGAACAAACGGGGCTGGGTTTTAACGGACGATATACACAGTGAAGAAAGGGGTAATGTCAGCGTTTTTCTCGAAAGAAGGTGAGTTCACCCCGGGGTGCAAGGTCCAACGAGAAAGAACCAACTGGTTTCTTTTGTAGCGCGCACCTACATCTGCCAAATTTAAGTACAAAACTTGTTTGTTTCTTCAAAATTTAGCATTGTTTCTTTGTGACTTCCTGCACAGATCCGACCATGTGACATCGTCCTGTACTTCGAGTGTTCTGCCCAGACCATGACGGAACGCCTCCTGGGCCGCGCCAAGACCAGCGGCAGGGCAGACGACAACGAGGCGACCATCAAGAAGCGGCTGGACACCTTCTACTCCGTCACGGAGCCCCTGGTGGCGCACTACGAAAAGCAAGGGAAGCTCAGGAGGGTAACTAGCCGTATTTACGGTACACGTCTGTCCATTTGCACTGGAGGCTGAAGTTTAAGATGACCCAAGGAAAGTCAAGAAAGTCTACTTGGCTCTTCCACCCTTGTATAGTATTCAGATTTTCGTGGCGTTTGGGAGTTTGACAAAGTATGTGTATTACTTCCATCAATGAAAAAATGAATATGTATGCAACTTAGCTACAAAATATAAGCATGCTATTTCTTTCCGTTCAGATCAACGCCCAGCGCGATGTGACCGCCATATTCGCTGATGTCGTCGCTGCCATCACTGCGATGGAGGCCGCACCGGGTAAGCTACTTGTACAACCAACGCCGTAGAGATTATTTTTTTACCAAAGATTGTTTCTTGGTGACTATGCATGTTACAGAGATGACGTAAAATCATTCATGAACTTGATGATTCTTAATTGTTACGCTTGACCCAATGAAGACATGCTCAAGTACTGGGATGAGATTCAGTGAGTTCAGTTATCGGTTAGAGGTGCCGGGAATTGTACATAGGTTAAATAAATCACAATTGTGTTTTTCGTCCTCTGGACCAAAAGCCAAGGCACCGTGGGGCTGGATGCACGAGGGTCTTCCTGACATCGGCGGCGCGCAGGGCCCCATGATCCGTGTCCCCCGGCCCACACCCACCGAACCCACCGCCTCCACCTTCGTCATCAACGTGCTGAAGGACCTGTCCACCAGGACTATGGCCACTCAGGTACAGGGGAATTGGTTATATAACAGTTATATTTTTGCTCGCTTTACACAACAAAAATGGCCAATCGGAACCCTTAGGCGAGCTATTATCTTACCGTAAAATGAGGGTAGTCGCCATGCTGGACAGAGCTGTCGAGGCGTATGGAGGGACATTACTAGTGTCACCACCTAGTGGATGAACTGAACTGAGCATGAGGTAGAACCCATCATGCTGGTGGCGGTATAACATTGTGCCGTATCATTACCATGATTTAATACAGACATCGATATTATGGGCTTTATTTTGCCCGGTCATTTTTGTCTTATTCTCAATGACCTTGCTAGCTGCCTCGTGTCAATTTCATTATAACCTTAGATCAATGACATGGGAAAAACAGCTTATCAGAAATTATAAAAACTGGGAAGATCCATGTACATACCTGTAATACCAACTGAATATGGCAAAGATGTCCACGTTTCCTCTATTGCGACTTTTTTTTTTTCAAATCCAGCACTGGTCGAAGACGCGCGCCTCCACCCTGGAGGAGATCGACGTGGAGACGTACCGGTCCAAGCGCCGCTGGAGGTCGCTGCTGCACAGCCAGCGCCAGGAGCAGGTGGACGAGCCGCTGTACCAGAGGATCGACGTGAACAGTCTGCTGGGAGACTGTCAGCCTGACGCCGAGACCCAGGACTGCTTCATCAAGCTCGTGCCCAGGATTATTGCTTTCCTAGAGGTACCTGTTGTAAATGAATGAATGAATGAATGAATGAATGAATGAATGAATGCACCTTCCAAAGCGATTGAGCTAGACACAGATCGTTGTAAGACTACGAAAGACGCATTCACAAAGAAACATGCACAGAATATCAGTAGGACCATAATGTCCTTGCACTAACCTGATTAAAATTGCATACAGGGTCGACGTCTTGTTTGTACAAGTAATAATATAGATGAAAATACGTTTTGTTAAAAATGGTTGGTTCAAACGCTTTATGAAAATTGTATATTTCTGAGTTGCTCATGTACTCAAAGTAAGGGTGTCTTGCTTGAGACGTTTATATGATACATCTTCTTCTCCCGCTATGATAACATAACATATGGAAAATCTTGTGGTTGGTCCCCTATTTTGATCTCTTCTTGTCTCTCCACCACAGTCCTCCCTGCCGTTCGATGTAACGAAGGTTCTGGTTGGTGGGTCCTACGGGTACGACACTCTGGTCAAGAGCAGGAACGATGTGGATCTCTTCGTCTTCAGCAAAGGTCGGTGGGAGTTAATATGTTTCATGTCTAGTTTACTAGTCAATATAGATCACATCTTTAGTAGATGTATGTATGTATGTATGTATGTATGTATGGGATGCAGACAAACAGTGCTGTAAATGAGGCCTTTTCATAAAAGATGTACACAAACATAAATTGTTGTTCTTACCTATAGAGCTCCCGAGGGCTGGTCACGTGATGTGGTTGCCGTCAGCGATGAAGGCGGTGGAGGCTCTCATCCGGGACTGTAACAAAGGTGAAGAAATTTTATATTTGATTACAAATGTACGTAATGCCTGCTAGTATTTTATGAACGATCAAGGTTGTATGTTACACCTTTTCTATGTTGGAAAAACGCCGAATTGCGGGACAGTTGAATGACGACACACAGATGAATATGCCATGGGATTCCCGGGCGTTATAAAAACAAAGCCTGCTCTTGTAAATTTTTTTTTGTTGTTTTACTATGTACATAGCAATGGCGGTTAGAATGTATTTCAGCAAGATCTACTTAACATTTAGAAAATGATGTCTAGATCCATAGTTACCTGTGTAACATTGTCACCAATTCAAATCACGAAAATCCCCATTTCCAGGCCAGATCCCAGAGTGCACGGACTTCAACACCACCAACTTCTCGGTGCAGTTCACGTGCCAGGGGATCGAGTTCACGGTGTTCCTGACTCACGACTGGGAGACTGAGCGCGCCGGAGGGTACACCAGGCTGTACGACGAGAGCATGCGCCAGCGCAACTCCGAAAACAGGAGAATGTAGGCTTCTTTGGTCGTCGGTTGCTACCCTGATGTGCATCTACTTTATATATATAATGCTAATTTTGCGAAATATATTCCTTCTCAGTCTAGTTTCTAAGGTAGTATCTGTACCCAAATGAAGTCAGAAATTGAAATCATGCCTGAGACTACAGTGACGGCTGCATGTGCATTTGTATTACTCCTGTTTGTGCTAGTATCTTATGATAGTCATAAGTACATGTAACTGTGAGACGTAGTCCAGAACCCAACAGGTGCAATACAATTGCTGAATGCGCCAATTTTGAGATTAGGAAAGTGGCCTTGATGTTAGGAAACTTTATCAAAAACCATGTCCCTGACGATATCCTGGGTTGTTTTACAGGTACTCCTGGGCTGCCGCCAGACGGCAACGTCAGTTTATCCTGGACCAGGAAGAAGACGTATGTAATGTTATATTGTATAACTCCTTAGCAAATCCAATATCTGATAAAGTACCATAGATTACCATGCGAAATGAAGTCACGTTCGCGGTCATGTTTTAGGTAAAACATTCCATACACCTAAAGCTTAACGCCAGATTGTCC
The DNA here is from genome assembly GCA_013266295.2 of Branchiostoma floridae x Branchiostoma japonicum. Taxonomy (NCBI): domain Eukaryota; kingdom Metazoa; phylum Chordata; class Leptocardii; order Amphioxiformes; family Branchiostomatidae; genus Branchiostoma; species Branchiostoma floridae x Branchiostoma japonicum. The sequence continues at coordinate 14,797,077 of CM023825.1, forward strand.
TTCCTGCAGGTGCGTGATGTGATTAAGGTGGTGAAACACTGGCGTAACGGTGTGGACTGGGCGGACAAGTCCCGCCGCCCCAGCTCCTACCTCCTGTCCCTGCTGGTCGTCAAGGCCTACCAGAACGCGCAGGTCATCAAGGGCGTCAACATCCGGCCGCCGCCTATTGATGAGGAGGGCTTCTTCATGAGGTATATCAATCAATCAATCAATCAATCAATCAATCAATCAATCACAATCGACCCATTGACGAGATGGCATCTTCATGGCATATCAATTATTGAGTCATTAGAAACAAATTAATGAATCGATGAACCAATCAACCGAATTGATCTATCTATCGATCAAAAATCAATAAAACCAATCGATCAACAAGCATATTCTGAAATTGCGGAATATCATTAGAAATTATAATCTCAGCATAATATTGACAGGTAACAAGCGGGCGTAAAACCTAATATACATGATAGAAGACATTTTCGCTCCTTGACTGTTGCTGAATGTACCTTTCAAGAGTGAAAATATTTGGTATCACTGTGCCAGTAAACACGACAAAGGTACCAAAACTTCCCTATGATAATGAAGGGTTTTAAGTACAGTAATACTTACCATGATCTATGACGCTGTTTTCTCTCGGCAGAGACCCGGAACCAGTGGTGCCTGAGAACCCGCTGGAGTTCCCCACCATGGGCGAGACGCTGTCTGCTTTCATCACGCTCGTCAAGGACCTGGACCGAGCTATGACAAGGTCAGACTAAAACACTAGATACGTTAGAAATTTCATAGTACAGGTTTTCTAGTACAGGTTTGCAGTCAAATCGTCCTGTTTGGGACTGTATTATTCACTGTAAACGGGTCGAGTTTAGTGAACTTGCCACGCTTGAGAAATTTATCTGTCTATATCATACAAAGCGACTTTTAGAACTACATAACTGTTGTATCTCTCTCTCTCTCTCTCTCTGTATATATATATGTGATATCACATGCAAATACCATATAGCTATTATGTAGACTAAACATTGATATATACCTATTTGGGTTATTTTAGGCTATCATGGAACAAATTCTACGAACCGCCCAGCTTCCGGATCGAACACATGACGACACTTCCGGTGGTGCAGGATCCCGCCAACCCGGCCATCAACGTTGCTGAGTTCCTGGGCACCTGGGCGTCCTTCCACACAGAGACCATGCTATGGGCCCAGAAACTGGGGCTGTAAAAATACTGAAACAACCAAAAGTTAACGGACTGTTTCAAACCCTGTCCCAGGATGCGTAGTTTGTCCAAATGCTAGCAGACTCAGTAGCAAACAATAGAAAACGATCTACATTCTGGCTACAAATCGAGAAATTGATTTGCGGTAGATTAGATAACGATCAAAGTAAAGTACACTAGTGAGAAATTAAAAGCTAGCCTACTCAAGGCACGCAATGTTTGTGTTTGTAACTAAGAAGCCATCACCACATTTGTTTCTAGAAAAAATGGTCAAAGGATGAACCTGGGGGAATTCTGTGTAAACCTTCGCAAAAAATTACTTTAAAAAATTTGTGTGCAATGCCCATGTTTGCTGCGTGTTTTTAATATATTTGCTTTCATTTACACGATCTACTGGTTACGTTGTGATACGATGTACAAAAAATGGCTATCTTTTGAGTTTTAGATGATTGTGCATGTGACGTAGGGGAGGATGGAATTGATGAGATGTTGCGGAAGGGGGGTTTGGATGGAGTTGAAGTGATGAAGGAGAAACATGAAAAAGTATGGAATAAAGTCAGGTACAGATGAACGTTAGTGAGACAATGTGAAATCCTTTGATGAGAGAAAGTGAAAGGACAAGCATATTTCGTAAAAATGTACTTAAGCTATCTTCATTTCAGTAATAAATGAAGCAACGTCAAATTACAGTAACTGGGTTATGACATGAATGCAGGGGTACAGCTCGGGTATCCTATCCTTTACATATATCTACATTAGAGCTAGAAATACCTCCTTCATTAAGCAGGTACAATGTGAATTAGAGCTGTGCTACCCTGGTGGCCAGCCCCATGTTTTTTTTCTTCTTTTCCCCCACCAACATCCAGCCATCCTCTCTACATGTGACCCCAAAATACATGTACCTTAAATTCTTTTTAACATTCCTGAATACAGGAAGTAACAGGACTCCACATGGTACCATCAGACACATTTTCAAAACATTGTTTTCTCATGGACAAGAAAATGGAAAAATTTGAAATGTTACCTACAACATTGCTGAGAAAAGTATTTCGAGCCCTGTTACACTTGCAGCATAGCCAAGCAGATATAATTCCTTGGCTTGTTTTGTGTGGTCATTCATTTTGAAGGCTAATGGATACTAAATCTTTTATTCAAAAATAGGTGAAATATAGTGAAGGATGACTCAAGTACTAAAAATGAACGTTTTGGAGCATCAAACTTGGAAGGAAAAGCACTATCATAACAAATGAAGTACACAATTTGTTTCTTCCCATTGACTTGCCTGGAAAAATTTTAATTATTATTATACATGCATAAGCTGTGTGGATGAAGTTTGCTGGATGACTTTACAATTAACCACACAGAGGCTGGCAGTGCTCACATCAAGTAGATACACATGCAATTCAAATGTCTGTAGGCATGTCACAATCGTAATACAATCTAATACAGTTGGGAAAGAGATAAAATAAGGAATGTTCAGCAGATACCATACAACTCTTTAGCAAAGGGAAAACCCTTTTCATTCAACATATGACTACTGTGAATGCAGACATAGCCTCTAGAGTGTGGAAAAAATCTATTTTCTTAATAGGCCATAATCTTACCAAATATTAAGTGGGAGGACAGTACTAAAACTGGGCCACTAGCAGAACACACAACTTAGTCCACAGCAGGTTCCACTGCACGGTCTGTTATGGCAGCTCTGTTTTCATATCGATCAATCAATAGGAGGGTTAAAAAAATTACATATTGACCACAACTGTGGCCTTAACAAAAGCAGAACTTGGAACCTGTCCTTGGATTGGGAAAGACAGGGAATTATCTACTAACATTTCCTTAAATCTTATGTACATGTAATCTACTTCTGACAAAGGACATCCTACATGACAGTAGATGCCAGAGAACTTTCGTGACAATCTAGATGTTGGTATACAGTATATCACACCCAGAATCCATTTCTTCACTCTTAAAAAAGACAAAAGCAGGCAAAATGACAAGAAATACAACCTGCTCTGTATGCAACCTGCAAGAGTGGGCAACCTACAAAAATCTTTTAAGGCTGGTGGGCAACCTCCTAGGTTGTACAAGTAGCACACAATCTGGAGTAAACTGACTTTAAATTAATTCCTTACACAAACTAGAGCGATACTATGGCTGAAATGTACACTTGTCTAAGTAAAAAAAAAAGAAAAAAAAGTGAAAACACTTTGATATTTCATATACATGTACGAAAATTTTGTCAAACTGCACATTACTCTTAGGCTGGGCAAGCCTTAATAGCAAATCTCTTTAACTCCCCCCCCCTTCATATAATCACTAACTTTGCCTACTCTATGGTCTCCCTTCTAATACAGATATTTACGGCAGTTTTCTGCCCCACATCTGCAGGGAACTCGCTCTTTATCCTTCTTCCCCTCTGTCGACTGGTCCTTGATGGGACTTCGGTTCACGAAGGGCGTCATAGGGGAGCTGGGGTGGGGGGCGTCATCATCGCTGGAGTCACCTGAAAACAAACCCATGTTGTTCAAGACTTTGGAATCAAAATCAAAGTGATGTTTTAATTACACAAAGCCTAATTTGTAAGATGTAGGAAGGAAAATTATTACTTTCTAGGAATAGACACAGGGAACTAGATTTTGCCTTCCAAGATCAGGGCTCGAAATACTGGTAAAATTGGGGCTGTGCAGGTATTTCTGATGTCTACCAAATGTAGGTGTATTTTCATTAGCTGCATTGACTGTCATCACCTGTGAAGGTTAAAAGAAAAAATGGCAGTGGTTTCTGAACAGTTTTTATTGCGATCCACACTTCCTACATTCTGAGTGGTGCAGGTAAAATTTGTCAGGTGCAGGTATTTTTCAATGTTACCCACACTGGTGCAGATATGCAGAAAAGCGTATTTCGAGCCCTAAAGATGCTGGAGATGGTGTCTGTACCTTTGTACATGAGGTAGTCAAAGGTGAGTTCCTCCCCTGCTTTGATGTCCTTGTTGGAGAACAGGGCGATGTGAGGCAGCCTGGGGTCCAGACAGTTGATAAACACGTTGTACACTGTCATGTTGGGGTTACACTGTGGATGCATACACAAATCATTCTACTGACAGGGTAGACATACTGTACACAGTAAGCAGTAAGTAATGCCATGACAATAACATGTGTAAGCAAATAATGTGTGCATATATGTATGATGCGTTTGTCTGTCATACTGCATACAGCATATGTCTGTTTGTATACATGTTGTCTTTCTAAAGTTTCTTCTGTTAGTCTTTATTGTTACAAGTATGAACAAGCGCATTCATATCTGCATGTTGGACTCTATGTGTGATGATGATGGAGTCTATGTATATCTGTAATATGTATCAATGTTTGACCAACATTGAAAGTGGAATTGGATACATGTCATGATAGTGATCATTATGGCAAACAAAGCTGAAATACTGACATGGGAATTATCTGAATAGTAACACCTCTGCATCCTTGGAATTGGATGTTAGGACTGGTAGAATTTCAGAATTGCATTTTTGCTATCAGATTTCAGATTATTTTCTCTTGTACAGAACTACAAAATAGCTTTTTAACGTACAGAATGATTGACAAAGTGGGAGATGTTGCCATGGACAGCAGCGTCTACAGTATAGGGAGCGTCCTCATCGTTGTAGTCCAGGTCAAACAGGTAGGTGCGCCCGTTCTCGTCATACACCTTCCCACGCTCCTCTGCTTCCTCGTTTGTGATTACCTGGGGGGAAAAAAATAGCAATTTTCTGAGTAAGACAAGAAGGTTTTGCTAATGATGGCCAACTGGTATTTTTAAGTTGTCTTCTGTGCAATCTAAAATTTGGTACCAAAATTCTGTTGAACCATGATACATAAAGGGAGAAGTATTAACTTAAAGTTAAAACTATCAAGCCAGACAAAGATAGAATGAACTCATAATCATGGTGAATAATTACTGAAGAAAATAAAAGCCTTGATTTGTCAGGCTAGGTAGCATGATTCAGAACGAGTGCAAGACATACCTCCCCGACGTAAGTCATGACAAAGGTGTTCATCTTGATCTTCTGCAGCGTCTTGACTCCCCACCCACAGCCATTGGCTGTCCTGAAGATGGCCATGTTGTGCAGCCGTCCCTTCTGTATCACCCTGTTGGAGCACTTTGGGCTGCAGCTGCACCGCTTGTTGCATTCGTAGATGGGCTTCCCCGGACGCACCCGTATTCTCCCCGTCTTCGTGTACGCGAACTTGGCACCGGTTTGAGTCGGACAGCAGGCGTCCATGGTCTCAAAACAGTCCGTGCACGAACAGCCGACCAGAGGGTCTTCGGGTATGACCACCCCCTCCCCCGCCTTGTAGTCATTGATGTAGATAAAGTTCGTCGGCGGGCCTTCAAGATCAACGTGGTTTTCCACCATGATCCTACCTGGATCCGTGCACATCCTGTTGAGTTCTTCCTGCCAGAGTAGGAGACTCTGTTTCTGTTTGAATTTGGCAAGAGTGTCCTCTGTCAGGGGAGGGAAGAGGGGCTTTGCGACCAGCGGCATGAAGACGCTGAACTGGTGCTGGTCTTTGCGCCTCTTGTTTTTCCTGGAGAGTTTCTTCCTTTTTAGGTTTTGGTGATACTCCTTCATGAGTTTGGAGCACTGCAGGTGTTCTTTGGGCTCCCAGGTGTTGTAGGATGGAGGCCAGCCTTGCCACTTGATGAAGTAATAGTCCTGACCCTGTAAAAGGAAGCAGGGCAATGCCAGGCACTGGTTGTTGGCTTATTGCCCATTCACATGCACATTTCTATTTACTGGTAGTGGGATACTACTTTTCCTTTCTTGGGAGGATAAACTACATGCACATGTACATGTATGGGGGGAGTCAAATGACAGACTTATCACTTAATTTTCGAGGAGTGTTGACCGGCTTAAAATTTGAAGGCAAGGGAACCCTCTTCTTGCTGGGTTGTAAAAACATGATTTTCTGGGGGAGGGGATGTGTGACTATATACATTGTATAATGTCTCTTACCCAAAAACTGTTTACTGGGATAAACCATTACAGCTGATGGGTGTGTGGAAAAGTCTAGAATTTATTCGTGATCAAATAAAATGATGTAATATTATGGGGCTACATTTTCTTACTTGTTGGGTGACAACGTTAACATTTGCATGTGCAAAAAGTATGTAACAGTATTATGAAGTTTTCACCAGGCGGCTTTTTTTTGCGTAACCGTCCCCTAAATTATGTTAAATTTGGAGAAAAGTTTGAAAGCAAAAGACAACCTACCGCTCGACGTTTGTAATCAAGGATCTCTTCCACTTCGAACTCCTCGTCTAAGACACGTCGTTTCTTGAGCATGGCCGTCTTAGGCAGCTTGGCGTTGTTGTTGCCGGAGGAACTCGAAGTCGCGCTGAGGCTGACAGACGATGCGGAGGAGGGGCTGGGAGTGTCCAGTACAGTTATACAGTCGATGTTGGGCATCTCCGGGAAAATAACGTCCATTTTCATGCCCAGTTTCCTCATATCTACTGCCAGCTCCGTCCAGGTGGGGCCGGCGTAGTCGTTGAATCTCAGTTCCTCCTTGTCGCAGAGTTTTTGGAGCTGTTCCCGACTGAGAAGGCACGGAATCTTGCAGGCAGGGAATGAATCGGGCGCCGAGGCCGCCATCTTTCCTGGCGGCAGGTCGGGCGGAATTTTCAAATTTCCAATGTCGTCCATCGTCTATTTTCCACCGCCAGCGCGACGTTTGCGTCAGATATTCGAAATATACGTGCTTTGGCAATTCCCGGACATGTAACGAGTCCGTAGGACAAGTATTAACAAACAACAGCGATTAAAAAACCTCCAAATCGATAAAATTAGCGCCACGACGACCTTACCACTACTCGTCGCGCCGCCATATTGCGTCGCCCTGATTGGATGATGACCATCACGTGACCGCCAAGAAACTCGCGAGGCGCCAAACTCTAATTGTAAGACGGTAAAGACAATTTTGAGCAGACCTTTTGTGGGATAACGTCATTTGCCTTTGGCAAAGAACGAAAGTAACGTTTTTTGTAGTTTGTGGGGGACCAGAATAACACTATGTATGGATTTTTGCGATACTCGTTATGTGGTTCTGCCTTGACCTCGTAAATGAAACGGTTAGATTGTGGGCCCCCTAGTGATTTATGTTGGAACTGCAATTGTTTTGCATTTTATAGTTGTTGCTGTGAACACGATATCATCACATTTTTTGTGGGTGTACTTAGTGTTTATTCTATCGGGGATGGATGAATGATGAATTTGTGAATACATGTAATGTGTAATATATATTTTTGTACCCCAGTAATTGCAGTAACACTGGACTTCAGGTAACTAACGTTAACTTATAAGTAACGTAAGGAGATCCCACTTCTGACACCATGTCAAACTTTTCCTGTTTGCTCCCTGTGACTTCCTGTAGATGTAGAATTCTTTGCTCAGTTAACTCACACTTCAGACGTGAGGGCAGTTCTGATGGTTTCATGATGATAAGGTGCTTGGCTCTGGCAGCGTGGACTTGCCATGGTTGGTCTCTTGGGCAGCGCTCGTGACTGCGCCTGTTTTAGGCGCATATGCGCCCAGAATTTCGAGAATGCGACTAGATTTGAAATCACAGGCGCACGGTGCTCCTAGAAAAAATCAAGTTACGTTTAAGTTAATAAGGGCTTACAAACCCAGGTAAAGCTACACATTTTGGGGTAACAATGACCCATTTTCCATTAAGAAATGTTCATAGGGAAGTTCCATCCGTAGTCAACTTGTTTTAATGCGCCTATAAACGCAAAATTTCATCCAAAAGGCGCGCGAACTGAAGTGATCGGCCGAGACGTAAAGACGAAAACAACAGCGGCCATCTTGGATTCTGGCGATCTCACTGCAACGCCCTCTAGCGACATTAGTGAGAACTGCAGCATTACCGACATCGGTAGAGAGCCGATAATGAAACAAATTAAATCTAGCACCGCGTTTCCGCCGCTATTTTATCTCTTGGCCAAAATTAATTACTTCTTTGCTATTGCTATATAAAAATTGTACCAGGCTGAAAAATAGCTGTTTTTTTTAAATGTTATACAACTGTATAAATGTTGTTTACTGTCTACTGACTCTGTAATAATTTATAGTAATTTTGCATGTGTTCTTCAAATTGCATGTGAAATGTATGACATGGGTTTAGGTCCAGCAGATATAGATTAGACTGCAAGTGACATACACCTCAATGGCCTGTAAGAGCATTTTAAAATGAACGTTGTTGTCAATTTGGACATTTTCCAGGGGGTACATTTATTGGGGGGGGGGGTATGTTTATTAGATTTTGAAGTTTTTCTGGGGGGTACTTTTATTCCGGAGGGTATGTTTAATTTATTTGGGAAATGAGAGTAATATTTTTCGGCAGCTTTATAATTACGGTATCTTCTTGGTATCTCTATTTCACACAATTTTCTCATGTTCAATCAAGGAGGTTTGACCTTTTTGGTTTAATAAAGTAAATAAAACGTTACATTTCTCTATACATGCAAATCGCAGCAAGTGTTATTTTACCTTTGCGGGCAGTGTAGTACCCTGAACACAGTATTCAACATTTCGTGCAAAGTCCTGCAAATTACGTCAATAAGATTATTTTTTCTGGTGGTGCGCCTAGATTTTTGCTGGTGCGCCCAAATGTTTTGGGTTAGGAGCACAGTGCTCCTAAGTCAAAAAGTTAGTCTGGAGCCCTGTTGGGTCTCTTATATAGCGCATGCGTGTTAGTCTCTATGTTTATGACCTTGACTATCAACACATGTTATCTTGTTACAAACAGGTAAAACGAATGCAACCGAATAAATCATGTCTTTTCATGGTGTTTTGGATTATGACAATTCTACAATGACCTTTGATAGCACTGGATGCTCAGAAATACTAGCAGTTGAAACTTTTCATCACAGTAATGTTATGTACTGTGTAACGTTAACGTTTACCCAGTTTCAAACACAGATGCATTTTCAAGTATGATCATGTAAGTTTTATTCACATATCTCTCCCTAAGTGACCTTTATAGCTCTACTTTTTCTTCAAATGTATGCATTTATGACAACACCGGCGCATAGAGTGATGAACATCATAAGATTTCCAGACTCATTTGCGCCACAGGAGGCGACATTTTCTCCCATCATCCTCGGTACAGCCTCGTTCCAAAACTTCATCCGGGTCCCTCTCAGCGCTACGTCAGCTGATGATGTCATGTCCAGCTTGAGGTAGTCTTTGGAAGACGTCATGTATCGTGGCCATGTCACCAGACTGCGCATGTGCGGTGATCCTGTCGAGTCGTTCGGATCCCTGTACAGACATTTAGGATCACATTCATGTCCCGTATGATCATGACAAACACGGAAAAGTCCTAAATTAAGAAAGCTAATATAACGTTACTTTCATTCATCCATGCCATTATTTCATTGTCTGAAAGCCAACTTTTAACTCTTCCAAGATCAATCAGATAACAACCAGAAATACAAAACTAACTTAATACTGAACTAGTCGAAATTAGGTTGAGGTCATGTTATCAAAACATATACTAGTAGCTTGGTTACCATCCTGGCTAGTTTATGTCCGCTGCATGGGGGGGTCCCGACAACGCTCTACGCTAAATTTTGAGAGCCGGCTACGTTTTACGCTGAATTCAGGAAATCTCTCGATTACGTTCTACGGTAAATTCCGGGGCACTACAACGCTCTACGGAAAATGCGCCGATTACGCTCTACGTTGAATATAATAGAGCGGTCCGTCTACGCTCTACGTAAAATTAAAACGGCCGATTACGCTCTACGGAAAAGATCATGCGGGGCCCCATAGTCGGGTAGCGACTGTGGGAGCGGACGTAAACTAACCCGGATGGTACCCAGGCTACAAAACAAGATGAGGGAATTAGAATGAGTAAGTCACCCGTTAGCGGCAAAGTTTGTCCAGTACGCCATGATGTCCAGACAGAGCTGCCTCTCCCGGTCCGAGAAGGGGTACTTCCAGGACGTGCTGGTGCTGTCCCGCAGGAACAGCAGTCCGAACACGTAGTACACCTCGTCACTGTGGCCAGCACGCACGTAGGACGGCTTGAAGGAGAAGGCCGTGGAGCGGTGCTGGAACTCGTAGTGGAAGACTCGGACGGGCTTGGCTGGAAGAGCAGATGGAAAAGTATTGAAAAACGGTTGAAGTGTAGATATCCAATTTCACACGAATACACGAATACACCGTTGAAGCACACACACAGATACAGACAGACAGACAGACAGACAGACAGACACACACACACACACACACACACACACAGACACACACAGACACACACAGACACACACAGACACACACACACACACACACAGACACACACACACACAGACACACACACACAGACACACACACACAGACACACACACACACACACACAGACACACACAGACACACACACACACACACACACACGCACAGACACACACACACACAGTTACAGACAGACACACACACACACACACAGACACACACACACACACACATACACACACACACAGACACGCACGCACAGACACACACACACAGTTACAGACACACACAGACACACACACACACAGAGAGACACACACAGACACACACACAGAGAGACACACACATACACACACACACACACACAGACACACACGCACAGACACACACACACACAGTTACAGACACACACACACACACACACACACACACACACACACACACACACACACACACACACACACACACACACACACACACACACACACACACACTCACACACACACAAACACAGACACACCTGATTGGGACTGCGCCATCAGAACAGTGGGTGCTGCAAACCACATGTCGGTCAGGAACTGGAGGTACTGGTCACGGATAAAGTTGGGGTCATTTGGTCCAGCCGGGTCCAGGTACTGGTCAGTCACCGGCTTGACAATCGTACTGACGTCACCGGCCTGTGAATGCCAGTAAATTACGTTACCAAGTTCGTTGGTGGTCATTTTTTCCCCGAAGAAGCATTTCGCTTTTCATTTTAACCTTCTTTGACCTCTTGAAACTGTTAACGATAAAGTCAACTTCCCCTTACTGGTACCAATGTTCATCTGATGCCAGTCAAAGGTTAAAAATATGGATTTAGCTTCCTTGGTTTAAAGAAAAAAGGCGCAGAATGTATGCATCATTGCGACGGTCAAACACAATACAATCAAAGAAGACTGCCATTTTTTATGATATGTATGAAGAGTTGAGATGAAAAGTTAGGAATTTACAGGGAATGTTTGCTGGATCCAGGAAAGGTCTCCCGGTAGGAGGTTCTGAAACTCGGTCCTGTTTATCCCGTTCTCGTCGGCGTACGGCGAGCCTTGGGACAGCAGCCAGCCGTACTCGTCGTTGTTCGTCCCCAGCAGATAGTCCACGCTGTTCTGCTGCTGCTTCTGAAGGATGTTCTGATGATAACAAGAAATCGGAGAGTTCAAACCTATGGGAAGTATTAAAAGATCTAGACTTTCTGTGAATTTATTGACACAACCAAAGATCTAGAGATGGTCTGACGTATACTTTTTAGAGCAGAAACCTTGCCTAGGAAGACAATTTGTTTTGTACACACATACCCACTGGGTTTAGTACAGGTCACAACAAAAGAATAAAATACAGATAACGTTACATATATACATTGCTAAGTAACTACAACTAAGTACATTCGGTTTCTTCTCGTTTCTTAGTAATGGTAATAAAAAAAACATACATAATACAGAGACTGCTGACAGGGCCGCTGAAACCAGAGTCAATAGCTGAGCTGAACAGTGCACAAATACAACATAGAAGTTCAGGAAATATACCCAAGTCAAAGAAGTAATCATACTCACCCAAGGAGTGTCCGTTAGGAAGTGTCCGTCTATAACAGGTGTCCGCATGTCCGTCCCCTCAGCACGCTGAAGCTCCTCCACTGATTTTCTGTAAAATGTTTAGCTCCATAATGTCAAGTCAGTTTGATCATCACTGTCAACTACAATGTACATGAGGTCGGTGCTGTCAGATGAATTTTTTTCGTGCAAAAATGTTGTACACGTTAATGAGCAAGTATATGGTGTATGCAATACTTCATTCAATCATTCATTCATTCATCCATTTGAAGCATGAGCCAGTACCCTCGAAGACAGGCCATCATGGCATCGTATCCGTCCGTGCCGCAGCCGACAGCCCGTGCCAGCGCCTCGGTAGCAGCGATGTCCCCCCTCCGCAGAGTGGGCACGACCGCCACGCCGCTCTCGGAGATGGCGCGATGGAACAGTCCCGTTGCCATGGGAGACATGACGAGCAGGGAGACGCTCCAGCCTCCCGCCGACTGCCCGAAGATGGTGACCCGGTTTGGGTCCCCTCCGAAGTTACGGATGTTGGCCTGTACCCACTCTAGCGCTTTCACCTAAAAAGACCCGCAAAGAATAGAAATGTCCTGACAAGTCATAGACTTATTAAACTGCTTTTCTTCAGACAGATTTGCAATCCTGACCAATAGGTGACGTCATATGCCCCAAGGTCACGTGTTCTAAGTAATTGGTCATCCGAATCTGACGAATTAGGGTATGGACAGCGCCAAACCATCATCATCGTTATCGTTATTATAATCAACTACAAAACCTGATCGAGAAAGCCGAAGTTTCCCAACGCGTCCTCGTCCCTGGTCGGCAGGAAGCCCAGCGCGCCCAGCCGGTAGTTGAAGGTGACCAGGACCACGTTGTTGTGCGCGGCAAGCGCCTCTCCGGGGTAGATGAGGGAACTGCCGGTGGTCAGGCCTCCGCCATAGATCCATACCATCACCTGACGGAGGGGATAGGTCGGGAAGTTGTGGACTTGCTCAGTTGATTCATGAATGATAATAATCTAGAATCTATCCTATAGATATTACATTTTGAGGAGAAAATTGTAATCCACAGAAATAGACGAGCGAGGTGGGGGGGGGGCAGAGAGAGAGAGAGATGGATATAGAACGTGTGAGAAAAAGAGTGAGTGATAGCTATAACGGTAGGGAGGAGAGGTTTCCCTCTAAAGAGCTAAAGAAAAGGTAGGGTGAAGAGGGGAGGGGAGAGAAGTTGAACGAAGATGATACAATGACGAGTTTGTAAGGCGTAAGTCCAAATCTGAGTTACAGAAAACAGCTAGCCCAGCCATACCGGTATGGCAGCGCTACTGTTGATCTCGTGTGTGAAGACGTTCAGACTCAGGCAGTCCTCGCTCTGGTAGGTCATGAGCGGGTCCGAGAAGTCCGCGTAGACCGGCGGGTACGACACGGTGCTGTTCGGCTGCGGACACTGGTGCCCGAACTCGGTCGCATCGAGAACTCCGCTCCAGGGACGGGGGTCCACCGGCGGCCGGAACCTGGGACGGGAGGGGGTGGAGGTAGACTCTACGATTCAAAACTTTGGGCGTTTTTCTGATGGCATATCAGTTCTATCTGTGCTCGCGATCGGATTCTTGTGCCGCGCCTCTTGCTCCAGAGGTAGGTTAACTAGTAATCGCCACTGACTACACACGCTTATAGTACATGTACAAAGATAGTGTACAATGAACAGTACCTGAGGTCCCCCACAGGCGGCGCTGCGTACGGAATGCCCTTGAAGACGTACAGCCGATCGTACACAGGGTCTCCTACCGCAGTGTTAGTTTGGAGTTCATACCCTCTGACGTCACCATACTGAGTAGATACCTGGATACAACCTTAGTAGGAGAGGGGGCAACGTCATAACACAGGGCACCTTGCATTTGGAGAAAAACACTACAATTGGAATAAAAAAAAGTCTAATACATAGATAACGTTAAAGTCAAATATATGTCTTTAAGCTTAAGTGTAAACATTGATTATGATAGTGGTTCGTTCAACTCAAAAGTGATTATGCCAGTAATGTACATCGGTCAGTCAGAACCTCCGTTAGAACTACATGGTGGACCTTCTATTTGAAGTACTTAAAAAGTGCTTAAACAATAAAGTAATTTAAAGTACGTGTACTTTATCGATTGACTACGACCCGCTTAAGGCTAAAGCCAGGGCCAATGTGCTTCATTCACGGGCGCTTGTACTGCCTAGCGACGTGTTGCCTAGCAACCATTTCACTTGACATCAGTTTATCCCTGACAGCGGCTTATTGTAAGAGGGATGGTGAAATATTGACTGGACCGAACTCTGGCACTATCCAGCCAGAATCATATATGCCAATGATTGTAACGTCGCCAAGAAACTGCGACCTTCGACATCGTTTACAAATGTTGTTAGTTCAAAGGGTGAGATTGTTTTTCACCTGCATATGGCAGCTGCTGTTACTTAGGCCTCGATAACAATGGGAGCCGTCCGACGATACTGCCTGTGGCTAAGCCCAAAGGTCAATTTACAGATCAACACTACGGATTGTTGAGGGTGAAGAGTAGGACCCGCAAAAACACTTCAAAACATGGCGAATGTAATCATAGGGACATCGTTATCAGACGATAGTGAAAAATCTGAGAGCGCAACATGGTGCTAGAATAAACCCAGATACAGTTACCTGCGAACCGTATGCCGAAAGTTGAAGCCGCTATGATAGGAAGAAGGATGTGGAAAGTATGTGTTCCAAAGTTCGCCATGTTGATTTGTGTCCGAGTGTCCTTCATGGTGGTTAATTGCTTCCGGTAAGTCGACGTCATCATGGCTTTCACACTTAGTTGTACATGCTAGAGGTTCGCTTGACCTTGGCAAAAACAACATAGGTTTCTGTGCTCAAACGTACCTGTAATAAAGTATCGTGAGGTATCAGGTCTCATTGACATAAAATCCCACAACAAGCAAACATTTATAAGTCGCGCTGTTTCAGTATGAAAGCGCTCAGTAAATCAAGACAGCATGGTTTTGATCACTTACAGTTTCCTTATATGGGCAATATGGTGTTTTCGGCGGTCATAAAGTGAGGGGGTCGGTCTCATTACAACACCTGTCTTATTCACAACATGACTTACATCCTGTACTGACAAAAGTCTCTTTAATTTAAAATTGGAAAAAAAATTATCCGTAAAATATATTTTGAGCCCGGTACGTGCAAGGAAATCGCACCGACTAGCACGTCGGCAGAACGTACTGCGCCTGTGCAAAACCTGGATTTTCCCTGGATTTTTTTTTTTGGGTCAACGTTGCATCAGAATTTTGCCTGTTGCAGACCATATCTTTTTCTACACAACATTTGAAAACTACAGACGGGATGTCACCCTTATATACGCGAATTCGACCTTATATGAGACGTTCTGCCGAAGTGCTATGCATAATACATTACGGATTTCGCGCAGGCGCAGTACGTTCTGCCAACGTGCTGCATCGACTCATTGTCTACTACCGTAGGCAAGCCGGAGAGACTGTGATAAGTCTGGCAAACTCGCATCTCATTTCACTGAGGTCACCAAGGCTGACGGCAAAGTAGAGCTGGAAACATGTCCACAGCGTCGATATATCGAACTAACCGTACGCGCGTTTTTCCGTCTCTCTCAATCACTCTCCTCTCTCTCTCTCTCTCTGTTTCTACTGTTCCCAATATACACAATGCAGTGTTGTTATACATCCACAATGATTTTTATCTATGAGACGTTAAGGGTACGTCACAAAGCAGTGTGGGCAAGATGGGCCCGTCTGCCATCTCTGATTACCCTGTTGTTGTTATGTCAATCGGAAACTGAACTAGACATTGTATAGACGTTATATATCGCCGATTGAAGTCAAGAATATATTACGTCATTCTGAACAGCAACTACTTTTACCCATAACAAGACGTTAACACTGGTAGGAGACTTTATTGATTGCTTTTCGGAGATTGTTTTAGACAGGAATCGCGAAGGATTCAAAGCGACTGGTATCTGCAGAGAAAGTCCGGTTTGCTGTCTTCAACAACACGTGACCTTGCCATTATATAGGCTGACACGCGTCTTTTCAAGGTGCGCGACCCAGACGTGAAATTATGAAATCGTGAGCTGAATATTCATCAAACCTTTTTTTGTGTGTTTATATAACCTGCTGATTTGTTTCTTGCAAACGCTGCCCGGGCGATTAAAATATCGTCTGGTTGTTGTTTAAACGGATGAAAGTTAGTGTAGATTGACGCAAGTCTTATGCTGTGAGTGTTAGAACGATGTCTGACACATCGTCTGCACCGTGACAGGGTGGAAACGCTGTTTTCTACTGTTCAGCCTTTCCTGTGATGAGTATATTGCTGCCAACATGCGCCTTGCCTTGTTCCTGGTGGCCGCCGCGCTGTCGTTTCAGCTAGCCCCGATCGGTCTGCTGGCTGCGAGCGGAGAAAACCTGGCGAAAAGAGGTATGGCGACAATGTCGGGGCTACTTTCGTTTATTCATTTTTCATCAACATTTATTTATTTTTAATGGAACAAGGTGATTCTAAGAAACCCTCATCTCAAAACCATAAATACAAATATAAGCCAATTGCATTTGGTTTGAACACAGTTCCTCATACGTTAAAAATACAACATAGATAACGATTAACAATCAAAGTTGGAGTTGATGTACAAACAATCACGAAAGCTACTTTCGTTGTGACAGGTTTGCAGGTATCAGTGCTATTGTTCGATCAGCATGGCTTTTTTGTGTCATATAGCTTTAGTGCAGTACAATTGTGTAAGTACTCAGTGTTGTATTCGAAGTACGATAGGTTGGTGAAAGAAAATTTTTCTTGAGAATCGTGCACGTGAGTGTGTCATACGAAATTCAGCTGCCTTGTTACGGAAAAGGTTGCCATAGATCCTTTTCGATAGTTGGTTCTTACCTTCTTACCGAATTCATCGTAAAAGATCGTACGACGAATATCATACAGAACTATTAGCAGCATTTTTTTTTCCAAATAAGTCCAAACTACTTGACTTGATATACTGGTATATCTAACACGTCCCGTTGTGGTATGTTAGAGATAAATTGATGTACGTAGAATTAAGACATAGAGACAACGTGAGACTATGTTTACGGTGCATGAATATTAACTCGACCTCGAGACATGTCGGAGGGCGTATTATTGTGTACTCCCTGACGCGAGGCTTTTGTACTTCTTTACCACCTTGTACTCCCTTTTCAACAGCGCATTTTATTTGAAAACACAGCGTGTCCTTGTATATTGTCATTCTATCTGAGACGCCATTCTCATGTTTGTGTTAGTTTAGTTTGCTGAAGAATTATAGTCAATATTGTATCACTAATGAAGATCCGAATGATAGCGGTTTGAAACATAGTCCATCTATTTTTCAATCTTGAATTGTTTCTGAATTACAATAAATTCTAACTATGAATAGAAAATACTAGTAGAACGTCGTCGTAAATCATTCATAACCATTAGCGTGTAGGTGGCAGCAACTCGCTACATAACAAATTAGTCTGCTTTAAACTGTCGGTAGGGGGCATCAAGATATGTCGATATAGGAGGAGGCAACTCGTTCAAAAATGCAATACCAGAAAAGAGTAACAATGTTGCAAACAGAAACAGTTGTAAAACACAGAGAATACACTTATCTAGGAGAGTAGGGGTGACCCGGTATTAGGGACATTACAGGCTCATGCCTTCCGTCACTCATGGACCAATGTGCTTCTCTGCGCAGGTGCGGACCCCTGTTCCTCCAACAGTTGTCAGAACCAAGGTGTGTGCGTTGAACAGCCTAGCGGTCACAGCTGTAACTGCACCTCAGGGTTCTTCGGTAAAAACTGTGAGGAGGGTAAGGGTCCAGCTTCGCCAAAAATTTGGATACATCTCGTTACCTCCACCAGGAGGTTATGTTTTCGGTCACGTTGGTGTGTTTGCAAATGTGTGTGCCGTACCTTCCGTTTGTCCCTGTGAATAGGATAACTCAGGAATGCGTGGGCAGTGTACAGTGAATTTTGTAAGGTCAACTACAAACTACAAAATAGAAATACAATTACATCTTGAAATTATAATTATACATATCAAAAATAAGGCTTACATATATAAAGCTGCAATATCTCGTTACAATCAAGTAGGTTTCAGTATCTTTTCTAGTAACAAAGCAGTCTTTACCTATTTTTGCACTGTAAAAGTTGTCACATCAGAAAATATGTTCAAATCTGCTTGTGGCATTGTCCCATTGAGTCTCTTGAAATCAGCTGTGTGTAAGCAAAGAAATGTGAGTAATTTTTCGGTATGATAAACAGGTCTTCGGCTTGTGGACGGAAGTTCTCCCAGTGAAGGCAGGGTTGAAGTGTTCCATGGTGGAACCTGGGGGTCCGTCTGCTGGGGGACGATGGACATGGAGGACGCTGACGTGGTGTGTCGTCAGCTGGGATACGGACCTGCCACCGACATCAGCCAATCAGAAACCTTCGGGCAGGGGTCTGGTCATGTTGGGCTGGGTGACATAGCTTGCATTGGTTCCGAGGCGACCATTAACGACTGTGATCATGGAATATGGGGTCCACTTAACTGTGAGGAGATGGAATATGCCGGAGTTACCTGCGCAAGAAGTAAGTCAAGCTGTTCACCCCAAGGGAGTGGAGTAGCGTTTTTGACTTTTCAGTCTGTCTGTTTGAGTGTTTCTCTGCAGTACATAGGTCTATCTCTACCCCGTTTAACCAGCCAATATGGCTGCCGTGACGTCACGGCAACATTCGTAAGTTCATAAAAAAAGACTACTTGTTGCATTTGTTGGCGAATTAAGCTTGCATCTTCTCCCCGCCAGGCCCCTCGGAGGCGCCGGAAGTGTCCGACTCCGGGCCGCGTGAGTGGCTGTGGCTCGTAGTCGGCTCTCTGCTGTTGGGTCTGGCTATCGCAGTCATCGCCTTCACACTGACAAAAAGGTAAAGCACAGCACAGCACAGCACAACACAACCCAACACAATACAACGCAACACAACACAACACAACACAACATAACACAGGTAATTAGGTGGCCATGTGTTCTTGTGGTTAGCATTGTTGACTTAGGATCCGAAGGTTCTGGGTTCGAATCCCCAGTGTTGTGCTGTTGAGAAAGTTACTTAACAATTTTCCCTGACTGGCCAACAGACCTGTCCAGCAGATGTTCTGGGACTTCCTGTGTCTGACTTTTTGTGGTCAATACATAATCTCCAAGCAGATCATTCGGTGGCAAGGCAGTACTCATTAATATTGGCCAGAGCAGTTTCCTTTCCATTAGCTCTGGCCAGTGAATACTGCCTTGCGACCGTATGATCTGCTTTTAGATTAGTCAACACACACACGCCAAGACAAACACACCCAAAACAATACCGCTGTATACCCGGAGATAACAACTTTTCTGGTATGTTTCCAGACTGCGCAGGGCTAAGGCGAGGAAGGCCGCTACCCGCCGGCGGGCCATGGAGATGAGCCGGCGGCCGCTCCCTCCCGTGCCTCCCGTACCGCCCAGGGCAACGGCACGGAACGCCGGTACCAGCGGACGGAGAAAAGTACGCTGGCTTTTCAACTACATGTCATTAATGTGATACTAAGACATACATGTAGCCTTTACCAGGCTTCGGGCCCGGTGCGGCAAACTGTACTCTCTGGGGGACCAACTCCCCTGGCGTGTTATCCTTCTATTTGGCTAATTTCTACTCTTTCCAGCCGCCTCCCGAAGCCTGGTAGAGGCTAACTTCTACGACGTCCATGAAGAACCGTTGGGGAATCGTGGATACCAGTACTGTGTACCATTTTGGGTCATTTGCCTTCAACAGGATGATAATTTCCGCTCAGGAAAACATTTCGAAATTTATAATCAGTATAATAATGGCCAATGTTTGATATCTTTGACACAGGAAGCTGAATACGACGTTCCCCCTGACGACACCAGGGCAGAGTATGACGCGCCTCCTGACTACACCAGAACCGGACATGACGCGCCTCCTAACTACACCAGAACCGGATATGGCGCACCTTCTCACACATACGACATGCGGCTGCCTGCCCCACCAGTCCCGCCTGACCCTACCTTCGTCGGGACCTACGGCAGAGCGGCCCACGGCGACGGGCCCAGCCACTACCGTCCGGACTCCAGTTTCCAGCCCCCTCTCCCCCCGCGCACATTTGACACGTACGGCATTCACGATAGGCCCCCTAGCGACATTGTTGTGACCGACACTTACTGCATAAATGCGATCGCTGACTTTAGCCGCACATGAATATCTAAACCTTAGCCAAGTGATTCTGCCTCATCTGGACTGACACATAACAGGTTCACATTGTGTTTATGTAAATATTTCTTCTGTATCAGGTTAAATTATGGGGTTATGGGGGGAAGCAAGCTATATTTTTGTACTTTCGCGCGACCATGTCCTCTGTACCTTTTGAAGCTGTAAATGTCACTCAGTAAATGGTTCCTTTATAGTAGGTTGGGGCAAAACGGATGGGTTGGACATAGTCTGTGTTACACAATCTCTCGCTGTCAGGGGCCTCCTCCCCTCTAAGGGCCTGGCCTGACACGGTGGAAGGGCTGCTAGGGTGGTGTGATGTAGTCAGCCTAGACTGGGAATATACATAATTGTATAAACTTGAATATGACGAGAAACATATCGAGGAACTTCAGCCTTGGTGCTGAAACGCCTTCTGAAGCTTCAGTTCTGTATCTAGTACCTTCAGTTTTTACCACATGATGGGCAAACTGGTGGCAATGTGGTCATGTGGTTAGGATTGCAATACCAACTGTACAAAGCTCGTGTGTTGAGCCAAGGCGTTTTACGTACATACGGGTGTGGCGAAACAATCAAACAAATATACAATGGCATTTCTTTCATGTCTAAATCTACTTATCAAATGAAGCGCATTCCTTCCAGCAATGTTCCTTATAGTCAGGTTTACAGTGTTAGCTCGCATGATGCAATTTTACTCATCTTTAGCTTTCATTGTTTTTATTTACTTAACTGAAGGTTTGCCTCACACTGGACTTACCAAACGTCGTCCTACAAACTTAGACACGATATCGATGTTAGAGATGTAGATTTTGTTGGCAAGCAGTATTGACGTAATTCATTCCAGACATTTCGCATGCAAGAAGAACGTTCAAAACGTTGCACAGACTAATCAGGGAGCTGAAAGGTCAACCTTGCCCAGACAATTTACCTGCAGAAAGCTTCTCCAATGTTTACAACTTCTGGACTCACTGACAAATCATTTTAGCCGGTGAAAGGGGAACAATTGTGCGATTTTGGAGTTTTTTTTCTACGCCATATGGTTGTTTAAGTGTGGACTAACTTGGACATTATTCACCAAGCAATTATGTTGTTGGGGAATTTATCAGAAAACCTTAGCATGACAAATATCATGACTGTACTTGGAGATATAGATACTAAATATGTTGATCATCTACCTCTAGAAAGTATTCCAAGATTCAGATATACAGTCAAACCTATACAATGTACTAGTGACCATCAATATGTAAGGACCGAATGACCATTGATATACGGCCAACCTTGTACCAGTGGAGAAAAACAGCGAAGCAGCAAATCATATTGAATATTACAGACGGATTATTACAAACAAATCATAGACTACAAATCAATCATTGTCATGCCGATAAAGTTACAGGTGGTGTACCAGCGTGTTGACACACTTAACTGACTTAATTTTATGGATGACATCCTCTGAAGACCCCAAAACTAACGCGAGAGGGCGAATACAAAAAGATCAGCTAAAATATGCTGCCAAAAAACACGAATGCAAAGCTGGTATTGCGAATTTGTGGTAGTACATAACGACTTTTACGTCAAGCCGGCACATGATGGCCTTTTGCGGCACTTGAGTCGGCACTGTACTGAGTTCTGGAGTTCCGCGCAGCCTCAGATGCTCGGTGCCATACTCTGTAGTTACCACTCCCTATTGTCACTACTAGCTATCATGGACTACAGAGGATGTCACCCAGGCTAGAGCCTCGGAGGAGGTGATTTCGTTTTGGAGAAAATAAATCAGTGCGGCCTAAGAACTAGAAAAAGGCATGTAGATGTTCATGGACTTTATTGTTACTTGCCAAAGGTGGTACAGACAGCGTAAGCCTTATGTTATTAATGGTCTGTGGAGTTGTAATCTTATAGTAGCCAGAGGAGTCCGGTAGAGACTAGCCGCCAGGGTATATCATGTACCACGGTACATGTATGTGGTGATGGCTGTTGAATAAATCTGTGTGCCAAGAGTCGTGAGGTCTTCGCTCTTTAAGTGCTTTTTCCAACTTTCTCGCTATACTGTAATGAGAATCACAGCTCAGAGAAGCGGAGTGAATGCGAACTTGAGAAACACGTAATGGGTCCAGCGCGCTCCCGTCCATTAGGTGTTATAGAGGCTGGGCGGGCTCAGATATAGAGAAAAACCGTTCGGAGCCCTGTGATGGTTCGCCTGGATGCTTGGCTGCTTCCAGGGCCTACACACAGAACGGATCATTGGCTCTAGGGCCAACATGCCCCCAAGAAAATTTTATCACAGCCCTCCCTGAGATAGACTGGGTGAATTAGACGTTGTTGGTAAAATTTCCTTGGAGGTATGTTGGCTCTGGAGCCAAGGAGTTGGCCTGTGTTGGCCCAGGAAACGGCCTGGCATCCAGGCTAAGTTCTGTGAGGCTCTGTGCTCACCGGAGATATGAAATGTAGTTATCCCCGACCTGGGGGCATCGCATGGCTGGAGAGATCTCGTGAAGTGGCCATTTTGCCATGATATAGGCGAACGGCTGCTGCATGCGAAATATGTGATCATACTTCCCGACTCACTGTATATATAAAATGTAGAGGGAAAGTGGCGTCACAAGAAGAGAATTATAGGATATCATTTTGAGAGGCACTGAGCATTTTAACAAAGACATAACTGTTGGTGTTCAAGTATTATTATAAGCAAACGAACTGCAATGCTCCAATTCTCTGGTAGTACCACACAATATAATATATACACACAAAAAAAACGAGGAAAAGCACTATACATCTACTTGAAGATAATCGATCACCCTGACCTCCCAGTTCTACAGTGCAAGTATCGTCCCCTCCGTCCCATACAGTATTACCCTACATAGCCAACTACCCGTATCGCCTTTTGATTACAATTTACAGCGCCCTGCACCGTTTAACCGTAATTACTGCAAACTGCCTGCCATCAAGGTTTGTGGCTTTCCCTTCAGCGCCCTCCATCGTCTACACGTCCTAATCATGCCTTAAAATTCCGCCCCTATAAATTTTTGAGTGGTACAGCCCTGATGTCCTTCGCATCAAACCGGGATTTCCCTGCGCGACCGCCGATCATAACCAGCCTAGGAAGCTGCCAGTCGACAAAACGCCGCTCGATAAAATTTTCTCAGGTCGAGCCTTGTAGACTTGTGGAAAACGTGCTCATGTTTCTTCACCTGAAGTCCGGGGCGGACCACCCCAGTGTCGTTATTTTATTCACAGGGCTGGTGTATTTCTGGGAGGCGTTTGTGTTAGTCACAGCGAACAGCGGCTCTGCAGAGAGCTCTCCGATCGCCCGGAGTGTGTCGGAGTTTCCCCGGGGGCAGGGTGAGAGCCCGGCGGGGACAGACGCCATCCCGCCCGAGGACTGGCTCCGGCAGTTCCGAAATGCTTCTCTGGAGAAGGACTACCCGAGACTTAGCGCCCTGCTGGTGCACGTCTTGGAGAGGGCAGGGGAAGACATGGACCAGCATCTCCTGAGGTCCTTAAAGGTAATTACTTCGTCCTACAGGGTTCCTTACAGGTTATTACCACATCTTATTTCGTTCCTTACTGGTAACTACAAAGCAGGGTATGGGGGGGAGGGGAGCAGGGGACATACGCTTGAAAAAAAAAGTAAGGAAAAGATGAAACTATTTACTGTGTTATGGGGAACACAGAAGAAAGCAAAAAGTGACTAAGACAAAAGTGGACGAGTTACCTGCTATTTGAACAAAACTACTGGAGAATGCAAAAGACGGACGCGCGATATTAAAATCATATCAGCATCCAATTATAAACCTCATTTACCTCATTAGCTACAGATTGCCAGAAAATAAGTAGTTGCCTGTTCAGCACTTTCAGAAAATGAAATGAAAAATGAAACGAAGAGCATGAAATATTCAAACCCTGAATCATCCCGAATGTTTGCTGTTTAATTAGCTATAGGCAATTAGCACCCAAATGCCTCAACACTTTTCTTTACACTCAAACAATGTGTGCCGCATAGAGGACATACAAAAACTACAGGAAATCTGCCTTCGTGATCATCTCAAGTTCAACATAGCAGAAGAAAATCCTGACATGTATGTTTTTAATTGTCCTTACTGGGCAAAATTGTGTCACATTAATGTCGTTTTTGCTTACCCGTGCGGTATTTGCTGTAGTATTGAAAAACCATTTCCACTAACCATTAAGAACATCCGGCCACTTATTGTACTCACTCCGATAAAATATTGCGCGGACTTGTTGTTCTGACGGTTTGTCGATCAGTGGGCAGGTACCGCTGGGCCTGAGGTCGGACGGGCACTTCACAGCTTCTGTAGATGTATCAAGCCGCGCTTTTGTCCTTTGCAGTTGCTTATTCGGCTTCACTTGCATTCGGTAGGCCGTGAGTTCAATCCCCGGCCGAGTCACACTGCTTTCTCTGCTTAGCACTCAGCATTTGGGAAAGAGTATGGGAGTTGAACACACATCACTACCAGTAGACTATAGCCCCCTGCTGTACATGTAGTGATTGCACTGCTGTGTGGCCCAGGGCTACTGAAACTGAGATGGGCGCCGCCCTATGTGTCACCTGATGCGAGAAGGCACTTTAACTTAACTTCGCTTCAAGAAGTATCTGAACTTTTCTACAGGTGGAAGTTGGTAGATTATGCCTGATGCTTCAGCGGTCCCGCGAATTAACGTCTGCCTGACCTAACATTGACACCGAAAGGCCGCTGACCGATATAGTATTGAACAGGTCAGCTAAGTAGCCGGCATTATCCCGTCCGCCTGACTTCATCTTGATTTTTCTCTGACCGGCGAAAGTCATTACAGCCCAACAAAGAATGGACGCTGGACTGGTAACTGGTAAAGGGGTCAGACTGCAGAGAACATTCACTCACCAGCTCGTACAACATAGAACGTTACACACTCTAAGTCTGCTGAGCTTTGAAGGAGATCAATGACAAAGACACTTCACACGACTGTCCCTACTAAACCCAGGTGTAAACGGGTATCTGACTTCGGTTGGGGACGTAATAAGGTGTACCTGAGGGATGGGCTTTCAATGCTGTACCCAAGAAACAGCGTTAGTGTTTATTTATTTGTTAGTTAGTTAGTTAGTTAGTTAGTTAGTTAGTTTGTTTATTTAGAATCTCCCATAGTGATACAAAATTGTATACTAATTTTCCCGGAGTCCTTGTGTACAATGCAATACATAGCAATGCAATACAAAGCAAATGACAACATCTTACATTAACTTACGTTACAATTCGTGGTATTACAAGCGTGGTATACCTTCATTGAATCAAAATATACATATCGATTAACACCAACAATAAATATTATAGAAGAATGGCTGTAGTGGACAGGTCAGAGGTACATGTGTATCGGTTTACAGCATGTGTTATTATTACCACCATGATTCAAGACGGGATCCCACATGCTTGTGTGTCCACTTCTTAACGCTTCCTGTGGGTGCACTGCGCGTGTGCTTGCTGATGTGATATATATGAATGCATAGGTTGTTATGTTTTTATATTTCTGTGGATAAATGTTCTGATTTTGGCTTTGGTGGTGGATTTCGCTTGTGTGAATTCACCTCTTTGTTCCAGTCCAGTCCCGTGCGGTGCGTATGTGTAGAGTCAATTTTCAAATTCTTCGAAAATGTAATTAGGCTGTTTTTCATCTGGATTAACATCGCTCTCCTCCACAAGGCTATGGGACCCTAACCCTTGTCTATCACTCCCTGGCAGCGGAGTTAAGCCTGCACTGACTGTGATGAATGGGCATGACGAAAGAAGGGTAGTCTTTCCTCATTTATGATCATATTTTTTATCAATGCATGTGTCACATTTGCTTAGGCTTAGCAAGCGAAGTAAAAATATCCCTATCATGTTTCTATCATCATTGTACCGGAGCAATGTGACGGATTCATAACGCAACATATCTCCACACAACATAATACAGCATAACACAACACAGTAACAACACAGGCCACCACAATCCCACACTAAATCATCTGCCTTCAGAGCAGATCCGATATCACCGAGTCCAGGTCTCTGCCGGAGGCGTGACGGCATTTAAAATCCATGTTCCTGTAAATTAGCAGCCCAAAGTAAGGAAGTTCCCCTTGAAACCAGCAGTTAAAATCCATGTATCTGTAGATTAGCAGCCCCAAGTAAGAGTAAGAGGGTTCCCTTTGAAACTGATATCAGTGTCCATTTTCTGTCTGTTTAACTAAGTATTTTCTTGATCCTATACTTTACGACCCTCTGTAAAATGTATTATTTCACCGCCAGTTGAAGTGTTCGCGTGTGTGTAAGTATCGTGTGTTCGCGTATCGCCTAACGTCCGCTACTCTCTCCGGTTACCGACCCGTCTCGGCCCGTATTATCCCGTGTGTTCCTCAGCCTCGCGATTCCGCATGCGAAGTCGCTTGGCCTGACATCGGCAAAGTAATCTAATTTCACGGTGCTGCGCGCTGTAATTGAAAGTCGGCGGGGCAGAGTTGTGCCGATATCGGGGCGGAGATTCCCCCTCCTCGCGCCGCCTGGACCCGGCAAAGCCGCCGGATTTATCATGTGGACGGCAGCTAGTCTCCAACAGGCCCCTCGGGATACTGACAAAAACACAATGGGACCAATGGGGTGAATAATTTGATAGAGGAGCTAGCTTGTCAATATCTACTTACTGTCCAAGCAGAGGTGTAGGCTTCGGCTTATTTTTGACGTGTTTCTGGGCGTTTTTATCCGGCTTTGTTTTTATGCACTGGTATCTTTTTTTACGCCAGGGTGGTGTATTGGATACTGCCAGGTAATTACTGCCAATTTGATACTGTCTTACCAATTTGATACTGTATTGCAGTCAGCGAAAGATCTGCTTGGAAATTGATATCTACTGTGTTTGCAGCAACCAAAGGAGCTTGTCTGGTAGAGGCGAGATGACACCCACTGCGCTGTGGTTTGGGTCTGTTCGCCGAAGAAAAAATATAAAACTATTGGGATCTTATCTGTATAAAAGCGGCGGTGCCGGGTTTGACAGGATAGTTCACACACTCAAAATCCTGAATACTGAAACACAACCTTTTTACCGTTAAGCCACTCGAGCCGCGCAGTCGTCTCGCCTAGCGTCTCCCCAAGTAGAAGCTCCTTGGTCTCCCTAAAGCGGCTCTAGTCTGCTCGGTTTACAGCTGGTCATTCATCACAGTCACCAGCACGGATTAGCACGGCAGGCTTACAACAGGCTCCGAGTTCTTAACGTGGGCCAAACTAATACAGTCACCTATTAGAGATAAGTTTAGATAGTTAAAATTCTTCCCACACCGTGCGATGGTCATCTCCGTTTCTTTCTATAGCCTGCTTGGGCCACACAGGGCCACTACACTAGGGGTTTAGTCCACCAGTAGTAGTGTGTTCTCGACTCCCATACTCTTAACTCCCATACACACATGACCACTACAGCATGGGGACAGTCCACTACCTGGTAGCGGTGTGTGTTCAACTCAATTCTCTTTCTCAGAAGTGTTAGGTAGAGAAAGAAGTATCTGAAGATATTCAGTTTTGGTCGGGGTTTGAATCCGTCACTTCCCGAATTCAAGGTGAACGCTCTCCCCTGGAGGCTATTTCACCGGTCAGGCGTAGTGATGCTCTGTTCATTTTACACAGTTGTTTCACAATTGCACCGTGCTTTGGGGTCAACTCCAGTGGTTGGTACGGACTATGGTGAAGCCCGCGTTCAAAACATAAAGCACAACAAACAACAGAAAAGCAACATTGAGAACTAGGCATTGCATCATTTGCAAGTAACGGAAAGCGTTCAGCACCAAGGACAGGCGTGGTGTATGTGTTATCATGATCAATTTATTTTTTCGGCACTGAAACTGGTGTCGCCTCACTGAGGATACAATGATCAGAGCTTGTACACTTACCACCTTATCACTGTCACACTTTTACAAATTTTCAACAAGTTGGGATTATTTCTTCTAATATGAAATGTATCACAAAAAGGGAACCTTTAGTAAATTGGAAAAAAATAGACCTGAGGGAGAAAATAATCAAATACTAAAGACGATAGAGTTTTAAGGACTCAAAATTAAGACAAAGATGAAAGATAGAGATATAATACGAACTAGAAAGGCCGACATTTGCTCCGGAGCAAATACAGCATATTTCAGCCATTTCTTTCCCATTTTAAAGTCCCATTTTACACAATTTGAAAGCGGTGTATGCCAGCAAGGTGAATAAAGTTCTGTTTGCATGTGCCCAAGGATCCCCCATACCAAATATCAGGTAATTTGGTTTCAATATCAGGACATGGGAGCCAAAAACGTACATTTTTGGTCTGAAAATAGCAAAAAAGTCCCATTTACACAATTTTAAGTGGTGCATGCCAACAGTGTGAATAACATTCTTTGCGCATGTGCCCAATGATCCCCCATGCCAAATTCCAGGTCATTTGCTTTTAAAATCAGGACCCAGGAGCCCAAAATGTACATTTTTTGTCTGAAAATAGCAAAAAAGTCCCATTTTCACAATTTTAAAGTAACATATGATAAAAGTATGATTTATGGTCTGTGAGCATGTGCCCAAGGCACCTATATACCAAATTTCAGATCATTTAGTTTTAATATTCGGGCACAAGAGCCAAAAATGTACATTTTTGTCCGAAAATAGCGAAAAGGCGCTATTTTACACAATTTTAAAGAGATGTATGTCAAAAGCGTAAATGGCGTTCTGTGGGCATGTGTCCAAGGTATCCCCATACCGAATTTCAGGTCATTTGGTTTTATTATTGGCGTACAGAAGCCAAAAATGTACATTTTTTGTCCAAAAATAGCAAAAAAGCCCTATTTTAGACAATTTGAAATTAGTGTATGTCAAAAGCGTAAATAGCAATCTGTGCGCATGAGTCCAAGGTATCCCCATACCGAATTTCAGGTCATTTGGTTTTAATATTAGGGCACAGGAGCCAAAAATGTACATTTTTTGCCTAAAAATAGGAAAAAAGCCCTATTTTACACAATTTTAAATTGGTGTATGTCAAAAGCGTAAATGATATTGTGTGGGCATGTGTTCAAGGTGTCCGCATACCAAATTTTGGGTCATTCGGATTTAATACCAGGGCTCCAGGTCCCAAAATGTACATTTATTGCCTGAAAATGACCAAAAAACCCAAATAAAACAATTTTCAAGGCCTGTATCAAGAAAATGAAAAAAAAAACGTCTGGGGGTATTTGGTCACTCTACCATCATGCCAAATTTCAGGTCATTTGGCTGAAAGATGACAGAGTTGAATCCATTTAAAGAAATGACAGGAGAAGAAGGAGAAGGAGAAGAAACATGAGGGAATACAATACATTTCATCCATACCTATGGTATGGCTGAAATATAATGAATGTGTATGTTACATGTGTAGAGGACACGGCAGTCAGGATGTAATGATGATGGAAACGTTTTACCCACGGATGGCCGACTCACAGAACTCCCCAAGCCTGACAGTTACACAAAAATCAATGTTTTTCAATCAGAATCCCGAGTTTGCAAATGCCGGCATATTTCACTTTGTGGACTCGCTGACGAGTTGGCCTCATTGATCATGTTTTTTTCTTTCCTATCAGATCGGGCGTATGCTGGGCGCAGTCAACCGCAACGAAACGTACTGGGAAGGACTGCATGAACAAGTAAAGCAGGTACGTACTTGGGCCATACGAAGTTAGCTTTATGGATGATATCCTCTGGACAGTCCAACTCGGTTAAGATATGGTTCCCATCAAGCAACAGACAAGCATATAGAAGGAAATTGAAATCAGGAAAAGAGATAACCTTTTCAAGGACCTTTGACCTATCTTCCCGTCAGTGTCCCCGACGTGTCTAGCATGTGGAAATAACTACTGAAACTCAAGTAAATACACAGACACACCGAAAACAAAACCTTCGTACACGTACACGGAGGGAATGGATGTGCGCGTGGATGTCATCCGTAAAATCAGATTACAACTGCCTCAGTATTTAGAGACAAATGTGCGCGAGGGAAGGTGGTCTGTAATTTCACACTGGGAGCGGTAATTGCCTACACTTACTTTTAATTGTTGCACTTACGAGTCTGGTTACCTAAGGGTAAGTCAGGACGTGCCAGTGAGAAACAGAACGGTACATAGCGGAAAGCTGAAAAAAGATTGCCGTGCTCTGCACACACATCCATATTAACGTGAATGACAGACGTGAATGTTAGGCTTTTTCTTTATCACAATCCTGTCGTTCCAGATCATGTACCAGCTGGGTCTGGAGAGGGAACCGGAAGTGCCCAGAAAGCGGAAACGGAAGGAGAAGAGGAAAGGACCCCGGATATCCACCCGCAAACATCATGTTGAACTATGACCTTTGTAGACTTAGACGACATTTAACTTTCGTCAAACATAGTTACCAGGCATTTTGTAAACAGAGAGACTTTCCCTTTCTGAGGAAGGTCACACACTTTCCTTTTCTACGGAATGGGATACACTTTTTACCTTTCTGAGTTAGGGGGCACACTTTCCCTTTCTACGAAAGGGGGCACACTTTCCCTTTCTGAGTTAGGGGGCACACTTTTCTTTTCTGGGAGAGGGGGTACACTTTCCCTTTCTACGGTGGTGACACACTTTCCCTTTCTGAGTTACGGGGGACATACTTTCCCTTTCTGGGGGATGGGACAAACTTTCCCTTTCTGAGGAAGGGAACACACTTTCCCTTTCTACGGAAGGGGACACTTTCCCTTTCTTAGGGAGGGGGCACACTTTCCCTTTCCTGGGGAGGGGGTGCACACCGTCCCTTTCAGAGGTTCTCTGTCATGTGTGAACTTTCCACCCCTGTGCTATGATGAAGTGGCGCACACCGTCAGTATGAGGGATGGCGACGGGATGCAATA
The DNA here is from genome assembly GCA_013266295.2 of Branchiostoma floridae x Branchiostoma japonicum. NCBI lineage: Eukaryota > Metazoa > Chordata > Leptocardii > Amphioxiformes > Branchiostomatidae > Branchiostoma > Branchiostoma floridae x Branchiostoma japonicum. The sequence continues at coordinate 14,828,334 of CM023825.1, forward strand.
TGCCTGTAGTCCAATCCGTCTGTCAGTCCGGAGACAAACGGGCGGGAATCAGTCATGCCGACAGCCTGACCCTCCGGCTGGACCTGCTGCTGATTGTATATCACTCACAGGAGTTTCATACCACTGATCCCATCTGTATATTCAATCATATGTTAGGAGGAGATCTTTACAGTGTGCAAATATATGCAATACACTGAAGAATGTTTAGATGTTATAAACTGTAGTTGTGTAAGTGACAAAATTAAAGGTGAAACAAACATGCACATATATTAGCCTCCCTAGCAGGCTGTACGACTTTTATCATGCACTTCTATTTTCCCGAACAATCCGAGTACAAATAGAAGTAATATATCACAATAAAAAAGGCACATCATAAAAGCCCCTGTCGCACAGCCTGCTAAGAAGCATACGCATATATTTTGTAAAAAAGGTAGATTTATTTGTAATTACATTCGTGTTTTTATAGTTGCAGAAAGCCTTACGATGTATACTCGACGTCCCTGCACTTTAGTCGAGTCAATGAAGTACTCGTATGCAATCTATAGTCATATAGTCAGTTTTCCTTGTGGAAGTTGAGGAGGAAAAGTTAAAACACGGAACTTTCGCAGACGAGGAATCCATTATCCAGGACGGTGCGTGCGGAGACTGGAGACGGCTCTCTGCCATTTACACGGCGCGAAGGTTCATCAACACTTTCTCAATACCACAAGGAACCGCTAAGTAGACTTCAGTTTCTCGCCGTCTCGTCTCCAAGACGGATGGACCTTGACTTGATTGTTAAGCCAGCAAACGCTGTAAGGCTTCGAACGTAAGTAAACTGTAGCCGGGGGATGTGGTACCAGATCGACCGGCTAAGCCTACAGTATTGCAGTGTAATCTCACTTACACTATGAATAATATTAGTCTGTGCCCATATGGTTATGTCTAAAACCGGTCTTAGCTATACTTGACTGCATTAATGATTGTCTTTCTTCACTATAAGCAGGACCAGGCATCACAAAATGAAAGGCATGTGAAGAACTAAAAACGCGGACCACTAAATCAGAAGACGTACAGAATGCCACAAAATGCCACAAGAACGCACGAACAGCCTACGAACAGCCTATAGCCAGACGTTCGCTCGCACCCCGCGGCCGCCAGGGAAGTGTTTTATGCGGACATGATAGACCTGTAGACTTAACCTGCTCCACGGCGTACCTCCCATTACCTTACCGGCACCTGTCTGCTCGCACCCCGCCAGGGAAGTGTTTTATGCGGACATGATAGACCTGTAGACTTAACCTGCTCCACGGCGTACCTCCCATTACCTTACCGGCACCTGTCTGCTCGCACCCCGCCAGGGAAGTGTTTTATGCGGACATGATAGACCTGTAGACTTAACCTGCTCCACGGCGTTCCTCCCATCACCGTCCCATCACCGTGAGGGGAGTGCCAGGCAGGGTGGCCTGTCGGTTTAACCTGATGGGTTCAAGGATATCGATACCCTTAATGAGTCCAGGGGAGCCTACGTGTTCATGGGGATGTTAAGACAATCATACGAATTTTAGATATATAAAAGTGTAACCTCAATGAGTTTATATACAGGTTACACTTGTCTTCAGACTCATTCTCAGTCATTGATGGAAGATCGCGGATGCAATCTGAAACGTCTAGCTCTTCCGAGAATTTATCCATTTGCTTGTGATTTATTTCGTATTACGTGAAGTGCGCGTGTGTTGACGACCTGTCTGTTTTGCCGGGATGGGTTCGCGGATATCCTAAATGGCGGTGTGCTGAAGTTGAGGGATTCCTTCATACGGGTGGCAGCGGGCCATGCAGCGGTGGTGCCGGGGAGACATGCATCATATACCACCGGGATAGCTCCGGGTCTAGCACGGTAAATGTCATGGGGGGAAAACGTAACCTCTTTTGCTTCTTGAAAAATGTAATAGAAGGAACTGCCGACCGTAGCCTCCATAGCAGGCTCCAGTTTATAGTTTTATAATTGTCCTCCCCCCTTCAGAAATGGCAGAACATATCACAATCAGATGCTCTGCTGCAGTACCATAGAAAGCCACAAGGAGGCCCGTAATCGAACTTGTCGTTTTCGACACCTGTCCACACAAGGATCCATCCGCAGCTTCTCGAGTTCTGATCTCCGCATGCAAACATACATACAAATGGCACAGAAAAATAACCTTCTTGGCAAAGGTAATCAGCACACAAAAGGTTACAAGTATAACAAAGCGCCAGCTAGCTGCCAAAGGGTTATAACAAAACGTAGCTATTTCAGGATATGCAACCCCCGGCGGAAAAACTCCGACGTCTAATACGGGAATGAAGGATGTGACAAGACTGATGACATCTAGCGTCACGGATGCCGAGCTTCACAATTTGCTAACAGGTTGAGCGCTAAGACGTTAATGATTGTTAAAACTGCAGAACTATCTCTGTAAACAAGACGCGACTGAAAGGAAATCCCGATCTCATTTCCCCGCCGCACGTATAGGAGAGATTACAACAGCACGTCATCGCCACGTCTAACGGCTTTTTAATAGCGCGCAGACGTGGCGCTAATCTGCGCCCAACTAACGCCTCATTACTGGTGAATATCACGGTTTATATCAGCGGTATTTAAGAACAGATGCATACACCATTACCAGGGTACTTGTTATGCCTGTAATGCACCAACACCGTTCATGCATGAGTGGGGCGTATATATTACGGAAGGAGTCCCTATATAAGTATATAACCACCACTACAGTACATAAAAATGCTCATAAGTATTTGCTGTTACGGACATTTAGTACACTAACAGTTCGTTGGTGTGTTTGTATTTGATGGAGTGAAAATTCCTTTTGAATGTTATGGTATATCGTAATATTTGTGAGCTTTAAAATTAATAAGAATGTGTCGGATGGCCAGAGCGTCGCCTAGTGTGTACGGAAGGTATTACAGAAGGGAGCTGGCGTAATGTTTAGGGGAAAAGTACATATTTTTTCACTATTTTCTGGATAATCTTGAAATACATGTATACTTAGTGGAAGATCATAAGAATGATTGCGTCAAGCACATATCATACGGATGATGTGCAACCTTTATTTTTATACGGTCATTATTACTTATAATATTTTTCATTATACCCACCCACCCCTTACATATTTCATGATCCGTCCGGATGTTCTAAACAGACAATTCCAACACGTACACAACGGTACAGTATAACGTCACAATACGAACTCTATCTAGACCAGAATATGTTGCTATGTCATCTTCGGTCATTGCACTTTGGCACTCTGAGAGGCGCTCAAGTGGGGTCCTGTTTTTTGGTACATGTCATGGTTGTTGACAACTCTGACGGGTTATAAACGTTTGTAACGCTCTTTTTGGAAGTCCCTAAAACAGGCAACAAGTCCGTATTTCCGTAATCATTAGATCCGTTGTAGTTCCTGTTCTTTCTTCAAACCGGCCTCAAATTACACCTGTAAGGGCAACCGAAATTACGTCAACAAAATGGAACCAAGAAAACGCCAATCGAAAGTAATTAACAAAATATTAAGAAAAATTAAAACAGTATCAAATAACAAAAGAACAAAAAAATTTTGCCGAACCTATTTTTTATAAACAAAAATGGAAAAACAATCATGGAAACCCACCAAATGTAATGTCGTCAGAGTGTTTACACCAATGACAATTTGCATAGTTACAAAAGTCTCAGTTAAAACTAAAATACACCACAGCAGAGCAAGCGAACGTAACGTGGTATGAAAATAAAAAAGTATATGTTGATAGTTTACATTATATTTTTCTCATCAATACCGTTGTTTTTAACAACCGTGTCCCCCATGTGCCCTTTGTTTAATATTCACCTTTATACAGCGTTTTGAAGAACGTATGATTAACCATGTTTACACCTCACTCCTGATATCACCTCGAAAGTCAACAAAGTCTAGCAGTATTCTTATCGATTTTTTAAAAATCATTTTGATGTCTGGGTGGCTTGGAGTTTTTTTATTGAGGATAAAAAATTTCCCTAGGATTCAAAACACAACCAATTGTAAATTTTCATGATGTAATTCTGAAATATAAAATTATTTTCTTTTTTTGTTGTTTTTGCAACGGAGAAAAAAATGAAAATGTGGCAAACTTCCCACGCTACTGAGCCAGACTACCTAGGTGGGTGCAAAGGTCGGTGTTACCTTTCCGCCATGACAGGCCACGTCGTCAGGACTGTTTCTTAGCGTGCTGCGCCGCATGCGCCTGTTTCGTCAAGTTCTTCTCCTTCTCCTTCTTCTCGGCGTTCTGGATGTTGGTCACGATCTTGCGCGTCTCTCCGCTCGGGTCGGAGTGCGTGCGCTCCCGCTGCTCGGTTTTGGACCGCCCCTTGCCGCTGCCCTTGGCCGCGATTCGGTCCGCCTCGTAGTTGTAGTGTTCGTACTCGTCCACTTCGTCCGCCATGTTGATTTCTGAAGGTCGTGTCAAGGTTGTCACATAAAAAGCAACTGTCAGTACAAGTTCAACTTCATAGGAAGGTTGTTAAGTGACAGCTGGGGTATCGTCATTGCCCCTGTGGCACCTCGATATATATACGTCATATCCCCAAGTGAAAAAGATAAAAACACTCAACAAAACTTGCGAGCCCTTGTTTTCAACCATATTCATGTGACGTTATAGACAGAGAAATCACGAGTTAGACTTTCTATAACACAACTACCAAACGATCGATAACGCCCCCCTCCCTCCATTCATTCAATCGTATATTGCATCATCATTGCAAAGCTGGTTCGTCTCAAACCCCATAACACCCACCGCCGGGCCAATCCGTTTTTCCCAAACTCCAAATCACAACTTTCTGTTCGTAGAGTTTCTCCAACATTCCACAAGCAAGTTTGATGTCCATATAGGAGCTCTTGTGTGAAAAATTACGTCATATTTTCACTCTTGAGGCAACAGCACCTGCAGACGAGAAGTTATGGCCCAACTACCCCCCTCCCCCTTCTTACACAGACGGTTTCCAGGACAGCCAAACAAGCTGTGTCACCTCCGAAATACGAACCCAAACCTGCAAGACATTCCCAGACACGTGCAGACGCCATAAATGGTGTTACCTGTGACGCTTTCGCTGTGCCACCGACTGTTCACGTCAGGCCAACAGGTCCGCAGCTGAGTCTTTGGTTCGCTGGAGAGGATTGTTTACTATGGACGTGACGTCATCATGCGACGTCACAACCGTCCCGGGCGCTCTGGAACGTACATGGTCCGTTCAACCAGATGTAGGGTCCTGCCTGCTCTAGACATGGTTTTGTGGCATTTGTACGTTTTTCTTGCTATCCATGTTTTTGTGAAGTTGAAGAAATATGCGGACAATTACACACTATTAGCAACATGCCATCAAAATAGGTGTAAAAAAGCCGGACCCTGCATCCGAGTGCTTTGATTCTATTATAAAGGTCTCGGCTGTCAGCAGTAATGACTGCTTTTGCCTCCCACAACTGTTGAGCTGGCGCCATAAAAATGTAATTTCTACGTAATTTAATCAACGTCATTTCCACACAACAGGTCGTTCTTGTTTATCGATCATCAAAACAAAGTCTATCGATATTTTGAAGCCGATGTGGAGCCGATATCAGCAATGTGCATAGGAACACCACATTTGTGTCTTATTAATTCTATTCGCGTTATTCTGAGTTTGTAACTTTATTCTCAACCTGTTGTGCTTCGCCTCACTTTTTCACTATTGTTGTGCAACAGCGACTTCTATTGACCTTATACAGAACTACAGCTCTATTTTTCCCTGATGCAGAGGTCTCAAGCGGCCGCCTTCGTCACTGCAATCTCTAAACTGAAAATAATGTCTTGTCCCGATCGAGGACGTCGTCAATGCAAAACACACCCCAAAATTCGTCTGCTTTGAGTTGACAATAAACCCAATCCTTTATTTTGTAGCGCTTAGACTAAATGTGATTAAAAGACCCACCGGGGGCTGTTTGGAGAATTCGAAAAAGTGGAGCAAGTTTAGCTAGGTCAGCTTGGAGGGAGGTCCTTTCTCTTTACATTACAGGGCGTTCGGTTTTATTTAGGCGACAAATGTGCACAAGAACATCTGCATCTAGACAGACTTGATTCGGGTCGGCATTTCCAGCAAATCCACCCCAGAAATGTTGAAGCTCAGGAAACTTGTTGGGAGAGAGTCACAGTATGGTAATAACTTGCAGCGGCGGTTTAGTATCATAATTGCAGCGGGTGGAATATGTATCTATCACTATGAACCGGCGATCTGAAAACAATAATCACCGATAACGTATGGACTCACACCCAATCGCTCACTCCCACTACCCAAATCGTATCTCAAATGTTCTCATAGGAAATACAGTGATATTAGAATTCAGAGACAATTTCGAGGAAAACGTCTGTCATTTGTATTTGTGTTTTTTCATTTCGCCTGAATTAGGTGCTAACTTTCCGCGGAGAAAGCTGGCGGTGGCGCAGACCGTTCTGGTTATGTCCGCGTCTCGGCAGGGGTGCAGGTTTAGTCTGGGCCGCGTTCGGAGGTCTGGGAATGACTACCCAGAAATGTAAGAAAATTAGAACAAGGCGGCTCCCCTTTTGGTGATAACGAAGTTAGCCCAACAGGTTACACCAGGCTGATTTCTTTGGCAGCGCTCTTATCCTACAAGTGTCTACACGTGGGACCGGGCATTCTATAAACCCCGTTCTTTTCTGTTTATATGTAGAATGCGATGTTCTCTCTACTGTTATAAACTGTTGTGCTGCTCCTGAATGGAACTATGACACACGCTCCAAGTCGACCCCTGGCGGGGGTTAAACAAATCAAAAGGATCGTCGCGAGACGACCTGCCCGGATCTCTCCCTTGCGCGTCTGACCCCGCCGACACCGCGTCGTCCCGCCCTCCTCGCTGGAACGTACACCGGGCCGACTCATGCCCACCAGCTCGACTCACCCCATATATCCAAACCAGGGGAGGTGCGACGCGTAATTGCGAACAGCCTGCTACCTGGGTGCGCTTTGGCCCCCTGAATACGACTCTCCGGCGGGGAGAAAGGAGAACCTGAGAGGATTAATTCCCGGGTATCGGAGAGCGCGGGGGCATCATTGGTAGACTCTTGCAGTGATTAGTCTTTCACCGTGTCAGGGAGAGATATAAGCTGCGACCATGCGGACTCGGACCGTCTTGCTGGTACTCTTTGCTGCGGGAGGGGTGATAGCTCTTGGCCTGTGCAAACCCTTGAGGAAATCCCTGAGAAAAAGGGACTTGGAAGGAAACCAGGAAAGCGGAGGCACAACTGGTGAAGTCGTTGCTAAGGCTGTAACGAAGGATGACACGGACTCAGCTGAGACGTCCCAGGAGGGGTCAGGTGTTGCAGACGAAGGGTCAGGTGACATGTCTGAGGGAAGCGGGACAGAAACGGTGGAAGGATCAGGAGAAGACGGACCAGAAGGATCTGGAGAACTCCAGGAAGGGTCAGGGGACGCCCCAGAAGGGTCTGGAGAAGTCTTAGAAGGGTCGGGAGTTGATCCGGAAAGTTCGGGGGAGGATCCTGAAGGAAGTGGGGCGGAGATACCCGATTTAAAAGATACACAGGTATCTAGGGAAGAGGAGCTAGGAATTCCTGAAGATGAGGATGGTGCAGAACCAGATGGAAAAGATGGCGTGAAGCCCAGGGATGAAGATGGCCTGACGCCCGAGGGTGACGACGATGTGACGGCCGACGGTGAAGAAGGTCCAACTGCTAAGATACCCGAAGATGAAGAAGGCCCAACCACCGAGACGCCCGAGGCTGAAGACGGTATGAAGACCGAGGGTGAAGTAAGTCCAACAGCCAAGACGCCTGAGGGGGAAGAAGACCCAAGCACCGAGACACCCGAGGGTGAAGACAGTGTGACGCCCGAGGGCGAAGACAGTGTGACGCCCGAGGGCGAAGACGTTATGACGCCCGAGGGAGCAGATGGTGTGATGTCCAAGGGTGCAGATGGTGTGATGTCTGAACATGAAGAAGATACAACAGCCGAGGGTGCCGACGATGTGACGCCCGAGGGTGCAGACAGACCGACGCCTGGTGATGAAGGCACGACAGAGGATGCAGAGCTTCCAACAACAGATGGTGCTGATGAGGTGAGCCCTGTCAGTAAGGATGGCACAGTGTCTCAAGATAGAGACAGCCTTGCGTCTGGCGAAGCAGTTCCAACACCAGAGAGCTCAAATATTAGAGCACCAGTTGAGGGTGAAGACGACACAGCGACGGACGATGGCGACAGTCCGATGCCTACAGATATTAGTGATGTAGAGCAGGGCGTAAAAGATGGCAAAGCGATCGATGGAAAAGACATTGACGATAACGTAAGTCCCACGCCCACGAGTCAGCCTGAAACTGAAGGCGAGGCGACCAAAGAAGATAAAGACGACACCACAGCCAAGACGAAAGATGAGAAGACTCCCGAGGTAGACGGAACGCCAGAAGTCCATGAAGGCTCTGGGGTCGAGCCTGAGGGATCAGCCGAAGGGATTGAAGGAAGTGGAACGGAGACAGGTGAGAAGGAAGGATCTGGAGTAGAGAAGGAAGGAAGCGGTATAGAAGACCACGAGGGTTCGGGCGTCGAGAAGGAAGCTTCCGGAGCAGAGCTGGAAGGAAGTGGGGTTGAAACACTTGATGAAAAAGACGCAAAGGTTTCTGAAACAGACCGGTTGGCTCCAAAGGAAGAGGAAGGTTCGACGCCTGGTGATGACGTCGGGGTAACGCCGGGGCCTGGAGATGGTTTAATGCCAGAGGAGGAAGACGAACTTAGTACGTTCTCTCCGGAAGACGGCGAGGCGCCTAAGGCCGAGGATATAAAAACGCCAGAAGAGGAAGATGGTCCTACTCCACAGACCATCACAGAAACGGGTCAAGATGGCGTGCCAAGTGAAGAACAAGACGTTGACACAACCGAAAGTGAAGAAGACACGTTTCCGGAAGCTGAAGCTATAAAAGAGCCCGAGGGTGGAGATGGCCCTACGCCAGAGACCTTCGAAGATGTAACTTCTCAGCCAGAAGACGTAAAGCCTGAGGGAGTGGATGGCGTTACTGATGTAGACGAGGAAGATGGGATGCCGAAGGCTGAAGGCATGACGGAGCCCGAGGGCGAAGATGGTCCTACACCAGAGACAATCACAGATACGACTGCAGAGCCGGAAGATAGACAAACCGAGGGACAAGATGCAGAGACGCCCGATGAGGACGAATTTCCGACGCCTGAGGCCAAAGATAGTGCGAAGCCTGACGACAAGGACGTTGTAAAAACTGACAAAAAAGATGGTTCTACTGCCAAGGATGAAGAGGGTCCAACGGCACGGCCTGAAGATGGGGAGGATGGGCCAGCAGCAACGGGTGAAGATGGGCCTATGCCTGATGGGGAGACGTCTGAAGATGCAGAAAAACCAACGCCTCAGCCTGAGGATGGAGTCAGGCCTGAGGTAGAGGACGGCCCAACTGTAGAGACCACAGACGACACAATTACAGAAGGTGAAGATGGCAAGCCGTCCGAAAGTAAAGACATCCCTACGCCAACTACTGACGATGATACAACGCCAGAAGACGGTACGGCCACAGGAGAAAAGGACGACTCGATGATCAAAGAAGATGAGAAGACACCCGAGGGAAAAGAACCTGCAGCAGTCCATGAAGGCTCAGGCGTTGAGGAGGAGGGGTCAGCTGAAGGGATTGAAGGGAGTGGAGTAGCGGCGGGCGATCATGAAGGATCTGGAGTGGAAGGAAGCGGTGAAGAAGGATCAGGAGAACACCTCGAGGGCTCTGGTATCGAGGAGGAAGCATCGGGAGCAGAACTAGAAGGGAGTGGTGTAGAAACTGCTCATGGAAAAGACCTAAAGGAGCCTGTGGTCACGAAGATTCCAACGCCAGATGGTGACGTCGGCACATCGCCTCAGCCTGAAGACGTCGTGATGCCAGATGGAGAAGATGGGTCGACCATTTCAACTGAGGACGACGAGGCACCGGACACTACAGACGCCATCACAGCAGAGGAAGGAGACGGGCCGACGGCGATAGCTGAAGGCGGCGAAGCGCCCGACACTCCAGACGCCACCACAACAGAGGGAAAAGACGGAGAAACGCTTGAAGATGGTGAACTTCCAACTCCCGAGAGTAAAGATGGCACAAAGCCTGACAGTAAGGACACCCAGACAACCAAAGACAAAGGCGAGAAAACACAGGAGGATGAAGAGATCCCAACACCAAAAGCCGAAACTGGGGATGGAGATGGTGCCACTATAGACGCCGTGGAGACGCCCACCGATCAAGTTGGTCCAACTCCCGAAAGGAAAGACGAGATGACAACGGAAGACAAAGATGAGGGAACACCTGTAGACGAGGAAGGGCCAACGACTGAGGATGCTGCAGGACCCGATGATGAAGATGGTGCCACACCGGAAGGAGCCGACGACACAACACCCAGGCCGAAGGATGCTAAAACCTCGGAAGAGGGAAAAGGACCGACAGAAGCTCCTGAAGGCTCAGGAGTCACAGATGAGGGTTCTGGAGTAGACTATGAAGGTTCGGGGGAAAAAGTTGAAGGGTCCGGAGTAGACCTTGAAGGTTCCGGGGAAAAGGATGAAGGATCCGGAGTAGACCGTGAAGGCTCTGGTGTTGAGGTTGAAGGGTCTGGTCAAGTCCAAGAGAGTTTGGACACGAAGGGGAAAACCCCAGACCAAAAACGGGACAGAACTGGAGAAGAGTCTGATGATGAAAAGGGCGGAAAGGTACCCCAGAAGGAGGATGAATTCTCCTTTGAAGACGAAGGTACCACGGCGTCCACTGGTGACGTCGACACAACGTCCCAGCCCGAAGATGGTCTAAGTCTAGAGGAAGACGAAGATGTGTATCCTGATGCGGTTAGAACTGTTGAAGGGGAAACTGAGGAAGAAGAAGGACCAATTCCCGAACCTGAACTTGGTGCGGACAAAGATGACAAGACAACTGAAGACGGAGATGCAACTCCTGCAGCTGAAGACGGTGTAACGCCCCTGAGTAAAGTCAGTGCCGCAACTGATGGGGATGACGACGAGTTTCCGACTCAGGAAAGTAGAGATGGCGACAAGCCAGACAGCAAAGACGTTTCCGCACCGACAGGAGAAGACAGTGTAACACCTGAAGATACAGAAGGTCCCACGGCTCAGGCGGAAGACCTTAGTGACAGGGAAGATGACGCCAAACAAGACGACAAAGACGATACAGCACCGACAGAAGAAGACGGTGTATCACCTAAAGACGCAGATGGTCCTATAGCTCAGGTAGAAGACCTTCCCACTCCTGATAGCGAAGATGGTACCAAGCCTGAGGGAAGAGACGAGGAGACAACTGAGAGTGAGGTCGGCCCCACATCCATTTCAGAGCCTGGTGATGAAGACGATGCAGCCCCGGAAGGAAAAGACGAACCAACATCCAAGGCGACGGAGGACAAGACTCCTGAGAAGGAAGGACCGAAGGAAATCCACGAGGGCTCCGGTGTCGAACCTGAGGGATCAGCGGAAGGGATTGAAGGAAGTGGGACAGAAGCGGGCAAGGAGGAAGGGTCTGGAGCAGAGATGGAAGGAAGCGGTGAAGAAGAATCTGGAGAAGACCACGAGGGATCAGGTGTTGAAGAGGAGGCTTCAGGAGCAGAACTGACAGAAACTGCTGACGAAAAGGACGCCAAGGTATCTGAGACTGACGGCGTGTCTCCACAAGAAGAAGGTAGGAGGCCCGACGACGACGTCAGCACGACGGCCGAGCCTGAAGCCGAGGTGCAACCTGGGGACGACGACGGCATTACAGCAGAAGGGGAAGATAGGGTGACGGCCGAGGAGGAAGATGGTCCGACACCTGAGAGCCAAGATATCACAGGAGACGGTTTGATAGGAGAGGAACTGGGTCCAGCGGCTGAGGAGGACGAGTTTCCAACGGCTGCGAGTATAGTTGATGCCAGACCTAAAGCTGAAGATGGCGAAACAGCGGCAGGGGAAGCCCAGCCAACACCCGCCACTGACGATAGTCGCGCGCCTGGAGACAAGGACGGCCCAACACCACAAACTGGAGACGGTAAAGAGCCAGAGAAAGGAGAAGGTGTGACAACTGAAGATGGAGAAGGTCCATGGCCCGTAGTGGAAGAACCTCCGACGCCCGATGGTACAGATGATGCCAGACTTAAGACCAAAGACGGTGACGAAACTGTAGGAGAAGACGGACCTACTCCAGTGGAGGAAGATGGTACCAAGCCTGAGGGAAGAGACGAGGAGACAACTGAGAGTGAGGTCGGCCCCACATCCATTTCAGAGCCTGGCAATGAAGACGATGCAGCCCCGGAAGGAAAAGACGACACAACATCCAAGGCGACGGAGGACAAGACTCCTGAGAAGGAAGGACCACAGGAAATCCACGAGGGCTCCGGTGTCGAACCTGAGGGATCAGCGGAAGGGATTGAAGGAAGTGGGACAGAAGCGGGCAAGGAGGAAGGGTCTGGAGTAGAGATGGAAGGAAGCGGTGAAGAAGGATCTGGTGCAGACCACGAGGGATCAGGTGTCGAAGAGGAGGCTTCAGGAGCAGAACTGACAGAAACTGCTGACGAAAAGGACGTCAAGGTATCTGAGACTGACGGCGTGTCTCCACAAGAAGAAGAAGGTGTGACGCCCGACGACGACATCAGCACAACGGCCGAGCCTGCAGCCGAGGTGCAACCTGGTCCGACACCAGAGAGCCAAGATGTCGCAGGAGACGGTTTGATAGGAGAGGAACTGGGTCCATCGCCTGAGCAGGACGAGTTTCCAACGGCTGCGAGTGTAGTTGATGCCAGACCTAAAACTGAAGACGGTGAAACAACGGCAGGGGAAGCCCAGCCAACACCCGCGACTGATGATGCCAAACTTAAGACCAAAGACGGTGACGAAACTGTAGGAGAAGACGGACCTACACCTGTGGAAAGTGACGACGGTGACATACCTGAGGATACAGAGGATGGAATAACTGAAGATGGCGACGTTCCGTCACAAGCGGAAAAGGACATCCCAACGCCCGAGAGTATACTTGAAGGAGATCGAACAGGGGAAGACGGGCCTGTGCCTGTGGACGGAGACGGTTCTACGACTACAGACGAGGACGGACCGACACCGGATAGTACAGACGGCGTCAAACCTGACGGCAAGGACAGTGTATCAACCAGAGATGAAGAGGGTCCCTCACCAGGGGAAGATGAAAAAGAATTCCCAACGCCCGAAACTATCGTAGATGCAAGGCCTAAAGACAGAGACGACATGAAAACTACGCCTGTAGACAGAGACGGACCTACTACACCTACAGATGAGGATGGTACCACGCCGGAGAGCAAAGACGGTGTGGATAAAGAAGGCATTGAAACTACAGACGGAGAGACACCAATAGGTGAGGGAACTCCAGCACCGGGAACAGAGGACGGCGCAGGGACTGATGATGAAACAGGTGCAAAATCAAAAGAGGGGGATGACATGACAGACAAGGCAACAGATGACAAGACACCCGAAGAAGGATCAGCAGAAGTCCCCGAAGGCTCGGGAGTAGAGGAGGAAGGGTCAGCTGAAGGGGTTGAAGGGAGCGGAACAGAGATAACCGATGAAGGATCAGGAGAAGACCACGAAGGCTCGGGTGTCGAGGAGGAGGCGTCAGGAGCAGAACTCGAAGGAAGTGGGGCAGAAACAGCTGAAGACGGTTTGAAGCCTACGGATGAGGACGCCTTCCCGGAGGCCATTAAAACTGTAGAAAAGACAGAAGACGGTGATGCTGGTGTCAAACCTGACGGTACAGATGACGTCACAACGGAAGAAGAAGGTCCAACACCTGGTTCTGAAGACGCTGCTAAGCCTGAAGGTACAGGTGACGTCACAACGGAAGAAGAAAGTCCAACGCCCGGTGCTGAAGACGATGCAAAGTCTGAGGGTACAGACGCAGTAAAACTGGAGGGAGAAGGCGAAGAAAGACCTGATGATGTCTTCCCGACCCCCGAGATTAAAGATGGTGCAAAGCCTGCCGTGGCAGCGGAAGGAGAGGGCCCTACGTCGAAGCCTGAAGACGCTTTGCAGCCTGACGACAAAGACTCCGTTACAACTGACGGAGAAGACGGGGAAGCCCCTGATGACGATGTCCTTCCGACACCCGGAGATGTAGATGGCTCAAAACCTTCCAGTAAAGACGGTGAGGTAACGGATGGAGAAGAGCCGACGTCGAAGCCTGACGAGTCTGTGCAGTTAGAGGGCTCAGACGCTGTAACAACTGAAGGGGAAGACGGTAAACCAACTGACGATGAAATCCTTCCGACACCCGAAAGTATAGACGTTGCACAACCTGCTGGAATTTTGCCAACTGATAGAAAAGACGGGGACACATCTGAAGGTGAAGAAGGGCCCACACCAGAGAGTGAAGCTGCTGAGCCAGCAGAAGGAAAAGACGAGAAGACATCAGATGAAGAAGACAGACCTACGCCCGAAAGCGAAGATGCTGCGAAGGTCGATGGTGAAGACGGCCCGACCCAAGATAAGAAAGACGACGCAAAGGACGATGAGACCCCGAAGAAAGAAGAACCAGCAGAAGCTCAAGAAGGATCCGGCGTAGAGGAGGAGGGCTCGGCTGAAGGGATTGAAGGGAGTGGGTTGGAGACAACCGAGGAAGGATCTGCAGAAGGATCTGGTGAAGACCACGAGGGTTCGGGTGTCGAGGAGGAAGCTTCAGGAGTAGAACTAGAAGGAAGCGGAGCTGAAACTGCCGATGGAAAAAAAGCACCAGTACCTGGGAAAGATGGCGTGGCACCAGACGACGGCGAAGATTTGACGCCGAAGGCTGAAGATATCATAGCGCCCGGAGATGATATGGAAGGTCCGACGCCGGTCGGGGACGTCGACACAACGTCCGAGCCTGATGTTAGTGCAACACCTCGCAGTAAAGACGATGTAACAACAGATTCGGCTGGAGAAGACATGACTGGGATTGATGACGGACAGACGACTGATGCTGAAGATGATGACGTGACAACGCCCGAGAAAGATGGCATTTCAACAGACGACGCAGGGGTTGAAGATGGCCCAACGCCTGATGGTGAAGAAGATGTGGCAGCCAAAGGAGAGGAAGGAAAGAAACCTGAGACTGACGACACAACGGAAGACGGAGAAGGTCCTACAGAAGAAGTAGGCAAAGAGGATGTCACAACTAAAGGAACAGGTGCGGACGTGTCTGGTGATGAAGAACTTCCAACACCAGAGATTAAAGACGGTACAGCAGTCGAGGGTAAAGACACTACGAAAACAGGTGAAGAGCCATCTAAGACTGGGGACGGTACGACCCCAGCCAGTGAAGTTGTTGCAGGGCCGGATGGGGAGACAGATAAGGATGAGGATGGTCCAACTCCAGAGAGTGAAGACGGTACAAAGACAGAAGATGGAGATCGTACTACATCGGAGAGTGAGGACAGTGCAAGACCTGAGGATAAAGGGCCAGCAACGACGGACGGGGAGACAGATACGGAAGAAGACGGAAAAGACAGTACAAGAACGGAAGATGAAGACCTCCCTACGTCAGCAAGTGAGGATGTTACAGATGGCGCCGCCACAAAAGATGATGAGACAAAAGATGGCCCCACACCTATTTCACAGACAGAAGGTGAAGACGGGATACCCAAGGACGGCGAACCAACACCAGTCAAAGACACAAATGTCACGGACTCCAAGACAACGGACGAAAAAGCACCAGAGGGAAAGCAACCAGCTGAAACTCACGAAGCCTCCGGTGCTGATCTTGAGGGGTCAGGTGATGAAATCGAAGGGAGTGGAGAGAAGGGCAAGGATGAAGGATCTGGAGCAGAAATGGAGGGAAGCGGTATAGAAGGATCTGGAGAAGACCACGACGGCTCGGGTGTCGAGGACGAAGCGTCAGGAGCAGAACTAGAAGGAAGCGGGGCAGACACAACTCGTACAAAAGATGATAAAGCGCCTGGGAAGGACGACAAAAGCCCGATGGGCAAGGGTGATGTCCCCGCTGAGCCAGGGGTTGAAGACGCGTTTCCCTTACAAGCTGCAACGTCTGGAGGGCAAACTGACGATTCTACAAGAGACGGGGAATTACCAACTGAGGAGAGCGTCGTTGGAGAAGGTGAGGAAAAATCAACAGACGAAGCGAAAACAAATGAAGATGGGCTACAAACTTATGGAGAAGCGACAGATATGGTTACTGGACCACCAGAAACATCAGATACATCTAATGCAGAAGATGTATCTGCGGCAACAGAAGCACCAGAAGCAGACACTGTGGCATCGGAAGGAGACGACGACACTGTAGAGGGAGCTGGGGGTGGGGAGGTCCCAGAGGAGAACCTGGAGCCAACTGACGGAGGGGGACCTGTGGCGGGGGCACCAGGAGGTGATTTGTCTTTTTGATTTAGTTGATCTGTATCTGTATTAAAGTTTTACTAAGAAGTAATCATTGATCTACACTATTTAGTGCTATTGCAACAACAATAGAATTTACAGTCACCAACCTTAAAGGAAACTGACAAGTAACCAATTACCCTAAAAGGTGTTAGCTTCCGGTCTGAAAATCTTTGTTTTTCTCCGCATGTCTATGCCTTCAAGGTGATAATACAACGCCAGGGGAAGACAAGGATGAGACATCTGAAGACGGCGTCGCTGCAACCAAAGAAGACGACGATCAAGTGGCACCGGATGATGGAAAGGAGGAATATGAAGAACCAACGGATGTAACGGTAGATACAACCGAAAAATCATCAACAACTATTGAGGATACAACGGAAGGTACCCCAGAAACTGCGGAAATTGCCGAAGATGCAACGAAAGGTGCCGAAGGAACACCGGAAGGTGCCGACAATGCAACGAAAGGTGACGAAGAAACGCCAGAAGATACCGAGGATACAACGGAAGCTGCCGAAGATCAAACCGACGGAGACGGAGAGGAACCTACTGGAGATTCTGTTCTTGAAGACTCTGAAACCGATGATTCAGAAACAGAAGACATGAAGAAATCGGATGGAGATGCGACAAAGACGGGAGAAGACGACGACGTTTCAGGGATGAGCGGAGGAATAGAACCGGAAGGTTTGGACCACGCCGCAGGGGAGTTAGGATCAGGGGATGTTGGTTCTGCAGAAGGACCGGTAGAGGGTTCCGGTAAGGAGGTGTCATCGCAGACAGGACCAGAGGAGGACGGGTCGGGTCTCGGGCATGACATGGATGGTTCTGGATCGGGGGATGACACGGGATCCGGCATGTGGGAGGAAAGACCGATCAATGATGGGTCCGGGGATTTCCCTGTGTTGGATAAAGTTTTGGAACACCTGGTGAGGCAGAACGACGAACTGGACCAGCAGAGCAAGGCCATCGAGGCGCTTAAGGTGAGTCAAGTCTACCCATTTATTTGGGACGTTTTTCGCTCTTTCACCTTTTATAGAAGGGCTGAATGAATCAATATCATCTAATTGATCAACTATTTAACCTACCAGTTAGCCAACCAACCAACCAACCAACCAACCAACCAACCAACCAATCACATTGTTTGCTGACCACCAAAACTCTCTTAATAATAATCATTTCAAAACGTATAGTGACGAAGAGCATGAACTTGATAACATGTTCTCGCATAAACTACTTACAAACCTTTGCGAAATTTTAAACGCTTTCAAACCAACTAACCAACCAATTAATCAAATTGTTTATTGATCAACAAAAATAAAAGGTACTCATTGAAAGACATTTGTTGACTTTATGGAGACGGAAATCGTGAAAAGCGGTAACAATTCTTCGTGTAGATAACTTAAGAACCTATTCGAAATTTTCTAAACTTCTATAGAAAGTGTTCACAATGATAGATAGCTTGAGTTAACACCAATTGTTGAAACAGTTTTAGCATTTAGACACACCTACAATCAGGGACCGTCTACTGCCACTGTCAATTACCGCATGTGCCAAATGATTGTACTCAGACACAACAGACTTTGAAATTGGACTCGCAGTAACGGTTCTACATAAGGTTATCTATCAAATCGTCTGTGCGAAGCTTTTTTTATATCGTTTTAGGCACAATGTCAGACAAGACTAAAATAGTCACTGTGACATCATGATCAGTAAAAGAAGGTCTGCTCTTCGGCTTGTGCGTCGCCCTAAAGAGTGCAGGTCTCGGCATGTGTGTACGTGACCATGCAGCCCTCCAAAGCGTCACCTTGCCGCTTGCCATTTGTTTTAGATTTCTTTCCCATCACCACAGCCGCCCTTTCAATTGTGCCAGGCGGGGATCCATAAAACCAAGAACTTTCACCCACATTTACTCCAACTCTGCCCGTACAATAACTAAACGTTAAGGCTGAAAGAAAGGCCTGTGTCGATTTTCATAGTGTGTCGACACAAGGTCAGAAAACCGGTCCACGTTATAAAGAGACACAGACGATGAACTGTTCTTGGCATTTCCATCCGACCTTAACTCGGGAGACAGTACGTACCTGATGGCAAACAGGTGTGGTCTGCCCATCTGTGTGGTTCGTTCACCCTACAGTAGCCATGGAGAACTGATTCTGGGTCACGTCTAGCATCGTTGTTTTGGAAGATGACACCTTCAGATTATAACGCAAAAACGTAAGCTTGCTTGGTTATCAAAGTGACATATAATAACTTGTCTACCTGATGTAAATCATCTCCATGGGGCGCTGATTCTGGGTCAGGTCTTCCATCGTTGTTTTGTAAAAAAGACACTTTTCATTATAACACAAAAGGCAACCTTGTATAAAAGTAATACCATCAGGCGTACAGAAATGTCAATCGTTCTATTTGTACACAGTAATCAATTGTAATCTGAGGCGTCCGAGCATGGCACAAATCCTATGTAGAGTTTCATGAAAATGACCTCACAAATGTAGAGTGAGTAATAATATCACATAAATGAATAATGGAGTGAAATACATTTATTTTCAGTTATCTCAGTTAATGTTTCCAAATCAAAGTGCGAAATTTGAATTGTAGTACTACTACTAGTATACCGCAACACTAAAGCAATTGTAGCTCTCTCATATGTTGAGGACGCTGACCATGTGTTTCCCTGTCGTCTGAAGTGTAGGACTCCTACGTGAAGAAGGAACAAGTGGCCGAAGTTGTGCAGAACCTTCTGGACGAAATTCTCGCCTCTGATCAGCCCAGGCCCAGACTCCGCCGAGCTGTGGGTGAGTACAAACGACTTTATACAACTATTGCTTGTACATCAAGACTGTCCACTGGCGAAATACAATCATGTACTCACTTATCTTCGAATTCATGGAGATTCCCCCAATGTATACCGTTACATTTATTAGAGAAGTTTATGTTTTTATGTTTTTGTGCATAGTAACTAGAAAACGTTATGCATGGGTTTTATATTTGTGGAACCTTTGCCTAAGGATGAAGTGACAGAAGTGGCTGTTATTGTGACATTATTACCCAAGTACGTTGAACATGAAGGTTATGTCACAAGGGAGTAAATGTGCATCTTCCATAACACCAAAGTCTGCTTCTCTGTTAATTACGTTTTCCCAGTGACTGATACTGGGGTACCAGACATAGTCGTGGGTTAAGTCTAAATCCACCTGCCATAAAAAGGGCTTATATTTAGACAAAGCTCGATGACGTCACCTGGACCTGGTGCCTTCAGGTCTGCATCACTAGTAGTGAATGGTAACGTTAGCAGGTAGTAGACAACGCCATGGGGTAACGTTTGGAAACCAATAAACAGCACCATATTGAGAGCCCAACATTCCAATTTATTACAGGATTACAGTAAAGTTTACCTGCCAGTTGAAAGGGTGTGCTAAGTTCTACATGGTTCATTTATACCACAAAGTTTACAGTTGCAGCTATGTTTTGTCTATAAATGTTTGCCGGGGATTCTTTTCTTAGTGTCTTTCTAAACCCAAAGTGACCAGAGTTTAAAATTACTTTTTATCCTGACTGTCAGCGTCTCGATTGGCGAAATCACGTAAAGCTGGCCAGAGGTTTGTGTCATGGGAACTATGCCAGGGTTGAGGTTTCTTCGCGCCAGGTTGTCCCTGTCTGGGCTTGTCTGATGCAGGACAGGTGTAACTGCTTACGTTACAACTATAGCATCCGTTCAACAGCCAAGATCGGCACCGGCGAGGAACTGTGTGTGTGTGTGTGTGTGTGTGTGTGTGTGTGTGTGTGTGTGTGTGTGTGTGCGTGCGTGCGTGCGTGCGTGCGTGCCTGCGTGTGTGTGAGTGAGTGTGTGTGTGTGTCTATATGTCTGCCTCTCCCCCTTCCTCTGTGTGTGTGTGTTTATCTGTCTTATCTGTCGCTTGCTCTCTCTGTGGTGAGGGATACGTTTGGAAACGTTAGTTTGGTGCCTTGCACTGGCGTTGTGTCAAAGTCCAAAATTGTGAGGAGACAACCTGTCAAGGTGACATGATTTCTTTCATCTATTTGTCTCCCCCTCAATTGTGTTCAATGGTAAATTCATATAAACATATAGAAAACAAGAGTTCCACGACCTCATACCTTCGCCAAATGGTGTATACCCTTCTGGTGGACGAATTATACATTTTTAGTCATTGATGTCGCAAATAAGAGCCTCACTTGCATGAATCATATCTGTTGATCATATTCTCCACCCAATGACAGTCTGATCTTAAGAAAGAGTGCTATTCTAACATCTCATAAATTATGCAAATAAGGTCATGACTTCAATAAATTATGTTGAATGATGTTCAGCTTCACTTAACTTCCAATGCAAATGCGGCAAGTATTAATTTCCCAGCAGTAATACCACTATGATATTATAGCAATTTCCCACTAATTATGCAAATTAGGTGCTCATTTACATAATCAATATCTGCTAATAATCCCCTCGTTCTCAATTACATGTCACAAGTGTTTCATAGTCCTATTATCGAACGAAGCAGATATAGAATTTCCTAATTATGTAAATTAGATCCTGATTTGCATAATTGTTATTTAGTCATGTCAAGCATCACTTCCTCCACCTACATACCAAAAATCACGACAATCCGTTAACTGGTTCTTGAGTTATCCTTCTTAGAAGATTTTTTTAAACAAACGATCCTGCAGTTCCAGGACAAGCCGCTAGGGGGCCCAAACTCTTGTCACTTCTTCCCTAGCCCAAGAGCTATCTAGCATGCAAAATTCGTGACCCCAGCATGTCCAGATCATGAGATATCAAAACAGGAAGTTCAGCTGCAGTACCAACGAAAGCCGCCAGGGGGCCCAAAATCCAATCATTTCTAGGTCTCATGAAGACCTACCCACCTACCAAGTTTCATGACAATCCATTCATAGCTTCTTGAGTTATGCTGTTCACAAACAAACAAACAAACAAACAGACAGACAGACAAACGCTACTGAAAACATAACCTTCTTGGCGAAGGTAACTAGCCAAGAAACCGTTCAAGGCATAAGAAAACAAGATGACCTAGGCCTTGCGATAGTTTAGCCTCGTTCTACCATACGGCATGATGCAGAAGCAGTAGTGTGTACAAAAAGGGCGTAGTCGCCCGAATGCCGAACACATGTGTAAGGTTGGCTCATTCCGTTGTGATGTTCTCTCCTTATCAGAGAGTAACTAAGACAAACTATTTGTGAGGAAGATGACTGATAAAAGCGGCTTGTTTGAAAACTGGGAAAACTATTCAAACGGTGCAAAACGTCCTAAAAATGCAGACATTGTTTGCCGCAGGTAGTGACCTAATTTGTCACGCTTGTCATGTTGATAACTTCAAACGTTTAGTAGCCCTTGACCTCTAGTGGCTTTTGAGCCTTGTTTTGTTTTGACCTATGGTAAACTCGGACTTATCATAATGTGTAGTAGGTTTGGAAAACGCTTCTTTTAATAAAGCTATTGGGAATTTTCGATAATCTTTATGTTTGATCTCCCTCCCTAACATATAACTATATACATCGTGGCAACAACAGAATAAAACAATATCTGATTCTGTGTATCATGTAATGGCAAGAAAGACCAGCCCTGCGTCTAATATGTTGAGAAACGCCCAGACCTATGCCTTTTTGGAGAATGTCTGCTTTTTAATGACTTACACATACTCCATGCACATACATGTATCTGCAAAACATCTACTCTGAGCGGGTTCACAACTTTCCTTTAACTTACTCTTTGCCTGCAGAGCTCACTTCTGTCCATTTCCTGTCAGACAAGATGGCGGTTTATTGATGGCGGTTTTACGCTCAGATGACCTTGAAGGTCAAAGTTCAGGTCACTGTTTCCATGACATTGATTACGAAAGACCACTCGGTATCTCTGACGACGGAGGGGCTATGACCTTGAAGTTCTGGTCATGTCTCCCGTAATCGAATGTCTTCACCCGGTCAAGACGATCTCATCGGTCATGATTTGCGGAACGCTGACCTCAGTATCCCAAACATAGCTTATTGTCGAACCAGTAATGATGTCAAGGCTAGGGCACTGAGATCTCTAGAACTGTGATGTATGCAGTACGATAGCCTTAGCCTAGGTATTTATGAAAGGGGGAGGGGGTCCTTGTGTCTATCTTTACTGATATAATATTAGTATTTGGGCATGTCTCCAGACGTCAAGGTCATGCCTTCTATACGGTGATCTGAGTCGGCCATGAGTTATTCATGAATGACGAGGAAGGCCCCTGATCTGGCCTTACAATTACTATTGTCTGGTCACGTCCCTTGATCAAATTATTGTCTAACTATCTCTGGAGGTCAAGCCGATGGCATTCTTCATATTGTGTAAATTTATGTATGACGTTATTCAGATAGCAAGGGGCGGGAGCGACGATCCTTTACTGCTTTCTTGTTCAACACGCACTAAATGTCAAGGTTAGGACATTGGCCATCCATCTTTCTAAACCCGTGAACCCGTGGGGATAGGGGTATTCATGACTGGCGATGGGGAGGGGGGCGGTGAAGCTGCTGCTGGCCCACACTGCAAACTGCACTGCTTCTGTCTCTGATTATCACATTTTGTCGGCACAAGGCTATGACATTACACGTAATTTGTGAAACCGAGATCTGTGTATCTCGATTAGGTTATTTATGGATGATGACCGTAGATAGTTCCCCGACAGATCTTCAACACTCCCTTTGATGAACAAATTTAGCAACGAACGTGTCCAATATAACTAAAATCAGTCATCATCTCTGATTTAAGTGTCCCGTGAGATTCGTTGAAGGCAAAGGGGAGAGGGTGGGGGGTGGGGGTGGGCGCTGGACCTATTTATGACCTTCACCATTAATATCTGGTCCTGTTTTTGATATTCGATTTTGTCAAGGTCAGCGCTATGACAGGGGTCCTAACCTGTGCTACTGCGCTCTTTGTGTCCCAATCAGGTTATTTATTGATATTAGGGGGTTCAGTTACAGACTTCAAACGTCTTCACTTGCGGACAGATAATGAATCCAACCTGTTCCAGCCCTGAGATGACCTTCTGGCTCGGTTATCTCTGCTCTCCCGTCTAGAGAAATACAGACGACACGCCCCTACTCAATGGGAAAACATCTTCCGTCCGCTGTGTCGTGAAAACGTCGTGTACACCTACCGAACGACACTGTCATCTAACGTTATAGACTCAGTGGTACACGTTAAAGGCAAAATTGGTTTTTAATTTGTGATTTAAAGCAGCTCAGAGGGGAGAATTTTACGGACTGACTCTTAAACTAAATGTCATCCCGACAAGTGTTTTAGATTCACGAGGTGGAAGTCTGCCTCTTCTCCACGTGACTTTCCGTATGTTGTAGATTTTACAGTCTAACTGGTTTTATGTCTTATATAATTCAAATGGCCACAATCTATTAAAAGCTTGTACTGTCAGCAGATCTAGGTGAGAAGTAAAAACAATGCTTTGAAAGCTTCAGAACAGGTGTAGGTTAGATATAACTCGATTTCACGAAAAGACCTTGTCTCATTTAGAGTCTAATAGTTTCGGCCTGGCCAGTATCTTCCTCACATCGCAGCAGACTCGTGCGCCTGAGCCGTCTGAGTTCCCTGTCCTCCTTCTCCTGTCAATCACAGGCGACCCACACCACACAAAGACCATGGCAAAGACGTAAATCCTTCAGGTCAAATAGACGAGGCAGAAAATTGGGGGGCGGGAAGGGCTTCAAACATTTGTTTACACAGGCGACGACATGACGTTTGGGACTTGAGCAGCCCTAAGCACTGCTAACGATGACATGAACCTCTCGTTTGTGAACCCGGCTATCGCGGGATGATCTAGCGGGCACTGCGGGATTGCCACCTGTACGGGTCAGGAGGTCATGCCTGCACGCAGCGTACACGGATCCCGGCACGTCCTGGGGACAAGTGCTCAGGATATTCCCATTCTGCACGAAGGCTGGAAAACGCATTAAAGAGACGTAACCTTGGCAGTGAACGAAAAGTATAATAACATACAATCATTTAAAGTCATCAACCCGTATATTCTTGTACAACGCCTTGGAAACCTCTTCTTTTATCTTAGATTGTCATGTAGTCTTGGAGACAGACTAATGTTAACTCATCGAGGAAGCTGGAAAATGCATTAAGAGAGACGCAACCTCGGCGCTTATGATAGATTAAGGGCAAAGCTGCTGGCACCATAGCACGCAATCGTTTAAAAGTCATTAACACGTACATCCTGTGCAAGTCCTGGCTTTCACAATTCGTCATCTTCCTGAACGGTTAGTAGTCTCGGAACCAAGCCAATACATTATAGCCTCTACCAGGCTTCAGAGGCGGTTGGAAAGAGTAGAAATGGGGATCACTAGACAGATAACATGCCAGGGGAGTTAATCCGCTAAAAGATTACAGCTTGCTGCTCTGAGCATGTCATGTCCCCTGTCATGTTATCTGTCTATTTGGCCTCCTCTGAAGCCTGGTAGTGGCTAGATACATTTTAAAAACAAGCTTAAATCTGACTATCATGGTACCTGTGTACAAGTTGGTTACTTCTTCCTTAGTCCCAGATCAACCTATTTGAAAGTCAACTAACACCTTTTCTGTTGCCTTGTTGACAAACAAACAAACAAATAAATAAACAAGCTTTAAACATTGCTTCCTTCACGGAGGTAACAGAACTACGCGTGAACAAAACCAGAACCATCTGGTGTGGTCCGAGGCGCTGCGGAAGGGTTTATTTTGACCCAAACTTGTGCCTGACATAAAAAGAATCTTGGCTACTGATGCGATATCCACATGTCGGTTCGTCGAGTTGTGCAGTCACGTCTGGTGCTGCCAGCCTGCCCTTGAACTAGACACATTTATAACTGTCTCAGACTAAGCAATGATTGTGCACAATGTGTCGGGTGCCGCTGGAACTCACATCAGGGCCGGGGCAGTGTCGGGCCGTGGGTGGTCCGACGACTTAATCCATTTTCAATCCGGATTGAAATGTTCAGATTTAAAATAATAATAATAATAATAATCCCGATTGAATTGCAATTGCGCTTCAACACAGATTCAATCCGGGTCCACAACTGGTGAAGAGATGTAATAATACAGATAAATATCCTTCTAGTCTTATTGCTTTGGTTCTCTATTGTCTCTGAGTTCTTGTTTGTTAGAATCTGGGATACACTATCTGTACTACATTATCTGCTGCATTGTAGGACAGTACACGATACACAATTCTGAAACGTCATAATCTTTTAATTAAAGCTGTTAGATATGATAAATAAGATTTTAGAAAAGAGAACTAATGAATTAGTTTCTAGTCGATTCTGTATGTATCAATCATGGCAAATGTTTGTGTAAACGTTAGTATACAGTTAAGTTGAGAAATACTCTATTGGCCGCTTGCCGCTTTCTATCCCCCTGAAGAGATTTTAATTTGGAGTCAGTCCCAGACTGCTACACCTGTGACCCCTTATCCAGTGTTTCCGTACCGTATTCTAAACCCCTTCAGAACTTTATCGTTGTGTAGAAACGAGTCCCACCAGTCTGAGGGGCCTTCTTTCTGCTTAACCCGTCCGCTGACCCGGTCAGTTGTGTCAGGTCGAGTTATCTGCTACAGCTCAGAGGAAAGTCCAGGGATGTTAGCCTGATTTTCACTGGCGATCGTAGGGATTAACTAATCCAACATCACGACGCAAATCGAGGTCAGCTGATGCCGACGGTCAACCGTGACTAAATGCTAGTGACACTTTGTGAATGGAACCTTTAGATGTCAGAATGACGATGAAAATACAGGCGACTTGCAACCCAACAATAGTGCGTGCCTCCACACCAACAATGACCCTGGAAAAAGTTGATATCTTCTTATTAAGTGTGCTCGCGATCATTTGATTACACTCTTGCTTTTCAGAACGTTTTATTAATATACTTACTTACTTCGACAAACGTGCTGGCCTAAAACTCCTGGACCGAATCACTCCCCCTGCCCCTCCCCCCGGCCAGGGTCGAAGGTAGAACTTGTCTCACGGCAACGTCTGATAGCCTACAAACAAGTGTAGAACTGGCCGCAATGATACCAGTACTACGTTTAGATGTAGTACTGTAGCATTTCAACAGATGGCGCGCTTCCGTTGTCTTTCAGGTAAGCAGAAAGACGATAGACCCTGCAGCTGCCCTCCCGGACCCAGGGGACCACCGGGACGGAACGGTAGTGCCAAAATGGCGCCCCCTAGCGGTGCAGTGTTCACGAGATGGGGAAGGGCGGAGTGTCCCAAGACTTCAGTACTTGTGTATGAAGGTGAGGCGATTTGACTTTTTCTCTACTACTATATTGGCAAATAGTCGGTAAAAGGCTATTCAACCATTTTTGTAATGTAATGGAATGAACACCTGCTATGCAATTCCTACCCCTCCCACAAAGGGCTAAGTACAGTTTGTCATAACAGCAAAGTACGATTATATGAATTCAAATAGACTAGGCGAAGCTAGTGGGCAGGACCGACTTCGTTCCGTCTACAGGAGAAAAAGTAGGAATTGTATGACAATTGGTCCAAACGCATAGAAAATATAAATTTCTTAATGTTCGTGTGCTCAAAAGAAGTGTTTAAAAAGAATAGTCATGACATACTTTACAATCAACAACAAAACGTCCATCCACAACAGGCACAGCCAGTGGGTCTTCCTTTGACGAACCGGGTGGCGGCGGGAACTACCTGTGCCTCCCTCGGCAGCCGGCGTACAGGGACCCGACGGAGGGGACACAGCCGTACCGGGCCTACCTGTACGGGGCCGAGTACTGGGCAGTAGATCATGCTAAACAGGTAGAGTGGAAAAGCTGGACTGGTTCTCACTTTTTATATCAAGTATGGTTTGTTTTCAATTGAGAATGGAACGTGTTCTATCAAAAGTATACTGTGTTCTATTGAAATTAGAATATGTTCTATACATGTTCTGTGCAGTCTATTGAACGTGTTCTATTCTTTTGATGGAACGTGTTCTAAACATTCGAATTCTATGGAACGTGTTCTCTGCAGTCTATAGAACGTGTTCTGCGTATGGAACATGTTCTACGTAGTCTATGGAACGTGTTCGACATTCTTTTGTGACGTGTTCTATACAGTCTATGTGTTCCTTTTCCCCCACAGGACACCCTGCACAGGAGGACGATGCCGTGCGCGGTGTGCATGTCGAGTGGACGGGCGGCCCAGTTCACCATGCCGGCCCGAGACGACTGTCCCGCCGGCTGGACACGAGAGTACGGCGGGCACCTCATGTCCTCACACTACAAACGATCCAGGTCAGGGGAAATCATCAGTAGAGTAGGAATGTCATTATCATTTAAACCTGTATCTTGGTTTTTGGTAAAATGATTTTAGTAAGAATCTTAGTTTTTAATTTTCAGTAAAAATGTATATTGCAACAGAATGTTTCATCCAAAAATTTACGTCGGTAAGTTTCCATGCTATTTATCAAACTCTCATCATGTACCTTCCTTCTATTTCCTCCCCAGAACACAGTTTATATGTGTGGACGGCGAGGCGGAAGGCGCAGAACGCTCCTCGCGGTTACGGAAAGCCTCCCGACTCGTTCCCGTGGAGGTCCGGTGCAGCGAGGAGGGGCGGAACGGGTCCTTCCCCTGCGGACCGTATAAGAACGGCCACGAACTAACGTGTGCCGTCTGTACAGCGTAGAGTAGGGAACAAGTACTAGCTTATTTTCTTTTTACTGGGTGAGCGCTACCTCTATGGATGTAACGTACAGGGGGACACTAGCCATCGCTCAATTCAGACATCCCGGAATGCGACTTGGGGTTTCAAAATTGGACTCGGTATATTCCTTTAAGTTCGGCCAACAGAACCAGGGGAAAAAATAAGAATTATGAAAGTGTAAAATATGTAGTGCATATAGAATTAGAACGTCAGTTCTTTTACTGTACTCCATATCCCCAAATATCGGAACACTGAAGAGAGAAAAAACTGACGTATTCAAGACTTTGATGTAAAAGGTGAACGTCGTACGAATGACTAGAACCGTTTATTGTGCTGCTCGCAGAACATTACGAAATTTAAGATATAAGTAACCGAGCTAGATTCTCTCGCGATGTGTATGTGTTATAATATGCATGGCCCTGAATAATTGGCTTTTCCGTTTTCTTCGAGTGTCAACCTTGGCAAAGCATGGCGATTACTACTGTAGTTTCAATAGAAACAGTTAGCTAGAGTTAACAATATAGATAACCGTTTTTGTTGTAATATCAAATGCATGAAGAGATAGAAATAAGAGGTCCGCGTCATACCTGGGACCATGTTAACGCTTGAAATGACCGAGGCACTTGTTGTGTTGAATATAGTCAGTAAGTAGGTTGCTGTTTTAAAGCCGTTTAAGCTGATTTGCTTCCATTTTATGGAAAGTTTTAGTATCCCGCACTTAGTATATCAATGCATGAAGGTACTAACGTAGACCTATGCTTAGTCATTAAGATGCTGTTAAGATTTACTTACGTGATGTTAAAACATGTAATTTAGTGATGAGTAGAAGGTGAGACAAGTAAGCTCAGTAAATGTAGGTAAAATATATGGAAGAAATCGTTTTCTTATGACAGATATGCAACGTCCACGACAGATTTTGACATTGCCTATTTTGAATACTTACTCGTTTTGGAAGAGATATAAAGTCAATATTGGGACGACCGTTGTAAGATATAAAAATTAGATTTAGGAGAAACGATTTGGTAACCCTATGTCAATATGTAATCACATGTGGTATATCAGACACTGGTCCTTTAGATTTGAACCGACACTAACGTTAAATGTTTGAAATATCCAGCAGATGCACTAAGAGCGTTATTGTAGAAAGCGTGTTCTTTTGAATGACTCTACATCAAGTAGGCCTTGAAATATGATTCGACCAAATCCAAAGAACTAGTGTTAGTAGTTTAACTATTCCTAACGTCAATAGTTAATGGATAAGGAATGCTAATAAGGTACAATTATGTCTGTAATGTCACAGAACATTGTTGGGTAGTATCTCAAAAGACGTGTATAAAACAAGATTCACCAAGTACAATGTTTGTATTTGTACATTTTTTTACTTGTGGTGTATTGTTGAAGTAAGTAGACAAAATTCCTATAACGACGAAACAGGCCCATTTGTACGTCTGAAATGATGTAGAAAAGCACCATCCTGGCAAACCAACTCGAACGCGACTGACTAGTACTGTTCGACGTTTATTGCAGTGTCATCGTTAAGACTATACAATCCTAACATTACGTCACATACTAATATGTCAACAACAAATCGAAAAAGATGCCGTTTTGCTGTTCGAGACTTCGTTCTTCCCTACAGCATTTGTAGACTTAATTCCGTTATCACAAAGTATGGTATCATACACACAAGCTTGCCTTAAGTTAGACATAGTATCGTCTCCTAAGAAAGCCATCCCACTCCTCTGTCCTTCTGAGCAGCATTTTACACGTGTCCTTGCTGACCTTGAACTTCTCGTGCCACTTGTGTTTACGGAAGATGGCCGTCTTGTTAGTCACGGTGCTGTGGCAATACTGCGACACCTTCCGCAGGATGCTCTTATAACAGTCGACCTCCTCGTCAAACTCCGGACCCTCTTCGGCAATCTTCGCCCACAGAGTTCTGTTGAAATGTTCGTACAGGAAGTAGTCGACCATATTCAACCGTCTGAAGTTTACAGTGAGGTTGTCAGGTCTCGCGCGGAAGTCTACGTTACGGACCTTACTGAGAAATAAGAATCTTGTGTCATATATGATATCCTGGACCTTCCAGCACATGTACCTTTTCAGCAGTATCAAGGACTGATCTAAGTACTCGTAGATGAGAACCAAGGCGAAGTCTGAGTCCAGCTGTTTGATGACGTCCATTGTTGCCTGAGTGTCCTTCATGTTCATGGTCTCATCCAATGGGAAACCCAGAACGGCAGACATACAGTTCCTGGTACAGTGGGACGTGGTCTTTTGTGATTCCCAGTACTTTGGATTGTCTAGGTAGTCCTTTAAGGACGCTGCACTTGAACGGGACCCTTGTCTGAGGTATCTGTACATCTTCGACTCAAAGAAGTCTGTTTCAAACCTCTGAAGAGGATGTCTTAAGAGTGTGATGTACTGAGCAGTCTCTGGGAACATGGCGCGCATGACGTCATTGTTGTATCGTGCCCGGTGTGCGAGGATGTTGAGCTGGTTCGGGCGGGAAAAGTTGACGGAAGGTTGAAGGAAGTCCCCCTCACGGATTTCTCCGGATCCTATAGATGGGCTCCCCGGATTGACCGGCAGGGTGACGAACAAGTCCTTCTGGTACCCGAAGCGGAACAGGACGGACTGTACCACTTCAGACCCGCATGCAGGGGTGTAGATGAACACCGCGTCCGTATTTAGGATGCACAGACCTTCTTCTTCCGACCCGCTGGTAGAGGGAAAATAATGGGATTCGTTTCATTCATTGTTATCAGGTGGCCTCAATCAACCTCCACACACCGAATGTTCAACGGCATACACAGGAAAAGTAATCTTAACTTGGGTGAAAATGAATCTAGATATTTGTCTTGATCCTGTTTAGCTATTGACTTGTTTTCACAAGAAAGTCAGGTGCCATGCCCAGTTTGCACGTAAAATTACCAATCCCTTGCTCTTCTTGATAATCACAACGAACTTAGGACTATCTCGTGTCGTACTATCTTAAAGACTGTAGCCTTTGCCCCAAAGAACCAGTGACAGTTTCTTGTGCTTACGCGAGTGCCAGCGGGAAGACATGTTCGGTGAGACTGCCGTGTACCACCGTGCTCTGTAGTACCGTCTCCTCTCGCGAGAGGACCAGGTACAGCGCCACCACAGTCATGACGGGCAGCAGGAGAACCACAAACACCGCGGCACGGACATCTCGGTTCTCCATGCTGAGGGGGAAAATTAAAATACACTCATTTAGCTCAGATTTGAAAGTCAATTTTAATGTTAACTTTCAAGGTAGTGTGATATCTTACCCTGCTGTGTTCAGCGTAAACCCACTTAGTCAGTTCTACCATACTGACCTTTACGTACAACACTCCCAAACACTATAATTACATGACCATGAAAGTTCATCTATAATTACATCGTTTGTGCACAAAGCTGTTGTATGACTTCGGGTTTAATTTGTTGGCGGCATATTTATGCGCGACAACTTTGTCCAGTCAACTAGTACTGATGTAACAGTAGCGGTGGATTGCTCATTCCTTGACAAAGACTACAATTGTACAGTCGAAAATTTGAGTAAGTCCATTTTTTGGTGTTGGAAATTGCAGTTCAAACTTGCCTCATAATGTGACAGTACTAGTCTTTTTCTGCATCATAACGTAACGGCAGCCCAACCTTCCAAGCGCCTAAAGAGAGCACTCAATGTAATAGGCAAGATTGGTCACTATGGACAGTTAGTCTCGATGGTTAGCGCCAGAACAGGGGTGAGAGGGCGCCAACCTCTGGGTACCCTATAATTTGTTGACATTCTCACCACGGACGTGGAAGACAAATCATGTAAACTATCATGATGACAGGCTTTCTGAGCTTGCTACTTTAAGCTATTTGAGGATCATTAAACAAGCAGTATGTTTCGTGCACACACATCAATTACAGGTCAAAAGTCGTGGGAGAAAACCATTGTCTGTCGCTATATAATGTTAACACAAGAGCTCTACTGAAAGATTGAGTAAAACCTGTTGTGCACCTTTTCATTAACCGCTGGGAACTGCTTCGTCTCCTGCGGACAGTCTTCATCGCTGATTGTTCCTTGATAAAACGTCTTAAGATGACGAACAACGTCGAAGAAATGTGCTCATGACGTGTGTTATTCTGTGCTAGCCTTGAGATGTAGACTCGCCTGTCCCGTGATGTCGCGCAGACAGAACCGGTTGGGCAGGTGCTGATGTGAGGAACGTTTCAGGAACGACATCTAGCGACATCGCCACAACTTGCAAATTGTTTTCGACTGTATACGTGTTATGTGGAATATTTAATATATCAATAGATAGCGACTTTACAATAGGTAAGGATTAAGAAGTGTAGTTGCGCAGAAAACTCTCAAATTCTTCTAAGCATCTGACTAAAACCCCCGAATACGAACTGGATAAAACAGCGTGCTATCATGAAAACTCGACCAACATTTGATTTCTCCCAACAATAGCCCTTGGTTAAAATTGTTCTAAGCTGTTCACGGGTGAGTGAACCGGTTTTCTGTGTCAGCGGAGAGCCTGCAGGGCATTGTCTGCACGATAACACAACGGTAGTTGTTAGTCATGTTTGTTTACATTCTGGTATTTTGTGGTGGTGCCACAAACCAACCGCAACCAACCAACCAACCAACCAACCAACCAACCAACCAACCAACCAACCAACCAACCAGCCAACCAAATAGAAGTATGACAGTACAATAAATAACCATTGTTCAAAGCAATTGGTTTATATATATAGTAGAATACAAGCGATTTACCCAAGATATGAGTTTAAATAAAATTAGTTTTGAGTAAAGCGCGCTTTTGTTTTAACAGTAAAACGTATCGATGAGTGTGTTGGGTTCCATAACGTGCTCGAGGTGTGGCTCTCCCCCGCCCAAACACGGAACCCCCGCCTTTAGTTGTTACGCTGTGACCATGAACTGTACCGCTTTCTGAACAGTTTGTCCCAGGTGTCTCTCTTCCTCCTCAGTTCCCAGCACATCCCCCTGGTCACAACAAACTCGTCATCCCATTCGCTACCCCATACCACCGTCTGGTTAGCTACCTTCCAGTCGTGTGTCGCAGAACTGCAATACCGCGACACCTTGTTTAAAACGTGCTCGAATTGCCTGACCTCACGCTTAAAGTCCGCACCCTCCGCGGCAACCCTGGCAGAGAAGATGTCGTAGAAGTGGTAATACAGCAGATAGTCAGCCCCGTTTACTCGTCTGAACTGCGTACTTTGGTACTCTTCCAGTTTACCTCTCTGCGTGGCCGGTGGCTCCATGAGTCCTACGTCATAGAGTATGTCCTTGACGCTCCAACACATGTACCTCTTCATCAGCACCAGGGACGGATTCAACTGCTCGTAGATCAGGACCAGGGTGAACTCTGACTGTAACTTATCGATGTAGTCAATCACCGATGTTTCTCCTGATACTGGGGACATGTTCATGCCTGTGCGGACGGGAATACCCAAGGCTTGGGACATGCAGTTAGCTGTGCAGCGGGAGTTCTTTTTCATTCGTCTTTTTTCCCAGAACTCTGCAGCGCCCAAGTACCTCTCAAGCGGAGACTGGCCCGGTCTGGGCTCTACATCGAACTGCGTCTCCAACCTGTAGGACACAAAGTCCGTCTCAAACCGATCCAAGGGGTTCCTCAAGATAGTGATGTACTTAGCGTTTCCCTTGACTATTTTGCGAAGGGCGTCGCGGTTGTAGCGCACCTGGTGGGCGAGGATGTTAACGTTTATCTCCCAACCTCGCGAGACCATGGCCGGCGGCTGGAGGAGGTCCTCCTTGCGAATGTCGCCGGACCTGAGGTCCTGGGAGATGGACGGGCTCCCCGGCTTGACCGGCAGGGAGACGAACAGGTCCTTATGGTAGCCGTACCGGAAGAGGACGTTCTGCACAACGTCCGACCCGCAGGCGGGGGTGTAGATCAACACCACGTCCGTATTCAGGATGCACAGCTTTGTAGGTTTCCTAGAAAGAAAAGATGATTATAAAAAGTTTCTTATGGGCTCGACGGTATGCTTTTTAAACTAGCTAGGTGAACGATGACTGTGGCAAGAAAAATGTTGCTTTTATTTGTCGTCTGAAACCTCGTTGCAGATTGCGATGAAAAGAATATTAAATTCGCAAAGTGTACGCATCGATCTACTATTACACTAACAGGTGTATAAATGTGACATTTATGTGAATTTGATGGAAAAACTTAAAAGAATTTAATATAATGTGACTGCAGTAAAATTGGAAAATCTGTATTGTCAAATTTGTCGAAAATCTGAAATCGTGGACAATCCAGAAGTGCGCAATAACTGAAAACTGGAGCGGAATGATTTTTGATTGACAGGCGGTGTTAATTGTCCCAGGCAGAGTGTCATAGTTGAATGGACAGTGAGCAAATATTTTTTTTTAGCAGCGCTTAGCCTCCAGGGTGTACGTCTTCTCAGAATCCCCATTTCACGATTCGCATTCCCCCATGGCCAAATTCTCCCTTTCACATGTTTTTATCTAAAGTCACATCATTTCACATTTCTTAAAGTTGCTCCGCCAAATTCATAAAGGTCATATTTATACCCCTGGTAGTGTCACTACTTACTACGCTGGGCAAGAAGGCTCATCTAAGATCGTGTACTAGTATATGAATGTATTCATTGTATAATTCATAAATGTGGACTTTGCTTACGTTGTCTCCCTTAAAGCGCTACCGTTGTTATGAGCGTGCCGGACGCGGGCGCTGTTCTCGGCGTGGACGCGGACGCTGCTATGGATATTAGGAGGCCGGCTGTCGAGTTCATCCTCCATGATGACCAGGTAGACAGCCGTGCTCACCACCAATAGCTTGAAGATCAGCCACATCAAACTTCTCCTGTCCATGGTAACCGTGGCGCTGGTAAACAAACAACACAACTAAGCCGGGTAATTCAATGTTCTCAAATTTGGACCACCTCTTCCTCGGGGCAAGGCCAAACTACCACACGGCTGGTCCCAAACCATAAAGTTCAAGCATTTAGTTCACGCATGCGCACTACTGACGTCAGGTTGCCGAGGGAAAAGTCATACGTACCTTAGCATAAATCACGACTTGAGCTGCCGCTGTGTCTCCCGTTGGCCCGTCCGACTTTCTGTCGTAAAGACGGAGGATACATCAAAGCGTGTTTCATAACATGGGAAAATGTTTCGACATGGGGAGGGCTGCACTGACCTGCCGGCAGATGTTTTCTCTCGGAGGCACAACCGGTCCGACAAGTGCTTGCTTTCAGTGCGTGCCCTGCGGTCGTACTGCTACTGAACAGCGCCATTTATCGACGATAGACATGCATGGACCAAGGACCCTATATAACGTCCTTGCATGAACAGATTCCGTTCCACCATCTGGCGTACAGATTTATTACAAGGTACACGCCTTGATTCTTAACGGGAACTTTGAGCGCGTCCATGGTTCGAAGTATGGGATGCATTGTGGGTAATATGTCAAAGTTAAAGGCCCCTGACATACATGTATAGACAGTAGTAAAAAACAACAACAACAACAATAAAACGTCTGAAAATGTATAAAGCATGGTCTACACAAATATTATTTACAGTTTAGGGCTTTCACCTTTGACAGTTGTAACCCACTTTATTGCAAAGTCTTCTGCAAGTAGTGCCTCATCCATACTGACTCTCCTGAGTATGATATGGGAGGAACTGCGCGGGTCACAGAATTTCCGGAAGGTTAGATGTTTATCATTCTATCAGAGTCAGCCCCACGTAGTGATGAGGTCATAAAACATGTGTTTATCGATTGTGATCTCATGGAGATCAATCAATCAATCAATCAATCAATCAATCAATCAACCAATCAACCAATCAACCAATCAATCAATCAATCAATCAATCAATCAATCAATCAATCAATCAATCAATAAGTAGATAGATTAATCACCTTTATTCAAATTGCACACTGTCGCAGCCTTTGTCATTGTTTCATTTCCTTGCTTCCATGACACCTGCACTATATTTGGCGTTGACTAAATGAGAGATTCCCTACTTTGTAGCGTACGCGTCCGAATGCTCCATATTGCTCGGAATCCCCGGCGCTATGCTAGAAGAATTCATTGTCTTTTCTAAGAAACTTTGATGTTTCCATGGCACCTGCAATATGCAATAATTCATTCCAATGGTGGATTCGACGAGAAATATTTAAATTCTAGTACAACAGAAACTTTTCCGTATTCTCATTTTGGAGATCTGTGATGGTCGCAGCACCGGCCCCCTCCCCCTCCGATCGTTGCCGGGCAACGACAACACTTAGATGACGAAGACCTTCTAGACCTTTATACTCGGTTACTTTATACCCTTGGAACGGTGGCGTTTGGAGGAAAAGTAACGTTCCTTCAGCAGACTATCCCATTCACGCTTCTCGCGGCCGTACTTGTAGCACATGATTCTGGTGAAGTCGAACTTCTTGTTCCAGTCGCTGGCCGCTATGACGGTGTGGTTCGCCGAGGTCCAGTTTCCCACAGCCGCCCGGCAGTACTTCGCCACTTCCTTCTGTATGTTCTGGAAGTTTTTAACCTCCTTGTCGAAGTCCGGCCCTTCTGCCTCAATCTTCCTCCACAGCGTCCGGTTGAAATAGTCGTACACTAGGTAATCAATGGAGTTTACTCGTCTGAAGTTGCGAATGTGATCTTCAGTTGATAAACGTGATAGAGTTTCTTTCCTGGGCAGTTGGATCGTTCCAACGTAATGCATGATATCCGTGACTCCCCAGCACATGTACCTTTTCAGCAGTATCAAGGACTGGTCTAAGTACTCGTAGATGAGAACCAAGGCGAAGTCTGAGTCCAGCTGTTTGATGACGTCCATTGTTGCCTGAGTGTCCTTCATGTTCATGGTCTCATCCAATGGGAAACCCAGAACGGCAGACATACAGTTCCTGGTACAGTGGGACGTGGTCTTTTGTGATTCCCAGTACTCAGGATCGTCTAAGTACTTTTTCGGCGACTCTGCCTCTGCCGTTGTGTTGAAATGTTTGTCCAATCTAGAATAGACAAAGTCTGCCGCAAACCTGTGAATCGGACGCCTTAACATGCTGATGTAGCGAGCGTCTTCTGGGAATATCTTTGACATAATTTCTTTCTCGTAGCGGGCCGGCTGGGCGAAAACGTTGATCGTTTCTTCTCGGTACACTCGATGCGATGCAGTCACTCCTGAAGGACGGAGGTAGTGCGTGGATCGGACATCGTCGTACCCGCGATTTTTCGTAGAATTTCTCTTGTTGACTGGAAGGGTGACGAAAAGGTCCTTTAAGAAGCCGAACCTGGAAGGAACATTGACAAGAAAGATACGATGCTGAGGTTCTAGGCAATAAACGTACTCAAATTATCAGAAAGTCAAGTTATTTAGTAACGTCTTGCTTCTTTGGTCAAGTCAAGTGGCATGTCTTGCGAAGAGGACGAAAGAGACTCGGCAGCTACAATACGGATGAATAACAAGTTAGCATTTTCGTTCGTATTTCACTAGTCTGGTATGTGAAAAACATTAACCTTGTCATGATGCAGTGCAGGATGCCAGAGTCAGCTTCCGGTGCGTAGATGTAAACAACGTTTGTATGGAGGATACAGAGATAGTGGCCCATGTCCCTGTAAGGGAGGAGAACGTCGTGACAATCTCATGAATATTCATTTATTCTCGATATATCGATACTAGTAATCGTCGCCTGTTGTCTAAAGCCCCGTTCAAACGAAGTCGGTGAAAGCACTTTCGATGTGAATTACACCGAATCAGTATTCAAGTGGCCCCATCTGAACGCTCCAAATCGCATTGAAAGCGCCTCGATCCCAAACCACATCTGTAGTTTCGAACCGCCTTGACTGGATCGCGATTTGCGTCTGAACGTAATGTGGTTTCACCGGTTTACTTTGCATATTGACCCAGTCATGGATTACGGGGTGATATGTCTTTATTTATATGCAATGCCAAAATCTACGTGGCAGCAAGTTAAAGAGCAGTAATGACAGAATAATGTGCCCGTTCTAGGACGAGCTTGGCGGGACCACGTCGGCATTCGGCCCAGGTACGCAGGGAGGGGTGCACCAGCAAGAAGGTCGTTGACCTCTGACATCGATAACACGCTACCTTGAGTGTTTTCATCAAACAACAATTAATGTAGTTTAGGCGAATCGTTTTCGGGCACAATTCCGAAGGAACGTGTGGCACGTGGACCAGATGTGAGGAATGTACATGTGGTTTACCCGAATCGCGCTTTCACCGACTTCGTTTGAACGGGGCTTAAAAGTATGTCACTTCGTCCCATTTTATTTCATCCAATGACATCCCATGCTGTGGCATTCAATCACAAACTACCTACTTACCAAATCCAGCGTGATCAAGTTATCAACTAATCAAGTAATCGAGTAATCAAGCAATCAGCTAATCAAGAAATCAAATAATCAACCAATCAACTAATGAAGAACTAAATCAGAAACATTGACTAGTACCGTCCTTTCCTATTACTGAAATACGTCACAGAAACGCCGCTGCTTGTTTGGCCATGTATATGTGTTTGCCAAAATAAATCTGACACTTGCCTTCGCACCACTGCTGGGGTTGGTGGCATGCCGTCGGCTATGTACAGCTGTGATTCAGCGCCTGGCTGTGATTGGTCAAGCTCTGGCTGGCCCTCCTCCAGATCTATCACCCGATGCGTGACGTTGCTGTTCTCTGAGATGTTGAGGTACATCATGACTAATGTCATCGCGGCCAACACGATGACCAGTGACATCAGCTTCTTCTCACCCATGCGACACATGCTGGAGATGGTTTCAAGAAATAGCATCAGATAATCTTAAACTTTTCAACATCAGAATGCCTTCAGACTTTCGAAAGAGCTTTTTGAAAGTGCCTGTGTGAATCCTGATACCATCAAATCTATTATCGATGGAATTGTATTGAAATACAAAGGTTTTTGATCACCTGATAGATAAAAGTTCTTGATTAATACAAAATTCACCTCTCTTTCGTGTCTTTCCAAATTTCAGCTGCCCTTGAAATATGTAACGTTAACTTTATATCATGGAACTTTACATAGTGATCGCATAATGTCAAAGGTTTGGCCTACAAACGTCGATTTTACGAAGGCTACTATTCCTACGTATGTTTCTTTAATGATCGAGGTCGTTTTACATATTTCGAATCCATCCAACTGAACATGATAACAGGCACAACAACAATACTCAAGATGGCGTCTCGTCTCGAAGTCAAAGGTTAAGTACAGTATTTTACATCTGAACACACTGCTAGACACATTCATTATCAATACAAACCTACATGCCAACAAAGCATGGTGGATTTAGGCACCTAGTACATGTATACTTTTTTGTACAATTGACAAATTGTTGTGACGTTTACTTCAAAGACGAAGTATAGTTTGACCAATATCAAAGTTACGCAGTGTAGTACTACATGTACATTCTTTTAGTACTACATGTACTTTCAACACGGTATAGCCTAGCATAGGATGCGTATATATTTGACGCCGCAAAAATGCCCGACTTACCATTGCATCTTATCGACAATTTTTAAAAGAAGACTGCTGTCGCTGGTTGAAAAAGGTAGCAGGCCAAGGGCCAAAATAAAAGCTGCAAACCTTGTTGTAAACACAACCGGTTAGTCG
The DNA here is from genome assembly GCA_013266295.2 of Branchiostoma floridae x Branchiostoma japonicum. Classification (NCBI taxonomy): domain Eukaryota; kingdom Metazoa; phylum Chordata; class Leptocardii; order Amphioxiformes; family Branchiostomatidae; genus Branchiostoma; species Branchiostoma floridae x Branchiostoma japonicum. Next base: position 14,868,112 of record CM023825.1, read on the forward strand.
GGTTCAGGCTACATTGTACTGCAAAGTGGCAACTAGCGGTATGCAGACAAACTGCACCATTGATGTATTCGTTAGATACGCAGAAATAACAAAGCACGAAACGATTCTTGGATCTGAAGCCTAATTGCAATTGGACCCCCAAAAAAAGTCACTACACACAAAAGTAGAGACTATATCAACCGTTCATAACTTCAATCCCACAAGCTAAATTATGCCCGAGGAACACAAGACATCATTGGACACTAAAGTTTGCCAAATCCCTAGTAACATCCGGCCACCATCGTCACTTTCTGCCACCTTCCAGACAGACTATCACCAACCGTCAAACTCGTTATTCTAGCAACCTAGAACTTCAGCGATGTAGAACTGAAAGATACAGAAACAGCGCTGTCCCGTATATGACGCGCTTGATCAACAACTAATTGTACAATGACTGACGATGCCTCCCTCACCCCATCATAGAAATTTTACCGGACTTTGCTTGAGTTTACATGTCCTATATGGTACCTTCATTTTACATTTGTATTGAGAGTCGTTTCTAATATGTGAGATCTACTTCTATTTTAATATATAATATGATGACTTGTTACCTTTATGTTTTAAATTTCGATATTCTAGTTTTCTAATATAACCTGAGCTTCGCAATTGTAAATGTTAACACCCCAATTCAGCCTATGGGCTGCGAGATGTGTTTGACATGTTAGCTTATGTACATGTATGTATGTATGAGCAAATAAACCATTACTACTAATCCTTGCCGAAGTTGTGAAAAGAAAAGAAAAGCAAACATCTACATCTACATCTACACTATACTGAGCAAGACCCCTCGCGGGGCATAATGCTCAGGGGAAGCGGTCAAGCCCCATTGTGACTGGTGGTGGTGGTGTTGTAACAGAAGAAAAATTCAGTGCATGAAAGTGAAAAATAATAATAATAACAAACAAATAAAGAAACAAACAGACACAGGAAGGCCAGTAGGAAGTTCAGGAGATCTTTATTGCTGCACGTTGCCATGTAGAGACACAAACGTGTGGGATTTCCACACTCCATTAGTACATTAAACAAGTACCGTAGAACGAGGAACTGACATTCTGTGATTCATTTGTCTTTTGACAAAAAACAGCATGTACATGTATGGCTTGTTATAAACTGCAGCATGGAGCATGGGCTGGCTTATTCCCACACTAAATTTTTACGTTCTCCCGAATTTTTGCTGATATCTGTCCGTTCAACGTAGCTACATATACATGTAGTAGGTGCACGCCCTCCTCTCTAGTTTGGAACATTTTGAGTGAACACTGGACAATCATACATCTTGCATTTAACAAACTGATATTAGGATGTAAAATGATGGAGGGAGATTTCTTCTTTCTGCAGAATGAGACTGACACATTTTGTATACCACAGTATCATTCGCAACCACTAGAATTGAATCTACAATGCAGCAATATTGCGGCACTATACAATTCTGAAATATATTGCTGGTTAATGGAAAGGTTGAGCACAATGTTAGAGCATGTAAAACATTAGTTCAAAATTGATGTATTTTATAGTGTGCCAGTTTGCTGACTGTATAGTGAAAGATGGTACATGATATGGTCCCATGCATATCGGAGATACAAAGGGGGACCAACACAAGAGGCCATAACCTGAAACTGTGGAGGGAAAGAGCAAACACAACTAAAAGGTCACTATTCTTCAGTAATAGGATTGTTCCATGGTGGAATGCACTTCCGGAGGGCGTTGTAAACGCACCAACAGTGAACACATTCAAAGCAAGGTTCGACAAACACATCACCCGGTTAAATATAATTTCAAGATACTGGATCATCCACAAAAACCCACTATGACGATCAGCTAGAGGGGAAGTCAACAGGAGCGGCCTCAACTGGACTGATGTCCTACCTGGCCGTAGATGCTCTACTCTACTCTACTCTACATTGCACAGTGAATGCATAGTGAAATGCATAGAATAGAACCAATTGTGAACAGGTAAATGCACAACAATCTACAACATTTTGATCAGTATCATTCTGGTTCTAGTGTGCGTAGTACAGTTTGCTGTAGAAACAAAGTCAAATGTTCAGTAGAATGGGATTGTAGTGCTACATGAATATCAAGGAACCAGCAGCTAAAATTGGCAGCTACATGTATGCTGTCTTACTGTATGCAATTTTGTTTGTTTGTTTGACCTTTGCTTTATAATAATTCATAGTGGTTTTTCATTGAGGTCATGAGGGAACTGGTCAGGGTCAGGCAAAATATAACATTAAGATACTGGTTACAATGATTGAAGTCTTAAACAAATCATAAACATAAGTTGTGTCTCATAGTCCAAGAAATAATCTGATCTACACAATCATGTACCGCACAGTGCACAGGTATGTTACAGATATCAGTAACTGTACAATGTGGGTAAGAGTGAAATTCAGATACTGTAATCAACCAAGCAACTGTTTAATGTTGATTTTTATATGAAGTACCAACAAAGCATTTTTCAATAAAAATTATAATATCATACAGCCTCCTGTGCACATTCAACAATGAATGCATTCAACAACGAATGTTGTGATATCAAATAATATCTTATTTACATTATAAATGAAGTAAAGAAATGTAAAAAAAGCTAACTTTTTCATATATATATAATTCTGAAACATTTTTGGTGCCTATGTAGTACCGCACATAACCCCAGTGTTCTGAACAACTGTACATAATATATGTATGAGTACCAAATGTGTGTTTGATGATTTTTCCAATGATAAAAAGTAAGCTAGTTCAATACTACTTGCATAATTCATATCATTGGAGAAGCCAAAGTAGGATAATCTATAATTGTTTTTCAAAGTTTACTTAGAATTGTCAGGAAGTCCAAGAGGATAAAGCACAATACAATGTACATGTACATGTAGTTTAAAAAGTAACATTGTATAAGCTACAGTACCTCAGAGTTTACTGACTAAAATTGTTTCCATATCATTACCTAATGTGCAATTTCTGTAAATCAATAAAAATTTGATGAAGAATTTAAACAAAGAAAACTTTTGTGAAAAGCTTACAGGCCCCTGTTTTCCTATTATTTTCCTCAATATCAACTTGGTAATGTCTTCTTTACATTAATGTTAAAATAATCTAAAATACATTTTTTTCTTACAGAAAATATCATAAGGATATGAAATTCATAACATAAGGAAATGAACTGATATTCATTGTAAGGAATGGCAACAAATAGATTTGGAAAGCAATCATATATTCCAGAAAATGTGTTAAAATTGCAGGTATTCAGACGAACAATGAGAGGAAGCATAAAACGAAAATGAAGCCCTGAGAATTCATCAGCAAAATTTCAAGAGGCTGTAATATGTATATATACAGTAATATTCAATAGAAATATCTGTATATTATGTATAATACAGTACATATCAGGCATATATTTCATAGACCGTAATATTATCATGTACTACAATTATGCAGTATACATATACATGTACATTTAAATACATATACATATTTTCCTCTCATTTTCTTGTTGTAATGTCATGCCTTGCAGTGAGTCAGACAGTCAGAAATGTTTTGGTTTGAATGGCCATGGAAATCAGAAGGCAACTCTGGTGTGATATGACATTTGGCTACCTGTTGAGTGTGGAACAGTCTCAGACTACATCAGGCTTCTGGCAGGCCCTCCCACTGGTCAGGCCCCTACAGGGAGGAGGCCCAATCAGCCCCTGACAGAGTCAGAGAGAGACTGTGTAACACAGTCTAAGTGTGGAATAGATTTTTGATATTTCTGGAAGAAATAAAAGCAAATCCAAGAGGAAAGAATACTATATGATATATTATACATGTATACCTAATTTTGTCCATTTCCATACATTTTTCAATGGCATGAAAAAGATCTGTGGCATTAATTAACTGATGAAATGTTTGTAATTTATATAGGTTTGGCTCTGAGCATTTTCAACTTCCTTTAAGTTTATACATTCAAATATTTGTTGCAGATACCAGAGTCTGGGTTAAATGGAATCAAAGCTACATATCATTTACAGAAAGCTGAAATATGATGTACCATCAGCTTTTAAGCAACCACTGAGAATTTAATAAGATACAATTCTGCATCCTTAGCATAAATTCTTACAAAATTAACCTAAACATTGGCAACAATGTACAAGCAGCAACTACAAATACTTTCTTGTATTGACATGATTCATCATTGTATACAACATGGAAGTTATTTACATATCATTATGTTGTCAATGGCAACAGAATGCAATTATCGGCAGCAAATGTCCAAAATTTGAATGTTGCTTCCTTTAACTGAGGCTTCCGACATTTGAATGTGCCTTAAGTTTCTAATTTTGGCTTTTGTGGGAAGCTCCACCCACTTGGATAGACTGAGATTGTGGCTTTTAAGTCTTTCTGTTTTTCCTCAATATCATTAATTCTTTATTTTCTTCACCTTTTTTTTTCTAACTCTACTGTCATTTCCGTTCCCAGCAAGACTGAGTACTCTTGAAGGCTTCAATTGTTTTTGAAAAGAAGAGATGGCACCAAGCATCATGTAGCAACACAGTACAATTGCACCCCGTGTTTGTTACTTGCCACTTTTTCTGTACTGCACATTGTATGTAAAACATTTCAAAATTTTTTTTTTACAAATCTTCACTGGCTTAACTACTAAAATCTCTGGACCAATGTCTGCTCTTGCAGACTGTTGAACTTGAACTAAAAAGCAAAGGAAGATTGCCTGCAATTTTCCAACCTCTTGAACTGCAACCTCCTTTCTCCAGACATTGCACACACAACTCTTTCCTGGCAAGGTGACCCCCACCCTCCTTGGCAAGACTCCTCCCGACCCTACTTGTCTTGTAACATCTTTACACACCTGTCCAACACTTCCATCCACCTGGGGTGTGAGAATATTAAATATGATATTAGTGATCAACACATTATAAAGTAAAAAGTAAAGGAGGTACAACTTCTTGGCATTGCTTCATAGTCAACTAGTACATGTATGTAATAATATTTGACAAAATGGTTGGTCACAACACGTACACAACAGCATGATACAGTCACATTCAGTAACTTCATTTTTTATCTAACAAAAAATTTCAAATCTTTTCACATCCAAAATTTCTAATATTGTAGCAACATTTCCTAAAAATTACACGTATTCAGTTTTCATACAAAGATCTTGGAATGCACATGGAACTAACTTAAAGTTGAAGTAAAAATGAGAGGCTAGTGCACCCTGTTCCAATCTGACCTGTTTTTCTTCTCCGAGTCATCAGCGGCGAGCATGTAGACCTGTTTGGCCTGGCTGAGAGAGAAGACATGTTCTCTGTCGGTCATCTCCAGAGGGTCCGGCTCAAATATGGAGTAACCCGGCAACGGGATGGTGAACTCTGCCTTTACGTCCTGAGGCAGGGAATATGGAATTTCAGAATAAAAAACAACAAATCATGTAGTAATAATGTCACATTATACACGTACAAGTAAGTTGAAATGTAGGGCTTCCAAACATGAGGGAAATTAAACTTGGACTGTCCAAATTTTCAATGTGAAAGTCAGTTCAGAAACATTATACTTCTTTAGCTACTTAATACATGACTCTTGACTACAGAAATATTGTACAAACAACAGATACATGTATGAAGACTGTCTAGGTCCTGCTCACCTGATGTGCCTTGTAGACGTACAGAACCATCCCATCAGCAGACAGGGCAAACCAGTGCCTGTTCCACCGTCTTCTGTCACGGTCCAACATGTGCAGGTAACCTGACATCTCACCACCTGCCTCAGCCGCATGGAGCTGGGGGGACATTCAACAGTCATTCATTCTTTCATTCTTTCATTCATTCACTCACTCACTCACTCACTCACTCATTCATTCATTCATTCATTCATTCATTCATTCATCCATCCATTCATCCATTCATCCATCCATCCATCCATCCATTCATCAATCCATTCATTCACTCACTCAGCTGCATATTGGAACATTCATTAATTCATCGTAAAGTTACTCATTCATTCACTCACTAAGTTCACCCTATGAACATTACAAGACAGGCACACTAAACACATTTAAACATAGGCAGTCATATACATTTGTACAGTCGTCATGATCAGTATCAAAGAATTGCATGTGTACTACAAAAAGTCATTAATTTATCTTTCCTGTTTCAAATGTTAACCAATGACATGTTAAAGTTGTGTTTTCCACTGAAAATCTGTACCGGTAATTGATGTTGAAGAACTTCTAATATTCCCCTCACCTCTAGAACCCCCTTTGATTTCTCCTTCTCCTCGTCCAGGCTGGGGGGTCGGACCCTCTTCAGGATGAAGAGACAGTGTTTACAGACCCTCTCCGTCTTCCCACTGTACTCCAGCTTCACTTTTTCGCTAGAACAACTACTGCACACAACCTGCAATAGCACAGGGAAACACAACCAACTCAAACTTTATAGCACAATTATAGTTGTAATGAGTATTACTATCATCAACTCTGATCATTCACGGGTGTCCTAAGACAGTATTACCGAGGCCTTCTTGAGAAGTCTTGAACACCTGGATATCTGAAGTGTGCATATCTTGGGGATTACAAACCTATGTTAAGCCTCTTCCTCAATCTTTTACTTTGAAATAAATGTCCATGAACCAAAAAAAAAAAAAAAAAATGAATAAAACTAAATAAATCAGCATGTCTCAAAGACAAAAATTCTCACCCATCCACAGGCCCTACAGTGGTGTCTTCTCCTCTTGAGTGCATTGAAGGCCTGGGAACATCTCATGCACATCGTCACCTCATTATCCTTAATCCACCGTGGCGCTCTCTTCCCCAACTCACTCGCACAAACCTCCTGGAACGGGCAGGCAGACAGGTTTTCAATTAACAGTTTTCTTGAACGTTTTCTGTTCCACTAAGACATTCTCTATGCTACTGTACTTCAGGACAATTGGAAACTTGGCTGAGCAATGTGCCAGACTAGGCACAAGAGGCTCAGGCTAAAGACTGTACAGTACCTCCGGTAAGTTCTGGTCATCCTCTCTCTTGATCTGCCCTTTGATCAGCTGAAACCCATCTATAACATCCTGAATGGCCTGGAACAACAAAATTACAAGACTGTGAGCTAACATGCTATGGGGGCATATATGCATATCGGAGTTCAACAATGTTTCTGTGTGACGCTACTTCACTGTGTAACAATGTACGCTGTAATAAAAGTTAAATTCATGCAATTTGTGGTATTTTACATAAAATTTTGTACAGTGTGTGCCACTAAGATAGACACACAAGTACATGTAGGGAACATAACTTCAACAAAGTATCTGAAATCATGCATAAATGTAAATCTTAAAGTTATTTCACTTTTACCTACCTTGTGCCATGCATCTCTTTCTTCTTGTGTACTGCAAGGAAAATATCAAAATAAATGAACATGTATTTTTTAGTCAATTGTTATAATAGTTATAGTCAGAAAATACTTATCATATATAATAAGATTTGCAATTATCAGAAATAAAACTTTGTTCAGTGACATAATTATTTCATACGAGGTAAAGAATATCCGAAAGTGGTCGGGATTGATTACACAAAATCTCTCACCTTGCATACAGCTCCAGGGCCCGCTGCCTGGCCTGGACCACAAACGTGTCCTCCTCAGGGTTGTTACCTTTGCTCACCTGGGCAGGGTCATCACAGGACATTTTATAAGCTTAATCTAGTTGCAGGACTATTATATTAAGTAAGAATATAATGGAATGGATAAGGCGGTTTGGAGGGAGAGGGTCTGGGCCCCGACCTGATGATGATGATGATAATGGAATGGTATTCAATGTCTGTATGTAGGGTACTGCTGCACAACCAAATGAAAGAATTTCAAATAGAATATCATCCAGATATTGGTCTGATCCACAGCACTAGTGAAAACCCCGCATCACAGAAATGTACAAGTACATGTAAGACAGTTATGCACAATGAGACAGTCACATTTGTACAACAGGGCATCATTTCAGTCAGATCAGAATCCCACCAAACTGTCTACATCTACGGGACTGTGGTGTCTCCCAGTTCAGAACTGGTGTACAGTGACTAGCTGGCAGTTTATAGGACAAATTGTGATTCAGAGAATATTAGAGCCGCCCAAAGTTTCCTACCATCATTCCGTCAACGTCCATTTTTGTCCTGAGCCTGAACCTGTTCCCCACCAGACTGGGTGAGCAGCACAGCAGCATGTCGTTAAACTGGGGAAAATGGAATAAAATAGTCAACAGCAGCACAGCATTATCACAGTTAAACTGGGGAGGGCAAAGTACTCAACATCAGATGGAGGATTTTAGACACTTAGGAAACAGCTCAAGATAAAAAACTGAGAGATTCAAGAACTTAACTGCATGAAGTTGTCTTTATGGCTAATTTAATAAAAGATGCTCAAAAGCAACAAACTTTCTGCAACTCATGATCCCCTACCTATTGAGTCACATGTTCTATTTGGATTACGTGACATCACAGAAGTAGTGCACTGCTAAGACTGAAGTTGGACAGTTAAAAATTTAGGTAAGTCCAATTTTTGTGTTGGAAATTACGGTTCAACTTTGCTTCAGCATGTAAAGCTTCTTCCCTCACCAGGAAGAGATATCTGTCCTGATGTTCCCCGCTCCTGGCCGAGATCTTGGTGATTCTCCCCTCCAGCAGGAACTCGCGGGTGGGGCTGACCACGTCCACCTCCCCGTTCAGCTGCTCGTGGATCTCCAGCAGCTTGTGGAACTTCTCAATCTTCTTCATCGCCTCGTTGGAATGTTGCGCCGCCTTGGAAATCAACTCAAGGGCCTCTGAAGATGAGATGCAGGAATTCTGTTATAAAGATTTGTTCTTCCAAGACAAGGCACTAAAGATTTCGTGTCTGGAGTTTGTGGAACTTTTTTGATTGAATTTCTTTATTTCGGGTACGATGACCCATAGAGACACTGTACAATCTTCATTGACCTAATCTATAAAAACTTACTTTCTGTGTCTGGCCTGTCTTCAGAGTCTTCTGGCAGCTTCTTTAGGTAGTCCCTGAGGAGGAGTTCGTAGCGAGGCACCCTCTGTACCGGCTCCAACATGTGGTGCTGTAGGGTCAGGTTTCCACACTCTTCTGTCATCTAGATGAGGAGGAACAAAATAATTTAAGAATCTGAATTCTACTGCAGTAGGACATTTGAAAATTCATTATGTTTAGTAATACGTACTGTATTTGAAGGCACTGGTTGAGTAGGATCTGCCCCACAAAGTTCATATTGTCTTCTGTAGAAACCAGACCACATACCTGTATGTCCTCCACTACAGCGGCGAACTTGGGCTTGCCCATCCAGGTGTTAACCAGGGTCATGGATACGTCAAAGTTCTTGATGTACTCCCCATACAGCTTCAGGAAAGGCGCGAAGTTCTTCATCAGGTCTCCAATCTTCTTGTTCTTGTCTTCAGCCCTGTGGGAGGGAGAAATTTCATTCCAAATCATGTACATGTACAATATATGAATTTGGTGTCTGCTCATCTAAATCATTTGCAGCTAATGTTGAAATGGTTGAATTTAACAGCCACTTGTCAGTTTTTTTTAATCAATATAGAAATTACTAAAGTTAAAAACTTAACTCGAAATGCAATATAAATCTAAGAAAACAGAAGACTATCTTTATATATCTAGCTTCTACAATCAGTCATGGCTGTAGTTGAATTAATAGCTTTAGTTAGTGCTGGTCCCTAACCTGTACATTTTGTATACATTGTACATGTAGTTAACATGTACAGTAACTGTACATCCCCTGCACTGACCATTCTGTCCACCGAAATGGCAGAAGCCTAAGAAAATAACACTTAAACCTAGACAGATGCTAACTTAAAGTCCTTAACTGACTCAGAGGTACTACTCATTACTAGCCTCCCCCCCCTACTGACCATTCCCTCATCCTGTCCTCCAGCTGGGGCAGCAGGAAGTCGTGGTGGAACTGGTAAATTGGCTTCACGTGGGAGAAAATCCCGCGAACAACGTCTGCAGGGATGTTTGCCCTCTCAAGCTTCTTACAGAACACCTGTAATGAGAAAACATTTATCAAATCAAATCAAATCTTTATTCAGTAAGGAACTCACGGGATGGCCCAAATTACGTCCTTATTACAAAATAGATCACTTACATGTAAGTCTTACAACAATGACTGTACACTGACGTAACATAATTTAACTCGCTTAAAACATTTACAAGACTATAACACAGTTAAAAACTATACATACCATTTAGAATACAATTACCAAGTGCGGTTTAACATACGTGCTAATGGTGCTACTGTTTAATTGTCTTATTACAGAGACAAACTGCACAATGCAGGAAAGAGTTGCTAAGTCTCTTAGTCCAGGCTTAAGGTACACTGATTGTGCCAGAGTTTCTGAGTGTGAGTCCTGTGGCACCTGACCTTGTAGGTGGCATTATATTGGTTAACTTGGTAATTATATCTGATTCAGTATAATGATCTGACATTAGCCATTGTTAATATGTACGTCTTCAAAATCTCAAGACACTGGTCATACAATGTACGCAATGTACAGTATGTAGTTAAATTTTGTGAATACAACTGCAGTAATTGTATTTAGAACCTGAATGAAAAACTAAACTGACCTTTATTCTGTCAAAATGTCATTAAAAGTAAGAGCATTCGTACCTGATCCAGCAGGTGAAGCTTTGCGACATATGACCTCTCAGAGGTCAACATTTCGTACGCGACCTTGTGGATGGGTGACCTTGGAGGTTCCTCTTCCGGTTCAAGTGCAACAAGCCTCTGAAAATGTTAGAGAGAAATGTTGAGATTCCTTTCAAGTCCTGGTCCTGCACTCTTCACAAATGCCAATGCCACACCATATTATTCCTTTAATTGGTTCTCAAAGCAAGGTCAGAGTGAGTGTGTGTATTTTCATACTAGATAATTATACAGCAGTCGTGGAATAAAAGAGTAGAAGTTAAGCTGTGGACTGATGAGAACAAGAACAGATTGAAGAAAGTCAGAAAATCTCATGGTACTCTGAGAGATGTCAATTTACAGGACCAGACAGGATCATGATTTGATTCAAAAATTGATCTGCAAATTGAGTCATGAATATTTCAATATATCAATAAATTATTAAGAAAATTTGATTAATGAGATGATAGATACAATTGTATCTGGAGGGGTGTAGAATTTAAGCGATCAATTTGTGCAAATTTAAAGATCTAGGACAAGGTCTGATTTTAATGTTATAAGTTATGCACTTAAACTGAATATGATTTTTAAGTACACAAGAGAGTTGATTAAAAAGTTACTGTATCACACTACTTGCTACTCAATTAAATGTTGATTCTATTTTCAAGTATCATTAATCTTTTTTTATTATGTTAAGAATTCTTTGATCTTTGGGGATTTCAGAGATTTGACTCCACAGTTCACACACATGCCTTTTGAGACGGCTTTTTGGATTGTCGCTTTCTACGACAGGACCGCCTGCGCCACGACTGGCGCTCAAAACTCCTGTTGCGCAAAACATGAATACTGGTACTGTCCTTGTGCAGCCTAGTCTTCTGTAAAGGCATTAGTGCAGGGCAGTGAAAATGGTGCTACCTAGCAGTTCTTGTAGAAACTGCATGTCACTAACATGGAGACTTTGCAGTATGACAGGGTGATGTATTGCATGGATGTGAGGTGATGGATATAGATATGTTGAACAAGTGAGGTGCTTGTGAATGAAAACCTGCAAGAGTAACCTCTGGGTGTTAAGTGATCACTAGCTATACCCTTCATCTGTCAGAACCTTACACCAGTCACCAATTCTGAACATTTTGTTACTCAAACATGCCTTTGTAACACGCGTACGTCTTCTAATGGTAGTACGTCGTTTTCGCCATGTTTTCTGGCGACGCTGGATAGGGGCATTTAGTTTTTCTTCCACCACAGGTTCTTCCAAGACTTCCTGTTCCTTCAGAATCTCCTGCTCTTTTTCATTCTCCTTCTGTTCATTTTCATTCTCCTTCTGTTCATTTTCATTCTCCTTCTGTTCATTTTCATTCTCCTTCTGTTCATTTTCATTCTCCTTCTGTTCATTTTCATTCTCCTTCTGTTCATTTTCATCATCATCCTGTTCTTTCTCATTCTTGTCCTGTTCTGGCTGCGAAATAAGTCAATTTACTGACTGGTTAGAAATAAACAAAATAAAACAAAATGGAATAAAATAAAACAAAAAATTAGTGTAAAACATGCAAGGCCAAAAAAAACATATCAAAGGGATGAAAACAAAAATTAAAGCACTTACCGATAACAAAACAAAAGTGCGAAGAGTAATACCAATAGGTTCTAAATCTAGATATACAATGTCATGTAAGGACACTCGCCACTTTAAATAATCTGCTGCTGCATTGATAATGTCAGTTGGAAGGACATATAACCCTCTATACTGCGGGATCTTTACTTAAATCTGACTTGAAAATTTATGAAAAAAAATTTGACCGTCACATTATACGTTGATTTAGGTTATCAAAACGCGAAATATCTGATGTCTTTCCAAACTCAAAGTTAGTGAACAGTGACCGTAATTATCATGATCATGTTTCACACCTGAGACCCTTCACTTGTCTCCTCCTCCTTCAGTTCCTCCTCCTCCTCCGGGGTGGAGTCCCCGTCCCCGCTGTCCTCGTCCTCCGAGTCCTCCCCGCTGCTGAGGAAGCTGTTCGTGCTGGCCACGCTCTGGCTCCGCGTGCTGTCCGCCTCGCTCAGCCGCGGGTACCCGCTGTCCGAGCTGCTGCGCTTCCGCTCTTTGGTCATCGGGGAGGTGCCGATCGGGCTGGGAAGGGAGAAATAAAAGTTGTTTACTATCCTATCCTGTATATATATTTTACCCCTTGTCAATCAGCCCTGTCAACATAGAATTTGTTTAAAACACACCAAAATAATGACACAATCCTTATAATCTAGGCAATTCCTGATTATAAAAACACAAAAATGATTACACAATCATAATCTAGGCAATTCCTGATTATAAAAACACAAAAATGATTAAACAATCATAATCTAGGCAATTCCTGAGCGGTATACAGGATTTTAAAAAAAGTTAGGAAGGTTGATAGTTGGTTTTGTTTACAGTAGATTGAGAACCACTGCCGAGAGAACCATTCTGGAAAGTAAATTGTGTTGTTCCTAAAATCTAACCTTATTATGGCAATGCCATCATTTTTTTACTAATTTAAAGCCTTTTCCTTAAAAAAGCATTTAAAAAGAGATTCCTGTGGTACTGCCAAAAAAAGCAGAACAGGATCTGAAATACGAGTACAGAGAGCAGTCACAACACTTCAAGATCAAATAATACTACATGTATTATTAAAATTATCAATTGGTATGACATTAGGAACCAATACAATAAAGACAGAAGCATACCCTTTCATTTTTCAGAAGACATGGTGACCTTTTAGTTTGTAAAATGAGTTGCTAAATCTAGATTGTGCTTCACTATTGGTGTTTATACCCAGGATTGCAGTGACCTTAACTGACTTGGGTGCCAGCCAGGCTGCTATGTAAGGCAAGGCTGGGGCAGAACAGCTGTCTACATACACTGTACAAACATGGCCGGGAACTTAATGTACCCATCACTGTCTGCTTACAAACATGGAACCAGATAGGGAGAGAAATAGCTAAAAATGCTGTACAAATTACACAATGTACTTAACCCAAAGAATGTCGTTCATACACCAAAAATGCAGTCATGTTTGAAGTCCGGGTAAAAGTCCAAAGGCAACCAAATTTGTTTGAAGTGTTTGGCTGAAATATTCAAAACAAATCAGGTCCTAATGTTGCTTGTTGGTATCCAACAACTCTTAGATACCTGGACCAGGTTATAATACATTGTGTAAGACAATGTTAGAAATGGGAAATATATCATCTCTCTGTGGTATGATTCCATCATGACACCAGTACATGTAATGATCCGACATTCAGCACAGAGTGCTTCAAGCACATCATGATCACTTACCAAATTCAAACATCAGCCTTGAGTTGTGAACATCATAATGGTTTACCCTTTCAAACATATCCAATTTGCCTATAGTGATTCCGTCCTTACCTGTGTCTCTGCATTGCCATGCGGCAGGTTCCCTGTCAGCCCTCAGAACATACAGACCTTACATGGCCCAGTTACAGCCAGGCAGAGACACCAGGAATATGGCAGTTATCATTCATAACTCAGGCTTGTGTTATCAGATGGCATTCCCACGTGACATGCTGTAGTACATCATACCACACTGCCCTGGAGTCTACCTCTGACCGGGCATTATAGAACTGTGAACCCAGAACACTTGGACCTAAATACAACAGGTTTGTCGGAGTAGTAGGAAAGGCATTTTACAAAGGTCAGATTTGAGGGATTGTTCACAAATTTGGGCTATGTATATAATCATATATAACTTATTATATATAAAAGGGCTAGAGTCACAAGATCGAAATAAACAAAAGAGGGGGAAAAGCTATAATCTCTATTTTGTTAAAGTCCTATTATCATAATGATAATCAATTTGAATGTGCTTGATAAAAGTAGATTGTGCATTCCTACAATGCAGATTATCAACTTCCTGCATTCAATTGGCCATAATTGAGATGACTACATGTAAATACAATGCAGCTCTGTTTCAGTACAGGGGTGGGTTAAACTCACATGCACACATAAAAAGGACAAAACAGGGAAGGTGAAAATCTATAGATACAGGGCATTACTGTTAGGTCTCCAGGAAGGGTGAACATTGTCTATAGTTTTAGGAGAAACAAAAATGATTATGGTCACTTTTCATTGTCTATCCTGTGCTACTTTGTCAATGTACCCAGACAATGTGGTTCATAAACTTCCTGGAGAAAACAACTTCCTGTAATTTAATATTTTGTAACTGACAATAATATTGTAGACTGAAATCACGTACCGTCATGAAATGCCACTACTTTTTTCCCCAAATCTGTGCTCTGTTAACCCAATTGTGTTCTCAGTGTGCTGCTGCACAACTCTGTGACTCCCTGAGCACACACAGTAATTATTAACTGTCCTATTTAACACCTGAATGACTATAGACGTACCTGTTCTCTGTGCCGGTGTGCTCGGATCTGGGGAGGGTGTTTGTCTGTCCGGTATCAAACATCCTGGCCAGTTCTGTCACACGGCCTTTAGAGGAACTTGTCATTTTTGGCCATGTGTCTGCGGGTTCTCCTGCCATTCTCTCCAGCCCTGCATAAGGCTGTGGGCCCAGGAGTTTCCCATTGGAGAGGGTGCCGTCTTTGTTTACAACCACCGAGGTTACTTTCCTCTCCCACAGCCCGTCTGTCGTGAAGGTTCCGGGTTCCATGTTGTTGTCACACTTCTGCTGTGACTTTGCAGCAGAGCGGAGAAGCACGGGTTCTGCTGTCACGCCTGTCTTGTCTGTCCACAGGTCTCGACGAACACTCCCGCCGTTTTGGGCAGTAGAGTCCAAATTCTGTCCACGGTTTACTTTTGGCGACACCGAGGCAGATCGACCATTTTGGACGCTTGTTGTAATCTTGGAGCTCCCATTGAACGAGCGGCTGAGCGCGCGAGGCTTTTCAGGAACTTTTGGCGGAGTTTTCTTCCTGGTCGGCTTGGGAGGGACGGCGGGGGGAGCCCTGTGGTTGGACCTCTGCAGCAAGGCATCATGGGAACCAGGAAGAGATTTGCTGTGGGGTCGCTGAGGTCGTACCACACTGTCGTCCAGCCGACGATACGACAGGAGCTGTGGCTTGGGAGGAACTGTAGACAACAGAAAACACAAACAACAGTTATAAGAATGATTGCCAAACCAGTTTGACTACCCCATCACAATAACAGGATCCATTGTTTGGGCAGCACCAATCTAATTTGTTAGTTCACGTACTTAAAAACAATACTGAACTGGAATGTCAACACCTGGTAAAGTTTGTACCTTAATTTGGTATACACTATTTGGATACTGAACATAGTCAGATTGAAGTTTTACACCCAGCCCTATAGTAATGTTTTCATGTTGTCCTCTTGCTTGATTTTTGCTTTCAAATTTTATGAGAACCAAAGCAACAGATTGGTGCAGCCTTGGGAGTAATCCAGCCACCTTAGGACACAACCTACCTCCCAGCCCATTGTGTAGTTGCAGCAGGGGTGACACCACAGCCTGTGTACACAACCTCACCAGCCATGTGTGCCCAGGGCACTTACCTGACAAATATTTATCAGCGACATACCAGCTGATCATCTATAAGTCCTCCTGCCAGTCTGGTGGCTCTAATCACTATTAAGTATACATAGGCTGGTCTATGTCAAACATTGATGCTTTGTGAAGTTTTACGATCTAAAATTTATTTTCCAGCAGCTTTCCTTTTCTTTTCTTGCTGTGATAGTCATGCCTGTCCTTTAGCATTTAAAGTTTGCAGTCTGCCATTAATGGAAGGACCTGACCATGAGGCTGACGACTGACAGACCAGAAGGTCTACAGGCGGTCAGGTGAGCAGGTGAGCAGTGTGCCCTTACCTCAATTCTGCAGGACAAACAAAAGGTTGGGCCAATTTTTCAGTAGTTATCATACTGCAGGTGGGTCAGAAGAAAACATTGTCAAGTTAGATAGGACACTTGGCTATTAGTACTGAGAAACAAATTAGGCTTAAAAATGTTGAGGTTTTGTATACATCACTTTTTCTTATTGTTCAGTCAGTGACAGTAAAAAGTTTGCCTTTTAGTGGAAATCTAATAATAAAACACCATAATCATAAAGTAATTCAATCATGTAGTAACAGAAACATAGAAAAGCTCTATACACTTACATGTAACCCAGGCACACCAAAAATAGCAGACAGACTCTCAGTTTAAATCCTCAGGATGATTCTGTTCCAAACATTTCAATTCTTTAGCTACATGTACACACTCAGGTACACATTAGCCTGACCTTAGTGGGCTCTATGAGTCTGGCTTTTTCAGAGCTTACACATATGCATGTATGTGCTTTGAATTGTTTCCAATGACATTTCAGTTCTACGGAGGCATCCCATAAGAAACTTAATATCAAAAGCCCCCAAAAACGTCTGACCCGTAGAGGCTGTTATTGTTAAGAAGGCTAATACATGTATGTACCATGTGTACAACAAGTGGGAAAGCACGTCCACCTTGCTGTATACTTTACGCCTTGACTACATGTACTTTAACATGAGGCTTTAGGGATTTAGGAGGCACATAGACATGTGCATGTATGTAAACTTTTCTGTCTGAAATTGGATTTGAAAAAATTAAATTGATAAAAGCCAAGAAAAAAAGTGTGTTTGAATACTGGGTAATGTTATTCATAAACACCTTGAAGGCTTGAAATTCATTCTACACTGACCTTGTCTGCCTGGGCCTTGAACATTTTACTCCCATACATGTACATGTATGTACATTGTTTAATGATAACACTACAGTAAGTTGCAAGATAAATTGGACTCTTTTCAAATAATCTTGTACAGCTGAAAGTCATCACAAACTTTTATAATTCCCAACAGGAAAGAAATGCTTGCCCAGAATTTCCTTATCCACTGGACTAATGCCACATGCCAGTCTAACATGGTTCAAAGTTTAATTTGGTCAAGAAGTAACAGTTTCAGTTAGAAGTAACAAAGGGCTGAGATGAAGGGAATCATGACCTGACTGTCATATACAAGACTAGTGCGTGACTACAGAGTCTGACAATGCAGCAGCAATTTTTACTTACCCGTGCCTGGTGGTAATTTGACTGCCAAACACATCTTAAGAAATCTCTTCCATACTGTCGACCTTCTAAACTCAATATAATACGAAACACATTTCTTCAAACAGACGCCGTGTACACATGAGTTTGAACTTGACTTACCTCCTTTCAGCGGGTAGCCATGGATCTTAAGTTCGGAGACAGAAATCTCGTGGGGTAAGAAGGACATTGCACTCTTCATGGTGGCTAGAGGAACTGAACCGTTACTGAAATCCCCCGGAAACAAGAAGGCTAGAATTTTCCTCGAACTCGAAGTCGTGTTTTAGCCAGAGATAAGACGCGACCCAAGTAGGCATGCATAATCTTCAAGTGGCTGTGATCCTAAGTGAGACTTTCCAGAGGGAAGTGCCAGCATGCCTTCTTACGTTTGCTACAGTGAAGCACCAACGTCTGAACAGCCAGTCTGTTTAAAACACTGGAGCATTTCTACAGCACTAAGAGCTATCCTAGTTGTTGACACCAAACACTGTGTGTGCCTCAACTCCACTGGTGCAACACAGCAGCACACACAACTACATGCACAGAACCGTCCCTGCATAACTCTAACCCTGACGTACACTCCTGCCCCAGGGGACTGACAGGCTAGGAGTTACAAGTGGTGTACTTGGCAGTCCCAACTCCATGGCTTACAGTACAAGCCAAGAGTTGGTGCTACAGTAACTTGGTGCTGCTTAAAGTGTGCCTGAAGGCCACACCAATTCATTTCCTTGGTTTTCAGACATTCTTATGTATAGTTTGGCAAGTGCTGAACATGAAAATACTCAAATTCTAGAACTGTTGGGAAATCTAAATGCCTTTGCAATTTGACTGTATTCATTCCCTGAACCTGTATACAAAAATACAGACTTTCCTTTTAGACTCTCAGACTTTCATCTTGTATTAAGTTCTGTATTCATGTATGATTTCTTTAAATCTGAGAACCAACAGATTTCATTGGTGTGGCCTGATGTGCAGCATGTGGTGAGTATGTAGGGTTGCCTTACCCTTGTGAAAGACTGGAATTTGGCAGCAACAGCACAACAAACAGGGAGAGGAATGTGTTAGTTTGTTAGCCAACACAGTAAAATCAGCCTGTACATGTATGTTCCAACCATCCTTAATGCCATCAGGGTGTTTGAAATCACATCAAAGTGGATATGCTCTTAATGTTTGTTAGTCAGTTAGTTGGTTGGTTGGTAAAACTAAATTTATGAATGGATTTTGGAATATATTTTTGGAGATGATAGTCTTCAGCCCAGGAACTTGGAAGTTCAATGTACTGTAATTCCATTCTGTTCATCCAAAATATTGTGTTAAAAAAATAGCATCTACATGTACTTCATCTCCCCAATATATACAAGGATCAAGGGTCAGGTCAGGGTGAGGGACTAGGCTGGTAGGTATTAAGGCTTAAAAACCACAAGAGGCATCATGGAGAGTTAGAAAATGCAGGCAAATCTTACTGCGTACTCTTTACACAACACACAAGGTCTGGAAATGTTATCTGATGTCCACATGCAATAAATTCACTTAACAATCTACTCCATGTCAGTGCAGACCGTGCTATTTGACTTATCCTGGTAAATGGCCTTGCACACTGTAAGGGCCGGTCCTACACTGACTTTGACTGAGGGAAGTAATATGATTAACTGTTTACCAGCTGTAGCCAGGGGACAGAGGTCATGTTTGTAGGACACTCACTCTTGGATCATCAACTGTTCATCAACAGAGTGTTTAACGGAGTTGGGACATCATCAGAAGGAACAGCAGGTTGGAAGGGACTCGGGAAGTTTTTTTAAATTCACCAAAATAATCAGATAAGGGGTACAGGTCAACACTCAACAAATAAACATTTTGACAATCAAAAATAAAAATTTCAACAGGACGTTGGAAGAGAATTTGGGAAAATCTTTAAATTGACAAATGTAGAAAAAGTGTCTTCTCTCACTTAAAGTGTCTTTCCAGCAGTGCTACAATCCGTACCTTTCGGTTTCTCCCCCATGTTGCGCACCATGTTGTAGAATCCCCGGCTGCCTTTCAGATCAGCTTCCAACAACCAGGGCTCAGACCGTGAGCGGCGATTCTTCACTTTCTGTTTGGCGGTTGGGGAGTAACTGTCACAGTCGTCTGATATCTCATCCTCACTGCTGCTGGTACAGGGGGAACTGCACGCCTCTTCTGAGTCTAACAGATAAAAATACTACATCGTCAGATACACGTCAGGTATGGGCGGAAACAACTGCTTTGTACAAAAATAAAAGCCCGACCCCTTATCAAACTTTATTGCAAACTCTTGCTCGAAAGCTAATTGCAAGGAAACACACAGTTATAATATCATACAAGGTAAAAATTGTCTAGTCTATACATCTACCTGTTTCTGCATACACTACTGATCATGAAGGGTTTGACTTCCTCTTCTTTGGAGGCAGGATAGTGAATAGTCCCACATTTTTAATAAGTGGGTTTCATGATCTTGTAATAAATTATGCCCTGGAGTCAAGGTGGCAAGTACGTTGAAGTGTGCATCTTGTGTATCTTAAACATAATTACACTTTTTAGAAACTTTTCTCAGAGAAATCTGTTGGTAGACTTTAGGCCGTGTTGATTTGATTATATGGATGACATCCGCGCGCGCATCAATTTTCGTTCGTTTCCAAAAAAAAAAAAAGTTTTGGACCATACTGGAAATCGTACAAAGCAGCTGCTGTAAAATGAGCAAATATATGCCGTAAATAGAAAAAAAAATATTGGAAAACTATACTAATATCGTAGAATACTAAAATAAATTCCAAAGGAAGAAGAAAATGTGAACAAATGAAAATGAAGAGTCTATTATTCGCCATACCATAATCTGTGTTTTTAGCCATTTGTTCAACCTTCATGACCACGTAGATTTCATAATGAAGGCAACTTTTTTTTTTTGCCAAACTTTTTTTTTATTCGCACGCTCGCATCAGTTTTGGGGTACCCAGAGGATGTCATCCATATAATCAAATCAACATGGCCTTACAAGGAAATGATTTTGAAAAAAATGATTGTCCTAAAGTCGCACAAATTTTGGAGTCCAAATTAAAGATGCTACATTGCTACAGTAATCATACTTCAAGCATACTAATTAATGAAGTTTCTGCAGTCTCATGGCAGAATTTGTCACAACTCTTAGACCCAAATTTTGCAGCATAAGACTCCGTGCTGAAGCTCACTGTGACCTTGTATACATGCAGCTCATGTTTGCCATTTACGGTTACATTAAATACAAGATTAAATCAGAATATCAGACGTAGAATCATACAAAAATCAGTACAAGACATAGTAAGTTGTACCTTCTTTTTGAGGTGACCACTGTCTGAAGAAAGCCATTGCAAACTGTCAACTCATTTCTTATAACTTCAAAACATTCTGCAGCACACTGTCACCTTTGCCCTTTGAAAAACTGGAATCCCCCGTTGACTGTTCTTATTTTGATGCAAATGAACAAAATAATGTAGTGCAGGGTCACATATTGTATTCTATAAATACTTTACCATGAGTTGTCAGTTGTGTGAACACCTGTTTACAAACTGACCAGCAAACTAGTGCAAGTGAAAACATATCCTCCATGGTGAAGACAGTCACTAATTTCTGCAGGTTATAGTCTTTTGTACATTATGTACGACTTTTATTGTAAAATTGATAGTGCCTTTACCAGTAGTTTCTTGTTCCTTCAGGTCTTGTAATGGGCATTTTACTGGGATTCACTCCTCCTACTTTGGGCTTATCCATACAGCAAGCATGGTTAAAAAGCAGAAGTGAGCAGGAAGACTGTTAATTCTGGCTTACGTGACTACCTGGACTTACATGTACCTGAGGGTGTTAGTTCAATTCATTGTTATTCAGAATGGGACAGGATGTGCCGGATACCTGGTATACTACACTATTTCATACCCTGGGGGCCAGTCTTGCTTTCTTGCTTTTTGTTGTTAACATTACTCTGGTCCTTTTGAAAATTTAAGTAGATGTAAATGTGTAAATGTGTCACAGTTACACTATTGATGAGCCATTGTTTCAAATAACAGCAGCACCTCCTGGAGGAATTGGTGAGGATTGCACCCTGGAAAGAGTCATTACACTCGTAGTCTACAGTACTGTAAGTAAAATGCTTTCTAATAGAGAATCTAACCATCATAATTATAATTGACAAAAAATTAAAGCATTTCCTATGGATGTCTGGTCATACTCTGTTTTGTATCAAGTGTTAGGCCTAATAAAGAACATGGATTTGCACATCTTGTTTGAGTCAGTCAAGGTTCCTCTTGTAGCCTCCCATTTCAGGCCTTTAGGCTAAACCTTCGACAAGTGGCCGGATGAGGAAACCAGAGTCACTGATGAGTAAAACAGTTTGGGAAGTAATCCCATACAGCCTTGAGGCATGGCTAATGCCATGGTTCTGGGTTCAATGGTGGAGTTACTGGTACAAGATGGGCCACAGCTGTTACAGTGGCCATTTGTGCTAATTATCAAACCTGAGACTGAATGTAAAATAACCTTGAACACACTTAAGAAAAGTAAGGGCTGACCTGTGTGCTTGGCTGATAACATGAGCTGTGATACAAGCTACATACTATGTAGCTTTTTGCCACTGTTTCAAATTGCTAGCAACTTTTACCAAGATACACCCTAAATGTGCCTCAGTCACGTACATGTACATGTCACATCTCAATGATATTCATTGATAAGCAGCAACATTGTCTGAAGCAATTTCCGTTCGTCTAAAATCAGACTCGAGGTTCTGTGAAACATGTTTATGGATATGGACTATAATGTCGTTTCTTTGTTTAAATGACAGTGAAAAAGACAACAATATATTTGTAACCTTTTCAGTTTAGATTAATACAGAAATTATTACTACAGTTTGAAAAAAATATAGAGCCTAAATGGCATATGATAGTTAGCTTCAATATTAGGGTTACAAAAAAAACAACTTCAAGACAGATTTTCTGGTTTCAATTCTATGAAATCAGCACAATGACCAGATTGAGGTGGGGTGTGTTATAATGATTTGTATAGAAAGTTAGAAGTTGTGTACCAGACTATACAGTACGTGTATTTGATAACTTAAAGGAAGGACAAGAACTGGCCAGCAGGATATCCTCTCCTCAATTATCAAAGCTGAGGTCTGGTGTGGCTGGGAGGAAGTATCCTTAGCAGAAGGACAGCTGTGTGCTGAAGTACATGTATGTGCAGGTCTGAGCTATTGTTCCATGTTGAACTGGTTAGTGTGAGCTCACAGGTTGTGGTCAGGATGGACTGCCATGTAGGTGACGTCATCTGGGTCACAGCAGTGTGGTTCTTGTATTATAAGAACATGGTTGGATCATTACCATAGAATGGGAAGAAAGATTGAAGAATCAAAATTTCAAATGTAACAACATACAAATTTTGTTTGCAAACATTGCAACAACCCAAGGTATAAATTGGCACTTTTATATTACATAGAAAAACCTTGTTCTGCCCTGAATTTACTTGGATTTATTATTACAAAATAGATAAAGAACTAGTATATGGTCTAATGGTTTTGTTTGAACCTTGTTTTTCATAAAATATGTGTCCTACCTGCATTTTAAAGCTAAGCCTTGAACTAAGTCACTCTGAGAACCCAACATGAGTCCAGTTCTACCCTACATATATGTGTGCCCTCAGGTCCAACAGTGTCCTGTGGTTAGGAGACTTCCACTGTGGTGACATCATCAGACCTTAATGGTTTGTAGTTTTACCCTGGAGCAGGCTGTACCAGGGACAGGGTTTACTGTCGCCTAGGTGATATAAACTAACTGTGCTGACTAAATCTACACTCTGGTGTAATTAACAAGAAAACAAGTGTGGCCTGCTCTCCTTTTTTGACAACATAATACATGTATGTACATTCCAGGTTATATGGTAATATATGACATTTTAACCTTCTCCCTGCTGCCTATCCCTGTAACCAATACAGACATGGTGCCAGAAGGATACCTTACCAGGGAGAAAGTTAATCTTACTCCTGTTTCGTTTCAAATTGAATCATTATGACTTTCCACTACTTTGTAATGTTCCTTAACAACATATCAAGTAAGTCCATTCAAAAAAGATACTGAGAGTTAAAAAAGACAACACTAAAAAGAACTTACATGTACTTTTTCAAAAGAAAACTTTTAAGTAAATATACTAGTACTCATTTTCTATACATGTATTATATAGATCATCAGGTTATCTAAACAAGAATTATCTTAACTTGATTATATCTCAATCCCACTGAGATGGTATAAAACCTGGGAGACAGTCCAGCCATTTGTTCTGGGTAACCAGCCCGAGACAACCCACATGTGGAACTTGTTCAACTTTTGACCTCTGCGGCTTTCCCAAGGCCAAGGTTGATTCCACTTCAGGAAGCCATGTATCCCATGACCCTGTTGACCTTGAAATATGCTTGCAACAGCATAAACCTACATTCTAAATCAGATGAGACAAAAACTGAAGTTGAGATGTACATGTCTTGTGTCATATTCAAGGTTGATCATTACAAATAAAGATAGACCAATTAACCCAATTGGTAACCTGAAATATTACACAGAGTGTCACAGTTCCAAAAGGGCATGAGACTAATTTGTCTGACCTCCATTAACTGGTTATCCTATCATGTTGTAGGCAGATCTAGTTACATGTGTAGCTGCAGGTCTTGTAAAACTGTAAGGCTCAAACTAAGCAGTGATGGTGAATTTAAGTTACATGTCTAGGATTTAGGCTGAGAATTTAAAACTTACTTCTTTGTTGGTTTTACTCTATTTTCCAGAACTACATGTATACAATTAAGACGTACATGTAAAGCCGTGTGGACGATTGGTTGAGACTTACAATAATCACAATGTTTGAGTGCATTTTCTTTGCATAGTCATCACTATCAAATTCATGAAAAGTCCAAAAGTCTTAAAACTTAGTGATGAAAAACTACATTGCAGACATAGTTTATGTTATGTGGATGTAGAGAGAGTCTCGGTGTTTCTTGAATTTCACCTTTAAGTTAGTAGCTTATCCTTTTTTAAAGATAGTCTTGAGAAGCAACATGATACATGTACAACACAAAAGTCAAGCTTGGTCACAGCATGGCAAGTATTGGGATCCACCCATGGCCATACATGCATGTTGTATATTTGTATGCAGGTCGAGTTGGCAATCATGTGACAACCTACATGTAGACTGTGATGTTAAGAACTTTCCTCCAAATCTGAATGCTAGGCACAAGTTTATAAACACTTTTAGTGTCATACATTTTTGTAAATAAGGAAATTGAAATTGTCCTAATCAAAGACGTCTACAGTGCTTAATCAGTGGGCGGCAAAAATAAATACAGCCCAAAGTTGGCACGTGACAAAAATGGCAACAAAAACACAGGAAGCTCCCCCACAGACAGAAAGACCAAACTTGGAGACAGTGGAGTCGGAGAAGAAGTTAGTGAAACTGACCTGAGGATTGCTCCTCCGCAACGCAGCTGTTTCGAATGGCACCGGTATCTGTACGGGAGCGAAAGTCGGCGCAGGTGCTTGCCCGCTTCCTCTCGGCGAAGTACGCAGCCTTCTCGGCGATGCGCTGCTTCTTAAGGTGGTCTAGACTTCTGTGCCTGCTGGCCTTTTCCTTCACAGGAGGGCTGGACACTGTAGGAACAAGATAAATCTGGACTGTGCCATCAGGACATCATAACAGGAGGAACTTCACTTTCAAAAACCATTCCAACTTAACCGTATTTGAATTGTAATGAATTTTCCTTACAAACTTACTAGCATTATTGCACCATAGATATTTCATGGTACGATTTTTATAGGATGTAAAGGACTTGAGTAGAGACATCAGACACCCCCGTGTGTGAATGTTAGGGTCTGTTGAGTTGAGAGGATATCCTGAGTCCATGTGTGAGACCAGACCATGATGTCAGGCGGTGTCATGTGATACATACAGACCTCCACACTGCCTTCATTTCCTCTCTCTCAGTGCTGCCTGGCACTACAGAAAGATGCACCAAGTAGGCCCCTTGGTTAGCAGGAGATGTACCACAAAATTTTGTTCCATTCCAATCAGCAATTTTAATACTTTCACCAAGAAGGTTGAGTTTTCGGTGCCGTTTTTTCTGAGGAAACCTTTTGTTGGACTATAGTATAGTTTTCTGTAGGTTGCTTTGCATAATCATCAGACTGTATTTCATATTGTGCATCATCTTGAAACTTTTGAAGTTAGATTTTGGCAATGCTCCCTGAGAGAGTTAGAGCTAAGGGTGTTTCATTGGATGCGGGTGTTTATACATGTATATGGGAGCATCCACCATTGACTTACATTAACTGATTAAGGAAACTACATGTACATGTACATGGTGTAGTATGGTGTTCTATAAAGAAAAGAATTGGTTTGTTGTGTGATGTGAGTAGCCCCATGTACATGTTAGAGGTGTGTTATCTGTAAGTAATTGACCCTTAAGTATGTTCCTGGTGTGATTTGACCTGAAGGCCAGATGTCCCTTAACTCCTAAGGAAACTTCAAAACATCACATGCTGAACAGAACTTTGTTCCGCTGCCCTTTCTGAAAACCAACCCCGACAAGTTTCAACCCACAGCTGCACTACAGTGTACAATACTCCAAGGGGGCCTGCATGCCCTTTTTCGTAAGGCGTAATCAGGGCTTTTTAGTCTCCGTAATCCGTAGGCGGACGCCCCAAAAATCAACGTAATTCGTAATAGTACATTTGCTGCAAATCGTAAAGGCGTAATCAGCTCTGAGAATCTAACGTAATTCGTAATTGACGGAGAAAATTTTGCGTAATTCGTAATCACTACCCCCCCATACAGGCCCTCCTCCAAGTATATGATATTGCATAATGATTACTGTACCACATTCCTGTGCAACATCTGTCTTTGTACCATCTTATCACTTTTAAAACTAAAAGTGCTCTTCCCCATATAATATCAAAAGTGGCTAAAGTAAAGCATCATGATATTACTCAAAAACTGTTTTAGTGTTAAGGACACAGTGATATCCTGTCCCACCCCCGGTCACGGCCAGGCCAAGGTCTCCAAATTATCCAAGAAACTTTGATCCATGTCCCAATCCTGTGATGCTGA
Source organism: Branchiostoma floridae x Branchiostoma japonicum (assembly GCA_013266295.2). Lineage (NCBI taxonomy): Eukaryota > Metazoa > Chordata > Leptocardii > Amphioxiformes > Branchiostomatidae > Branchiostoma > Branchiostoma floridae x Branchiostoma japonicum. Next base: position 14,895,009 of record CM023825.1, read on the forward strand.
TCCGCCATCGAGGACGTCCGTTTCCAGAGGACAGGGACGGTCGTAAAAACAGTCCGTGTTTCGCACGCTATCATCCTTCCTCCTACATGCAATCTCAGGATATTTGTGGAATTAACCCAAAAAAAAGGAACTGTATCCAGGGTGTAACCATTTGAACATCAAAGAAAACAGTTCTGACTTCTGTGATCCAGTGATGCAACAATGAGTTAATGACACTTTACTGACCACATGCAACCCCAATTGTTAAAGTCATAAAGGAATAGTTACTAGTAGTTGAGAGCTTAACCTCTTGTGAAGGGGAAATTTCCCATGGAAGATCTTGTCACAGCAGATGTTCTTTATTGCCTTACCAAGTAGACTGGCTTATGAAAAGCCTCTAAACCATGTACAAATGTAAGGGCTCTACCATGTATCCCTCTGGGGACTCTTATCTCTTTTCCATATATTGTACATTCGACTGCAATGTTTCACTCTGTCAAACTTTACTAATGCCCTTTCCTTAGGCCATTATACAAATATTATATTCATGTAAAAAAATTCTGGAGTGATCAGGGTTGCTTGAAATGAATAAAATGAAATGAAGGAATCAATGTAAAAGAACTTCAAAGTGGCAGACTTGAATAACAATGCAGTTCAAATTCGTCTTCATATTACAGTAACTGTACTTCTATTCGTCAGATCTATAGATTCCCTAAAGAAAGTTTATGATTAAACCAAAAAAGTTGAAGTGTAAATATCACATTTTCTACTGTAATTCGCAAAGCTCCTCCGTACATGTATTAAACATTACATGTCTTTGTAGATGTTGGGAGAAAAAGATCTGAACAACTTTTTCAGAGAGCACCATCTTCTTACAGGCATACCCTCCAGACAAGCCACCATGCATGTAATAGAAAAACAAACACAGCAGTTTCAGTAATCCCTGTGGGTCCTTCATTAGTATAACCTGATGCCCCCCTCCCCATGATAGTTAGGACTGTGTCAACAGTAACAGTAGGGGGGAGGTGTAACAAATGGAACAGTCTGGCTGTGTCCTACTTTAACATTCAGTTGGTGAGACCAATTAACTCTGGCCAGATTTACATGGCTTTTTTTAGCTACTAATAATTTTGGCCCAGTTTTTCATTAGCTTATATAGGACATGTCATATGTTTTAGGCCTACATGTATAAAACCTCAAAGCAGATGTTTGAGTGGATGGGTTGAACATTTTCTGACTGGTAGGCTTGAGAGGTATAATCTGTTATGCAGCTCCCCCTAGCTTTCATGGCACAAACTGCAAGTACCTTGACATGTACATTGTTATGTTGGAAGTACTCAGTATTTGATAAATCCCAGCTAGCCTACATACATGTACATTGTACCTTACGGCCTGAAAAACCCACCTGCAACCTGCAGAAAAATTTCTTTGAGACTGCAGAAAAAATAACGACATGCAACTTAAGTGTTTTAGGCTCTCAGTTTTGCAGGTTTAAAAGACTTACATGTAGGTTCAGTTTTATATATTGTGATATTTGTACACGCCTCTGCAGGGACCACTTCTGCAAAAGAACCCTCCAGATACTGTTCCCACTTCTTTGAGGCCCCATCATATTTTACATTATTTTTCTTATAATTGACCCAAGCATCAAGAATCCTGTCTATAGCAGTCACCTGTCTAATGTGGCCATTTTCTTCAAGTCCCCCGAGTGGCTTCACAACACAGATACATGGAAAATGTCAATAACCTTTATTATTCTGTTATCAGCTTATCCCTGATCAGTGACTCAGCTGTAGCAACAGCACCTCAATCCCATACAGCTAACAGTTCCCATGGGCCTCAGTTACCCCAGACCCAGGTATCAATAATTAACATGGAACAGGCGTCTGGATCAACTCAGAATTCTAACTACGTGGCCTATTCTAGCTCCAGTTCTCTCCTCTGAGTCTGATCGCTTCTCTGCAGAACAGTTTGGCCCTCTCCCCATTGAGACGTCTGGCTCTTACGTACATGTACATGTACGTCCTGCATTATTTCAGGAATATGTCTCAGAAGCAGTACAACTTTCGATTTTTTCAATTTTTGCTTGTTCAAATGCCCTTACCATGCTGTTATGAGGACCGTGAGCCAATCTGCATTCTTACCTGTATTTTAGGAGAATATTCAAATGCTAATCATTTCTCTATCATAACAAACGGGTGCCAGACTATTCCACTAGAAAGCGATCAGAGGAGTGAACTGGAGCTAGAATAGGACAGATACCGGACTGTCCAGCATACTGAGTACAGTCATGTATTTTGTAACACTAACAGTAAGGAAACTGGGATGATAATGATACAAATAAAGCTTTGACAGTCGACAGTGGGTATCAGGTTCGTTTTCAGCATAATGGTGAAGCAAGTACAAAATTCTATGTACCAAGTATCAACCCATGATGTGTCAATAAAATGAGATACATGTTTGTATGATTGGAAGCCCTAGATCACAGGTGGCCTATGTATATAAGTACAAATGTAGTGAATGAAATGTCTGGCAGTTTTCAAAATCTATCCAGTTGCTAGAGTAACTGTGTTCTTGTGTATCTCATTACCTCAGGATATCTAACCTTCATCGACATGTAAGTTATAAGTAACTGGCTCTGATACTTTATGGGTAATACATCACTTATTAATGTTAACTTAATTCTTACTTGGTAAGATTTCCTCATATGATGAGTACCATGTGCCCATAAACCTTACTAGTAGTCTCCTTCTTTCTTCTCCTTCCTTCTGTACATGCGTATGCGTATGTATTTTGTACTTTAAACTGACCTGTAGGGTACAATGTACACTCATTGCCAGTACAGTCGACCTTTGTAAACTTCCTTACAGAACAACCTCAAGGTCAGAAACACTTGACCTTGAGCAGTCCTCCCTATTATTCCGCTCCAGTTATATACACTGTAGAAGGCTACAAACAGTACGTAGATACATTTGTACAAGGCCTGTATGCTATGCAGGCCAGGTACAAAATGCACCGTGAATGTAAACGTGCTATTGATTCCATATTAATTTATTTTCTTGGTTCTCAGACATTTTAAACATTTTAAACTAGAAAACAAGGTGAAAACTAAAGGCTGTGAGGAAAACTATCATCATCTGAGTATTTTCCCCCCGACAGTACTGTTTGTACATGTAAAGGTTCAGACTTCCTCCCAGACTTCATTTCCTTGTTGATGCTTCAGTTCAACAATATCTGTTCATTCTTTTCATTCAGAAAACCAACCAAGCTCTCTCTCTATATATATATATTCTGCAACCTCAATAACATATACATGTCTATATTTTATACCAGTTGACGGTAATAATACTGCCTTTTCATTATTGTGTTCGATTGGAAGCTGGTACAGAATTTTTCCGTGTAATCCATACACAAACATTTTGCTATGACAGTTCCCCTGACAGCAGTGTGTGTGAGTGAACCCCAGCTGCACAAATAGCTCATCACGATGACCAAACACTTCTCACTCTGGAGTGGAGGGCTGCATATTGCACCAGAAGAGAGTAGTTCCTGATTCATAAACAATTGTCTCAATTTGACCAAGATAAGGGATGTTCTGAGCTGTGACCAAAGTGTTTTCGAATTGGCCAATGCAATTATTATTGCTTTCATGCACATGCAAAATTACCATTTCAAGTGGCACATACAGTAATGGGCTTTTCATGAATCATAGGACTCTGAGTGGTACTGTAGATTCATTTACTTTTGCAACCTGGTTTTATTTTGCAGTAAGAGGGAAGAAGGTTTTCACCGTGTTTTAAATTTGCAGATGAAACAATTCTGTAATATACATGACATGTAGTCACAACAGTAAAATACTGGAAATGCATATTTTGTCTGATACAGTTGTTGTGAAAAGGTCCTGGCTTTACACCCTCCCTCACCCTGCTCTATTATATAATTTCTGGGAAATCCCTGGGTCCCTGCCAAAATAAAACCACCATGAAAAGTTTCAGGACTTACAGTAGTACATTAATCTAGCTTGATATACCCTCTAGCACACTCCTTCTGTCATCACATATGGGACCTAATGTCTTAAGGAACAAAGGATTGACTGATTTATCTATTCATTAAAATTGCAGACAGTGTCAAATTTTGTTGCAATAAATTATACAGGACGCAAGTCCTGAACTGTCCTGTGATATCACAACATAATCAAAATCAATCATTGTAAAATTCATTGCTGCCAAAGACCATCAATCTATTCCTGCTGTGAAGAGAAAAGAGTGAAGATGTCTCTGATGAACCAGCCTGACTTTTTCCCCATACATGTATTTTTTTGGCAAACTGCATTGCAGAAGGTTGTAGGTTGGTATTTTGACTCATTTTTGATCCATAATTAGAAAAAATGAATATTTATTTAAATTCCAAGTAAATATACAGTAGGTACAAACATAGGGGAATGACCCAGACAAATATGCCAATACCTATATTTATATCTGAGGAGGCCATTCACCTAGAGCAAGTAAAAGTAAACATTCATAGATGCTTCTAACACCGGCAGTAAAAAGCAGTGGGTTTGACTCTTTGAATGTGAGAAGTTACAGTAGACCTATGCAATTTAATTTTCACTCTATTCTTTATTTACCTAGTTATTTTTTGTAGCTGCTGCTCTGTGCCTGTGAAGCTGCTGTTTTCTAGAAATGTACACTGACTATCTGGTTAGTTAACGGAAACACAAATGTCAATTTCACTTATACGTACATGTAACTTAAAAGATGAAATGAATAAAATCTTTCATGATTGTGTCTGAAAAAGGGTCCTAATATATATGTTTCTCTTAAATGTCAATCTGTAATGCAGATTTCTATATAAAAGTGATTCATAAATGTCAGATTCGGGATGAATGGCATTAATTATGAGACGCATGAAATTGGCTGGATTATCTATCATGCAGATTATCAGCAATTTTCAGCCTGGCTGGAATTATAGGATCAGGGTCAACTTACGATTTTTTAAAGTAGAAAAAAAGTCTACCCTAGCCTCCCTCTCCCTTCCATTATATTTATTGCGTAATACAGGTACGATATGTATATGTGCAGTCACTGTGGTGGGCTTATTATTGTGCTGAAGGTGTGGCTCTCCTCAAACAACACTTTAGTAAATTACATTTTTGTAATTGCATATACTAGTATGTTGATGAAGGTTAGACATCCAGGTAGAGTAAGATAAAATAAATCAAGCAACTGGATGAATTCTCTGCAATATCTTTCATCAGCTATCCAGGTTGAATAAAGATAATTCATTCATCAGTGACTGAGAGTGAGTCTAAAGTCAAGTGTAACCTGTTAGTATATAGAAATGATTTAGTACATCATGTATAAAAAATAAACTGAAAGGACTGTGAGCACCCCTTACCACCAGCAGCATGCCTCAGCATGCATCAAAAATAAATAAATAAAATGTATATACAAACAAACACCATTATGACCCGGGAAAAGAACTGGGTAAAAGACCAGGGTACAAGGTACAAATGTACGTCTGTACCCCAGGTATACCACTCCAGGCAAAAATGCCCCTCCTCCTCCAATACTGAATGGCTGTGCCCAGACTGAATTTATGGACCTATCCAATAACTGGGAGGACCTGTGGCTGGGTACTATTGATGACACCGAGGTGCAAGTTGTGCTGATAAAACTGTGTGTGAGAAGAATAATGATGACAGGAGGGTGTGAAAGGGGTTCTTTTTTTAATATAATTTCAAATCAAATTCAAAGGGACAATATTTTCTTTCAAGCTTTTATGCTGGTGCAGTAATACAGGGAACTACATGTAGTATATATCACTGAGTGACAGTCACTAGTCTAGTTGTATTCCAGGTTCGAAACTCCCACCTGCAACATCAATCCGCAATTTATGGAAATATTTTTTTTAGATTGCAAAAAAAAATTACAAGCAATTACAATGTATTTTGGCAAGCTGAAAGAATGCAGACTCAATATCATGACAATGACCAAATTGATCTTTATTGCATTGCCAATAAAGGGCTAAATGTAATAGGTTGAATAAGAGTACATATGATAAAGGGAAAAAGATATCAATTATGAAATATTGCTGAAAACAGACATGTAGTTTGAACCGTGGTCAAATATCTTACGGAAACCAGAATAACCCACCCCTTGTAGACCCCCTGACAATTGTAGGTGTATATTTCCATGCAGGCGGTTATATGGGACGTGTATGAATCATGCAGGCATGTGAATATAAATGGCTGGCCTTCAGCCAAGGCCACACAATCCATCTCCCCAGTCCTGGGTAGATGGCTCTTCTTTCCTCTGATGTGTGCAATGGGCTGATAAAGGGACTTCTGAGGTGCCAGTGGTAAAGAGGGGAAGGGGGGGGGGGGCGTGAGCAAAAGGGGGTGTGCAAGCAACAGAGGGAGGGGGTGGGAACAGTGCAGTACAATGAACTAGCACAGCAATTCTTGCTCATCAGCTTCTTCTTCTTGTTTTTTTGCTTAGCCCCATTGCTTAGTAGCAGATTGTGCATGTGTTAGTAATCCGGAACATATAAACAAAAGGAAAAAAAGGATAATACTGGACAAGAACATAAATAATATAATAAATAAATAATGAAAAATTGCTTGTTCATTCATTCTTTTTCCTGTTAAAATTTCTTGCAAAATCATGAAAATCATTTACCAGGGCATATCTATCAGTGCCTTGTGTTATCTATTAGGGCTACGTATTTCGGCTCACATCATAACGTTAATGTGTTAACGCAGATTTTAATTTTAAAACGGGTTACTAAACTGTGTATGTGAATCATCAAGCAGAATTGTGAAAATAAAATTTTAGAAACAGCCGGTCACCTCCGTTCATATGTACCTCCTGAATAATTTCAGCAGCATCAAACCACATCTAACGTTACACGGGAGGATATCAAAGGTGTAACGTTTAGAGTATGCGTCGCGTCATTTCTTAGCTCCTCAGGCTCTTGTATAACGGTACTCTACGCAAATTCTCGTTACCCATACACTGGTACTCACCTTCGGCCTCTAGTCCCGTGTCCGTCGACATTTCCTCATTTACCTCCCGGCTCGGTTCTCAGACAAAGAAAACATCTGACCGGATTTTTCCCCGCTGCCCTACGGGGTTGCGTATATCGCGCCCTGTCCATTCAAATGTGCGGCGATCAGACAATCAACCCCGGCGTAGCGTTAGCGTGTGACTCAGGGCTCCGCGCTGGCACAATTACTACATTTCGGACGCTTCCTGCAAGCCAATAACCTCTTCATATGGACATGAGCGACAGTAAAGGTGCGGGTTCGCGGAAACCGGCCCGACAGAGCTGAGATGAGTAAGCTTTGTTTGTAAAAACCGAGGAAGATCATCACTTCCCACTTCCTCTTCTAACCCGGAAGTTGTGGTTTCTAATAATGCTGCGCGCAAAGGATGATGGGTGGGCGCTAATTTCGATTTTGTTTAAATCCCCAAAAATCAATGCTCGTTATTGTTTAAAGTCAGAAACATTTAAATAAAGTAATTAGTAATGCAAGAAGGAGTGTAGTGTTACCCCATCATCAAAACGAAATTGGGCAAAAAATTTCTCCTCTACTAGTAATAGTAGAAATGGAATAGTCCGAGCCGAGAGAGGGGGCAGATTCACAGACAATTTTATTAAATAGTTAAACCCATTTGCCGTGTTTCTCCGGAAACCAGTTGTAAGACATGGTAACGTCGCTATACTGAAGGTCACTTGTACATGTATTTGTACACTGAAGCGTTTGACCCTAACCCCCTTTCTGTCAGATGATCAGATGACAGGGAAAGAAGAAGAAGAAGGGAAAACTTCCTTATTTGAGAGCCGGGAACAGGTGGCGTTCACGTTACACGCTATGGTAATAAATCTCTCTTTTTTAAAGTTATTTTGACTTGATCTTATAAGTTAGAGTGTAACCGGACTAGGGAACAGGATCCATGTGTGTCCGTTTCCGCATTTCTGCTCAAAATTAAAACCCGATATGTATACTGTGAAAATGGTGAAATGTAATTAATGATATAAATGAATGGCATACCATAATAGTAGAAATAAAACATTGCATAAAACCAATACCAAACAACCATAACGTTATTATTGGGTAAATTTAAAATATAATATTAAGAATTCAAAGGTGAAAGGGAAGCGAGGTAGATGGAAGAACAGGAACCAGTGTGTATCCTAGCTGTACACATGATATAATCATTGCGTTACAAATTGATATCAATAACCATATGGTATTTGACTTGTACCGTTAAAGATACATGTTTGCCCCAAGAATAATCTTATTATAGAGGTCACAGAAGCTGACCTTTAGGTTCGATAATGTGATTAATGCCGTCCATCGATCTGTTTAATCTAGTTTGTTGTCCGTCTATATATCACAGGTATCTGTCAATTCTGGTGAAAATGGTTAGCCTGGGTGCGCATGCCATGCTATTTGTATGCCGGTGCTCCCATACTCGCTCCCTAAAAGGAGTATGGGAGCCCCGGCGTACAAATAGGATGGCACCCAGGCAAGAAAGTGGTCCCGTAGCACTCAAATTCATTTACCTGACTGGTTAGAGTTGCACGCGGTCGGACGTAAATATTTCAAAACTGTACTTGTTCGTGTTCTTTTTACTGTTCCGAGTTCAATTGTCTAATAATCACAGGTTTCTGTCAGTTCTGGTGAAAATGGTCACGGCACACTCAACCTCATTTGCCCGACTGGTTAGAGTTGCACGCGGTCGGACGTGAATATATTTCAAAACGTGTCCTTGTGCTTTTGACTGTACCACTTTACCATGCACTGTGGGCGCTGTCCTTGGTGCTGAAATGAACATTCAACATCGGCACAAATCCAGCCCCCAACCAGGAAGCGTTGGCGTCGTTTCGTTTCTGAGATAACTCGTCTCATACATATTATCGCCTGTTAGTGTTCCGGCTTGTAGCAGCCTGATTTTAGATTTGAAGTGCAAAATGGTGAGTCTGAAACTGTTATGTTACTTAACATGCCCCCGGAGCGTTGGCTTTCTGACCAACTAATTACAACGTTTCAGACCACCTAATTACGATGTTTCCAACTAAAATCTCCATCCATTACAATTAGCTCGCATAAGTTGTTTCAGAATTTCGATACGCAGGTCGTGATTCGAACCGTTGACCAGAAAACAGTCCAACTGCTTGTGGACGCTAGACTACACGCTGCATGAATGATTTTACAACTTACCTCCGCACAACAACACCACTTGCCCTTCTTCTACTCTTCATGAGACGCACGGCGCAGTGAAAATCAAACCGTGAATGTGACCACAGCGGCCATCAATCCTGCCAAACCATTTGATTGGCCTGAATAAGCCACCTGTGCCCGGGCGGGTTGACGTCATGACGAGGAGAGCTGTTGAACAGCTCCGACAGTTGATGGAGTGGATCGTTAGTCCGGGGCTACGGACGGAATGAATCACGATATTGGGAATCATCCCATACGTACCACGGGGTGCGCACCGAAGGAACGTCGTGAGTCATCTGCACTCACACCTTAATGAGTATGCAACATGTTTGAACCGCTTTTCCCAACGTTATCGTTTTTGTCAGTAAAGCAGCAACATGACGGGCTTAACACTACGTACGCTTCTGATAGTACTACATGTTAGGTAGATAGATAAGTATCTGTATAGCCGGTACATGTATAACCACCCTTCGGTGTAACACACCAGCTAAGAGTCTACCTATCTAAAAGTAGATAGATAGATAGGTAGATAAATTGTAACGTTTTCTAATGGGTCGTTTTCGTAACAACTCACCATCCATCTTGGCAGATGTCATGATCAGTAAACGTGGAAGACCAAGGGAGACTAACAATTAATTTTATCTAAGTCCCCCTTCCCAATATATTTGCCAGGAGAGTAAACCACTGTACCCCTACATATACGACGGCAATATGTGCGTCCAATTCTACTCAAAAACATAACAACCCTTCAGATACTTGTCATTGTCTAGTTGGTCATTTTACTTGTCCAAGTAATACAGGAAATGGATTACGATAGTCTTGTCTGAGTGATTGTGGCGCCGATGCTTATGTAAGTTACATGTTAGTAGCAGAAAGTTCCCAGGATAGCATGCTGTTCCATATGAATCGTTGCATATTACCATAGACAATATTAGTCATTGTTCTGATTAAATATTTGTTAAACATTGCTTCATACATTATCTGCCTTGATTATATATACAAATTTATATTGCACATATGGATCCTGTACTTATGATATCATACACTATTGCAATTGGCCACTTTCAAAATTCCCTATATATGTGGCACACAATTGTTTATTTGTACATCAATGTTAGAATGATACTCCCCAAATATATGTATGATGTAGACTAGCAAAAGCAATACATGTATCTACATCATTGCACAGAACTTTCAAGAAGACAAAGATACAGCACTTTTTTGTGTAAGAGGCGCTCAGCCGTTTCGTCCGTCAAGCCCAACAGCGCAACGTTTTCTGGCAGCAAATACCGAGAAATCGAGAACCACCAGATCATGGCAGCAATGAGAAAACGTACTTGAAAATACCCAACAAAATAACAAAACAGTTGTGCTTTCTGCTGAATATTAGTATTTGAAGACGAAGATGCAGTATTTGTCGGTGTCCGTGACCGCCACCCTGCCGTCCAGCCCGTCCCAGCCCACGGCCACGGCTATGGGCGCCTCCAGCCCGTCTGCCGCCGACGCGATCACCTTCAGGAACCGCCCGTCCCGGTCGAACAGCTGCACCCGCCGGTTCCACTTGTCCGCCACGATGATGTTCCCTTCCTTATCCACGCACAATCCCGTCGGCTGTCCAAACTGACCGTCGCCGGACCCCTTGGACCCGAACTCCACCCGCAGCGTTCCCTTATTGTCGAACACCTTCACCTTGCTTTCGTAGAAGAGAGAGAGGATCACGTCGCCGTTGTGTTGGCTGACTGTTAGCGCCACCCGCTTGGCACCGACCTTGGTACTGAAACGAACCAATTGTTGGCCCGATTTGTCAAGGATAACAATCGTTCCCTTCATGGCGACCGCGAAGCCTTCCTCGTCCGGCATCTCTGCGGCGTCTTGTATCATGTCGTACCCGATGGACAGTTTCTTCCGGCTTGCCGACAGTCCGTCGGCGGAGTGTGTGTAGATCATGTTCGTGTTCTTGTCGGAGTCTGCGTGGGTCTGGTGGATCGGGCCGGCGTTGCCGACGAACGTAACCTGTCCGTCCTTGTCGACGATAAGCCCTCCGGAGTTTGCCTTCAACCCCAGCAGCTCGAAACTACGGAAGAAGGTCCCGATGAAGTCGAAGACCTGCACGGTGGTTCTCAAAGACTTGTCCAAGACGTAGACGTAGCCGTCTCTCACGGCGACCGAGAAGGGGAACTCGAACTCGCCCTCCGCCGTCCCCCGGCGCCCGAACTGGATCTTGCGGGGGAAGTTCCCGCGGGGGGACAGCGGCGTGCTCGGCACGACCACCACGTGTGGAGACCCCGGAACTACCTCACCGTCTTTCTCTACAGGCGACGGCTCAAGACTCACCAACTTCTCTGGTTCAAAGTCCTGACTGTTGTCTGGTTCCTTGTCCGAAGAACAGAACGTGTCCGTCGCGGTAAAGATGTCTCCCAGCTTGACTTCCTTCCCGAGCTTTGTCGGTAAGAACTGAATGGATGTTCCCAGAGGCAGCCGTACGGGCCGCCGGCTCCGCATGTGCATGTACTCCGTCAGGTGTCTGATAGTGGTGATGAGGTTGACAATGTCCTGCGTCTGTCGCGCCTCTTGAATAGAATCCATGGCGCCGAGAAGCTTGGCAAGATCGTTCTCAAGACGCTGCTTGTCCTCAAAGATGATGGACCGCTGCACGGCGAACTCGGACTCGAGCTGCTTCAGGAGGTTCGACTTCTGACTCTCGATCATCTTGAGGGCGACCTGCGCGGCGGCGTGGATCTCCGCGCGTTCCCCGTCCACCTGCCGCACCAGCCCGCCCTCGTCGTTAGCCAGGTCCTGCAGCTGGGCCAGGATGCTGTTCACGATGCTCCGGGTGTTGTTCTCTAAAGTCTTCGCCTCCTCCAGCTTCTGCGCGAGGATCTCCTTCAGCCGGCTCACCCGGTGCCCGCTGTGTTCGTCCACCATGCACTCCGCACAGATCATCCGCTCGCAGTCCAGACAGAAGTATCTCAGCTCCTCCTCCTTGTGGAGCAAACACTTCTCGTGGAAACCTCCCCGCCGCCTGTCGTCGTCCTTCTTCGTGGCCATGAGCAGGTCTCGCATCCCGCCGATCCAGAAGTTCCCGGGCAGCGCCTTGATGCCGCCGTGGGGAAGGTCGATCTTCCGGCGGCAGTTCGGGCAGCAGAAGGTCCGCCCCCTCTTCGCGAAGTTCTCCAGACATTTCTCGCAGAAGGTGTGCCCACATGGAAGGAGTTTGGGCGTCTTGAAGTCGTCCAGGCAGATTCCGCAGAGGAGAAGATCCTCCAGGCTGTGTAGGGACTCCCGATCCGCTCCTCCTACCGCCATCTTGGGCAAGGTGAGTGCGTTACTGTCTGTAGGGAAAAACAGAGAAATTGTAAAATTTAGGATTTATAGAAAAATAGTTTGTTTTAAGTAAAACAAATCACTATCTGTGTGGCGATCTTTATCTTCATACAAAATAAGAAAATCGATAGATATTTCTAAAAGATAAATGATATTGAAAACAATAACATTATGGAGCATTTTCTCCCGGGCATATGCCGGGTATTCCAGCATGGATACCTGTAATAGTACGTTCTCCCAATTGCCAAAGAGGGTGGTACACAGGCTATATGTGCATCCAATGTCATGGCCTAACACTAGAGCCGAGTTATATAACGGGTATAACAAGCCGTCTTTGTGCACTTCACGTCTCGCGTGTCTGAAATCAGCATTCCCCGCGCCCCTCGCTCCGATGGGCTATCATATGCCTGAACCGTGCAGTGTTCAGCGGGGTGGAATTACGTTAGAATGGATCTGATGTGAAGTCTGGCGTGATCGGCGCGACTCTACTCCATCTTTCTCCATCGCGATGTAATCGACAGACCACTTAGTCTAGAGCTATCAATGGCATCAAATGGGTACTGTTTATCTCAGAGGCTGCCTGGGCTTTTTCAGTCAGTAAATAACGTTACAAAAACGCAGCAGTTTAAGGCAGTCCCATCTAGCTTTTACCTTTTCATACCTTCGATTTTTATAACTGCACAATCGATTGATCAGTATAGACTCCCTTTCAATGTAGCACAATAATTTCATTGGCACGCAGCGGTGGCTGGTTACATTACTACTGCTACATTAATCACATTGTCACAATTAAGCACTGCACGTCGAATTCCAATCTGTACGTGTTTAAAGAATTAACAGGCTTCTACTCCCACTGAATAGCAAGTCTTACAAACAATGTATATGGTTTCGGTGAAAACGAATGTCACTAAATATTAGTATATATATATATATATATATAGTGTGTGTGTGTGTGTCTGTGTACAATGTTAATTCTTTCCCAAGGAAAAAGAAACAACTGCAAGGTTGTGTTATCGTTTAAAGGACGTTTATTTTAAATGCATGTATTCATGGTTTATTTCCGAACGAAAATTTTGAACATATGCGAAAACTGGCATGGGGGGTAATGATAACGTGGTTGATCTATGATGGCACAACTATTGTCATTGTTGAAAGAAAGGAGGAGATTCAAATCTCTCCTTGGTAGTCTTTAATCTGATATCAAGCAGTGAGGACACAAAGTAATGCACGGTCAAGATTGTGTGTTACATTCCCCCATTCAGCACAAACAACCCCTACCGGCCCCACGCTAACGGTACAGCAGTCCTATCGGCTGATGCACAACGCAGCAGCGGCACAGTACCGTGTAGGGATGCGGGGATGCGGGGAGCGTACATCTTACCAGCGGACAGTGGGCGGAGTAAGGGATAGAGGAAGGAAGGTTTCTTACCTTGAGGAGAGAGGAAACCACGGTGCGTCTTTAAGGAGTGGTGGTGACGTTGACGTTTGATTACGGGTCATAGGAATGGCCCGCACAACAAGTGCACATAGGGGAGAGGTCAGGGGTCAAAGGTTGAGTGAAATTGGTTTAGGAGCATCTTTTCATAATGTGGCAGTAGGATTGCCTCGGCCTGTTCCATTCAAACTTGGGAAAGGAAATATGCGAGGAAGGGAGACTTATACATAATGAACAACGGGTCTGTATAACGTGTGTGGAAGCGATCGGTCGTTACTATCACCTTATCCGGTTTTATCACTTTCTGAAAGAGCACAAAGCATTTGGGGATCGCCATTAAAGGCAACATGTTGCCTCTATAGAGCTAATGTATAAGCCAATGTTTTTGATGCGTTTTGATGGGGGTGTTTAAAAAGCCATTTTACCACACATCTACTCGGATATTAGACCTGGTAACATTATCTTCGCCCAGAATACAAACGTACAGCAGAAAATTCTTTAAAGAACCTTTATTACCAACATCGTTTTCTTGCAAGTGAGCATCGTTAACGTTTCTACCCTAGCCTGGCTCATGTGGCTTTAAAAAAAGGTCCTTGTCTGCTAAAACAACATCACATCTCTAACAGCTAATTCTGACTTCTATCCCTACATAGTAACAAGGAGTAGCACCATAGATGCACACAGGAGCGCTTCGTAAAAACAACTTTGGCACAAATAATTAGCAACACGGTATGGCTAGACGATACACGACACGGGAATGAGAGAGCGGTTCTTCTAAGAAGTAATGGAATATTGCAGATAGAGAGCGTCTTCGCCTCAATGTCATCGCCTCCCAATCTTATCTATAGTCAGAATGCAATAAGTTACAGGTCTTCCTCGGTATTAAGTAGCAGTAATGTCATGAGTCTTTATGATTCTAGCTCCTGTTCGCAGCAGTGTACTGTAGCCGTCCCTTTCCAGCAGTATTGACAGTGCAAATGTTTTGTAAAAATGTGTTAGTGGGAACAAAACTGTCTGCAGTTTCTTTTTGTTTTCCTTTGGTGAAACAATCCAACGTCAACGATTGATCCTTCGCCCGGTCGGTCGGTCCTACCGAACGCATGTTGGTGGCCTGTAGTGCATGGTGGTTCCGCTAGAGGACGCCCCTACTCGGCCAAATCCTTTCAGGCTGTTCAACCATGTTCCTGTCTTCCTCTCGGTGCTCTCTTGGCTGGTGGCTCTGTTACTTGCCGCATGTCCGCCGAACATGGGCCAGACTGACCCCAGCACACGCTCCAACCTGCTCGGGTGGCTGTTGTTGTCTCCTTGGCCGACTGAGCGAACCTCCGGCTCCTGAAAGATAGTGGGATAGAGGTTGTTATACAAATTATATCGACTTCTATAAACAACTTGACAAAGCACGCTGTTTTTCAGATTAAGAAGACAACAATGGTAACAACAACGAGAAGACAACAATGATAAGGACAACGCGGCACCGCAGCTACTTTACATACTGAGTAGCTTGTTTTTACAGCACAACTCATGTAGCCGTAGTAAACAAAACCCGCAAAAATGATACCAAGCAACTACTTACTACATGTATTTGAGATGAATGTTTGGGAAGGTTTTGTAAGAACAAGATAAAGAAATCTTAACATAACGTTTGGCACTTGTTTCGGTTCGCACGATGATGTGACCAAGGAGGTAACCTCCTTGATGTGACAAAGAAACGCACAAGAAGGAAATTGTATTCTTCGGCGTAACACACACCTATAAGCTCCTTGCACACACCAAGGAGGTTCAATGAACCTCCTTACACATACTTAGTGTGGTATTTAGCTAAGATTTAATTTGTCTACTCTGGTAACACTCGGCTCCCTTACTTGATAGCTTTACAGATTAGTGAGGGGATTATCACTCTATGTAGTCTACTTTATAAATCAAATCAACATTCCACCCCTCCCTCTTCACACACATTCACATTTTGTCATACAAACTTCGTGTGCTCTGAAGAAGAAGAAAGAGAAGAAACAGTCATGACAAGGAGTATTTAGACTGGTGGTGCGAACGAGATTAGACACTGCCAAATCCTGCTAACGAGACAGATTGACGCCATTATCACTTGCCTGTTTGTTGATGTTCATTCTGCGCAAATTTGCAAGTCTCAGAGTAGTACAGAAGGAAACATTTAGTCAAACAACTGGATAAATTTTGGAATCTGTCACACGTTCCAAGTGGCATCCACCACTTTTCGTCAGTGACTAACGGAATCTGTAGTTGAACATGTATTTAAAAAACTGTGAATTGGTATGTAAATGACGTGGAGACAATTTAGACAGTCCATTGGAAAAAAGGAGAAGACAAAGCTAAGACAAAGTTGATGCTAATAATTCAGTTAGCAGGCACTGACGAAAAGTAGTGGAGATGCATCTTGAAACGTCCGACAGTTTCCCAAATCTGTCTAGTTGCCTGAGAAACTGTTTTCTTGTGTATTCATTGTCTGGATATCGTTACCTAACTTCATAAACGTATCTCAGAGCAGTAGATCTAACCGTTAATAGCGGTAACGTCTGATTTACTCATAGTAATTCTGAAGTAAACAAAGGTGACGCCACATATAACCCCCTGCCAGAGCTATTTTCTGTGGGCACCGGGGTTCCCCACAGAACCTGGGGGGGGGGGGGGGGTCCGAGAGTCAAGATCTAGCCGGAGCGGTAAACTGTACCCCTTTAGTACAGTGGAGAAACTCCCCTGGCATGTCAACTGTCTATATTTTCTAGTTTCCGGCCGCGTCTGAAAACTGGTATACCGGTAGAGGATAGCAACAAATGACGTCGTCTCAGATCGCAAATTATTACTTTTTTCGAACACTGCCGTTATCCCAGTTCCCTACCTGGAACACACCTGGATAAAGCCACAGGTTACAACGTACCTTCCCGGCCGCCTGTTTAGGTGTTGTAGGCTCCATGAAGTCACTCCTTACTCCTCAACCCAGCTGAGCAGTCGACGGTTCAGACGCTGAATGAAGTTCAAGTGAACACGACCAGCGCGTCGCGTCTGACGCCGTGTTTGTTTGTTGGGTTTCCCCACCGACCTGACCTTGTGACGTCACACACGATGACCTCACCCATCTCACCTTTCACTTCCGTAAACAAGGGTGACCCTTGACCTCACAGGTGCTGGGAACGTTACAATGCTGAAAGGACAGGTGTTAGAACTGGTGTTACAGGCACTTTATGGGCAAATACCTTCTAGTTGAGGTTTGGCAAAGGTATGAGGTCGTAGAACTCTAGTTGATGATTGTTGATGAAGTTGTTTTGTCCTGTTGTGTACCTTTCTACAAGGCTTTGTATACGAAAGCAACTTTCCGTAAGCTACAGTCAGGCAATATTCTAATCAAGGACATCTAACGTTTTACACTGTCTGGTATAATTATATAAAGGGGCGTAAGTAGTTACTGTGCAAGAGGCCGGAACAAAGTATTCTATTGTCTGGAGCGATGAAAATTACTGTGTAGATCACATTTTCTCACACGAATGAGTCGCGTATTTTATTCCCTCAAGGACATATAACGTCCTTCATGTATTAAAATCGACTATTCTTTGTTTCATGCAACTCTTTACTCTCTACCATGAGAAGTTTGAAAAATAATAACGTACGTGCAAAGCACACTATGTTTTGTTCATTGTACTTTTATTGACATTCTTTATTAGAACAGTTTTTGTCCGTGATAAACTGAATTATTGCACATTGGTTTTTTATTGCACTTACTGTAAGGCAACATTTGTGATGTCAAACATTGTAGCAACAGCTAAAGCTAAGATGAGCAGACATTAAATGTTGATCACCATTTTTGAGATGGAGGAGGAAACTAGTTATTAATTGACGGTGCTTAAATTGGGGCGATGGCACGTAGTCATTGAGACAAATATGTTATTCTATTCTTTTCTATTTTTTCAAACTTCGGATTTAATGGTTTACTATTTTAACTGTGGCACTACCCTAATATCTAATTTTTGCTTGTACATTTTGTAATACATTGGCCTATGGTTGATTTTTCTACGTCCCTATATTACGGACAGAGATCCTGAACTGCTGTAGCCACTCGTCCCTTCCTCTACATCACACAGTGTCATCTTTTCACATCTGTCACAGAGGCTGTATACTTTTTTACTCAATATCCTATAGCTTTTTTGCTCAACGAACTCATGAGAGCCCCTGACACCGTACTGGCCGCGCCTTTCAACAATTTCCAGGCGGTCATCAAGGCATTCTTGAACCAAAGGCGAAAACCTTCTTTTTCCAGACAATCAACGGGGCGATCATCTTCGTTAAGTTGCACCACAAACATGTTGGTTCTGCGACCGGAGATGAACTTTACATCCAGAAACTTGCCGTACACAGTGATTTGAGCATCCTTCCAAACCCACTGCTTAGCCTCTGTCACCTTTACCCGGACTGCCTGCAGGAGCTTGCGGTCCTCGTCCTCCAGGCGGTCCTGATGGTCAAAGATGAACTGGGCGATATCACGGTGGTGGATTTCCGGGGAACAGTCGACGGTCTTGCTCTGTATGAAGGAAAAAGAAAGTAATACAAACGTCGCTAGAGCATTGGAAACTTAAGTTTTCTTACAAAAGTGAATTGCTACTGGTAAATCAAGCTTTGGACAAATACTAATGGATCTTACACAAATGTGCGAAGACTAAGTGCTTAATGGGGAAATCATGCAAACAACATACCCCCGGTACCAAGCCTCTGTTATGCAGTGAAAGGGCTATCCAAACATGCAAGTAAAACGTACAGCTAGGTGCAAAGTCAAACTGACGATGAAGAGGTACTAGGTCATTGTTTGGATATTGGCAATAATAAATCTGCTGGATTAGAAAAAACCTAATTGATTAACAACGTTAATACAGGTAAAAAACGGTCGTTTCGTGAATTTGAAATGTCTGCTGTTTTGCTTGATATCACACGTTACACAGGTATTGGTTTAGTACAAAGTACAATGTTTAATGTGCAATACGTATTATTGGGAAAAAGTGTAGTCGTGTTGCTGTTGAACTGAATATTCCTTTGTTTTAAAGTGTTGTATATATATATTAGTTTCATCAAATATAATGAAAGCAAATCTCACCAGAAGTGATCCCTGTTTCCTCAGGGGGTGTCCACATTTGGTGCAGAAGTTGTCATCTTTTTCCGCACACTGACCGCATTTGCCACAAAAGACCATCGCTACAACAATGAACTGGGTTTCCGACAGGTAGAGTGGAGCGATAAACGTATTATGAGGGACTCACTGGACCATTTATAGGCACTGTAAAGTCCCAAGTCCAGTTTGATATAAAATCTTTACCAATCAGGAGCCAGACCGGTCGATGTAAACATTACGTAATAGCAAGCCCCTCACTATTTATAGATTGATTATTTTTTTCTTTCTTAAACTCGTGACCATCAGCAATTTCACAATTTGCTGGAATGATGGCCTTGTGGTTATGGTTTGTTACTTAGAATCTAAAGACTTTGGGGCTGTCTGGGTTCAAATGTTGTGCTCTTGGGAAAGGCACTTTCAGATCAATATCCTCACGTGACAGGTGAAAATTAGTACCTAGCTCCGATTAAGGACGTTACGTTCTCTCGATATCGGATGGGACGTAAGCTTGACGTCCCGTGTTTGCCACACCTCTAGCACGTTAAAGAACCCACCACAAGTTATCGATTGAAGAGTCCATGCCATCCCAATGCGAGTGGATCAAACCTTAAAGTTTGGTCTTACACAGCTTACAATTACCGTACAAAATGGTGTGTTACGCCTTAAGGTGGTTTATCGGTTACGCGAAACAACCAAACAAACAAACAAACAACCAAACAAACAAACAAAATTTAACACCTGCTAGGATGAAGACATTACCGCGTATCTGATGGTATCCTCGGGACATTTAACTGTTGTGCGCAACATTTAATTTTAACGTAAGTTACGTAATTGAGCGCAGCACTATATGTATAGTACGTTTTACTGTCAAAGCTACTAGAACTTTCCAAATTTTATGATGTATGAAGAGTATTAGGTGTGACTCTGAGAACTTTGAGGCATTGGCAAGTCCCAAGGTCAAGCGTTAAGCACACGTGCACTTTCACCCTAATAGCGCCTGTAAACATCACCTTCAACCATATATATATATAAATATATATCGGTTACGACATCGGAAAGTCCCCAGGGTCAACAGTTCAGCACACGGCATCCACCAATCGCGAGTCAGTTAGAAGCTGTAAACATATCACGTGATGGAAAGTCCCTGATGTCAGTGGTGACTGTTGATGTATTGCTCAATTAGCCAATTCCCTTCTGGAAAACTATTCAAACACCGGCGACGAGCTGTGGATCGTTCTAAACTCAACCATGGGTAACTTGATGGTATCCTCGGGACATAAGACTATAGTGTACAACAACGAGGTTTGTGTTCGTCCCTTTACATGTAGCCTTACTTCCGGGTTCTCGGTGTGTGCAACAGCACCTGGTCTTGCTTCACGTACTTCACTGGTTATTGTTACCTTCGCCAAGATGGTTATGTTTTTGGTAGCGTTTGTGTGTACGTATTCATGTACGTACCTACGTACGTACGTATGTATGTATGTATGTACGTACGCATGTATGTATGTATGTATGTACATGTGTGTATGTATACATGTACGTGGTTTAGTACGATAACTCAAGAAGCTATGGATGGGTTGTCATGAAATTTGGTAGGTGGGTAGGTCTTGATGAGACCTCGAAATGATTACAGTTTTGCCCCCTGGCCACTTGTTATGGTCTTAACATATCTTGCTGTTGTCGGACGCCACAGGTCGAAGTTCAGGAGATCAACAAGGTCGTTCTGGGGAAGCTTATCGTGAAGCATGTCGGGAACGAGGGTACGGAGGACACAGCACGACAGGCGGTGCTGAGGCAGATGTTACAGAGAGTCATCACGGAACTGGAGAGGGAAAAACCCGAGGTGAGGTGTTTTAGGTTTAAACCGCTGTCTTGTTTTCTTCCTGTGCATGTATCTCGTACACTTTGATCAGTATGAAAGGTCATCTGTATAACGGAATAACATTATGCGCAAGGTTAAAGTTTTTCTATGGCAAGGAGTGTTCATCCGTGTCGGTAACTGATCAAACCACAAATGGACTTGAAATATAAGCCGGTGGTTTCTTTTATGTTAAATCTGGTGTTTGTTTTCGCAATAGTTCAGGTATCTTGAAGGAGACAAAAAACTTGGACAAACGTTCACTCGCGCTGTGCACACATTTTCTTACGTTTGAAAAGTTTCACTCTACCGTAGAACATTGTGTCTAAGGAATGTGTCTAAGGTTACATCATCTCTATGTCTCTCCCAGGTGTGGCGTAACGCGGAGCTGGTGATCTATGACATGTACGGGAACGACTACACGGTCCGGGCGGGAGAGGCCGAGAACAAGTTCGTGGTTCACCTGGACGGACAGGACGAGATCCGACTCACCTGTACGGACAGGAGCAGGAGCAGCTTCTTCAGGTGGCCCTGGGAGGGCAGGAGCAGCAAACCGAAGCCTATAGAGGCAGCGCCTAAACACTGACTTACAGAGCAACAAACCTGAGCCTATAGAAGCAGCGCCTAAACGTAGTAGACAGCAAACCTAAAACTATAGGGGCAGCGCCTAAATATTGACTTACAGGGCAGAAAACCTGAGCCTATAGAGGCAGCGCCTAAACATTGACTTTGTGCTTTCCCATGTTGTACCCAATTGTGAATAAAATGAACAGCTGTAGATCATCATTCATTCATCGATACTTTTTGTTTACGAATATACTGTACTATTGTACAAGAGACAGTAAATTAAAGTATAGGCGCGCGTGCGCGCGCGCGCACACACAAACACAAACACACATAAATAAACACACGCACGCACACACACACACGTACATACATACAAACACACACACACAAACACACAGGAACACACACACAAACACACAGAAACACAAACACACACACACAAACACACACACACACACGCACGTACGCACGCACGCACGCACGTACGCGCACGTACGCACTTAGGAATAGGAGGTTCATTCTAAGACACGGTGGTGTATGTGGACATGACAAATTATATTGGTCTCTTGTCGGATTGATAAAAGGTGGCAAACACTTTAAGTTTTGCGTATCTAATCAACATCAGGCCTCAAAAGGCACGGTGGCCGCAAATCGATATCCCTAAGTTTCTACACCAAACGTCGTTATGGTTATGCTGATAAAGAATGCAGATAAGACTTTATAAAAAGCTGAAAAAGTCAACATTATGTATGTGGACAAGGGCTGCCTAGGTCAATCAGATCGAAGGTCTGACAGATGAAAAGTTGGCGAATTCTTTGTTTTTATTGCATCTTATCAGCGCAATAACCTCGTAACCTCAACCGTCTTTATCAACTACGCGTACGTCTTTATCAAATAGCGTCTTGGTTACACTGCAAAAATATTGACAGACGTGATGCTAAAGATATAAAATCAGTGTGAACATCACACTGGTACAGGAAAAGGTGCAATGTTATCGGCGAAAACTCTTCATTTGAACCTGCATAAAAGTTCTTCATTTCTTTTGTGATGGAATGCATTAAATTGTTAAAAGACTATTTTCTATGATAAAGAATGTTTTTTCTCAAATTTTTTCTGATAGAACAAGTCTCACTCAGACGGGATTCTCAAAGTTCTTCTCAAAGATTCTTTTGATTGGTCGTGCCCATCTATGAAAGAATCGGGCGATGATTTTTATACCAAGCGGCAAGCAAGTCCATATAAAATACAGCATATTCCATCATGCAATCGTTTAAAACAGAACAGCCCCAACCGCTACTGCGTCGTCTAATTTATTCAGTCTTTTCAAGAGCATTTTTTGTGTGTAACCTTTACCCCTATTTGCTGCTCGGTTGATACCGATAAGTGGAACCCCAGCCCCAGTGGCATCAATGGCGTCAGTGAGTACACGATAGGGGGTGTGATATTGACATGCGGTCTTAGAAGAATTAGTCAACATGTTCCCTAATTGACTGTAAAAGCAAGCTCACAGTCATTACACAAGACATGATCGCTGGAATTTATAATTTCCCGTTGATTTAGAGAATTTTACAAATAATATATGACAAAATCCAAGTTTTATTCCTACTTTCATGACGTTATTTGAAATGATAACGAAAACACCATCTGATGATTGCAAGACGTATATGAAGTCAATATTTGGGACTGTTCAAGTGTGCATTCTGTAAATGTAACATTTACACTACAACATTTCCCTCTCTCCATTGTGACAGTCGACTGTCATGCTCCTTGGGTACACGGGAGGTTTTTAGCGGCTTTCTTTTCGAAGCGTACGAGTTCTACGTATAGTTTATTGACATCTCTTTTATGTCACATAGGGCGTTTGGTACAGGCATTCAATTTCTCTAGAAATCTAAAAAAATCACCTACATTCAACGATGTTATTTCTGCTGTTCTTGAACCACTAAATATGATAAAAAACGCTGACAAAATTATTGTTCAACTCCACTGTACTTCTGTGCATTATGTGTAGTGAAAATGATTTCTTTTCTTTCTCTTGCTGTATTGCATATTCTTTCAGTCTGCCTGTCTACTAAGGTTCATTAACTGTCCTTATTAAATTGCCGGCCTTTCCGCCCCCCTTATAGCTCCAAACATTGTACGAAACACTCCTTTTACGCACCCCCATACTTTCTTAGCGCCATCTTGGGCGACCCTGCCTCTGGACTAAGAGGTTGGGAGTTCGAGCCCCGGCTGTTGTCGCTCACCCGACATGCACGCTACTGGAGAGGGTCGCAGTCCTTAGGACGGGACGTTAAGCCGTGGTCCACTGTTCACTGTGCTTGTCGAAAAGAGCTAGGGGAATTTCCCCGGTACAATGAACCTGTAAATACTGTACATAGCGTCTGTCTTCTCTGTCACGACCAGTGTAAGATTAGCTCTTCAGTGAGCTAAAACTGGATCGAGATCACTTTCTTTCACTTTTTCTATTCAATTTATAATTCCAGTGTCAAATCCAATGTGGGTTGCTCAACGGCCTCCATCTAGTTGAAAGAGAGAGGGGGGGGGGGGGCTTAACGTGATTCTATATAGTGATGTTTCGGTGGATAAAATAATGTTCTTCAACGACGAAGATGCCCTTATTATTGCCCTGATATTCAAGAACGCATCATCCCCTTCATTTTAATTACATTTCTGACAAATTGGCTTGACAAATTATCATCCGCGTGTATGTATTGTAATAATGCCTCTCCGTCTGCAACAAAACGTGTTGACACCAGGTAGCTCCACAATTCGGATGTAATACAATCACGCAAATGTTCACACCACAATGGTAATGTAATTAATGTAACGTTTTCCTAAAGACATGCACGAAAGTCTGAAACCATTAGAAGAGATCCGGAGGTGTGAGGAAAAGGGTACATCACGACACCGCACGATTCCGTCAACAGGTAACTCAACACATCCACACTGACACCAGTGTTGATGTTTCCTACAGTACTTTAAAATAGTGAGTAAAGTCCGGTGTACAGCCATTTCATGAGCAGAATCTAAATGTTGATGCCACTACAGAGGCTTCTGCATTCTTCAGTATGTACAAATGTTGACTACAAAGTAAATGAGCATTTCTTTAATGAAATCCATGTTTTTACTTAGTGATATGTGATATGGGCCTGCTATGGGAACTCGTGCTTTGCAAGATATCTACATTGTAACGTAACTCATGCAGCAGGTGTGACGTCGTGTTTTTCTCGATCATTCTACACCGATGATCCCAACCAATTAGCACTACGTCACATGGTGCAGTCTCAGTAACACCGAGTGCTGGAAAACAGATCATGTGTCCTTTTTATTTCCGCCTCGGGCTGGACGAGAAAACAGAAGCACCAAAACATATGAGGACAACACGGCCAGAGACAGAGTGGCAACAAAGTGACGGAAGAAAATGCAGATTACCTAGTCTCCAGGTACACAGCAATAACGTGCCTTTGTAGATGTAGAAATTCTTTTGTTACGTGATGGCAATATAACTTCTTTCCTTGATGTTTCATTTGTCATAAAGTTCATAATTTTTGCAACCTTAATTCCTGGCGCTGACCTGTACCCCATTTCTACATCTGCAGTAGTTGCAAGCATGTGGTCTCGGACGCCGGGCTCCCGCGCTGTTGCTCTAGTTATCTTGCTTCTGGTGACCACCGGTTCTCCAAACGAACCCCCGGGGACCTCCCCTACTACAGGCCCGGCTGAGACACTGGCAACGTCCGCTGGAACAGTTACTGACGCTGTGCCGGATGGAAAGGGTCACGCCAACACCACAGGTATGGAAGCATGTTCAAGGACACATTTCGTTACTTGCATGGATGCGTATTTTTTTTCTGTATCCGTACGGCTGAGAGGTTGTGCAGATTAAGGTACAAACACACTGTCACAGGGCAACATATCTCGTACAAATTAGGTTAGATCAAAAGTCACTATTTGATAGATATCTAGACTGGTTTATTTTCTTCTCAGCGGCAATACTATTTTCATCCCATGTATTCTTCTCTAAAAAGGCAGATATATAGACTCTAGTAAAGAAGACTTTAAAACGAACCAGGAAAAATTGATGTTTACGACTGGCAGTAGAAAAATATTTTTCATATTCTTATCTCCAAAGAACCTATCGACGAATCGGGTGTCCAGCCGGATGGCGGTCTGAACTCCGGGGACCATGACGCTTCAGCTCCAGAAGAAGCCGCACACCCCTCCCCTACCGACACGAACGCCTGGGTAGGTTCGACCACGAGTCAGAACACCACAGCCGAAGAATCCGTGGATCAGAAGGTATCGGACGAGAAGCTTGACACATCCTTTCCTCTCGACCCACCAGAGAACTCATCTTTATCAAATCACCAAGAAAACGACGAGAAAGAAACAGCTGAAGACACCTACGAGAGTGAAGGTTTATTTCCGGTATGGGGACCACTCCAAACACCCTTACCAGAGTTTGATGTTCAAGAGGAGACTGGGACAGACAAGCCCCATGCAGTAACAGACACTCCGAGCGTCCCAAAAGAAGAGAACAAAGCCGAAGAGGAAACATTTGGCGGAGGCTTTGGATGGGGTCCTCTCCTCCCACCACAAGAACCATCTGAAGCCACGACAGAAGCTCAGACTCCGAGCGTCTCCAAAGATGAAGACAAAACCGAAGAACACCTTGCTGGGGAGGAAATGTTTGGCGGCGGCTTTGGGTGGGGTCCTCTCCTCCCACCACAAGAACCATCTGAAGCCAAGACAGAAGCTCCGACTACAGACGTCTCCAAAGATGAAGACAAAACCGAAGAACACCTTGCCGGAGAGGAAACGTTTGGAGGCGGCTTTGGATGGGGTCCTCTCCTCCCACCACAAGAACCGACGGAAGCCACGAAAGAAGCTGCGACTACAGACGTCTCCGAGACGGAGAGCGAAGAACAGTTCCCTGCGTGGGGCCCACCGCCAGCTGCATCGTTGGGCGGCGGGTTCGGATGGGGTCCGCTCCTCCCTCCGGCCGAACCTACTGAACCCCCGCTCTTCAGGGACGTCTTGAACCAAGAATACGGTATGTTCTATTATTATGAAGTCAGTGGTTAATTTGACGACAGAATGTATGGATATGCACGACTGCTGTTTATTCTTTCCCTTTTTCAGAATTGCTTGTACTCCTTAAGGTTTAGAAATTAGTACCATTTCCTCATGATAAAGAATTTATTGCATAAACCTTTGCGTCACTTAACTTCAACGGTTATCTGCCTGCAGGGACCTTAATTTTTCATTTCCAGTTCTTTTTTTCACTTTCATTTGGAGAATATTTTGGGGCTTCTCTTTGGGGGCCTCCCTTCACTACGCCTTGAGTTCCAACCAACCCAATGCAAATTTGGGAGGTTGGTTCCTCTTAAATGTTCCCTGCTCAGTAACCGTGTTGTTGTAAATAAATGCTTACAATATCGTTGCTTCGTAATTCTTAACGCATTGGCTGACGTCAAGGAAAAGTTAGACAGTATCATCTGTTACCATCCGCACCTTTCCTGTCATCCAGGACGGAAGTACCCTGCGGTGGCACCGTGTATAGAGAAGGCCATGTGCACCACGATGCTTCTGGATGGGACACATGTAGACATGTTACAAACGAGATGCCATTGTGACGTCCTATGCCGGTAAGTCGTATATATTTGACATCGATCTTGAATACAATTTAAAAAGAGGTAAGTCATTCTAAGAAGAAACCAAGTTTGCTTCCTTGAAAATGTTTGATGATTTAGTTACTGTTTGATGGGGGGAATATTTTCAAGTCTTTGATGAGGATATCGGCGACTTTGTTTACTAAACGTTGCTCCAACATCCCAGAGATTTCCGGGACTGCTGTGTAGACATAGACGACGTCGAACTGCTCAACACGACCGGGATCCCAGCAGCCGTCATCCACCCAGACTCGTGCCAGTGGCGCTGCGGCAGGACCGCCCTCTTCAGTCAGGTGTCGTGCGGCTGTGACGCCGGCTGTAAAACCAACGGGACCTGCTGTGACGACTACAGGGACGTCTGTGGCACGGGCAGCCCCGGGAACAGCCGTCAGGACGCCCAGCAGGTGTGTTAGTACTATCAAATATTTGATATCAATAATATCAAATATCTGACAATTTAGCCAAAGGTACTATTTTCTTTTCACTCGCTTGCATTTTAAGATACGGTTATTCACACTAACAATGTGCCATAAACTCACAGCCTCTGCAGTGTGGCCATGCCCCTAACGCCACTGACCACTACTGGATGGTCGCCAGCTGCCCAGAACAGTATCCCGTCAGCAGAGTCCGTACATTGTGTGAGGCACCAGGCGACACTACAGATGATCTCCTTCTAGAAGCGCCAGTTGTGGAGAACGTAACAGGTCGGTCTGGCAACGATTACTGTATTTTCGCTTGTTGAATGAATGTGCTTTATATCTGCATAAACTTCGATAATTCAGTGTTACCACCATTCACTGTTTTTGTTTGTACATGGTAGCGTTATTCCTATTAGAGAGCTGAAATGTCTTTCAGTAATACTTGCTAGGCTATGATAAGCTTGCAATGACCAGTGCAAAAAAGTGCTTTTGAAAGTTTTTACCGAACATTACTTGTCGTTTCAACTGCAGCTTCCTTGCACTTGTCAGTTATTGATCTGAATGTTACTGCACTATCATCGATAATGAACTAAAATTGAAACGTCATCCATTCCAGGTGTGCCGTATAGAAACATGTTCTGTGGGATCTGCAACGGAGCTCAACAGATGGTGACGTGGGAGACGCAGGTCCTCTGTACGCCGGGGCTGGATCAGACCAGAGTCCACACCAACCTGTCGGGCGTCCTCAGCGCAGGCCTGTGTGTCCGGCAGGCCTTCCGTCCCAGCACCAACCTCCCGGCAAGGCGCTGCTTCCCACCGCTTCAACCCAAACCTTCCCTGCGCTCGTCCAGCATGTGCGATGAGACGGAATGTCGGCGTCTCACTGCTGTGGTGTATCAGAAACAAACAGGCCAACTTTTTCGCAATGGGTACTGTTTAGGGTGTGTGTATGACATAGACACAGTGGCAGCAGCTGACATTGCGCTTAGTTGCAGGTCACTAGATGCAATCGCTAACGAGAGGTTCAGCCTTGAACCTCAATCTTCCGAAATGTCAGCCATTCGATTGGATGCAAAGGCAATCGGAGTAGCTGTTGGGGATTGCGAGAATGACTCCGTCTATGACCCATACGAAAATACATGTAGGGACCTTGGTATTACCTTTAACTTTCAAACGGCCTCAAAGGTACTTGATGATATTTCACAAAAATACCTTTACATTGCCTTAAACATACTGTCATTGCTTTCCCTGATGGTATTTGCCTGCTTTTTGGTCAAGGAAAGGAAACGCCTGAATCCGTCGATGGTGGCAAAGATAAGCCTGTTAGTGGCACTGCTTCTGGCCCAGGGTAGTCAGGTCCTGGGCGATGTCTCTTCCTCTCCTGTGATGTGTAAGGTCGCGGCTGTAGGGAAGCTCCTGTTTTCTCTGGTAGCTTTGCTTACTGTGACGCTGGTCATGCGTTATCTGATACCGCCTTCAGGCAATGCGGTCTTGTCTAAGGGCAAAGTCGCTGCTCATGTAGCGGGCCCCTGGGTTCTCGCTGTTCTAGTAGTGACGGTCCTACTTGTAGCTGACCTTTTGGATGATTTGGTTAACTTCGTCATCGAGTATGACCAGAGTACCTGCTGGCTGGACAACTCTGTCCAGACCGCCATCCTGCTGGGCATGCCGGCTACACTGTTTACACTGATGAGCTGTGGCTGTTTGGCGTTTGGTTTTGTGGGGCACCGTCGCACTCAAACATCCGTGCAGTTCACCTGCTTTGCCGAAGGGGCGCTGCTGATCATGTTGACAACAGGAGTGTTTGCCGCGGGGGTTCTGGCAGTCACGCACGATTCAGCTGCCCTCGATATTGCCTTCAAGTTCAGCCTGGCTTGCCTGTCGGGTGTTCTGGCTTTGGTTTTTATTCTCAGCAACACGAGGAACGCCAGCGACACACGTCACAAACAAGACGCAGTTTCGACCCCTAATTCAAACCAGGAGCCTGATGGAGAGGTTGCTGAAAACGACGCGACACGGGAGAACGAAAAACCTTTGTAGGTCTGGCAGCAAAGTTAATAATCAACCACTCAAGCAATCAAATTATGGGGTAAATTGATTAATTACATTGCCCGAAATGAAAAACAGCAGCAATTCATATTGCAAGAATGGCGTTGTTTTTTATTGACATGTTTGTCATTCATAACCCGAGAAGTGCGAATCAGCAGCGAAATACAGAAGTGCTACGGCCAGTGGTGATGACTCGGCAGCCGGACTATTACGATGACGGCCTACATAATTACTCTTTATTCACTTATATGTAAATTATATATGATGGCATGTAATAGCGTAGCATATCATTGTCATAGTAGACAGGAGTGCCATTTATGTATGAAATGGGAGAGAACACCTACCCTGCCTGATGTACAAATCACGGGCAAATTCCTGCAAACGCAAGGAAACGTTTAGTGTTCATGAACGAGTTGTTATAATAACGTTTGGTAGAATGTAATGAATGCACTACTGCACATCCGATGTTAGGTTATTGCAATTTTAACGTTTGAAAATAATAGTAAGTCCGTTTTGTTTCCGTTAAATGATTGTATCTGCGCCGGTTATACTGTATGAGGGATGGTTATTGTTGTTTTTGCTGTAGAAGTTGAGTTTTTGTATGAGTAATAATCATTGCATGTTATATTCTGGGGCATCAAAAAGCAAACGTAGAAGTAAGAAGTGTACATTAGTGAATTAGGTTTTATATGTATCTTCTTTTTTTAACAAATGTTCTCAGACTTTGTGTTTATGACATGTCATTTGAGAGACGCGTAATGCACAAATAGATCTGATTTTCCTCAACGGAAAAGTGTACGTCTCGCTTCTGTCTTTATTCTGCAAACAAGCGTAATGTGGCATGCATGGTGGGTTTTGCCATCTGTTATGCAAATGAAGAACTAGAGTGGTGACGACGAGTGTCCGAAACATCAGTTCCTTTACTTGCAATCAGTGGTTTCATATGCCAGCCTACCGAGAAAAGTCTTAAAACGCATGGACTGCAAACACTGATTTGCGGAAAAAAGGTGATTGCAAAGAAAAAACAAGGTGATAGCGTGCAGCTCTTGGAGCAAAACACTACTTAATATGTTTTTGGCGTTTCATATTTTACACCCAGCTTCATTCAGATTAATTACTACATTACGCAATAACATGACTTTGGTCAAGACCCAAAGGCTAGATTTACATACCATGGAAGCACTAAATGAAATCGTAAACTTTACTGCACCGTTTCTAATTGAAGTGTCTATAAACGTTTTTAGTGAGGTGAAATGATGTTAGTTCAAGCATGCAAAATCCTGTTTCACTAAAAGGGTTAAACGACTCTAACCCCAATGCACGTTGGTCCATTAGTGAAGAGTAAACATGGCCATTTTGGGTCAACAGGTGCGGGACCACTGGATTACTATAAAACTAATACTATAAAATCCATGCTGATGTATTGATACGGATACCTTAAAACGATTTTTAACGTGTTATTGAGGAGTTAAAGCGACATAAGGCAGAGTCTCAAGTTGTTATGTGTGGGAGCTGGCTGTTGCGTAACAGCTATATAGGGGCCATGTTGAGGGGCATGAAATGTCTGCTACCGACCAGCAGTGATAAAATCCTCCTTCCGAACATCGATTCTCATTCAAGACATTATTCATGAAAATAAGTATCAGCTAATAGCATAATCTTTATCAGCAATCATTTTCTTTTTGTATGTTATGAAATGCAATAACCTAGAATCGTGACAGGGAAACAAAAGCAGTTTTGCTGATGACTAAGGCTCGTGGATTATGGATGTGGGTTAGGTCCGCCTATCGAACATATTAAGCAACTTTGTCACGGCTGATATTTCAATTTCCACTTGCCGATCGGCTGTTTCTGTTTATATATGATTTTTTTTCATTTAAGGATCAACTGTTTCTGAGTATATGCTTTATGTGTTTTTTAAAAACCTGTAGTGTTCTCAAAGGCATTTAAAAATGCATGTGAGAACACTGACAAGTTAACGTTGATCCCATTTTTGTTATTGGGAACCTTTGAACATTTCAAATGTCAACTTCACTAAGCCCTGAAGTTTCAAACGGTTTCCTCCTCTAAACCCGCTCGCTATAAAAACATGTCGCCGTCGTCGTAAATAACGTCTCTAATCCTCCCCACTGCAGCACTTGGCCCAGTAGTGACAGCGCCATCCATCATATCACGGTAGGTATTGCAGTGACTCATGTCACCTGCCAGCTGTGGTCATGGCAACCAATGGCAATTCTTTAGATATCCTTTTAGATCCTGTGTGATGTATTGAAGTACGAAAATGCAGACGTGGTGGACCGAGAAGAAAAAGGCGATATCCCTATTATGAACGAAAAGACAAATGGAAAAAGTTCACGGAAAAAAACATTGTCAGGAAACGGATAATGAAAGAACACCCTTCAGTTGGAATGAGTAGCATTTCTGCATATATCATATAATTTGTATAATTTGTATACATCGCATTGCTGAGTTAACTCAGATGCAGTACAGGAAATGCTCTTCTCAATGATCAAATGATAAAGGTGCCAGAAAACCTGTCTGGGTTAAAATATCTCGCAATACATATAAAGGATAAGACGACCAGAACAGCAAGATTAGTTGTTATTGAAGGAACTACAATGTTTGTTTTTACCTGCAACTTATCCTGCGGTTTTCTTACATTCTATCCGATGGCCAGTAACTTCGTTCTTGGCACGGTGGCCGACGGTAATTACTTCGACTAATTTTTGCCTTGAGCGTTTGTGCCCCGCGGTTGGCACCGAATTCGTCCCGGTGGCAGCCGTGAGATTACCGGTGTCTCCTGAGGACCATCAGCCCGGTGCTGTATCGCCCCGCCGTGCACACTAACTTCGATTTCCGCTTTCCCTACCGCTGGGCTGCCAGTGATTGATCTGAGTTTTTTCCGATCCAGTTGCGACACGCCGTAAACGCCCACAAAAAGTAACATTTGGAGCCAACCAAGTTATATAGCGAAATTGCATAATGTTCTAAACGTCACACGACCAAAGAGGTGAGGGACGTCTGTTGGTGAAGTATTCTGTGGATGAGATATAACTTTTGCAAACAAATCTCACGTCGCTTTCATGTTGAAACAATATCAAACCAACCGTTGGTTATCGTGTGCAGATCTAACCCACGTTCAGAGATAAGGAAAGCTTAGGCTATTAAATAGATGACTTAAAAAGGTTTAAAGTAATGCCAAACAAAAGGAAAAACTCATAAATTTCTCTGAAGAGGACGAATCCAACAAACACCAATTCTGGTTTGGGAAATGCGGTTAGACCAAACTGTGTGAACAATTAGACATGTTATTATTAGGCGGTGATGTATAATCTCTCCAATGAGCTGGTTTTAATAATCGGCGGAACTCAACGGGCTGCGCACAACCATAAAGATTAAGTTTATGTATCATAGTTTGTGACCACGTCTTGAGCTCTGTGGGACGGGTACATACTACCGTTACCTACATAGCATCGGTCAGGCTTATCATACAGTGGGGGTAGTGAGAACGCTTGCCACATTTGGCATGGAATTTCGTCATGTAGATGGTACTAAGTCAAGGGTAACCCGACATATGGCTATATGAAACGTATTCTTTAGTTGTAGTTAACGGTTCAGAGTCTCCATCTATTACTGAATGGCATGTGCTTTACCATGAGTCTATGCACAGTTTTATTGCAGAAGGTTTATTTTTCAAAGCTGACGAAAACAGTTTTGATATGACAGGATATTGGTTGATGTCATAAAACGATAGTTTCAAAATGTTTACACATTAAGTAGATTTTATTCCTTTAATAAAAAGTTATAAGAATGGCTATGGTGAAGCCTTTTTTTGTGGCTCATAATTACTCCAACTAATACTCGTGGCTTGGGGGGAGGGGCGCATACGTAGTAATGAATATTATGATAATCATCCACAAAGCCCCTACACTACACTCTGTGAAGGCGTGTCCTAGCCACCATGACAGAGTCGGTTACGTTATGAGGGCAAACCAAGCTTGGTATTCCATGCTGAGCGACCCTAAGGTCAATCCGTGACTAACTTTATTTGATGCCCTGTATATCAAAACGCCCCTGCTGCTCATAAGAGATGCGCTGTGTAGCAGATTATGCACGGGATTGTCGTAGTGAATTCAATCGCCCGGCGAAGCCCGCGGATGCTCCGTGTGTCAGGAGGTGCGACATCAGTTGCACGTGACCTGTCCGTCCTGTGACACACACCTTCCTCCTCACGCCGCTCCCGTGCCGCGGAGATTCCCGCCGTCACCCCGCCGAGAAAGTTCCGCCTGCTGCTTGACTCCGCAGAGTAAATCCTGCTGGTGTGGGAGCTCATTAGCCGGCAGATCTCTCTGCTCAAAGGACTCGTATGGCTTTCAGCGGATATTGCACAAGCGGATCCCCTGATGCTGCAGCGTGGCAGTCTGAGGATGATCCTTACCTTCACGCACAGATACAGCTCATCACTGGCATTGTAGACAGCTGAGTCAGATCGATTGATAGATGCCCGTTAGAGTAGGATAACAAAGCGTATAGCGCGCTAGATTCCTTGAAGGTAGTTGAGGTTTAGGAACCATGGCCTGGACCTGGTGCCAGATCTGGGCCCACGTCTACTTGGATGTACCACTGCTCGTCCAGTTGGTGTTCTTTGTGCGTCCGCTACACGGGACTCCCATTTCACCCGGCACCAGCGAGACAAGGTAGGACAGGCTTACTCTGATGTTATGTGTACTTCCCTTCTAGAAAACGGCATAGTCTTTCTGCTTTGTTTGCCCCCAAAATAAGGTTATTAATTTTTTTATACAAAACATATAGCCTTGCAATTGTACTTCTTATAGTACTCATAAGAGAGACTTGTGACGTATAGTGCAATGTCATATTGTCTAGCAAGTCCTTTTGCCTGGATGCAAATAATGTTGATGGTGAAAATATTTGTCCGAGATATGTCAATGGTGTGTAGTCGTCTTCTCAGAACAGAACAGAACAGAACAGAACAGAATAGAACAGAACAGAACAGAACAGAATAGAACAGAACAGAACAGAACAGAACAGAACCAGTCAAGAGGTAGTTTGACATATCATCATCATCTACATCATCTGTATCTGCAGCCGTGGTTTGACATATAATCTCGTTCGCTTCTAGTAAGGTCGGTTTTACCCGGGTAGAATTGAATAAACTGGGGTATGCGCTGTTTGTCACACGTTTGAGGACACAGATAGGGCGGTTGTCTTGTGTAACGTGATTCACGGTGTTGCCGAAAGCTGTTTTCCAACAATCCCTCATCATTGACTCTCCGCTGGGACGCACTATGCCCTTGAGCTTGTGTGTTGAAATTCTTGTCGCCTGTCTCCCACACAACCTTGGCGGTGGTGTAACCAGCAGCTGTGCCTGCAGCTCCTGCGGCTTCCAGTCAACATGAATAACGATGTACATGCGAGAATAATATGTGACTTATATAGCCAAAAGGAGGAGCTTCGCTTCTAATCCTATGAAGTAAAAGTGTTGCCAATTATTGATAAGCTGCCACTAATACATTAGACAGGAAAATAAACTGTGTAATCTTCCCGACAGAGATTTTTTGTTATGGTTCACATAAACATGACCTCAGGCGTAAATTATTCATGCATCAATTACAGGCACAACTCCTACTACGGCTACCCAGAGACATGAGTACATTATTACAATTTGCATTCAAATAAAACAAAGCACATATATGTATGGATGACGGCACCTCTAGTCAAACAGGGATGCTGAATTGAGTACGTAAGACATAAAAGCACGTTTGATGCAAATTGTGAGTAAAACAATAAGATAAGCACTGTTACTGATGCTGATACCGTCGAAATTAATATTTCCACAACTGTATTTTCCCCTGCAGTATAACGTACACCAACCTGATCAACTCCTTGCTGGAGGGATATGACGCCCGTCTGAGGCCGCACTATGCAGGTAGGCACACTGGATTGCTTCGGGCTTATCATGTCATACTGAACAGAAACCGTTTCGCACTGTTTCACCGGATATTACATCCTTAGAACTCTTATCATGACGAAAAAGTTCAAAGTACACGTCTATACGACATTGTAGTGTCCTAGCTGTTGATTTTAAAGACAAAATAAACATATGCTTCTACCGTCAGTCTCAACTTTTCACGCACCCATCCATGGTGAGAGTCATTCTCCGTGTTGCGTGGCTGTATGGTCGCATTTGTCAATTTATTACTGCATGTGAGCTGTGCCATAACGGACACTGTGTATCCCTGTCATACGGGAAGGAACATGGTTGGGAACACCCTCCGGTAACGCCACATAACTTACATTGTAGATCCGCCCAGTAAAAATCATGTTCCCCCACCCCATGTCCCTTACTTGCATAGCTATAACATCTCGATCACTTATGGAAGCAGATTTGTTCTGGGGCTCATCTGACAATTGATTGTCGCCACATATATGACCCTGGTGACTAATGTTTTCTTGTGCCATTAAATCTGTCGATTTTTCATTACAATATATCTGCTGGAGCTGTCCTCTTGGGATCTCAGTCAAAAGGTTGGACTCCACATTGGACTAACTTGACAAGCAAATTAAGCCGAGAGCGAGACGTTAAAGACGGGTATTTTAATTGACAAAAATGGAAGCACGGGTGTTTATTATATTTTAGAATGAACACATAATATTAGCATCACAAAAGTCTTAAGAAGACGATCGAGTCAGGCCACAAAAGACACCCCTGCAACGATAGAGATGTTTTATGAAAGACAATAACGGAATGATACTGTGTTAAGCTGAGGTTGTGAATCGCCCAATGCTCATTTTGGCTTCTTTACATTGTTGGGGAAGTAGTTTAAGTGAACATTATCTAATGTCGTGACATACCGCAATTCTTTCGATAGAAATATAATCGCTGACGAAAACGGCGAAAGGAAAGGTTGAAACAAGCAGGTGATAAGAATATGGCAATATGTTCAAGTCTTGCTTGAAGTCTATCTATGAAGCCCTGACTACACAAATAGCTTTGACAAATGTTACATATTAACTGTGGAGCTGCTGTGCAGAAAACATACAATCTCTAATATGCCATGGGAGTACGAGGCCACTCTTCCGTGATGGAGAATGAGAACTATTCAATTAATTACGTCCCGTCCAAACGTGATAACAATAGTCGGTCAGCGATAAACACAGTCCCCAAATGCCCACCGTGTCCTGAAGTACCAGTACTCAGGTCGGCACGTTTGAATGTTATCGACCTCAATTTACCAGCGTGTCAGGATTGCCGCCACGTCCATCGCAGGGGTCACCTTTCCAGTCGGCGTGCAGAGCGGGGGAAATGATCATATCCAATGGGAAGACTTTAATAATATCAGTAACATGTTGGCGTAATGACTGCAGCATCCAATCTAATCAGACGCGACCAGCAACAAGAATGTTAATGAGCCATCTGCCTACCATAGTTCCGGGTAATACACCATTAGGTATTCATATCTGTTACCTGGTAATTTTTTGTTTTTCTTCAAGAACAGCATTCGCATCTGAATTACGGTATACGATACGATAGGATACTATGAATCTATCTTTGGGTGAAAGTTGTTCCAAAAACATCTTACTAGAATAATAAAATCTTTCGTATTTCGTATGGACTACATTCTTTGACTTTGTCCTCGGACTCAATTGAATGAAAAGATGTCTGAGTCTGGCTGCAATCCTGTGCAGAAATTTAGAAAATTTTTTTCGTTGTCACCGGTGATGACAATCCCTGCTTCAGGTCTATGTGATTTATGCATTATTTCCGAGGCGCCAGAGGCGAGACGGCCCTCACCTTAAGCACCTGGGATTACTGATTAGAATGAAACATTACAAACAACTTTATGCAATTGACTTCGCGACCTCAGCGGCATTGTGACTTTCGTTTTATAGTCTACTGGTGAACAAAATATGTAAAAACAATGTAAAGAAGGACATGCATACTACCTTTCTGAAGCGCATCGTGCGAAAGAGCTACGCCAGAAAATTTCAAATAACTGTGACTGGTATATCGGGGATTCTACCGGGAGAGATCCCGATCAGAGTCTCTTTGGACAGAAACTCGGACCGGGATCTCTATCTGTAGAATCGGCGATTCTACTGGCAGAGATCGCGATTGGAGTCTGTAAATATTAAGATATTCGCTTGAAAGACAGTTAAAACTTTCAACTTTGATTCATGTCACTTTAAATCAATGGATTGACTTGGAATTTAGGATTATTCTGTAAATGGCAAACCACCCTAACACATTAACAGATCGGTGATATATCGGTGTCTCTACCCTGGCACAAATACTCAAACAAGTGCTTAGATTGTTGGGTTCCTTTGGGCATAATGATAATGATCAAGTATCATTCATAGTTTTGTTCTGACTCCGATAATAATCATTAGTTTATTTTTGATGTTACAAAATGACGCTTGCCTGCTTCACAGTGGTAAATATATCTGTACGCTATGCAATCTATCAATGGCTTATCGTTGTACTACTTATTACAAAAGTTGTTTTAATATCGTTATCTGGTCACGACACGTGTAGCGCATCTTTAGGCGGTCCAAAGATAAATAATATCCGCCTAAGGACAACACGACATCCCTGGTGCATGAGGAGAACTTTACGTCATGTCTCAGACAGTGCCTTGAGTGATGTATGTCTCAGACGGAGCGCGATGTCAGACTCTCCGTCTGGGGTGTCGTCGGTGCGTTTATTTATCCCAAACATCGCTGCATGTCATCCGACTGTATCCTGCAATCACTTATGGTCCTCCGGCAGGTAGGATCGGACTGTATTCAGACTGATAAATCAGGAGTTAAGAGATTTGTCAGAAATCATACCGACTTAGTTCTCATGTGAACTTAAGTGAACTGTTCGTCTGAACAGGCCGATCGCGTTGTTAAAACTGAATAGCAAATGTACACAGATAGATAAATCCGCGGCCACTGATAAGTTTACCTGATAGAGTTAGCGTCATTATTCTGTGATTAATCATCTTCCCTCTACTAGACAGATGTGCACAGTAATTGCCGATCTAATGGGTTCCACAAGAGCTGTAAAGTAAATTTACAATTCCCTGAAGTCAACAGTCTCTAAA
Source organism: Branchiostoma floridae x Branchiostoma japonicum (assembly GCA_013266295.2). Taxonomy (NCBI): domain Eukaryota; kingdom Metazoa; phylum Chordata; class Leptocardii; order Amphioxiformes; family Branchiostomatidae; genus Branchiostoma; species Branchiostoma floridae x Branchiostoma japonicum. The sequence goes on from CM023825.1 coordinate 14,933,779, forward strand.
CGAAGCAATACATCGTCATATAAGGTCATAAATGGATAGTTAAGCCGAAAGCTTTAATAGCTTTCAAAGAAAAGAATGAGGAGAAATTACTCCCCGCTACTGAACCCAATAATAGATAATATTTCGCTTCGTCAAACGTATTCTGATATAGAAAAGTCCGACGACAAGACCAATGTTCACTGGCGTTGATGAGTTATTCTCCATCGGTAGAAACTCAATCGTTTGCAAAGAAATCATATGTTTAATAGCAGCGGGCCGTCCGGCAGTATTCTCTACCATTCCTCCCCGTCAAATAAAAAAAGTTACAGAATCGGCTGAAATAGGATTACATTCTTTCCAGCAACCTACTGAGTCTGGTAGAGATCAGCCCGACCGAGCTCAAGATTTATATCACTGGGAAAGTTTCCGCGGCTCAGTTGATGAACTCCTACCCAAAGTGGATGGAGATTAAATCGCCCCAGATCGATCAGCCTGAGGAGGTTGTCCTGCCGAGCCTGAGATCAGACTTTAATATCCGGTCCTCACAACGGCGCATCAACTTTGCCCACGCGAGCACGCTTGTCGGAAGATCCAGCCTATAATTCTTTAATTATCATGCCAGTGGGATGGGCATGAGATGGATTATAGTTCAGGAACACGACTGTGTGCCCATATCCCTCCAATGGTATTGGTGAGAAGATATCAGAAACGATATATAGTGACTCAATAGTAAGCTACAGATTCATCTATTAACTCAAGTTGAAAGAAGGGAAAATGTAAGAGAACAAAAAGGAAAGATATATAAGGGTCCGATCTTTTAAAAACCATGCTAACCCAGCGACAATCTGCCAGTAGCAGTTTTCTCAGATCAATGTGATTGACTCAACCACCATTGTAATCTGGCACAGGAACACGTACACTGCAAACGCTTATCTACATATATCCAATTCGCAAGAGATTATCTAAAAGTTGATGCCATCTAAAAATACAAAACAAAACAAAATCAACAATGCGCGCATGCTGCCAAGTTATTCTTTTCTACTGTTTGACCCTCACAGTAAGTAATGTACCCCTCTTATTTATTATAGCGTAAACATAAACTTATAAAAGCCAAGGGTAAAACAAAAATCATGAACTGGGAACGTCTGTCAAATCAAAAGTCTTACTGAGCAACCTTGAGGTTCCCATTAATGCCTCTCAATAGACAATATGGTGATTGTCATTACCCAGGCAAGCTTCTTCCACTAAGTGCAAAACGCATGATTTCCCATGTGGCGATTTAGTCCAGCAAGGTTGAAAGCAAAAAAGGATGATGGAAAGACACCACAAGTCGTTAAGTACTCCCAGTCTGGAATAATCTCTAGCTCTACCGACACTGTTGATGAACAGAATATGGTATGAACTGCAAGACCTTTGCTTTAACTCTTGACGACCGCCGCATTAAGTGACGTGCGTGAAGGCGTGATGTCAAAACACTGTTAACCTTTTCGATTTGTGAGTGGTCCATTTGGCAAGGAAGTCTGATTAATTCAAGTACATCAGGAAAATATCTCTGACTTAATGACTTGAGTATCCTGATGAAACCATAAATCATTTGGAGCACGATTAGCACTTGGTGCGTTTGTCACCACGTTTTAAAGATTAAACTGCCCCATTAAAATGCCGCTTCTACTCCTAATAAGGGCGCGAGGGAGGGATTTTGTAGCAGTAAAGGAAAGCACAGAACATCATGTCGGCCGCACGGTCCTCAATTAAACCACGTGATACCATAGAACTTACCAACGTTGTGAAGGTGTGGACTTAAATAAAAAAAGGGGTGAGTAGAAGTCACAAAAACACAGGATTTTACTATCATGGTAACATTCCTTGATCTGGATGATAGATTGGTAACAGTTCGCGTTGTGAGTAGCTGGCCTGTTTTATGGCAGGCTTGCATTTCCACCCTTATCTGTATCCGTATAGCAGGTATAACCACCCTTTGGTGTAACACAGCAGCTAATCCTACCATGCGGCTGCCAGGGTTCCTCGTTTTCCACGATATGTGCTTATCATACATCCTCCGCACGAGGTTACCTATCCATTAACCACCATGTATCCTTACAGAGATTTCTGGGTTACTATCTAACTCCATTTCCCTATCATATAACCATTCTTAGTTTGGTCTACAGACGAAAAAAAAATGGTGTTTTCATCATTGTTTTAACGGGCGTTCGTGGTCTGGCTTCAGAATGTTTCAAAATAGCTCACTACCTGTTTTATTGCACTATAAAGAGTTATTGGCGGGAAAATCCATTAACTTGGTCGACTCAGGGGGAACTTTTGATTTCCCACAAAGTTATAGAAACGTCTGTTATGTGCAGTTATTGCCTGCAAGTAAGTTAAGGACATTGAAGGCCGTAAACAGAATATTACACTTCCAATAACACAGCAAAGTAAAATCCATTTTTGGCAACAAAAATATTCTCTAATATACTTTCAAACGTCAAACCATCTAACCGTTATCACATTGTACCCTACCATCAACCGCCTGCTTACAGTGGAAAAAATCCCTTATGCCTGTATGCCAAGGAGTTTCATTCGGTACCAGCTCTTAATACAATGGCGTGTTTGCCCTCACGTGACCATGACGCAAGGATTGTTCACCATACTGACTGATTAAACCTCAGCTGAATCTACCATGAAAATGTTATCACTTCCAGGTTCAGCCTCTTAGCATAGCCAGGTGTGACGTCATGTCTGTACATGGTATTGATTTCTATTTCTCGCCAATGTTTTAGTTTAGTTTTATGATTTCAACACCCGCAGTTATGATGAGGTTTGCTCATTGCGTTACGAATCCATGTATATTCTACTCTATAGACTATACAAATCATTTCGGATTGCCATATGTAGCTTGTATGTCGTGTACGGATTTAACAGCGTTATGAGATTATATTATAACGGATTTACAATGGGTGTGTTGGGACGGCTGAGTAGGATTAACCGGAGGAAACAAAATTTATTGGAAGTCCTCTTGCCTCATATATCGTGATCGTCAATGGATGGATTTATTGCTGCGGTGATGTTTGTGAGCTTTTAATCTTCCTCATCGGAGTTCGCGCACGGCGTCCTGATGATTACGGATGGGTGTGCATAACCGGGGAATATGTGAAGCACGTAGAATAACAACGTAGTTCTCCTCATCTTATATAATCTACGTCGGTACGTGCTTTATTCATCAGTTTAGCCTTATATTATGCGTTATCGGAATGATCTGTTGGAAAGCATCCCATATATTAATTGTAATTTTTAAATAGTCAATTTGCGCATAATCTGGTGACCCTGAGCACGTTGAAGTTATATTTGTTGCAGTAAAGACTTCACATAATACTACACAGCCAAGATCATTTAATTAACATCCAGTCAACTGAAGATTACCAGTCTCAGTACTAATTATCAATGACTAATTCCGTGGTACATTTTACTTTAGTTTTATCTGTCAACACAGACACGGCAATAACGATGTTGCACGGAAAGTTGAATGGAACGCCATGCAAATACATGCATCAACATAAAGCAGTCATTAGCTATCTAATGCACTGCCATGCACGTTACATTACAGATCATAACATCATTTGTTATGACACTACTTCGTTTAGAAGCATGCGCTAGCTTTGATAAATAAGAAGAGCTGTAAAGCACGTAACATGAGGTTGGGGCAAAAGTTTGTATGATATCTGTATTGCTAAGTATATTTTTCTACAGGCTTGCTGTTCATTTGTTTTTTCAAGGTAAATGCACTTGACATTACCTTTTTTACACCTACCACTTTCACTTTTCGGTTGCACCTAAACCATCGTAATAGCATGACGGCGGTAAACTTTAATTACTTCAAGGTAATCCTTGTGCTTGATTGACACTGCAGACGTGGCTGCGGCTACCGCAACAGCTGATCTGTCACTCCATACCGGCGCGGGATGTACATTGTACGCTGCGATCCCGATTTAATTTTGATTAGCAGAGCTACCTACTTTAACGACATAATGACACGTTAAATGACGCAGATACCAGGCAACAGCACGTGGGCTAACGGGTATTAGTATAAACACGGCACAGCGGCACTGATAATCCTGTCATTATCAGGCAGGCTTCTGGTCGAGCGAGATAAGTGTGGAAGAAGATATCATTACGGGACAAATCAGATTTACTACAGCCTTAGATTCGGGAAAGACTTCATCGTCAGTAAGCAGCTTACGACAATCGAGGAACTTCATCATTCTAATTTAAAACAAATCCGGTACTCTCTCCATAAGTCAAATTATAAAGGAAGATGGCTTGCTGGGTGTCTGCATTCAACCATGTAGCTAAGATCTGGATTTAACAGATTATATCAGAATTAGGAAGAGCGATATGAATCATTTGTGCCATTAATGGAACAAAAAGGAATAAGTGACAAAATGATAATTCATAGCACCAAAATATAAAATCAAATACATTTGGCTATTAGGTATAAATGACATGTTATTGCTGTTTTTATTGGATCGTCAGTTTTGACCTATTCTTTTCTAATTAGATATCCAGGTCGTAGGTGTGACAAGGCTTTTCACGTATTGTACCCTGCTACCGCTGCTTACGTCTGTGTTCCACCGAAGGGCAGACATGTCGGCTAGCCCATGCACAGATTTATGTGCCGTGATTAAACCCCAGGCTAGGTTGGATTAAATGATCTGGCAGAAATGAGATGAGAGATTGATTTTCCAGTGTATGTAGTTTGTTATACTGGCCTGGATAGTCATAGTAGCTTGGTTTCTTTCCAAGGTAAAGAATAGAGTCTGCATATCAGGTTTTTCACTATATTCATTTATAAAACTCAACTACAAAGTTTAAACTTAATCATGAACGTGAATCAATGCCGTCTGTGGACTAGACTTGTGAAGGACTGCCCTGCAGCCGACTGATGATGATAAATCAAGGCAGTCATTTAGCCATTATTGCACGTTAATTCAATTTCAAAAATTAGTGTTGATGCAGACAGTCATCAACACGGTATCCTTATATATTCCACACTATAATCGTAGTAGAGTGAATTCTAGCCTCTTCCAGACCTCTTGGCGGACTGAAAAATAGTTGGGCAAAACTTGGCCAGTCATTGAAGTACAGAGTTGTCCGTTGGTTTATACGTTGTACATGGTGCCTCTGGCGGGACAACTCCTCCACCAAATTATTTAGTCTATTTGTCTGACTAATTTCGTGTACGTCTGCAGCAGCCCACGGAACCTGCTACATACTAAATGATATGTTGAGTGAGTAAACTTGTGCAGCAATACATCTCCCTTGGTGCATGTTACGGAAATTAATGTTTTCCATTTTATCCCTTGACACAATGCTGACATTGACACATAGAAAATCTCTCGGTAATAGCGGAGACCTGCCCGAGCTAGACAACAGTAGGAGATGGCTGTTCTGATGACAACACCCGTGAGATATATTGAGTTGGAAGCCATCCGACAGGGACGCAATAAAGATACTGGGATCGATCTCATTCCCCAAGGACTCTGCCTTCATGAGTTTCAATTCTTCACTTTCAAATGTAGTTTTACTATCGGCATTGCTGGGCGTGACACTGCGACATCGGCGTTCTATCGTATTACTGCAGACATCTTTTTAAAGTTGTGGGATTTCTACCTTACTGATAATGAAGGAGATAAAATGTTGCACAGTTCTTCTTCTAGATAAGCGCCAGCGCCTGTTAGATAAAGGGACTCAGTAATTAAAAGAACACTAGACTTCATCAAATAGGCCTAAAGATTCAAAGTCCTTAGAACCATTCTCCACGGGAGCTATTCAAACAGGCAATCAACGATAGACAGAACACTTGATTTTTACCAGGCACAATGGCCTCCCGTCAGTACCATCCGTCAGCATTACCCTGGGCGTGCTGGCCTTTATGGGATAACTAGGGAGAAATTGGGCATTCGTCACCACATTTACTGCATGTTGGTTGCAATAATAACCCCAGAGCACTTTATGGCATACATTTATCACAATAACGGGGCTAAAACGACCCGGAATCTACAGGAAACAGCACCCACTGCAAAAGGGTGAAGAGATCAATAAATTGGACTGTCCGCACGTTGTTGATCGCAGCCAAGATTAAAGGCAACGTGGCAACGTTAACGTAAATATCAGCATTCAAAGGCCTCTAGACTGGACATCTATCCTTGTCAGGTGGAAGGAAAGTCGATAGTATGATTTAGCGGCATCCCTTACGATCAAAAGGCAGTCTTCAATTTGAAGGTCTCAGGGGGGAATTTAGCGGAGGATGCCCCACATGATAATTTAGAGGGTAATGCCTGGGTAATAGAAAACGATATCAACAAGAAAATGGTATTTTATATTTGGCAGCCACTAGATCTCCTAAAGCTACGGATATAGAAGATATCTACATGATAAGCACAGAAGAGATTACATTCTGATCTACCTAATACGTCAATGCCAAACGCAGGGGAAGGAAAAACGATTTTTGTATAAGGGTTTGAAGCTAAAAGTGATATTTCAGCTTGTTACCTATCCCCAATGATCCTGCCCTAAGGGAATGATATTCTATCACACAATTGGATGGTCAAGTGCATACATCAATCGAGACCTTGAAACATTGTATCAAGCAGAATAAAGAGAGCCATTCCGGAGATAATGACTGCCAAGTCGGCTTTAGTGTTTGGAAAGAATAAAAAGGGAAAAACTAAAAAGAACCGATCGTAACAAATGCAATGGAAAGAATGAGAGTAGATCTATGGTAAATGTTCACTGTAGGCATTCCAATTTACATGATGAGTTTTTGTTGACTGTAGTTTTAGATATCAAAATAAAAACGCGTTTTAAGCAATGTCTCTCTTTTTTTCCAAAGGAAAGGCACTCCGTGTGGGAGTCACCGTTGATGTGTCCAGTTTCGATCACTTTTCTGACACCAACATGGTAGGTACATCACGTATTCCGTGGTATTTGTCGGTCGACAGTCGAAGACATTTTCATATATTTCCGCATGATATGAGGCCGATATTCATTGCTATTATTTTTGTTTTTGATTCAGGAGTACAACTTGACTTTCTACATGCATCAGTACTGGACGGACTACCGTCTGCAGCACTCGTCCATCCTGAACCAGAACCTGACGTTACACGGCGCGAACGTGGACGTCATCTGGGTCCCGGACACGTACTTCGTCAACGCGAAGAGAAGTCTGTTTCACACTGTTACTACGGAGAACCGAGTCGTGTACATCAACACATCTGGAGGAGTCACGTACATACTGAGGTATTGAATCCAAAGCTCTTATAACAATGCAAGATCATCTCATCCCCCAAATCTTAAACGACAAACTAAAATCGATATGTTCAACTTGTGTCATAGATACAGTCTTTGCTTCGGTAACAGAACTGTTGTGAAAGGACGTCTGGCGAGAATCAACGGCAGTTCACGGTGCATGGCTCTTCTAGATATTGACTTCTTGGCTTCTGGTAGATTGTTTGAACGATCATTCTGGCACCCTAATTGCTAATATTGGAACACGACAGGATTGCATCCAAGCAAAAATCTACTAACAGTTAAAAATTGTTGACGACATTTCATTGAATGTTTAATCTTTTAGATAATTTTCCTTCCTGGATAAGGTAAAGATCAGGCAAGCTGTGAACATTATTTCTCATTTTTTTGTTTTCTGCTAATATCATGATTTAAATGTGCCCGTACTGCACGAGGAATAAAAAGCTTTTTCGTCAGAGTCAACAATCTATAATCTCCAAGCAGATCTTAGGGTGGCCAAAGACAGTATCCAATTGGCCAGACAGTTACCATTCAGCCACCCAAGATCAGATTAAACAATCTAGTCTTCCGATGCACAGAGCCAAGTGTGACAAAGTGCTTGATGGTTGAGTATGTTACAGGGTGTCTGCAGCTCTAGCGTGTAACATGAACTTTGACACGTACCCGATGGACGTCCAAAAATGTGAACTGCAGGTCGGCAGCCGTAAGTACCGGTAAAGCACACAACTCCGTAGCCTAAACGTTTAACATTTAAGTGGTATTTCATCAACATAGATGGGCATGACAGTCATTCAATTTACGAGTCAAGCCCTGGTGTACCACCCGCATACATTAGGTGTAGGCGTTGAGGGATGCCGCCAGTTCAAACAATAGTTGAAAGTGGACGTTAACACCGACATTAGCCGTTTGCACCCAGACTGGCTCTTTTACTGTGAAATTGTAATCTTGTTTATATGAAAGGTACTGACGTGTTGTATGGACCTTCCCAGATGGCTACTCCGCCCAGGACCTGGTGTACTACTGGAAAGACGGGCCCAACTCTGTGGAAGGCTTCAGTAACAGCTACCTACCGTACTTCTCTATACACAACAGGACTATTACAGAAACATCAGGTAAGACAAGGGTCTTAATGAAGTACGGGATAACAAGTCAGTTCAGCATCGTTGTGTTTGACACTAATATTAAATTAATTGCATCGTAGACTAACATTGTATTCCTGATTTTCTTACTCTTCACAACAGTACAACATATCTTGGATGAAAATTTACGAGGAGAAAACATTGAAATAACATTTAGTCTGGAACGGCAACCACTGAAACAAATGATGCTACATCGTTACAACAGAACGTTTGAAAATTACACATTAGATAAGCCTATCGTAAAAAAAATACACTCAGGCGAACAAACAATTTTTTTCGCAGACGAGTACGCATACCTGTACTTCAGTTTTGAGCTGCACCGAAAGGTGGCGTACTTCATGATCCACACGTTCATCCCACCCATCCTGATCGTGATCCTGTCCTGGGTCTCGTTCTGGGTGGATCACCGCTCCATCGCTGCGAGGGTGACGCTGGGTTAGTGGTGTGACATATCTTAAATAGACTGTACCATATATGTTAAAGAGGTGTTGCCAAAACAAGCTCAGTTAGGACCAAGATACATTTACAAGCTATAACACAAAACAATAGTTGTTACCTCTGTGAGCACATATAGACTATCTATGAAATTGTACATATTGGACAGCATAAATGTATAGTGACTTTGCAGATATTGAGACTACTCATCTTAAGGAATTTATCATGCAGATATCAATATAATTAAATGCAATCATTAATGTCAAGCTTAACGTACATGAATTCGCACATATGATACATTGTATATCTGATCTAAGCAATAATATCAAAGGCATCTAGCTGCACCTCGTTGTAATTTTCTGTTATTAAGAACACAGTGCGTATTCAGTGTCTGTAGACCGATTTACCACTGCCCTTATGCAATCTATTGCAGGCATTACGACGGTCCTTTCCATGACCAACATCATCATGAACGACCCTACCACGTCCTTCCTGCCCAAGGTGTCCTACAGCAAGGCCATTGACGTTTACCTTATATGGTGTTTCATGTTCGTGTTCGCCGCGTTCCTGGAATGTGCGGCCGTGACGTACAACTGTTACTACTGGGAGCTGAGGTTACAGATCCCGCCAGGGTCAGACGGCAAGCCATCAGAACTGCCGGGCGAACAACAGGTAAGGCTTGCTGCTTTGGGGACTGCATGGTCACGACTTTATGTCTCTTGTCGCATCGTCATCATTCATGTAGTTGCGGAGGATCACAAAACCTTTCAAAGGTCATGAACAAGAGATGGGATTTCGCAGAAAAAATGACATTTGGAATGCTATAAAATGGTGGTTGAACTTAACGATGAGTAAAATGTTACATTAGTTTAGCCAACTATAAAGCAAAGTTATTTTCTACGCTGTACACAGACGCAACTATCAATCTGGACAAAGATGTTTCCGAGAAGACGTACTCCGATGGGCACTCTAGTTTGTGATAAAGTCGTTCTTCTGATCCCATATTTGGTATCTCTGTGGCCTTTGCAGATGCAATGGTCTGTATCAAATCATTTTAGACGACGTAGTTGAATGTACACCGTAGCTGTTTCAACGGTCTTTTTTAACTGGTTTCAGGAAATAGAGGAGGTCAAGCCAAACGGGAATGTCTCACGAAGTAACGATGCGAGATCGAAATCCGGGAAGACGATATTCCGTCGGAACCTGGAGAGACTAAGCCAGCGACGGAAGCCCCCGAAGCAGTACAACGCGGTCAAAGACACGTTCTCCCGGAAGGTTCTGTACGGCCACACGGCGCCGATAGACAGATACGCCAGGGTGTTCTTCCCTGTGGCTTTCCTTATACTCAACATTGCCTACTGGAATCTATACCTGCGATAACAATAGTTCTATTTTTGAATTACTGAAAGGCGTTCATACTGTAAAATACATTCAATCATGTAATGTCGTATATTGAAATTATAACTTTTGTCTGTTTTAGGACATTTTAAGAGCGCGGACATGTCTGCATGCAAATATTTTATCACATTAGAACAAATGTATAAAGCAGCCTAATTTCAAACTATACTTGTATGTCATTTCGTTAAGGTTCAACACGAACTCTGAGACTTACTGCCCTGTTGACACTAGTTTGAGTAGAGCAGGAAGAACCTTGGGCAGTGTATATAAAATATGTTTCTATAACAGAATGAAAGAAAAAAAAACTTTGACCACTTCGCTGCAATAGAATGAGTGTACATGTAGCTCTAAGGTGCCCACAAGGACACATCGTCAGTAGTGAACCCACTCACTGAGATAATCAACATGCATGGCTATTAACCGGATGTTCAAATGAAAGCACAGCGAAAGCACAACGAAAGTCTAGCATTTGAGGACCTTTGATTATTTCCGGAGACTGTCACTGAACCACGCCACGACACCTTGCGGCTCTTATGGTATTGGCAAAGAGCCGTCAGTAGCTTCATGTGCCTATGAGGGAGTATTCTGGTGGTTAATTGTCTGTCTTCTTTTATATCGAAACATGGTATATGCAGTAAGAGTCGCATCCAACATAGTAAAATAGATTACAACCATGTTGTGCTATTTGTGAATGAACAATTGACAAGTCTGGATAAAAGAATCCGAACATCGGAATTTTTTGGAAGTATTAAAAACAGTTCTCATCTCTATGTCAAATGTCTATATTTTCTCATTACTGTATATTTTTACTTTAATGCACAGGATATCATTTTTGTAATCTATTAGTATTCTCGACCAAAGACGTGCTACGTTGTTCACCTACTGTTCGGAAAGATTATAAGATTATTAATTAGATATACACAGCAGCCTCGGAGTTACATGCACGTATGCCTCGACTTTTGAGACAGAAGTCTGCACACCAACAGATATGAAATCACAAGTCCAGACGATTCCGACACGTAGGTCATCTCCCGTCAAAAAGATAGACTACCCGGCCCTCCCCGCCTCTGGCCGGAGTGGGTGTGTGATGGATGTTCCACAAGGCCCTCCCGGGTGGTCGTGTTTCACAAGGGGTTGATAAAGATCCGGAGGTAAGGCGAGGATCAGAAGCCAGCGTCCTGCCAGACGGAGAGTCACCTCAGCTCCTGCCGTGTTACAGATGCATTTTTTCGGCAACCATGCATGTTTATTTAATTAGGTAAATCTAAAAACCTGGTTGGTTAATAGGTACTAGACTAACCTTCAAGTAAACTAAACTAATCTCATGTACTAGGGGTAGAAAAGACATTTCACAACATCTGTCTTCTTAGCTGATATTCCTAGTTCACATTGATGGTTTAATATAGCATAGGCATTACAACAATACAATTCTGTACACTGGAACGTCTAACAGAGAAAGATTTGGAACTTCCCCATATTGTTGACAATGCAACTCCAGTCTTTGTCAAGGAATGAGTGGATCTTCTGCATGTAAATGTCGGGCACCTGACTCGAACAGCGGATCGTTAGTGTCAGAAAACAAAGATGGGGTCAGCACTAGGTGAACCTAGGTGGTTCTCTCTTCAATACCTGTAGTTAGCCCAGTGTGGCAAAAATCTGTCGTCTGTCGTCACAGACACAAAAGTCTGTCGTCACAGACACCGCTCGGAGCCGAAGCTTCTTACCGCGTTCCACGGACCACTTTACGTGTAACGACGTTATCACCATTTTGTCATCCATATCCAGAACGGGGTCCGTTACAATTTAATCCTGCTTCTGGAGCTTGTCCAATCCCACTTTAGGTATGACGCACATGGTGACTTCAGAAACGTACCAATAAAACAGCAGCGTAGTGACTGGTTCAGAAGAGGATCCGTCATAAGTACCTTAGTCCCGCCTTTGCCAGACAACATGTGCAGGTTTATGGGATTTTATATTGTACGTAATGTTGTCTGATTATCAAATGATGAGAAATTTCTATTGAATATATCACCTCTCTCCGATTGCGTCGTTACTGAACTAACAGAATATGCATGATGGCATTGATGCGTGGCAGAATGACACACGAGCTTATACATACAGACGCACCGACCGGTAAGTGCCTAGAAGGAAACAGGAAACAGCAAAGACTACAATTTGTTTGGTGTTATCGGACCGGCCTCGGTGCTGACATGTCTGTTTCTACAACTACTGCAGAGTAGAACTCGTTATCATGCGAAGCAGTATGGATATATCTTCATTTGACAGTTTAAAAGGAAGTTAGAAATGCAGGACATGTGTGACAGGCAGTTTGATGTAACGTAGATAGGCAGGCAATACTGTCTTATCACTCACTGAGCTGTTACTGTGAATACAGCTACACCACGACCGGTGTGCATTATCGTTACGCTACGCGGTTGGGAACGCCCTCGGTTCCCCAGATAAACTGAAAGCGTCACTGCAACGTCAGGACCGTCTTCGCCAGTATCTGTCTGCTATGGTTCACAAGATTAAGACAACAGCTTGGATTGAATCCAAGGTAACGACACATTTTCATTAAACTGTTTTTGTGGCTTCCAGAAAAGAAGAGAGATTGGGTTAGATAGCTGAAGAAGATTGCATGAGTCAGTCGAAATCCGGTGAGTCCAATTTTCTTGAGTTGGAGTACTAGTACTGCACTGTGTGTGTTTGACTTTTCCAAATATACTTTACCAACTCTGAACTTTCCTGCAAGTACATGTGAAGGAGTTGAGGAAAAAACTCCGAGAGAATGTAAGGATCCTAAGAGAGCTTGTAAGACACAGGGCGCTGAGGAATACATCCAAGAAAAACTGATTGCACCAGCCGGATGTTACTACAACTGCAGGACTCAGTCAATAAAGAAGTCACAATTGGATTTTGATTATATTTCCGAATCGGTTTGTTGATAGGTCTTGCAATGACAAGAAGTGAATACGCAACATTTGGTCTCCCAGCAGTTGCATTTGAGGGAAATTTTTCTTGCACGAGTTACGTCATTCTTCAGATGATACTCATCAAGGTCAGGGTCAGGCGATCGATTGATTAATGAACATCCAATCCAAGATGCTCCTCTACAGTACCTACATTACTGTTAAATGCGGTACGAATCAGCCAGTTCACACAGCAGAAAACATTAACGCCCACACAATTGACGAGTGTTGCATAATGCTGACGCCCCAAATGGTCATTTGGGCCAGACCTAATCCCAATACGTCAGATTGCTATTTCAGCTCCTGGCAGCCTATGGCCATGTATACACACTCATGTGGCATTAATGTGGCCCGTGCGAGGTATTAAAACATAGCCCCAGTAAAGTTCTACGTCACAACCCAGCAAGTATCATTTATGCATAACAACATTATAAAACAAGTTGGCAGTATCAGCAGAAATGTCATGATAATGCCTTGAAGAATACACATGCCCTCAGGAATCTGTAACTTGGTACATGGGAGAGGGGTGAAAAGTTCAAATGGGTTCAGCACCCTGAAAGGTGATTATGGACACTTAAGCTAAGCATTCAGATTAGGTCACGATGTAGGGGTGGTCTCCAATTTGATCTCATTCCAGAGGGAGTACACTTAAGTAACAGCGTATGCAAAACAACACTTCTTCTACCTTTGTGTGTAGAGAATAGAATCTAAATTGGCAGCAGGCAAGTTGGATTAAATAATTGATCTTGGCATTTTGTCAGATATGCGCACATGACTACATAATGAGCCAAAACTCACACCAAGCGGTTCAAAATCCACTTTGTATCTGTTAGCAATTCCTGGAGGCTGGAGCTGAATTGCTCTGAGACCACGGTTGTCATTACATCGTACGATGGAATGGGTTGCTCACCTTTACTGGAGTAACACATTAACATTTCAAGGAAAGTTTGCTTAGGATTTACGGTAAGGTTTGCCTCGGGCGGTGCGGATTGGATTGATAAATTGCGCTATCAATCAACGGAACGTGAGGCCCAGTCGGGGAAATATTAAGTCATTGTCAGAGCCAAGTATTAAGGTGAATGAAACACAAAGAGGGAGTCTGAATCATTCGCGTCAAGAAGCTGGTCGGATCATTTCTCAATTACACGTCGAACAACGTAACTGACTCCCTTCGTCAGACTTATCTATTACTGCAAATGCCCTTATTTTGTGTCGATAAACATCTATGATCTAAAGATACAAAGTAACATTGTAACTATCGACATTAATGATGTAGATGTAAAAGTGACAATGTTTTGATATTTATTGACATCAGAACATACCGTGTTCAGCGTACACTCTTAATACACGAAGATTCTGAAGTCAAACTAAACGTTGAATGAATATTTGCTACCGTGTGATATAATAGGCACACATGATGTAACGACAAAAAGATAGCACAGTGTTTTATCATGTGGAACTGTAATGATTAGGTGAATCTATCGAGTGTAAATCCGGTAGATCCATCAGCTGGTGACGACACGACCGATCAATGTCCGCGGTCCTGGGTTCGGCACACCTCCGTCTGGGGTTACTGATTACAGTTGCCCTGTAAAAGATATCTTAATAACGTTGCTGTGGCGTGTTAACTGCCAGACAGCTGGGAAGAGAAATGAGAAAATCATATGGTCGAGGGGGGGGGGGGGTTAGTCAGGAAAAAGGTTGACCTTAGCGTATGGTAAATGTAGAATTGAACGTGAATTCCTTTAAAAGGTTCCAGACAAGACACGTACGCTTGAAGACCTCTGGTAAGACCTTAAATGAGCAGCTTGTAAAGTCCAGAATGACCCCCTAACAACAACAATTCCCAAAATGTTATATATTTGTCCGATTTATCACTATACAAACCTGTGAAAATGTTCTCGTTGTCTTTGTACTAAACGTATTCTAAACGGTCTGGTATGGTAAAAAGGATCTTCGCTTAAAATAACTCCACCAAGCTCTCTCGAACATTGCCTTCGTTCGTATTTGCACTTATCGCTGTTGCTCAGGAGGATCCTATGGGATCTTTTAGATGGAAGATTGCCTGGGGAGACGCCGCTTCCTTCATCCACAGCGAGATGCTGCCTTTTGTAGTGTAATAACAATCATTTGTTTTCATCTATTAGTGGCTTATGAAATATCACCGTGCTTACTTCAACTGAGGAACATCTCCCGCTAACTTTGTCTTCCTAAGTCTAAAATCTTGACAAACTTAGTCGAGATGCAAAACGTAGTATAACTTCAGTTCGAATACCGGTCATCCGGCTATGCCAATGTGGCGTAGGTAGCTCTATTTTCTTTACAGTGGTCCAGCCTAGAAACAGCTTTGGAACAGAACTTATGAAATATTTTTTTGTATTTTTTAGGTCCTTTTGCAACGCCGTTACACTTACATCGATCAATAGAACATGAAGTCTCTTTGCACAGTGGAAATCAGTAGTACATTTCATCATATATTATGTATTAATCTCTGTTCATTTGTAAACATTATCTGTGCATGCAATTGGTTTTTACAAATCTATTCTAAATATCAGACATGTTAGTAAAGAATGACATCCACATTACAACAGTGTCGGCGAGGAAAATACAAAAGACCATATCACCAAACTTTTGGGAAAAAGGCCGGCCCCCTTTGCCATACAGAGGCATTTTAAACGCATGATTTTTCGTTACGTCAGTATGGTCGTCAGTTTTACGGTATTGCCACCTGGCGCCTCGTATTGTGTGGATCACTGGAGCCATCGGGCATGGAGAGATTTCAGGAGGTCGGCTGTTGGAGGACTGCTCACTGAAATCCCCGCTACCGGCAGGGGACTCCATCAAGGTTAATTGCACGTGCCGTCTCGAAAATAGCTTATTCAGAAATAGATTACCCTTCGATCTTTCCGGCCAGTAAATCATCTGGATAGGCGGATCTGCATCGAAGGCCGACGAGCAGGCTGGGATAGTCGCCTTCGTGGTTATAAAGTACGCGGATCAATCTGCAGATCGATTCGATCGAGCGTCCCTTTCACGCAAAGCCGTCTTTCCGTCAGAATGCCGGTGTGAAACGCATTGCCTATTCTCATACTGATGGTCCCTTCTATACCCTTACACCACCAGCTGTGCTAAACAATTCAAACTGATTCTCAACGGTTGATTATATCGATTAAAGCTGCCGTTTCATGGATTTGGACCAAATTACCCTCTTTCCCAGACAACAATTATCTATAACTCCTCTAGAATAAACACAAAGGGCTCATAAAAATACAGGCTCCCTAACAAATCGGGGATTTCCTTTCCATCAAATCTGAGGCGTTTTATGAGACCTTTGTGACCAGACTGCAGCCGGGATCGAAACGCTCGTGGTCAAACCTCCCGTAAATACAGATGAGACCATCTTGGACATGTTAGTTGGGTACCTGATAGGAAACGCTAGGAGACCTCGCCCTCGGGGGACCAATTTCCGGACAGATGGCGGGAGGTTAACAGGCGCGTATTGACCATGAGCCGCAGATGAAATAAAAATTCCAACAGTTACGCGCACGGTTAGCGGTGATAATACTTTAGTGCATGTAATCAAGCTGGTGGCTATTGCCGTGAAACCAATCCATGCCAAACCATGCGTGACTACATTACAGGCGCGCCGGGCGTATGGAGAAGTGGAAAATTGGCAGTCTGGTCTATCATAAGAGGGCAGAATACAAATGGTATCAACAAGTTAGAGATTACACCAGGTAATGGTGATCTTGGGGCTCAATGTCAATCGACAAGTGACAAGAAGTTAATAAGTATCTGAACGTTTCTCATCGATTCGATCTGATTGGCATAATCTATAACTGTTAACTGAAAAAAATACTCGTTATTTTAGTGACCTGTTGAATTCATGTAAAAATTAAAGACGCACAAGGTCTGAACATCCACTAATTCAAACTATTCTAGATGCCAAATTGGCTGTACAGCAGCAGGCATCCCGGGGAACCGCTGAGACAGCTGGGTGATGGATCAGTTTCCATGGTGGGTGACAAGTCTATTGTCCTTTTTCAGCAATTTGATCTCCCATGTCTGCAGAGATTTGGTCTCATTCCAGAAAATTTTGGCCGACCTCCATTATCATTTGCTACTTACAATGCCATTTTTGCCCTTGAAGTGACTGTAAATGACTCCCCGGGAGACCTTGGCTTACTCCCAACCAGAAAAACTACAGCTGTGTACCTAGGATGACCTCTGCCGATCTTGTACTCTTGGAAGGTGACCTGACTGCGGCGAGTGTCACCAGAGAACACATCATTTCTCAGAAACTGGAGAACAGGAATATCACATTTGGCCTTCTGTCGAATGCCGTCTGGTGTCGGCAAATGCTGCGGGCACTGGCAACATGCACTGTCGAAAATTCGATTTTGTTTGAAATACTGGAATAGTTCGCATAAAAGACTGCAGTATTAAAATATTCATCGCAGATTTTGCTGTCATATGTTCCAACCAACCGACGTATTTCATAAGCAAGATGAATTATCAGTTGTTCTCTACAGTAGTACACGGGGGAAGGGATCCTATTAAATGCCGAAGAGAGTACCGCCACATTTACAGCCAGAGATTTTGTGTCATCCCGTAGAGTCGTTTCTCAATCTTTCAAGAATCCCCCTACACATCGCATGCATTACTTGAACTATTTATAATCATTATATAGAACGCTGTGTTCGCACTGTCAACCCTTTCACCATTTATATGCATCACTGCCAGCTTTAGTCATACAAGCCCCTGGGCATCTCTTTCGGGCTGTTACTTCTGTGCACAAAGTGTCAGTAACCTTGTCCTTGTTTGACTTCTTCCATCAAAAACGTCGGATTAACTCATGTAACACCATGTCTTGACTTAGATAGCAAATGACCCAAAAAGGCTTTTTAAGCTACTTGCCTGTGTTTTTTAAAATATCTATAATGAAATACGGGGCCTAAATATTTTCCTACAACGCAATCTTGATATTACCACTATCGCAGCTTTGTAACTTTAAACGTCACGGTTTACTCGGGAATGGAAACGCGGGTGGGAAAAGGGTAAACTTCCCCTTGTAGGTTTGTTTAAATCGGAGTTTCGTGGCAGAACTTGCAACAGAAATGCTGGTGTTCTATGAATTTTGGGACAGTCATCGACACTAGAAACTGAATTTGATAGCGTAGCGTGTATGCAGTCTGCACTTTTCATCAATCCATTCCTAATTGACCCATTAATTAACTTTTTAAGACAAAACATTTTCAAAAAAACTTTATGAATTTTGTTGGATTGGCATACACGTAGCCTGACATGCATGTTATTTGCATACCGAAGGCACACCGACGAGGATCATGCTAATCTATTCATAACTCTGTAACCTGCCCTGTAAACAAGCAAAACAGACGTAGGGCGTATCTAACTCTATAACTTAACAGACATGGATCATTTCAGCAAACGCCCCGACAACATAACCTCCTCCACACCTGCGACCCCGACATGGTCGATTGCCAACCTGGCTGTCAGGAAGTATTAGGTCGTCACTGCTGTCATAACAAACTGAGGCCAGGGTAGGTACTCAGTCTAGTACAGCAGAAGTAATCTCACCGTTGTGAGACCATTAAGCGTCCACAAACAATATCGCAATAGTCAGTTCAGTGATCATGATCTAAATGATTGTCTAATCCGCTGGAACTTTCATTCTTCAAATCACGGTTCCCAAATCATCTCAATGACAAGCGATTTTTGTCGTCATGTATTCGTTGCCAAATGGTCTAAGTCCTGTGGGAATGGGGCCTAAGGAAATATAGTATACAATCTTTATTGAGAACAAAAGACAGATAATTTTCCTTTTCCGCACGGCCTCTCGAGAGACTGCCTAAATGGAGGCTTGCTGCTATGATGGAATAGCGCCTTTCAGCAATGTTGGATTAAACTCGGGAAACAAGATAACTTCGCAAATCGCCTTAGGAGGAGATTTTCCTGGATTTTCCAGGAAAAAACGTGCGCGTTCATACAGCAGTTCCACTGTAATGAGGCAAGATGTGATTATCGATCGCGTGGAGAAGGCGTACGATGGTGTCTAGGGAGCTCGAGTGTGTTCACTGCTACAAATAATATCTTTAAAACTTTGCATAGTGCTCAGAACAAAGCATGGGGGGAATCAACATTAGGGGACCAACTGTAAAAGAAAACCAATCTATACTCTCACTCACTCTCTCCCATAGCGTAGTGAGCAGTTGGGGCAGGATGATGTTTAGCAAAGGTTTTCCACTTCTGACGATCTTCTGCCAGTCTGGCCACCTGGTTGGCTGTTTGACCGGTCCACTCCGTTATTTTTACTTATAGTAGTACTTAGAATTGTGATTTTTAACTTAAGTGACAACTACCATTGGCCATGCTGCCCAGAAGTGTTTTTGTAGTTTCGTGTTAGATATTCCTAATAATTGATATGAACATTGTCAAAGTTCTATTTTGCTGGCTGAAGATAATTTAATTGGAAGTCGAATAGCATTTACTGAACCCAGAAAGAACCTAATCATTGGAGAAATCATTCCACCATTACTCAACCTCTACCTGACATGATGCATTGGGCAGCTGTGGCATAACATAATGGATAAAGTAATGGAGACTAGGAGACATTCCGAGACAATGAGGTCAAATGGTATATATACGTATCGATGCATTTCCTTTTCAATTCTGTTTCACCCCTCTTTACAATACGATAAAACTAGATGACCTGACTACATATTGATAACGTAGTACGTGATAAGTAAATATCAACTGACAAGGGTGAGTGGGGGATTTGAGTAATTATATGTCGTTTACGTGCTGGAATAGATTTGCGAGACTAGCGAATAATGCGTTGAAACGACTTGGGACAGTTGGTATTATGGATGGGTGCCAGTTACGTTCAGCACTTTTTGAATTGATATCATCAGACTAGCTACATGTAGAACCGAAAATAGAAGCTTCAATGCTGATCTGATGCCAACCTGCAGCATGGGCCAAAAGTCACAGGAAGAGTAGAAAAACAAATTATGATATTTTTTTTTCAAAATAGAGCATAGGTGTGGGAACATATAGTCGCTCACATCACATTTCTACCTGTCTAATTGCCTGGGCTCCAGCAGTGCGATTTGTTGGTGGTTGGAGCAGATAGACGTCACATCATGACCAGAAACCGTTCGTTATCTGATTAGTCCCGAAACTAAACATTGGCGCCATGCTTTCACGCTACAGGACGCCGATGTGATTGTTATTGATGACTAAATAAAGTGCACCGTTCATCCGTTCTGCTCAATGTTCTCAATCGCTGAACGGAGAAACAATTGAACTCACTTCGTCTGTATCTGTATCTGTATCTGTATCTGTATCTGTATAGCCGGTATAACCGCCCTTCGGCGTAACACACCAGCTTCGCAGGCACGCGGCGCGGCGGCAGCTGACTATATTACACCGAACGACCTGTTACACCTAACCTTTGAACGTCTAACTCTAGACATTGTTTAAAACTATCTAGTGACGATGCCCCTACTGTACTTGGAGGCAGCGAGTTCCACTCTACGATTGTTCTAGGGAAAAATGAGTTTTTGAACACCTCAATCCTTGGTTGATAGCTCTGGTACTTGAAGGCATGACTATTTCTTGTTCTTTTCTGGGCTGGTATTAGGTACTTGGTAGTTGGTACATCCACCAGTTTATTAGTCATTTTGTACATCATGCATAGTCTGGACATTTTTCGCCTGTCATCCAGTGGCGCCCACTGTAGGTTTCTTTTCATGTCCGTGACACTGGCACCCCTTTCGTAGTTGTTCGTGCAGAATCTTGCAGCTTGGTTCTGTACCCTTTCCAGTTTATCTTTGTCTTTCTTTGTATGTGGATCCCATACTGTCGCGGCATATTCTAGGTTGGGTCTTACAAGTGATGTATATGCAAGTGATTTTACTCTTGTTGGGCATGCCCACAGATTACGTTTGATCACTCCCAATGTCTGTTTAGCCTTTGTTGTGATATTGTTAACATGTGCACCCCACTTCAAGCTGCTTGTCAGTGTAACGCCCAGGTACGGGTGGGTTTTTGTTGTTGCTAATGCCTGACCACAAAACAGGTAGCTAGTTACATGTGGGATTCGTTTGTTTGTTATGTGCATAATATAGCATTTTTCGGGGTTAAACTGCATTAGCCATTTGCTTTGCCATTCTTCGAGGGTGTTTAAATCTTTTTGCAGAAGTTGTGAGTCATTCTGTGTAGACAGTTCTACATATAGCAGGCAGTCATCGGCAAATAGTCTCACATTTGAATCAAGTTTATCTGGTAGGTCGTTTATATACAAGAGGAAGAGCAATGGTCCCAGGACGGTCCCCTGTGGAACCCCAGACGCTACTCTAACTGGGGCCGAGGTCTTTCCTTCCACCACTACTGTCTGCTCTCTGTTGGTCAGGAAAGCCTTTAACCAATTCAACGTGGGGCCTTGGATTCCATAATACTCCAGTTTTGAGATGAGTCTGCCATGGGGAACTTTGTCAAAAGCTTTTGTGAAATCAAGTATTGCTAAATCTACCTGCCTTTTACTGTTCAGTGCGCCAGCTATGTCATGAACTGTTAGTATAAGTTGTGTTTCTGTGGATCGCTTGGCTCTGAATCCATGCTGGTAGTCCGTCAATATGCTGTAACTTTCTAAGTGCGTCATGATTTGGCTATGGATAATGTGTTCAAGTAGTTTGCAGGATATGCAGGTCAGTGAGACAGGTCTGTAGTTGCTGGGAACCGCTCTATCTCCTTTTTTAAAAATGGCACATATATTTGCATCTCTCCAGTCTTTAGGGATTTCTGCTGTGCTTAACGAGTGTTGGAAGATGTTGGTCAGCACAGGTGCGATTTCACTAGCTGTCATTTTGAGGAACCAAGGTGGTATTTGGTCTGGACCGGATGCTTTAGAAGGATTGAGACCTTTAAGCATTTTTTCGACACCATCGGTAGAAACTTCTATATGGTCCATAGGGGGGGTACAAGGCTGACCCAGAGATGGCATATCTGTGGTGTCTTCTTCTGTGAATACACTTTTGAACTGTGAGCTGAGTGCTTCTGCTTTTTTCCCGCTGTCACTGATAATGGTGTTCCCTACCTTTAGAGGTGCTACCCCGACAAGGTCTCTCCTCAAGCCTTTTATGTACGACCAGAATGTTTTGGGTTTGTCAATTATAGCTTCTCCCAGTATGTCTGCCACATATTTTGAGTGTGCTTGTCTTATGCTCTTCTGAACTCCCTTTTTAACTCTCTTATATTTGTTCCAGTCTTCCTCTTGTCCTGTTCTCTTAGCTTTGTTATAAAGGCGCTGCTTCTTACGACAATGTCTCCTTAGGTTTCTGTTAAACCAAGGCAGGTTGTGTCTGCTTGATGTTATTTTACTAGGGATATGCTTGTTCATCGTGTGTTTCATTTTGTCTTTGAAGTCTGACCACTTCTGCGTAACCGACATATCCTGAGTTCTTTTGTCGAAGTTATTTGAATAGTCCATTAGATCTTTCTTAATGGCCGGTTCGTCGGCTTTTGTGCGAATGTACACTTTTCTCTTAGGTTTTCTGTTTTGTTTCGGTGCCATGTTAACGTCCACTAGCACCATGTCGTGGTCACTTATTCCCGGGACTACTGTAGTCTTTTCAATTATGTTGGGGTTGTTAACTAAGACCAGGTCCAAGAGGTTACCATTTCTAGTTGGTTCTTGCACTGTTTGGAATAACCCGTGGTTATCCACTAAGTGCAGTAACTTCTCTGCCTGCCCAGTGTAGGCCTGAGTGTTATCAGCTACAGTTGTGTCCCAATTGATGCCAGGAGTGTTAAAATCACCAAGGATGATCACATTGTCAGAGTTTATTTTAGCTCCCATTTTACCTATAGACCTGTCAAGTTCATCCAGGCTATTGCCCTGGTCTGATGGGGGTCTGTAGTATGTACCGATTATCAGTGGTTTCCTTCCTGCTAGTTGGGTTTGTGTCCAGAGGACCTCACAGTCTGTGTCTAGATCTGGTCTATGAGTGACAATTAGATCATCCCTGTTGGCCTGAAACACACCACCTCCTGGGCCAGTTTGTCTGTCTTTCCGATGTGCTATGTAGTTGTTGGGGAATATTTCACTACTTGCTACGCCTTGATTGAGCCATGACTCTGTTCCTGCTACAATATCTGGTTTGTAAGTGTCGAGTACAGTCGCTAATTCAGCTGTTTTGTTTCTCACGCTCTGACAGTTCACTAGGAGAAGTTTACCTTTGGATCTTTTGTGACTATGACCCTTCATGTGCTGATTACCCTGCTTTGATTTAAGTGGAGTAGATGTAGCCATTGGAATGTCGCCTGATAAACTAGAGTTAGAACTCAGTGTATCAAATGAATTTACTGAATGGAAAGTGTCATCAGTGATATCAAACATAGCTGATGCAAAGTTGGGTATACCACAGTCACAGCATACCCACGAGTATGATCGGTGGGTTTCTAGTACACTGTATACTTGAGAGCATAGCCTAATGCAGTCTTTATGGTACCATCTATTGCAAACATCACAACAAATGGCAGTATGGGTGTTCTGTACTGCCTTGTTACAACTCCCACATGGAAACTTTGGTGGTCTAGGCCCTGGGTTGATCTCAACATCCCCGCTCAAGATCAGCGTCAAGCCGAAACACAGGAGATCAACACCCATGGGGAAACTTTGGCATAGCTAGATATGATCGCTCTTAAAGTGCCGCATTACAATCACTCGCATGGTGACGGAATATTGTAATGGCATCAGAGAACGATTTCAGAGACAGGTGGTTTATTGATCACTTTGTACACCCCTTAGGTGTATTGGGAATACCAGGTTTACAGCTGATGTGAGACTATATCATTTATATTGCCAAGGAAAACATGTGGCACTAAAAACACATGTAGGAAAGAGATAAAAGCTTGACGTGATAATTTATCAATTGTTCCTGCGTTAATTATGATTTATTGAGAACAGTGACGATAACCGGAAGGCGTACGTGATAAAAGAAACACATACTGCTTATATTCCCCTTCTGAGCCCCTTGAGATGCTAATATTCATCACGACTGATTGGATTGAAGTAATTTGCTTACATTTCAACGATATTAAGAGAGTCTTTCGGGCAACGAATCACGGGTGGGTGTCCTCAGATTATGTTTCCCACCTCGAGGTAAAAGACATATTTATCTTGACACATTCATGAAAAGAGCTTATTCAACTCTCAAGTCTTTGTATGAGGAAAACAGTTTCCTGGTGAGGAAAATATACTGTCGCATTGAGAAACGCATGTGAAAAGAAGTTCAAAGTTGCCATTCTGAAGTCCTGAGACATTTCCTGCTACTGAAGGGACATGTGTTCTCTTATACCATTGACATTTTCTTCCTTGGCCTTACAGGCTGCTACCATTCATCAGCAATGACTAGGTCCAACCAGTTCAGGTACAACTTCAATAGGGGGCACACCAGTAGACTATCGCAGGTACGAGAGGACGTGCGCATTGCCGCAGTACAATAGATCACATACGTCTATCTCAGTGATTTGTGCTCTCCCCAAGAGAAGGGAAGAAGTTCTTATCGGGTAAGAAAAATGACCCGTGAGCGTATCTTCTTCAAGCAGCAGTCGGAACGTCTATTGATCCTGTTTAGCCGTTTCTGTACGATCATCTGTCCTAAAAAAAGCGAAGGACTGGCACTAAAAACATTACAGAACTCCCATGGTTGGTCACCACAAGGGATAGCTTCTACTGCCGAATTCCATGATGATGGTTTTGAAAACGATGTAAATGATGTTGTACTTGAGAGATTCTACGTTATTTGTTTTTTTTTTTTTGGCTCTTTAACCTTGTCCCTGCTAAGGTTACCTTTACGTACCCAGCATGCATGCACTGGTCACAGGGTTAAGCACCAGGCAGAAGATTAATGTAATCTCGGCATAAGCGTGGCCAAAACTTTGGACATAGATCGATACGTCTCTGCTGCTATGGTAGTTGCAATTTAACCACTGTGTAATCTATGACTTGACTACACCTTTGTTTTAGTTATTCCACTCACAGGCACTCCAGAAAAAGGCTGATCATTATTTTCTCATGGACCCAAGATTAAAATCTGAAATACATGAGAATTTTTCCTACATCTCGGCCTACCAGACAGTAACAACCAATGGATTGCCACAACCTATCTTTCCATCACTGATTATGGGCTATTAAGGTTTGTACCAAAAATCGATAAATCCTTGCTTGTCCTTCAACTATAGCCACAGATCTGCATGTCTATAGCGTACAGAAATGTGACTGTAAATTACATTATGAAATCCGTAGCAAGGTACTAATACCACATCAAAGAGCCACTCGATTTAATAGTTAGCTACGGCTTAACTTCAATTATACTGCATGACTATTCTGGCGATGTTGATGATGATAAAGTCTCGGTACGGTAAGGACGATAGCTTATTCTTTAGTATTAAGTCTGGGGCGAATAAAGGAATCGCACAGGAACGACAACTGCTGTCGAAGTGATTTGTCTCGGCGATCCTTGTGACGTTTGAAAGGAATATACCAGACCATTTAAGTCGCCTTAAGCATGTAATTTACCTCTCTCTATCCAGAAGTGACCGTGACACATCAGGACGGATTACTTTTGTACGGGGAACACGCGATCACATCAAATAAAGGATTCAGGACATCCCGGGCACAAAAATGCAATTTGAATCTGACGGCAGTCGGTATCACTTTGGACCATTTCTGACTTCAAGTTTGTCGCTCATCAAAGCATGGGAATAAGGCAGATCTACGCAGTGCACTTTTTTGCGAGAGCGCTTCATATGGATGCAAAGCGCCTGCAATAAAACCATGCACTCGTACATAGTAACAAATTTCACATCCATCCCGGGACACCCAGAGCTATTTAATACGCCGCCTACTAACATTATGGAACGGCTGCAGGTATTGATTGAAAGCCACCGGGGCATAAACGGGGCGTACATTCATTTCGCCTAGGCAGATCCAGCTCATCAGTACAGTCGTCATGCCGGCACCCAATGAGAGGCAGCTGATCAGGCCCCGCCCCGTTCTGAGTGAGCGGGGTCGGCACTGATGTACAGCAGTGGTGTGCCTGCATGTACTGTACCGGTGGGCCGGAATGTGGGAGAGTTGCCAGCGCCACTGTGATCCCGAGTGCCTCGCATTTACTCCTCATGGCCAATGGGACAGGGCTCCACTCGGAAGACTGAAGAAGCCATTTCCATTAGAAACTGTTTTATGGAACCCGTGGGAGAATCTCTCTCCATCTTTACAAGCCTTCTTGAGACGGCACTTCTCTTGTAGCCCATTTCAGCACTTGGATATCTGTAGAAATGGCCCTCTCGTACCACCGTGCGTACCTGTGCCTCTGTGCGATCTGTGTGTGCCTGGACCTGTCGGCTGGGACATTTCCCGGGTAGGGAAAATTTCAACTTTGCTATGTGTAGCCCATGGTGTTTGTTTTCTTGATTTTCCCATTTTTCCTGATTTTCCAATCTTCTTGGTTCTCCTGAGCTTATTTTCAAGTTGATATTTACAACTCAGTCCACACGTCAAGAAGGTACTAGTATGTTTGTAACAATAGTTTCTGGACATCTAGTAGAAACATCTTAGATTACCAATTTCCAGAATTAAATAGAGTACAGTGTATCTAAAAAAATCAGTTAATTTAATTGTAGTCTGTGAGTATAGTTATTGGAAAAAATGTTAAAGACAGGTTATTTTAAGAAAAGTTGACAGTATGGCAGTATTCGTCTTGTTATATTCACGGGAGGACATTGTGTACTTTGTTTTCTTCCTTCCACAGGAGCCAGAATAATTCATCAGCAAAATTCTTTTCAACCACCACGCCGACGACCAGCGCCATCGAAAATCTGTTGAAGGGTTATGACCGCAATCTCCGACCGAATTTCGGCGGTAAGTCAGCTTGAATTCCGCCGTTACGCTCATCCCGTCAGGGCTGAAGCAATCCCGGTTGTTTTACCAGCAGAGTCCATCAGCACAGGTTGTAGAAATTTTACGAGAAGTCAGTTGAGAAACCATGGAATCTTTCTTCCCCCCAGGTCCCGCTGTAGATGTTCTCGTCAGTATGCAGATCGCCAGTATTGACCAGATCTCGGAGGTGGACTTGGTATGGACACACACACACTTTCTGTCCTTATCACCTTGATTCCCATCACGCGGATTAAATGAACAAATAACTGGCGCGTTAAAACATGGATAGCGTTCATGAGATAATCGCCATAATCGCGTTACTTCTGCCCCGCCACGGTAAATCTATCTCTATGCTCACTTGCATGTCTAAGTGCTCTTCGCCGGACGATATGTCCACTGCATGCGAATATCAACTTACTTACGTTGACAGTTGAAAAATACTTGATGGGACCAAGTCCTTCTACATCATACCCATTACTGCAGCTTACTTGACCTAAAAGTTAGATGAGCTACTATATTCAGGAAATCAGAGGACAGTAAGTAACCAAAACCCCCGGTTGATACTCAGGATATACGGCAGGATCAGCGGGAGAAACGTGCGCCAGGAGAGATCACGTTGGATACCCCGAGGGTGGCTCAGGAGCGGGAACTAAATGCCAACGGTGATTTCCATTAGCTGAAGGGCTGCCGAATTCAATCATAGCCATAGAAAGCTATCCTGATATCGCTTTTGCCATTTCCTTTGGCCATGAACTAAAATCTCTACAGGCCTCATGTTTTGTCGATGCTGCCACGTTTTCAGGGGGCAGTTCAGTTCGCTGGTTGTACAGAAAAACACAATCAGCCTACAAGCTCAAACCATAACACGCCGGCCTAACTCTCCCCAGCAGCAGAGATAGGAGAGAATTAACGTCGTCTTTAGAAGCAGAACATTCACATATGAGCGTGTCAGTGGCAAGTAATTGAACTACGTATGGCGTTCGCAGTTTTAATGAATTTGTCTTATTCCATCTAATGGTGCTGTATCTGAAGTGTCATTTAGGAGGGGAAGATCCAAATAAACTATAAGTGTGTTTACGGCACAGATCTCTAAGATGCAATAGAGTTCTCTGAAAAATCTGAGAAAGAAAGGAATCAAGCAAAATCAAGAGCCAGCAACAGTATGTCTGAACCGTCTTTACCGGTTTCTGCCTCCTTAATTTAAGGTTCTAAATATTGAACCTAATAAATACGAGCCGGCGGGTAATAATGGCTAAATTAACTCCAATCGTAAACAGATGATACAAAGCGACAAATTTTCAAGGGTATCTAATAAATTGTTTTTCACCAAAACGTACCATAATCAACAATTGGAATATTTAGTTATTAGACATGTACTCATAATTATCAATATTCAACTATGAGAAATATATACTTGACATCATTAGTATCTTATCATAGGTCTATTAGAAATAATTTTGCTTTCATAAGATGGAACGAATGTCACATTGAGAATTTCAACGAAACTAATTGGCTTTCATAGTTCCCGATAGCACAATTTACGTCCTACAAAGGAGAAAATTATAACTGTAGTGCAGAAGGTATATGTATATGGTTACAGGGGGAGGTATAATTCCGTGCAGGCCGGCTGTTGTAACTTTGATTTACGTGGAGGATAAGATGATATACCGTTCAGCAGGGTATCATCATCCCGTCTCCCGTCCTTCATACAAAATCCACAGAGGCGGAACGTCCCGGCTCATAGGTACGCGTTTGTAGCGGTGTGAAGCGCCTCTCATGCCGATGCACGCGTGGGTTTACCCGTGTATTTGCACCTCATGGGCATATCAATGTCATCATATGAATAGAATCAGTCATGGTTATGAGAAATTGGACACGTAGACTAGTCATCTGAAGAATAATTTGGTTTGGATGCCCGGGATTGTTCGTAATCGTTTATTGTGCAAATTGATATTAATGTGATTACCGATAGTCTAATAATGTTGACATCGACAGTTGAGACTTGTGGGCTTTCTGAAAAAAAAAAGGTAAAACCACTACAAATGCCCCTTCAGCTGTATGGGCCCATGTAAACATCTCTACTTTAAACAAATCCAGCCATGTAACCATCAAAGCTTTGAACATCACGGAAACCAGAATGATTAATTTATAATCATCCAAATTGAACTGTATATTATCGTCATCACCGTCATCTATTATTTAGTTTCTATTGTTTTATTCGTGTATTTGATATTTCCTTTCTGTGTTCCGTTTTAATGGGCAAAATAAAATAAACAAATAAACAAACAACTGACACATGAGTTTTGCACCGAACTGGAAAATAGCCATTGTATGTCACCACAAAGGCAAGTAAAGACGATATAAACCTACTACAAGATATGCATACATGCGACAAAGCGCAAATATTTACAATCATGAATGAACAAGTCACTGACGTGTAGTATAATCAAGCTGAACAATGTATGTCTATATTCCCCCCAACCCCGCGCTGGAGCTATTGAAGCGTCCTGGATAGGGTAAAAAAAATAATCTGGTAAAGATGAGTTGGTAACCACAAAGAAAATTCACACCAAATCCAATACAACTGCGTTTGTGAGACTCGTCAACGGTAGGGACTCGGTCGCGACGTCGTAAAATTGATTATAAAATATGTACAGTACATAATCCTGTGATAGATGTTCCGTCGGTAATGAAGGGATGATAGGACCATTGGATGCCATTTCTGTTGACCTGGTGCTTCCATTTATTCCCGCAATTCTTTGGGGAGAAGCGCAGAACTCACACTCTCCTCTTGGGACCAGACGGCAGTTGACTTGATAAGGACCTTTATTAGCTGATCTCGCCAGCGGAATACGGCGGTTCAGCCTAAGAGCTCACGCCAGACAGTGTGTCGCTATGTTGGCAGTTGGGGGAGATGATCTTATGTGTATTGAAAAGCCTACGAGAATAGGTTAAGCAGGGAACGTTCATAGACCTTGACTTCGGCAACTCCAGAAGGACTGCAGTCAAATAGCAGAAAAGACGAGCTTACTGTCAATACTTTCCATTGCGACACAGACATTAATATTGTGCTGTTTCAGATGGTCTTTCGGGATTTCTCACAGTTATCAATGTGACAAGATGTGTGATGTATGTATAGCATAAACCTGCACATAGTGGCTGTGGTGTGGAGAGGTAAATATAAGTGAGCTGAATACAGAATCAAACATACCGCCCAAAGAAGAAACCCCATCAATACATAGATAATAGACAATGGCATCTCTTATTCATCATGTTTATCGAAAAATATAGAATAGGATCCTGATGTAGAATAAGATAGTTGTTTTCCACTACCATAGCCACACATGCACAGGCAATCCTTATTTCTGATACATGAAGTTTTTATATCTGGTGCAGCTTTCATATGCTGGCCTCGGCCAATGTGGTGTATTGTGATATGGTGCTGATTCTACAATGTCACACAGAACAGATCCTAACTTAAGACTATGATTTATAGTAGGATGCAAGACTACAGCTAGACCCGAATCGTACCAGCAGCATTATTGCAAACATGAGCCACACTACTAGCGCTTGCATTCCCCCTATCCGTACACCGTCTGGCATTACCTTGTGGGACCCATGCAGTGCTACTGACACTGAGCCTGAAATTTCAGAACGTTCTAGATATCTTCAGATTGTCCACATGGCAGGCGACCAATGGTGCATTTCTCCATGTAAAGTGTCTGTAATGTGTAGAGACCAAGAGTGTATGAATGTTTCACAGCCAACGT
Organism: Branchiostoma floridae x Branchiostoma japonicum; assembly: GCA_013266295.2. NCBI lineage: Eukaryota > Metazoa > Chordata > Leptocardii > Amphioxiformes > Branchiostomatidae > Branchiostoma > Branchiostoma floridae x Branchiostoma japonicum. The sequence continues at coordinate 14,964,737 of CM023825.1, forward strand.
GCTGGTCCAGCAGACTTAGTGGCATCAACAATCTATTTTGCGGAGACAGATTACAACGTATGCATGGGCCAGCCTGCAATTGTAGCGACACCTCGCAAAGGTTGTAGATGAGGAAGAGTGATGGTAGGGTGTAGATCGGGCGGAAATGGAACATAAGTCATGTAATATGGGTTACCCTGAATGTTAGCGGCTAAGGAAGGACATGCATACTTGAGGAGGAGACTCATACGCTGGGTGTTCTTGAGGAATACTCAAGTTGCCGTCACCACTGGTGTGCATCCCAGTGGCGCGCCGCTGGACACGTTCGAGTGATCGAGAACTAATTGCATAATATCAAGTCCAGAATCAAGGTACACCACAACAACTTGAGGGCCCACGTACATAATATTTTGAAATATCTTTTATAAAATGCCTCCCAACTATTTGTTGCTTAATGTTAAACTTTGAAAGTAAGCTCATCAGCTCATAATACTACTTTGCAATGATGACATCTTGCAGGGATATTACTTTATGAAACCAAAATGGTTCTGTGTTGTGATGGATGATTGATTGCAAGATTGTCAAGTCAACTGCAAAAAGATGGACCTGAGCGTCCATCTTGTTATGCTCCGAAAAATTAAAGAAAAAAAAAACAGTTCACCTAAAAGTCTCATAATAAATGATGCTACAGAAAAAAAGTTGTTATTTCAGCTACAGCCTACTCCTTCATTCGTCAATATTCCTGGCAGTGCCTATCGCCCAGGGCTTGCTTTCATGTTCACATCAAACCAGTTCCCAATGCAAGCCTCCATTGTTTAATGGTGGACTGGACGATATCGTATTCTGGAAGCGGTTTAAGCTGAAGACTATTGTGTTGCCTGCGGAGAGTCAATTTGCTCCTCTCAGAAAGCAAGGCGGTTTTTGCTGACACAGCAAAAGCCCGGGAGAACGGCCCGTTTGAGCGATAACAAGTCACGGCTGGGTTGTGAAAGAGGAACCAAGTTGTTCAAACATACCCCAAGGCGGTACATTTGTGCGCTTGCCTCAACTTTATACCTCGTGTTGAGTTCCAAATTGAACAGAATCGTACAAGGGAAGCCTAGAGCCCAAACGCCGACATGGGGATGTTTGACGAATGAGGGAGTCCATCAAGACAGACGGCTCGCCAATTCACTTGGACCAAACGCGTGTTTTACATCCAATTCTGAACGATGGCTTCAGTTTCTCTGGCAAAAAGACACCATCCCAATTTACATGGCAGCGAGCAAAGCAGTGAGAAAGTTTTTGATATGCTAACCCGATTCCCTTACCTCACCAATACATCCGCCTACTCTTCTGTCTGGATGTCATATTAAGTGCCCATTGGAAGTCACCCGTCATAACTTTTTTAACAAAATTAATAACTGCAGCAGGTGTTGATCTTGACAGATGATGGTCATTACTATCAATGCTGTTTGTTGACCTCCAGCGACGGGGTTACTATTTAATCTCCTCACTGTCGGTGCCAATTAGACTTATCTTATTAACGGATGGAGACACGGAGAAGGTCAACAAGGAATTAGCCCAAGTCAGTACAATCTAGCAGCTCATATATATCTAGGTTGACAGTTTATATCAAGTAGGCATTATGTCACCACTTTTAGAGTAGAAAACGTCGATATCATTGTGTGTAATCTGCACACCATCGCACTTTACACTCTTCCGTCGGGCAGATTTTAACTTTGAAGTCAGCGAGTCGATGATTCCTAAGAGATCGAGATAGCCACACACGAATGCACATCGTGCGATTAGCTGCAGTCTAAGACGGCAATATCGAGTCCATGTCGATTTCTATATATTCTGTACCTCTTGCAAAATGTATATGTATACAGAGCCAGTGGATCTGGTACTGTCAGACATTGGAAATGTTTTATTCTAGAAAAGGTGTACAGCGCTTTTCACAAAGTTGCGTCACGTACATTTCGTAATTTGTCTATTTTCGGACACGGCATGTATTCACAGAACTAATTGGGAACGTGGCGTCGAATGTGGCTTTTAACTCCAGGGTAAAACCTGTTGTAAGCTTTACATCGGATCAATGCTGCGGTTTATCCTCGGCTTGGAACGTTTCCAGCCATGAAATATGGACGGTGGAGGGAGGGGGATTCTTAGACCGGTCTTTCAAATACAGTTCGTTTGTGCTGTTAGTGTTTTCTTTCATTCACATGCAGTTTAGATATATATTTAGTAGTTATATCTACAGTAAAACGTATTTTCTTTCTGCAGTACCTTGCTTTGGAGACACTGATCATTTGCCAATCGAGCAAACATATCCACTGCCTTTCGGCCGGGAAAAGACTGCGATAAGGTTGTGCTCTATTTATGGGGGCCCTAGAAGCTAGATGAATAATTCAAGAGTCAAGATGTACTTGATAAGGCTTCTGTGACATTTTACGTATTGTTGGCAGGTTAGATGGATAGTTGCCTGTGATATAATTGAGATGTTGACTTTCACGTTCTGTATCCTTTTTAATGTGAATCTTTATTGCATGTTCATTCCCCGGGGGGATAAATGCAGGAGATCAATGGAAATACAATGTACTAGAAACAAGTATAAATGGCTAACATCAGATCTAAGGTGTATATATATATTAAAAAAAGCTAAAAACTATATAAAGTAGTATCTATCTACGTTCTAACGGCTTCTTCTCTCTTTTTGAAACATTTCGAAACATACTTGCAAACTTCATTCATTACATCGATATCTACATTTGTACATGATATAATAAATTTAAAGGTGTCGTGTTTTGATAATGTTTTACATTTTTTGTCTAGATTAATTGAACTGAACAGTGATTTGCGTTCGTCATCATATAATGTACAATCAAGTATAAAATGCGATTCGTCTTCGATACATGAATTCTTGCAGAATTTACATAGTCTGTCTTGTAACGGGGTACGGCTATGCCTGCCAGATTCTATATAATATATATAATTCCATATAATGACAGATACGACTCTGATACCTACGAGAGACGCCCGGATAGAGCGTCGTTAGAAAGATTTGGGCTAAATTTACATTCCTCAACAATACTGAAAGTAGTAGGCTTGAAACTAGAAAGGCAGACATTTGCTCAGGAGCAAATGTAGCATATGGCTTCAGCACATCCCCCGTATTAAAAATGGACCTGTCCTCCTCCAGTACACACAGCCCTGTCCAATACTTAATTTGAAAAATAATGCCTCCCCTCATTAAGAATGAATTATTCTAGTGACCCCACATTATGTTATGGTCCAGTTAAAAAGACTGGAAAACAATCTTTACCATACCCCGGGATCGAACCCGTGAACTTCGTGACACTGAGTCTGACTCTTGCCCGTTTGTCGTGTTAAGCCACTACACCACACTGACTAGCTACTAATACATAGTCTATTTATATACATAAAGGAACCTAATGTACATTTTAGTCTGAAGTGAAGTTCAAAAGTCGCAAATCATATTATAATATAAAATTAACAGGGTACCTCAATGTGTAAGGAGATTTCTGTGGGCATGTGTTCCCGAAATCGCCATACGGTGCTTTCAGGCTTAGTACAAATATACTTTTGACAGGATCCACGCCACCCTGTATCTGCTTTGTATGGCAGCGTAAGAACAAAATATAGTTGGAAGAATTATATTATGTAGATACATGCCGTGTGCCCATGTACGTATATGATTGCATGACTGCAGCTACATAAAAACTGCACCAGACATTATGCCAAACTTTTACAGAGGACCCCCATAATCATAGGGAACAATGTCAACAAAAGGTAAATGACCTTAACTACCACACCACTACATGTATCTGCAGCTATATAAATTTGGTTAAAAGATTTTAAAATTTGGCTAAAAATAGCAAGGTATAAAGGGATAGGTTATGTAACATGTTTCTACCGAATTTACAACCCAAAACACTCCTTTTTCCTGGCCAATACTTGTAAGTATGACCAGATGGTCTTTTAGCATATAAAGTCATTAAGTGGACAGCCAATCAGCAACCGCATCTGCCAACAGGGCTGCCTGCATGCCCAAACATGCAGTTCCAATTATACTATGTCCAAGCAGTTAAACTAATTAGCCCACCAGCCAATCACCAGCCACCCTTTTGAAAGCTGCATGCCTATTGGCTGCTGCTCAGCATTCCATAGTGATGACCCATCACACCTCACTTTCTAGAGCTTTGGACCTAAAATCAGTCAAAAAAGTCCTGTCAAAAATGCCAAAAATTATAATGGATTGTTGTTGGTAGATATAAAGCATACCCATACCAAATTTCAGATCATTTGGGTGTAATACTAGGTCTCCAGGGCCACAAATGTACAGATTTTGTCTGAAAATAGCAAAAAACCAAACAAATAAAACAATTCTAAAAGCCTGTATAAAAAAAATGATAAAAACGCCCGGGGGTATTGGCCCACTCTACACTCTACCAAATACCAAATTTGACGTCATCTGGCTGAAAAGTGACAGAGTTTATTCCATTTAAAGAAATGACAGGTGGAGAAGGAGGAGAAACATGAGTAAAAACAATACGACTTCAGCACTATATAGTGCTGAAGCCATATAGTGCTATATAGTGCTGAAGCCATAAAAAATAGTTTGTTCGTAGTTGAGACACTCCACAATGTATAAGAGCTCTCGTTGAAATAAATCGGTTGATGGGAAGAAAGACTCAGATCGAGTTGTTTAGCGGGGGGTAAAGAGGTAACGATGAATAGCGTGTCAGCCAATCAGAGTTATTGGGCGATTTGTCAGGATACACCAGAACACAGATTTTACTTTTATAAGCTAGCAACACCAAAGGATATCGATTGGGGAAGTGTTTTTGAAGATTTCTACATCATTTGTTCGAGTGACTCAACAGGAACATCTGACAATGGGGCCTGCACCAGCTGCAGGGTGCTTGCTTTAAAGTCTCAAATGACAGATCATTAATATGCATTTAATGTTTGTCGAATTCGACACAGCAAAGTGCACGTATAGTAAGTGTGAACACATATATTGTATAGAGTATGTTCTAGATATCTGACATTGTACAGATTTACCGTGAACAAAGCTGACAACTTTAGTTTATAGTGCTTGGTGCAGTCAAAGGACACGGAATGGCGCCATATCCAATTTTTATCGATGAACCCACAAAAAGGCACCTTCCCATTTCTTCTAATTGCTCTTCTTTTGAAGGAATTAGGTCGTGTCTCTTCGTCTTCATCTCGTACCTTTCTACAAATTGCCTATTTCCAGTCAGTGACCTGTCTGGAAAATCATGACACTGGAAACTCCAGCTTTACGCATCCGATTGTCCCACACCGTTTCAACAAGATTATTACTTTGGACACAATGTGTTCATTACAGCTGAGTCTCTCAACACATGTACACCTGCTTTGCTATCCATGTCATTTTACGTCGTTTTATATGGTGCTGTAATCACCGTATTGTCTTCCTGTGAGATTGAATCTCTTTAGATTGAAAACGAGAGTCAATGGTATACTTTAACGAGTTTCCATTTTCATAAGCTTTTGAGATATTGCAACAGATGCCTAGTCTAATATTTAATGGTTTTCATTTGCAGTTCTGTGGGCCCAACTTTACCGTACGTGTAAGATTCCTTTGTTTCCTCTTTACGGTACCAGTGATTTGATATATGCTCGTTCACAAGGGACACAAGACTTTTATCTACTTGCTTCATTAATGCGAAACCCTAGAGGGCAACAATGTAAGTGCATCTATAGACGTGCAATCCGTCCTGAAAAGACAATTAAAATTTTACAACTACGAAGGCCAAATCCAAAACCAAACATTTAGATGCATTGATTCTGAAAACTGTCAGACTTTGCCGAAGATGCATGGTAGACAATTATAGCGTTGTCCTTCTAAGGCTTCTTCTTCTCCTTCAAATGGTGACATTTGTCGTTGATGTTCGGAGAAATAAATGTCTGCGTACTCCATCTCCACAGCGTGACGATCCAATTAAAACAGTGGAGCTCCTGAAAGCACGTCTTCGCCCCAGGTGGCCCATCTCTGATTCTCCTTAGACATTCGTGCGAGGATTTGTCCTCACTTCGGCAAATCGAACACAGGCTGAATAAGTAATGTCTACAGATGGATTTGACAAGGCAATGTCGACTGGACCGGAACTCCTTCGTTATTCATAGAAATTCTTGGCTTTAAATAAATACATGTGGAGTTCAATGGCTTCAGTGAATAATCACGTAATATCGGAACATAGAGTTTTCCATGTGTTACCTTGTAGATACGGCCTGCAGCAGACGTGCATTTGTCCCTTCATGAATCTTTGTTAGCAATGAAAAGGCAATAGAAGAGAACAAACCATTGTATCTGCATTGTGCAACTCGTCAGAAGGTTATGTGTTTAGGTACACCATATATAGGGGTTGCTGATTTTGTAATCGGTTATAACTTGGGGTGTGGTGCATGTATATTTATGATATTTGGTAGGTCGGATGAGGTTGGGAAAAAGAAGGTCAAGGTCAACTTTAGGTACTCAAGCGGTTTTGTAAGGTACTGCAGTGGGGTACATGGGTATGTTATCTCCTGCTAAGGACATGCTATGGTCTTGATTTTTAAGTGGGACATTTTTGTTTGGGTAGTAAGTATCTGGCGTGATTTTCATCGCAATAGCTGCTTGTTTGGAGCTGCTGTGGTCATTTTCATAACGGAATGTGACTAGGATAAATTTCAAAATAGTGGATGTTTTGTATAGCTTTTTGTAGGTAGCTTCTAGTGTGGGAAAAGAAAATTAAGTTCGAATTTGGGCATTCTTATGCACATTTAGGGTTGACATGTAGCTTCCAATGTAGATCTAGGCACTTGAGGTAATGGAAGTATTTGAAGCAGATGTTCACAGCCGGGGGGGGGGAGGGTAACAGATGTTTATAAGGTTGTTGACAATACTACATTGGAAGTATTTCAAACAGATGTTCACAACCGGGGGGGGGGGGGGGAGGGTAACAGATGTTTATAAGGTTGTTGACAATACTAGATACTGGAAATGTTACATAATCAGCAAAATAAAAGTCAATCTATATACATCAGCACATTTCTGACAACCCAAACTCATACATGACGAAGGTATGAAGTCATCGACCTCTTGTTCTAAATGGTCCTACTTCTAGGTAAAGATGCCATTCTCAGTATGGCCTTGTTCAGACAGACAGGAAGGAAACAGGGTCTCGTCGGTCTCCTCCTGTCTTAGGTATAGACGACGGGGTTGGTCATGGTGGGTATTGACATGTTCTACTGGCAGGTGAATAAAAAAGGGCTCAAGTCGTTTGGGGCTCTCGAAAAAGACCTACCAAGTCCTTTACTGTATGGAGGAGCTACTTTTGTATTGGGTTCTGATGGAAAGTGCCTAACGAGATCAGACATCAATATTCCAAGATCTCTTGTGTTGACTTCATTCTTCCGGCAATCTCCTCTCAGTTTGGCTCCAAATACATGTCAGTATTCCTTTTCTATGAGGATTGTTCAGATTTGTCCGCTAGCTATAGAGCTATAAACATATAATATCTAAAAAATACAGTTCTCGAAAGAACGTTATTGATAATGATATCTTTATACATTTTCCAATAGTTCCCGAGTTGATGCACTTCGGCAGGAAAGCTTGTTATTTTGTCTCAAGCTAAACAGCAAGCACTCAGAAAATGGAATAATTCAGCCAGAGAATATGAATCTACTTGTGAGATAACTGTATACGGAATAAACAATAGATACAGCTTGATTTTATTCCCGCCATTTAAGATCAGACTTTCATAAAGTTAACGTTTTATTGCAAGGTCACTTGTTTCATGACGCCACTTACAAAGCGTAATAATTCATTAGGTTGCTGGATTGCCAGGACATTGTACACAGCCGGACTTTCACAAACAAAGTTTTACAAAGCCTTAGGGCCAGGACGCTATTAGGTGAATTCAAATCGACCGTCCTCTAAAAATACGAACGCTAATGCTATTTCTTTTTTAAATTTCAATAGTGCAATGCAGCTCTCTAGTATTGCGCTTGGCCAGAGAACATCATCATCATTATCAATATTCGGCTAATGGCCGGACACGTACTCTTATATGACAAATGTGATGGGTTCATTGACGCTCTTGAGGCTTGTCCAAACACGAGACCTCTAAATGTACGTCCCACACGAAGGCCTATGCATGATGCACGTATATGGTGCCGATGTTGGCTGACAACTGGTAACGGGATGTAATCGAATCCCCATTCAGCACCAAGGTCAGAGCAGGGATGTGACACAAAGAGGTGTTAAAGGCTATACATGTATGCCCCAGTGTGCCGGAACCAACGAATACAGTAATGTGATGAGAAGAGGAGGGCCGTATGACATTGTGTAGCTTGGAATCGTGCCCACCAGCACTGGAACAGATCAGTGAAAGGTTACAATGTTTAAAAGGTTAGTGTCGTACGTGCTGATGTTAGATGACATTAAATATTGATTTTTAAACAACACACAATTTCATGGTCGACCTGAATATGGTTGGAAGAAGAGAAAGTAACCCATTGCCGTGTACATCCAAATCTTGCCATAGAAACAGCGAGCAGATTTGCTACCTTACGTGCCATTTGGAAGGGATATGATGAAGGACACAAAATGTGCAATATATGAATCTGCCAAGTATTGCCACGATGGGATTGGGAAAGCTTATGAACAGCAATGTCATATATAGGAATGAAGAATAAATGTAAGGGCAGCAATATTGAAGTTATGTTATAGAAGTATATATCTTGTGAGAGGGGATGGCGAAATTTTGTGATATCACAAACTAAGAACCAATATGTAGCCTACTATTTGATTCAAATATGGAGCTCTGTAACTCTAAAGGAAAGAAAGTCTTAACTCCCGACTTTGAACTGGCTTATTATTGCCTGCATGGTTGTTATGATCATGCATATGTTTCATGTAAGCAGAGTGTAGTTTAAGAATGTATATATGTATACATTGTGTACTCAATCAAACCTAATGTAATGTGTGTGTCATAATTTTTAATGTTATGTGTATGTTATGTATATGCTACAATTTAAGACTCCAGGAAGAGAAGTTAAGTTATATATATATATATATATATGTATATATATATATATATATACTGTCACTAATGGAGTTCTTGTAAACATTAAACATTAAGACATTATTATGATCTCGAGAAACCAGCAGAAATCAATAAGTATGACTTGATTTGCGATGAACGGCAGACTGATAGAAATCTAACTTCGCTGCATGAGTAGTAACCATTCGGATGTTCATCTTATCTGATTTCAAGTCCCGATGACAAATGACCCTACATGTCATAAACAGCCCGATGTTTTGCCCAATGTGCTTCTGAGGGGCCCAAAGGGACGAAACGACCATGAGATGAATGCCATTTTTCTTCAAAGCTTGTGATAATAGTTTATAAACCTTTACGACGTCTTCCACAAACGTACGTACCGGGAATGTAATCAAAAATTCACCACAACCACTTAATCTCCCAACAAAGACTACGCGTATAAATAATTGCCGTAATCATAAGCAACATGACATTAGTAACTGTCTAAAGCAGTCTTTTGTGGGAGTAGATGGAGACAACAGGAATGCAGATGAATCTGACCCAGTGAGGTTTGATGTGAGATTTAAGTACTTGCATGGGCTTGGCAGACGGAGGGAACACATAACACGTTCTGGCCAAAGGACGAATATCCAATATCGCCGATACCCTGCTCTGTCTGGCTATTGGATAGTCCGAAATGCATCAGAGGATATATTGCCACGACCCTGCTCGTATGTAAGGGCCTCTGTCTAGATATTGTTACGGCAGACACGCATTTATTAGACAAAGCTTTGGTTGCTTCGAGATGGCTGCCGTGAAATACGTGCTTTGATTGCCCGCCAAATAATGACTTTGACTAGCTATGAACTGACTTAATGATCGAGCGTAAACAGTTAAATCACGATATTCACAAGGTAGTAGATTTGGGTGTAGCGCAATTTTAATGTGGGTATGCTATATCACACTTGAGTGCAGAATAATTAGGCCAACTAATGACACATTTAGACGGATAAAGTAAATTTTAAAGTAACATAAAGTATCTCAAGAATTATTGATCCCGGACTTCGAACACGGGAGAAATCATATGGTAGAAATTCCGTGGTCCCGTTTTTTAAAAGAAGCACGTTAAAGAACGCACCACACTCGTCGATAAGAGTAAGGGTCCGCACCAGTGTGCTCTTACCAAAACCAGAGGCGAGCAGCATTTCAGCATCAGACATCGAAAAAAGTTTGTCAATGGAAAAAAACGTTTCGCCGCTTTTATCACTTCAACTGTCAGGTCCTCATGTAAATCTTTGTATAACAAATGCCAAATGATTCAAACCGGGCGGGGCACGAGAATATTCGATCTACATTAATTAGACCGTTTCAACAGATCACAACAAAGGAATACATTTTGATGCCAGAACCTCTCAACAGAGAGACAAAGCAAAGTTAGCCGCACTCCTGTTGTGAAGGGATACCTATTAGTCTGCAGACGAGACGTCGCCGTGACATTGACGCAAACGATACTTTTATCACCAAATTGACGTTTTAGGACAGCAGAGCTTTTATTGTGAGCCTGTGGGCAGAACAATTCGGCATAGTCTACATTAAGGTACCGCGGCCGGGCAGCATTAAAGCATAAATCATTAAGGATACGCCATTACCCGGTCTCTGACCTGTCCGTCCGACTGGTGTGTTACGGTCTCCAGTTTAATGCAAGGGTATTGTCCTCGCGGAATTAACTTGGTCGTTAAAAGAATCGAAATTTCTACCTTTGTACCTCTATGTCAGCTAAACGACCTTTCATTTGCCATTCTGCATTGAGACCTGGTTTCGAAAAAGAACGAGGGGAGTTACTTTGGCTGCTCATCAACCGGAGTTCTCCACAAACTTGTCACACAATGATAGATGGGGAAGGCTTACTCTGCCTTGCAGACAGATCTATCTCATAGTCAGTTGCCACAGGGAAAGTACAGCTTTCTCTCGTAATGTTAAAACTGCCATGCTTGTGGCAGAGAATCCCCAATTTCAGGGTCACTTTACTTTAAATCGTTATCTAAAACACGGGCTACTATATATAAAACGTAGATCGTTCCCATCTTGTCATGTTCCTGCAACATGTCTGGAGGGATATGTGGCCAGCTATAATGGCGATAAGCCCCTTCCCAAGAAAGGCTACATTGAAAAAAACAACGTTTGACGCAAATCAAGGCGCGTTATGTAACCAAAATAATGACAACATATACTTGATATGGTTCAGGAAAGAAAGGTATCTACACAACTGCGATGAATGGTACTTGAAGCTCTACCATCAATCATGCCCTCTGGCACAAATCCCGATCAGCGAACAAAGGTACAAGACATGTCAGGGAACTGTAGAGAGACAGTTCGTGATAGCAAGATGACTGTATGTCTCATAGATCGGGCGTAATTAGTAGAGTTGACTGCATGAGCAGAGAAGTGAAAATCTCTGAATCTGGCTCCCAAGACATTCTTCAGCACCGGGGATGGTTTACAGAATATCGAGGGGCGAGCCTGCTTCAGAAAAGCCTGCTTCAGTGTTGGTAAAAACCAACCTGATTCAGTGATGGTATGAGTTCTGATTCAGTGGTGGTACGAACCTGATTCAGTGGTGGTACGAACCTGATTCAGTAGTGGTACGGACCTGATTCAGTGATGGTACGAACCTGATTCAATGGTGGTACGAACCTGATTCAGTGGTGGTACGAACCTGATTCAGTGGTGGTACGAACCTGATTCAGTGGTGGTACGAACCTGATTCAGTGGTGGTACGAACCTGATTCAGTGGTGGTACAAGCCTGATTCAGTGGTGGTACGAACCTGATTCAGTGGTGGTACGAACCTGATTCAGTGGTGGTACAAGCCTGATTCAGTGGTAGTACGAACCTGATTCAGTGGTGGTACGAACCTGATTCAGCTGTGGTACAAGCCTGATTCAGCTGTGGTACAAGCCTGATTCAGCTGTGGTACAAGCCTGATTCAGTGTTGGTACAAACTTGATTCAGTGATGGTATGAACCCAATTCAGTGATGGTCCAAGCGGTGGTACGAGCTTGATTCATAACAGAAATTGAGAATTCGAACATTGTCCTGATCTTACACATCTTACAAGTTTTCTTGAACACTATTATAGTAAAACGATCGACATCATCATAGCAATCTAAACGATACCGCACGGTCACACACAAAATCTATCACAGATGAAATATGGATTGTAAGGTGTGGTGTCGATGATTGCATTCCTCCATATCTTCGAAAATCATTGACGGTCACGTATTTGCAGATGGCGTCGATATTGGACATGATACCACTTTCGGTATCTGTGAGTTTAACCTTGGAAGATGTAACACCCAAAGATGACAATCTGGTACACCTTTCCATAGCAAGTTTTAGATGTTCATAATGATCAGTGATACACTATGGACAAAGTTATACAGACGTCACGCCATGATTCCTCACAGTAGGATGTCTATCGATAAAATAATATTGGGACACCGCTGGTATTTACCGCTGGCTCACACAGCAGGAACTTTGTTAACGAAGTCGGTATGACATCCAAAATATGTAATTAGCTGACGAAACCAAACTGGCATACTTTCAAGTTGCATGTATAAGGGCATGTCAGGTAAAGCGTTAAAACTGAAGTGCTCAAACGGATGGAGCGACGCAATATGGCGCGGTAAAGAACTGAAATATTGGACTTTAATTGATGGTGTTTAAATAAACTCTTTACCTATCTTGTAGCTTGCCGTGTATCTATCGTGGTATATGTTCAGCATCAAATATATGTTTTGCTAGTCTTGATATAAAACAAGTGAGCGAATCAAACCAACACATTCTTTAGATTACACTTTCCGGCTAGCTAGCATATCTGGCTTTGCTACTCTGTGAAATATCTTCACTGTGTCATCCCTGTGTGGGAGTTTATGATCGTGTTTGTAATGGATATTTGAACCATGGAAGATTAGGAATATATGCTAAAGGGAATGCATGTGGGGCCTTTAATGTACTTAGGATTTGCACACCACTATGACACCACCATGTTGCCGGTAGGACTGCGGCACGGTAGGCTCCAGGAGCCATGCGGCTTGCACCTTGCCCCTACAGCAAGGATTAGCATTATTAACCACGGTGGCCCCCGAAGCTACACGATTCCTGATGTTCGACTGTCTAGACATGACGTGATGATCATTTTGTGGATAGAATTACGAGATATTTATTCTTTATGTAACAATCCCACAAATCAGGTGTAACTTTGCAATGTCTGATGCAACGTTGCAATCTCAGCAATTAAAATGTATGTGTTAGCGTCCATGTGATTGGCGTCAATATCTATTATTAAAAATTTGTAAGTCTTACTGTCTGATATTGATCGAGCTATGGGATCCTTAACCTTTTCCCACCCGATATCAGGTTGTTGATGATGTCTGCAGATGTTCCAACAAAACAAAAGTTGACAATTACAAACTAACAAAAAAAACCGATCGAAGACTACTGTAAGATAACATTTCTATTTGTAAACTGCAAGGATACATTACAAACATACATGAGCTTGCATTACAACGTGAAATCATAAATGTCTTTAAATATCAAAACCTATGGCATGTCACGGACTGTAACCTCTACTCGATTCCTCCTAATACACTTGCAATTCGGCAAGATTGCCACAATGTATCAACATCAGGTCATAACCAAGAAAAATGCCTGATCTCTAATCCCTAGCCATGCCTCTATATTCACGTCCATTAGACTCCTTTTACCTGGAAATAGCAGAACTTGACAATGTGCCGAGGTGTTCTCAGCACAGGGTGAGTTTTGGCCATTTCGCAAAACGTTCGTTTCCCTTTGAACTGGCTATGTAAAACCGTGAAGCATTTTCAATTCAGGGTACACACTGTACACACGGTTTTCGTGTTGACTGCGTGTGGTACCTCTCAACATATTGGGTGCTACAGTGGACATGAGTTTAATCGGGGTGACATTGGTCCAATCGTAACCCTACATATTAATGTCAAGGTTTGGAGAAAATAATGATATATAGTCAGTTACTATGGAGAAAAGGTCTTCATTTAAAAGTCTCATGGATGCGTCGTTTTTCAATGTGACCTAGTTTGCACTCGGCAGCTGGAGCCAAGCAATCCTCATAAACATGACAGGCGGAGAGGAAGTCACTGGTGGGGATGACCCTGGTGTCAGCTCGCCATGGAGGGAACCATGGGCACCGGCTTTGAGCAGCTGGGTATCGCCGTGCTCCAGACCTGCATGCATATAAATCCTGCAGGTCCAGCATGCCTGGCGTTTATCACATGGTCATAAACCGACGCCTTCGGGTGGAACTTTTGAAGATGAAGCCATTTCTGAGCAACCTACCGAGTTTGCTAGGTCGTTGAATTGCTTCTTGTAAAAGACGTGAATGTATTGAATTTGTACTTTATGGCAGACAGCAAACCCGCAAAGGATAACTTCCAAACCGCTGCGTTAATGGGCTGTTATATATAAAGGCATTGCTGTAAAACGCTGATAATTCAGCTCATGGAAGATTTATTTGAGAAAAAGCTACATAAAACAGCTAAGTAAAAAAGCAAGCGGTGTTTTGTTACAATGAAATATATTTCATTATTACGTAATCCTACAGCTCTAATGGGGCTGGAAATCAATAAATAGCTTATAAAATTTGACGCTCAGAAAGTCGACGTCGTTCAGGCGTTTGGGGTAACCACAGGAAAAACAACTTTATAACAACTTTGCAGCATGAGGGTTTCATTTAAGTCATTTTATATATCTTCCCAGTAGATCACAATCAGGTCTATGACCTGTTTTTAGAATTCGTAGGGCAAACGTATGTCCAAATGCATTGTCCCTGAAATGGGGCTACGTTTCATTGTTGAATGTTCCCAACAAGAAGTTATGAATGGATTTTTTTACTGTTTATATTTATTTGGCTCTGGCTTTTCCCCTACGGGCGAATACATGCATATCATTAAAACTGCTGCGAGCGGCGGCGACAGGAACTGTTGTTCCTCTGCCGTGAAGATTAATGACGTCCTTGCAGTGAAATTCTGAAGCACGGTTTATCTTAGGGAGACACCCGCCTGCTGACATTTCTTGAATTTCCTGTTATAAAATGGATGGCTTCCCCTCGGCATAACGAGCTCGCTACTAATCTCTTCATATGTCGCCTGTGACACCGGGAGGGTGTTGGAGGGACGGCGTCCAGATTGACCCATCCGTACTCTACTTTACTACAACCTACGGCAAGTGTCAGACCGTCAAATGTTGGCTAAGATGTAGATCTGTCAACTCAACTCAACGCAATGTTCTTGACGTCATCTAAGCTTTTGATCACAAAATGCACTCCAGATATACTGCGGGCGATGATAAAAGACTTTCTGATAAATTCCTGAGCTCTGGTGGCAACGTTGAATAATTCAGTGCCCCAGTTATTCAGAACGTAGAAGGTTTCTGCTTGAGGAGTTTGAAAGTGCCAGTAAGATACACCCGCATTACCATCCATTTCCTGTCAGATATCCAAACAAAATGACACACTCCTGTGGCAGAACAAGACTGAAGTTAAACATAATCCACATGTCATCAGAATTTCTTAAATATATCCACTTTGCAATATCATAAAACGTCACTTATGTACAATTTTGGACCATATTCATCGATCTAGCTACATTAATTTTTCAAGTTCAGTGTTGCTCGGCCATCACCTGGAAACGCTGACAATTTTATCTTTCAGCCTTGACATACATCGTGCAAAATTTGGATTGTTTAGAAGAAAGTAACGCCTCTTGCGTCTGAGAAGCAGCAGCGTTCTTGCGTGACAAAGACATTATGGAGAAGTTTACAGTCTGTTCACCATGCGTATCTCAGACATCAGCATTTACCTTTAAACTACTGCACAAGTTTGGAACTTTGTATCTGGGCGCATCTTCGAAAAACATCTGACATTTTGATGACGTGGCTTGTTGCCAACTCAGCCGATTTTCTAACCAATGGATGCCATGGTGCAAACCTTTTCCTGCACCACTTACCACAGTCACTAATCACTGTATTTAGCCTTATCAGATGCAGGCACAGTTGTTTTCTGTTATCACCAAGATCCCAGTCTTACGATAAGGACTTATGTGGTGATCATCGGAGAAGCTGTAAATGAGCGCTAATGCCAAAATCACTATGCCTGGGGACGAAGCACCGGTACAGCTACATAAATCTGAAAGACGTCACATGACTGTGACTAAAGTAGCATTACTGCTACTCTGCCTGGCCTTCTAAATCTATATAAATTCTAAGTATAGTAATTTACATTAATTATTACAAAGACAATCATTTCTTTACTAAACTCACACGCAAGAAAAAAACAGGACAAATGGTATCGATAGTTATAGCAATTAAAGGATTCTCGAAACGTATCTCACCCAGTTTTTAGTTTTGCCAGGATTATCTGATAAGTATCATTCCCCTAATCTATCTAAAAAGTACATGAACTTTTTTCACAATCGTGTTACGATGTAATTGCCATACTAGTGGTGATGCCACTGTATATAATACACGAAATGTTGTGTTTTGACTATTACAATATTGTTTTTTCAGGATTATACCATCACCGTGTTCCTGCGGCAATACTGGCGCGACAACCGCCTGCAATACACAGGCACCAACAAGAGCCTGAGTCTGGACGGGCGGCTGGTGGAGAAACTCTGGGTACCTGACACTTTCCTCGTCAACTCTAAAAGCTCCTTCCTCCACCGGGTAACCGTGGACAACAGGCTGATCCGGATCGAACCAAACGGCAACATTCTGTACGGCATGAGGTGAGCAAACATTGCAAACTGTCTAGTTGATTTATCAAAGTCATTGTGTTCTGGTACTATTGCTTTTGGGTGTGTTTTGCGTCTGTACAGTCGAGTGGCAGCAGGTGGGTGGGGAGAATTCACTAAAAGCAGACCACAAAAGGTTAGACACAGTTCCGAGAAGTTGTCCGCAAGCCAGCAGGAAGATGGCCCGGGGTCTGATGGGCAGTGGAAAAATGCGTAGCAAGCTCTCAGCAGCCTGCAAGTTTTCCCTCCACGGCCGTGGAAAATATGTCATAGAAGCTCTTTGGTTGTGCCAATAAATTCAGAGACTTGAAGTACTTCCTGCAGGTTTGGTTTTAAATCTCCGACTTTTTTAAAACTTTAAAATGTGGTGGGCAACTTGGAAGCTCTATGCTGATGTCAGGCTAGAACCTCCAGTGTCTTTCCAAATCTAAAGTCATGGTTTCTCAAAGGACAATATTGTCCTGCTGAGCTGGATAAGGTATAAAGTGTAGCCTCATCAATACATACGTCACAAAGTGTACACACAACAGTATTCGCGCAGACGACGCAGGTGTTCGCGCAGATGACGCAGGTGTTCGCGCAGACGACGCAGGCCTGTACCCTTGGTCCTTCGTACATTGTTGCAACATTGCCTATTCCTTTAATATCCCAAAATGTCACATTGCCAGTGTATATGAATAACTATTGCCTTTTGGCATTACAGCTCTTTAGACAACCATTCCAATATATATTCAAAATAGAACTAATGACACCGATGGAGACAGAGACTTGTATTCTGGTGGGTGGCATGGTATGACGTCTGTAGGGACTGTTAGGTTACAAACTTCGAAGCAGAAGTTTGACGAATATGTTTGTAGATGAAAGCCTGTAGACGTTGAGCCATGCATGTACATTCCCAAACGTATGATGACAAATGGCTCTCCAGATTGCAGTAAGGGGTGTGCTCACGTACGACAGGGCCCTAATCTTTACGTAGTGACCCAGTGAAGTGCAGTGACGTCCCAGTAACCGTCCCGGTAAGTTGAGTTCCCGGGTGGCTGCTGTCCCCAACAACTCTGACAAATGGGGGGGTTTAAGTCAGCGTCATTAAACTCTGCATTGAGCTTTTGTTTTTTGTACTAGAAATAATCCCTTTGACAGATTGACTAAAGATTTTGTTCTGGTGCGCCAAATAGGACGCCTTGAAGGCAGTTAACGTTGTGGTAGCCAGAGAAATATCTTGCCGAATATGATAGTAGCCAAGGAGATATTCCAACTGACGAGAGGATATGTTGTACAAACTTCTTGGATTTGTGTTAACCGTAAGACTATGAATACAAAGAGAAATGCATAGTGACAACGAACTGGCGAGTGATCTAAATATCACAGTAGCTTCCTTCCAATGTAACCAAAGTTACCATAATACAGATACAGCAGCAGTATAGCAGCAAATTCCACGCATTGCAGCCATTGGCGAACAACAAGCGTCGTTTTACGAATTCGATAGAATGTTAATAACAACAGTTTGATTTTGAGACACAGCATGTAAGGGTGATGACTTGGTTTGATATTATGGGTCCACGGAACACGTGGGTTCAGCCAGTGGTCAAAGACTCATGGGTGGACGCTAAATCTCATGACGACTGAACTGTTCGTTCATTGACTTTGACTTTGACTTTATTTGGATCCACATTTAGCTAATTAACAGCTATTCTTCCAGTGGTCCGTCACATATAATACAACAATATAACATATCAATAACACAAGGTGACAACACAGACAACCATACTTAAAAATACAATTCATGGTATACATTATTATACACATGCAACAACTGTCCTGTCTTGTGAAGTGTTCCAGATCTTAGACATACCAATCATTATATTCATACTGCATGAGATTTAGGACGCTAGGCGAGAACAAGCTTCAAAGTTGACAAGGTCGCCTTCTAACTTTGAGTTGCAGGTCTCGAAAATATATTGAATTCTTATATTCTTATACGTTGTGTTGGGATAAATTCTACGTTGCTTGCAGCTTGTTTTGGACAAAGCTTTCCGCATTTCACAACGAATTTAATTCTAATTCAAACTAGTTTCTGTGGTTAGCCAGTGGTTCAAGAGAAATTGGAGGAACTGGGTCTAGGTACAAAATGTAGGTCTAGTCGTCTATCATTCAGGTCTTATTGCTGCCTCATCAGTTGTATTTTTGCACGCTGCTGGCCACCCGGAGAAAAACAATTGATGATTGACCTTGTCTCGATTCTTCCATTTTGAAGCCGAGAAACTGTTCACCCGAATCAAATTGAAATCGTTCCCGCCAGAGACAAACGTGACACGTGCATGTGCCACAGTAACCCCAATTTCACCGCTCCCTCTGCCATACCCAACCTTCAGACTCGTCGGTCGTTTATATCTACAGCCCCACGTGAGAGATAATCTCACGTAATCTACTTTTCCACAACCACTTAAGTTTTACACCAATCCCTCTCAGCCGCAGATCTTATATATGCATGATTAATAAAGGTCTTCATCAGACAGAGGTAGGTATTCGGTAGTTTTCTTGTGACATAACCCGAGAGTTTGGTACTACGATATATTGCCAGCCAGGAGTCAGACGCACATGCTCCCAATGCGTTATCGCCCTCGTTATTTTCCTAGGAGTGGCTCGTCGTTTATCGCCCTCGATGGCTGACCCTTTCGCCCGGATGTCAGGGGTGCTAGTAAGAATGCCTCTCGTCAGCACTTTTCCGACCACCATCGGCGTGATGTCGTGCTTAATCTTCTACACCACCGGCCTGCTGAAAAACCGTCCCCGTTAATGGAGGACGGCGATCTATCATTCACGCAGGACTAACACCGTTAATTAGTGCGCCATCTCTCCCACTGCCGGCGGGACACATTACCTTTGTTTGGCACATCGATTTCCACAGACGTTTCTGGGCCGATTCTAAAGAATGGCGTAATGAAGAAGCCAGCAGGCCATGCTCATTGTTCTGATGAAGAGACACTAATGAAACCTGTTGATAGATGCGCCAATGTGTCATCAGTAAACTGTCTAAGAGTTGACTGACTAAGATGGAATGGGGAAGTACCCCATTAAACGTAAATCCACTGACTGAGCCTGGATTTGAGGATTTCAGCGGTTCGACCAGCTCAGCCTGCGGTTGTTGTCTTCATGTCTTCAAACAGTGCAAAGTGTGTTTATTCTTGTTATCAAATGTCAGTTCCTTCTTGGCATAGTGTGCGTGATAATGTTGTTGAACTAGACACATTTTTAATGTGTTCCGGGTACATTTTGTAGTTGTAATTGCCATAAAAAGTTCTGGCTAAGGTGTGCTATTGCTTGAAAAGCAGAGACGCTAGTTGAATTTCAGACAGTGCATCGCTGTCCTTTCCTCCCTTATCAGAGACACATACATGTTCTGGTAACGTCCTAAGGACAGCTGGCTCAAAGCACTTCATAATCTATATAGGACATCGCCACAACATATACATGTAGTACGTGCCTGCACTTTGTTACAGGTTTGGTTTGTGCAGACCTTCACATTCTTTACCTAACATCAGTAGACCATCAGTGTGGCGATTTGATACTGAAAAGTTACTTCGACTACAAAGCAGTGTGTCTACTGCTATAGCGGTATCATATATCACGACTATAAAAACGATATGCCGCCACTGGCAGCTCCTCCAGCAGAATGAATGGGCGATACTGTACCTGACTTTAGGTTTCTCACACCAACTCATTATCACCAATGCCAGCTTTTCAGTGCGGCAGCAAAATGGAATGTCGAGCCAATAGCTGAGCACTCACAGGGCATAGCTATTTAGACCTGCCAAAATAAAGGATATCAGGATGTACAAAATTCATACATGACGCCTTTCGTTCTTTGATGTCGTAAAGAGGCGACTGGCAAAGTAAGCAGAGTGTCTTTAGTGATAGGCTGTTGGAAATGAGATACGGGATAGACGTAATGTGTATGGGAGACAATCATAGCCCATAGTAACAAAATCCGGTGCGGTAAGTTGGGTTTGGGACATTAAAGCTTGGTGAATTGTGGCGCATGTCTGAACAAGTGACTATTCCAGACACATCATTTGTGAAGGTTTACACCGACTGAATAACAAGTGCTGAATGATGATTGAATTTAAAGATAGTTCTGTATTCGTCTTTGCTGACTGGGCCGGGAAGAACCAAAAAGAAGTATTTGAAAAGAAAACTGTATACCTTGTGATAAATCTTTATGTCTAACATTCATGTAAGAGGAGTCTTATTTCACCATGTCATTAACCAGGGCTTTGGGATATTAATAAAATCATCTTCTCCTGCCTCTAGCTACCCCCAGTCCAATTCAAACCATTTAATTTATTTTCTATTGAAACCTCTTCTAAAAATGTTTGATATCAAACCCCCCGGCCACCATACAAGGTAAAGGTTACAGTCTAGTTGAAGGCCAAGGAAAGCCGTCTTCCGAGCCACCAGTGGTTTCTAGCTCACTTTACAACTCCTTTTCTCCTTTAGCTGGTTGCCTGGTGATTCTAACATGGTTTTCAGGTTACGAGCACCCGTCGATAACTTTCACAACTCCACAGAATCTCATCAAGCATTTTGTGGAACCTACATTATGTGGAAACCCTTTTCGTAGAAACTAGTGTGCACAAGGCCACCAGCTGTACCTAATCTTATCTCCTGAATTGGAACACTCAGATGTTTCAGAGATAACATTTTCGACTAGAATGGCTAATGCCATGCGTGCTTAGAGTAAGTTGCCAAAATACTCGGTAATCGACATACCGCCGTTGTGGCTTGATGGCATGTATCCTATGATTTGCCTATCATTAACTTTCAAGAAACAAAACTGTGAATACACTACTCACATATCTAATCTTGCTATTAGACTACTAGAGTATACGGCATTCTACGCAGCAAATGATATTCACATCGTTAGATCTGACCGGAATATGTTTTAAATTATTTCGTGTTTGTAAGAAACGATGAGTGTAAACTACGACAGAAGTTATTTACATAAGTTATTTACAAGTCACAAGGCGCATGGCAATTCATTGCCCAAACTAGGTCAACTCTTTAGCTATTCTTTAACCAAGGAGGTCCTTTCTTTAACTTATTAATTCAACCCTCTGTGTTTTAGACTACTTCAATGCTACTTGTTCTAATATATGGTTCCTTTCCCCCCGCAGAATCACGGCGAAAATTGCCTGCCCCATGGACCTGCGCAAGTACCCACTAGACGAGCAAAACTGCACCATGGAGTTAGAGAGCTGTAAGTGTGTTACTGTTGTTGTTCAAAACTTTCCCAGGTTTGGTTCAAAAGGTGCAATTGAGATCTAAATAACACATGATTAGCAACAAGATCTACAAGGCAAGAGTACAGGAGGCAAGAAAGTAAACAGTGAAGAAAGACCGGTGTACTTATGACCAGGCATACTTAACATGTAAAATCGCAGCCCCAAGAGTAGAATATGCATAAGGCTATTTCGTGAGGGCCTTGGGCATGTGTGCTGAGAAATATCGTGGTCATCTCTACTTGGTGCTGGTTAGGGGCGGTAAAATGTCTCCATAATACATTACACAGTTATTTCGCTATTAATCATACTTCACATGCGATCATCATCATTAGCCGATAAGCCCACACACTAATCAAAAGTGCAGACCGTCACCACGTCCGGAACACGAGACAGTCTGGAGCAACAGCACATTTAACGGTTACAAGACTTGTTGAAATATGGAGAAGCATACTGCAGACATCTACATCATGGTAGATGACGCGTCGACGAAACGTATCTTTTAAGCCAATCCCACATGAAACATACTATTAGATTCAATGTTTCTGATCTATTTGTTCAGACATTGTACCAGGACAGATTTAGGAAACAGCATAACATAGGCCTTTTGTGATTCAAGAAATACATGACGAGTCAAACTACATAATCAAATTATAAATGTTCATGGACCTATTTCGATTCTCACTGCGTCTGAGAAGACAGTTTGCGAAGATGGTGTAGCTTAAGGTGGCCGTGACAAATCGTCTCAGTAAGACATCCCACTTGTCACCGTGACAAAGAGCCTCATCCAGTGCCGCTGAGATATTCTGAAAGTTACCCATAACCGGCGGGCTGAAAGATTGGTGAAGAGATAACTCATCCCAAAGTTGGCCTCCTACATCCATCTTCCAAACGACCGACCGATGCAGATTCCGGGGACCTGCCCTGGAAAAGCAGGGATGGGGTGGAGGGAACGTAATGGGCCGGAAAATTACTCCAAC
This sequence comes from Branchiostoma floridae x Branchiostoma japonicum, assembly GCA_013266295.2. Taxonomy (NCBI): domain Eukaryota; kingdom Metazoa; phylum Chordata; class Leptocardii; order Amphioxiformes; family Branchiostomatidae; genus Branchiostoma; species Branchiostoma floridae x Branchiostoma japonicum. The sequence goes on from CM023825.1 coordinate 14,987,877, forward strand.
TCGAGGCAATTGACCTGGATCACTCTTTGCTGAGGTTTGTTGGATGGAAGTGCGCTGAGTCTTAATGGGTAGCCGCCACTGCCTATTTCCTACTTCACCAACGATACTTATTCCATATTGATCTTCTATTCCAAAATAGGCTTTATATATCATTTGTAAAATGTAACGTGTTTGCTGACACATCTATCGATGTCTAAATCGTTCCTATGCAAGACGACAGTGTAAATCATGCATGGGGGCTGGATTTTGCCATTCATTGTAAGACATTTCACGTTTTCTATCTACGAAACTCCAAACAGATCAGTGTGTTAGTCGACAGCGTGGCGTAAAGGAGTCCCAAACAAAGTCAGTGGACTGTCAGGATCCTGAATGGTAAATGGAAGACGTAGTGTCTATATAAAGGAAAAGTATGGCCGCCCCAGGCGTGGTGTTCGAGGAATGGATGTTTGTAATCTTTGTAAGCGTCACCGCCTGCTGTTATGTAACCCATGGCCAAAGAACAGTCGCCGTTTTTAGATGGACATTGCAGCTTTGAATTTTGAACTGCCAAACAAAAGCAAAACCAGAAATACATTTCTTTGGAACGTAATTATCTATACTTTTCCCCGTGCAAATGATGTGCAAGAAAACTACAGGATCAATGTCGAAGAATGTTACAAGTCTGTTATGTACGTGCGATGTAATTTCGTACAAGATGCATGACAGTATACCAGTACATGTACTTTGGAAGGGAATGTAATCTTCCTTATACAATCAGAGTCACTGTAGAATAAAGTAGAGTAATAGATTGCACCCTCTGTTCACTGTGAAAAATGGTTACAATCCTTGGGAAAAGTTTCCAAAACTAGGACGGGCATAGTCCCGTGGCTTTTATCAAGAGGTAGACTGTCCACTGGGCACAATGAAGACATGATAAATTCCCAATACATCTTTATTGACAACAAACGTAAATTACTTTCTTTGGGAATCGTATGGATCACTGTGTAAGATGGCAATTTTTCATACGATATCAAACTTGTAAATATATATGAATATAGTAACGTTGTAACGTTACAAGCATTAGCCAATCACTCGGCCCGGCTCTAATACACTGGATGTATTTATTTTCCGTCAAGAATGTAGCTCGTGTAAATGACGGAATGGAAGAGTCTGGAAAGTAGACCTGAGATGATAAAAGTAGAAGGCATGATTTAATAAAAGCGCTGACTTTCTTTCATGGCAAAAGCCAAACTGATGCTGGCCCGGCTAGTTGGCACTCTTGACGAATTAAGTGGATTAGTCAACATATCTTTCGCTGATACAGGGATTCCTGCCGTCTTAACAATTCTTGCTGGCTATGCATCATTCTGGTCGAAAAGGCTCTGTAACGGTCGTGGACGTTTTCCAAAGTAAATCAGAAAGAAATGGACAAAGATTTAGCCAGATACAGGGCTTTGGCTGTGACGAAATTCGGAGACCGCGAAAACCACTGGGGATTAAATATGGCGATTACAAAAGAAAACAACTAAGAGGAAGAAAGATAGCGTGTTCCCCCCACATCTGCACACTCAATGTGTTGCGGTAAGATGGAAAAACTCCTAATCATTCTGGATTTGTTAAAAATGAAAGACACACAGCAACAGTAGTAGTGATACATGGGGTGTAATCCCTATGAATAAAGCAAAATTTATCAGTGGGCAAAGCTGGTGCCATATTCAAAGTTCATCAAATACCTCTTGGATGGCAAAGGTTCCGTCGCTTGCGGTAAAGAAGTGGAAAAGAAAGGGGGTTATTTGTGATCTACTTCCGTGATGATTGAAGTCGTTACTTTCTGACATTGTAGGTAGGCACAGGCCCATCCAGAGGGGTCAGGCCTAAGAGACCGGTTCCATTTGTCACCGATTGCAGCAGAAGGATGCAAGAAAAGTTTAGAAAACCAACCTCACTGCAGAAACATTGTTAGCAACTCTTGCCTCAGGCAACCAAGCTAGGATTTTCTGCACAGCATAAATCCGGAAAGTCACTAAAGCAGGCACGCTTTGCGGGGTACGTTCAGAGACTTCCCTCCGTGCGTAACTGATGGCACGTCGTCGCGGCGTACCAGGACGCTAAATTGAAAGTCCAAATTGCCCAAGGGAGGCTGTTAAAGGAAAGTAGACATTTGCCCTGGATTACATGTTCTTCTGGAAAAGTAGCAGCAGGACTTGGGCAAGGGGGTTGGAGTTACCCTCGTGATAATGAGGCCCGCGTTTACCCAGAAAGATTTCATGATGAAGACCTCCCAACATCAGGGACTGGGAGATGCAAAGTCATTTTTCAGAAGAAACACAGTATCTCAAAATGAGGTAAAGATGGGGTACCGATGGGGTGCCGATCACGGGAGATAATTAGCTACAGTGACAATTGGTTTAGTAAGAACGGGAGGAATACTGGGAGACGTCGAGACAGTGCATTGCCTTTCTTCTAGGGAGCGGATGTCATGGGACTTACGTCTTTTGGTTGGCGTTCTGTCGGGGAAAAGAATCATGAAATTAAGTTCTTTTGGAGGTTATTTGTTCAAGAAGTTGGCTAAAGTAGTGCAGGTTTTCTTTAATACCTTGCCAGCAGGTATATTTTGAATTAGGACCGTAAAGTTAGGTTAATGGAGCTTCATTTGACGATAGAATTCATTCCGTCTGATCAGTGTGTCTGAATGGCTTTTCAGGTGAGCTATTATACAGGAAAAAGCAGGTTTTTGCAGTAACTAAAAAAATTAGATTTACTAGCGGTAGACCTGGAGGTATATGGCTATAATCAAATGAGCTAGAGGCACAGTAACATGAAAAGGCACTGCAGATAGAAGATTTACAGGGGGGTTGACATATACCTTTGCAATCGACATGTACCTAGTGCTGAAGGCCTTAGCAAAATGCACTTATGAGACCTCATATTCGTTACCCAGTAAGACGGAAAGCGGAACGTTCCTACCATTCAAACATCAATATTTACTTTGAAATAGCTTTCTTCCAACGAACCATTAGCTTCCCAGTGGGCCAATGTCCCGTAAGCCCACAGATCTATTAGGCGTCTCCCTAGCTTCCTGAAACAGTGCAGCCGCCACGCTAGGCTGATCATGCAAGAAACTCGGATTTGCCTTCCTTACGGAATAGCGGGCCGACCGTGATAGAGGCTCTGTTATTTACCCGGTGTGTGTTCGATGATGGAAGGAATAAATAATAGTGGCTAAATTGGCCTGTGTGTATCGTGTTTGATCTCGACATAACAAGGACGATTGGTAGACGTGATTGATCCTCAAACGTAACATAATAACTTTTACTGTGGAAGTTGTTGAAGTTAATTTGATATCCGAGTTTGTATGAGGTCTCCAGTCATCCAAGTCAATTTCTGACTTGACTAGACGCACTATAACTGCCCATCGATTTGTGTTATATTTGACAAAAACCCTTCAGAATGGTTCTTCTTCTCAAAGTCAGTAACTTACTCTGCTAAGGATGTAAAAGAGTGAGAGTAAACGAGTACATACCTGGGTTTTATGGTCTGCTGTAGTCCCACGCAAAATGTTTCGTACATCTCTTGCCCTTGTGTTAGTATCCTAGTGTGGATCAAATCGTTAATTTCCTAGTTCATTAGGCCATAATTAGTGTGTCATTATCTCAAATACCATGACTGAAATTTAATTGAAGAAAAAAAATGACAGAAGAGGACATCGCATGAAGCTGCATGTGGCCCTCAAAGAAAGTTTATAGTAAATCAGCACTAGAATTGATAACGACTCAAGGTACCATCTTAGCAATTTTTAAGTTTTCAGATGACCTAAATACATAACCTCATGATGCCTCTAAACAGATTGACTGTACAAGGCTTGTGGAGAAAGTCATTAGGGTTTCATCTGCCCGATTAAACTCGCCAAGTTGTAAGTAATTTATTGATTGTTTTACGAAATAGTACTAATAATATGTATGGTCATATTCCACCCAACTCACAAGCCAGCTTTCAACAAGTAGAGCTCTTTTATCTGTACAACGCCACCCACTTCTTAGCTGACCATGTAAATAACGTTCAACTCAACTATGGTAGACACTCCGAGCCACGTTAGACAAGAACATTAACAGCATTTAGTCAGACATGGATCCTCGGAGAGACGACTTACGAGCCATGTAGCAACTTATGCCCCGACCAGGTTCTACAACATGGACGGCGGCACACAGTAAGACAAGGTATTTGTCATACATACAGAGACTACTAGGAACACAGAGGGCGACCTGAAACCAGAGTCAATTCGGATTACCTGACACCGTAGACGTGGTTGCTAATCGATAGATCTGTATGGCGTGTGTGGTCGACTGCTCTGCAGCTGTACAATGTTGACCACCCAGCAGAGCTAGAGAGCAAGAGCCAAAATACCATGGCGATACAAATCGTTGTATGCTGGTCATTGAAAAGCGCAATAGATACATTATACTACAAATTGATAGCCGACAGACTTGTCGTTAAACTTACATTGTGATCAAATCGTCGTCACAGACAAGCTGTGCTATGTTCTCTGAATGTTTGACGGACCAAAGGGTCAGATTTCCACACTTCTCAAAATGGCGGGAAACTGGGTTGATTGACAGCAGGATCCTCATTCCTGATTGGACAAAAGGATCGGCATTGTGCAGTCTACCTAATGGCGGGAAACTGGGATGATCTATATCTACATTCGACCAAATGGAGGGAAACTGGAATAATGGCGCGAAAGTGGTTATTGGTCAAATCTATGTTATAATAGATCAACAATTGGCCCGTATTTTTGGCTCAAATCAACAAGTTGACTTTATACACATGCAGTATGACACTAGAATTTATTTACCGCTGAATAAACGTGTTGAGTCGCGGTCTATAGTGGTTAAATTCAACTCTATATGTGCCTATTGTTATCTTATACAAGTCACGTCCTGGAGCATGAAATGGCAAAAAAGTGGTTGACAAGATCCAGGTTTTTGATTGAAATAAAGAATGTGTTCATGCTATCATTCTTGACATATCCTGTTGGCATATAAACCATGTGCTTCTCCAAGGCACATCTTGTGATGTCACACAACTTGCTCCAGGCGCACAGTGGTATATGACAGAGTGTCTCTTGTCTTGTGACACTTGTAGACTATGCTACGGGAACAAATTTGTATGGCATAAGATTCTGATGCTCGTGGGCATGTCCAGGGTTGTAAAAGTGCAAAATGTACTTCAGGTATGGTGGAGTAAGAAAAGTGAGCTCCTATGAACCTATTTTGATGTCACATGCTATATTTGCGGCATGTATACATGTATATTTTCAATTACAATAGAGGGTGATGGAGAAACGAATGCAAACCCATGATAATTAGAACTGTTCTACACCTATTAAAGGAGCGTCATTACTACATTGCAGATGGCTACACCACGAGTGAGGTGACGTACGACTGGAAGAACGGGAGTGCATCGGTACAAGGTCTGCTGAACCTGGAACTGTCGCAGTTTACCCTGGTCAGCTACGACACGGTGCTCACCAAGGAGGTCTACGAAACTGGTAAGCTTATCGTCTCCATCGAACGGTCACAAAATGAGGGCATTCTAGTTGTGCATGTGTCCTATACAAAATTCAGCTGTCTTATACCGAAAAGAATGTGTTAGATCCTCGCTGGCCGGGTATGTTACCTGCCTGCTTGGAAATTCTACGACATCAAAATTGTGCGACGACCTACAACGAATGCGACCGCATCTTAAGCTGTACATAATGAACCTGTACATATCGATATCTACATGAAGCAACGAACTCCTCAAGAATGTTCGAGAGGATAAACTTAAGTTCATGTGCTTTGGCACAATATCTAAAGCCACAATCCAACGAAAAAATGGCACTACTAGCAGCATCTCATCTGGGTTACAAATCCAAGTTCAAAACTCCAATATTTGCACTACACGTAGTGGTTGTTGGTCATCTAAATTATATTCTAAATTATATATGCCATTTCCCCATCAAGTTTGTTGGCATATTAACCCTGAACAGAGAACAAGGCTTCTCTTAGCTTTTGTTCGATGCAAATTAAAAATAATCATCCCAGAAAGACAACTATTTGAAATGCACTCGGTCTTTGTGCAAAAGCACGTTTAAATATAATCAACACAAGGCTCTGGATTGAAAGGGGCAACTAAATATATTCGTCCACCTCGTATTCCCTTCCCATGAGGTACTTGCTCACTTTTACATAACTCAAACCAGCATGTGTTCTATTGTATTGGGATGTGTTTGTCACCATGGTCATTAAGTAATACTCTGTCTAAAGCTCAACTGGCACTGAACAATTACGAACAAGCTTGGAGTTCAAATCTGGCGGGAACGTAATAGTCCGATAGGGAATGTTTGGGTGAAGAATTTTTATAATCAGTAAACATTTGGGCCATTTAGAGTTTCCACGATGCTCTCTTCAATGACCATTGGGTCAAAATTCCTCAGTGATTGGTCCCAACGAGCATTTCATGTAAAGATCAGTGTCTTTTTAATGATGAACTTGTGACAACACGTTCCAGAAATAGCATCAAGGCCTTTATGTGTTCTCTAGGTGTTGCCCTCTCCAATATGTCAATTGAAAATAGAAGGTATGAATAGAAAACTGACAGTAAAGTATGCGGTGGAATTGTAATATCAAATGCCCTAATGGGCTTTAGGGTATCAAAGCGACTGAATAAGTTTTTTGTCGCAGAGAGGTAATTGGCACAACTTGCACAAAGGTTTTTAGATGATGATTTTAAACACTGACAAACTTTAGGATAAGTGAGTGTAAGCTTCTCCAGGGATGGAAGCGGCATACGGCGCGCTTAAACACTGCGGCTTTTAGGATTAGGACAGAACGTCGCTTTGTTATCTATGAGCTATTAAGAACCAACATCCATCATCCAAACCTCCAGGCAAAACTTTGTAGCTGCTCTGGTTGGTTGTGCCACTAAAGAGTGCTGTTGTGGTGATAAAGATATTTCTTAAGCACGCAGAGGACAACGCCATCCATCACAACAACCCAACTTCTAACTCTGCTGGACGCCATGGACTTTACAAGTCCCTGTTGTAGCTTCCGTTATTATTGATGTGTTATACACTCCATCCACAAAATTCTACCCAGCAATTTTATCCATATTGGACCCAAAGAGGATTATTGGCATTGCAAATGCAGTTGTTAACGTCTACCATGGCATTCATGCTGTCACGAACCTTTCCAATTATAGATACGAAGCTGTATATAAATTTGTGAATAGTGTAGGGCTAAGTATAAATAAGCCAATACTTAAGTGTTGTTTTTTCTCCTAACATTATATTTAAATGCTGTTTTTCTGGCATGATAATAGCAGCGTAGGTGATTGAAAAATGTTCAGATTATGACGCAAGAAAGAAAAAGTTCCAAAGTGCGTCGTTGTATGTTATCTCTGTGCACCAAGCAGGCACAAAACCCCCCTGGCGATATGCGGATTTATTCCTCATTCATTTCAATAATCATCGAAATATCAAGAAAGACTGTAGGTACAGCCTTGGGTGCCTGTGGTAGATATATCGTAGAAACCAGAGTTTGATATGCACGGTAATGGTGTTTAAATCCGTGCATGGCGCTGGCAGTGATGTGGTACTTGATCAAACTGTGATGCATGACGACTCTTGCTTTTAGGTAGAAAAATGCAAGATTTGCCCATGGCGACCACGAGATACGGAAGAACCTGTTTTGAGTCAGGGAATGTAAAAGACTCAACCTCTGTTTATTATTGTTATTGTTATTATTATTATTATTATCATTATTATCATTATTCTTATGTATAATTGGTGTAACTTTTCCCATGAAAAGAAGTAGACATTCAGCACATTGTCGAGTTAATGAAACAAGTGAATAAATCAGACTAAACCTTGTCAAGAGCACGTACCATCATTATAACACCTCTGTTTCACAAACATCCCCCGAAGTGAACGGAATGAAGCTGGGGTAGTTAAGCCTTCTAATCGCCCCGCAATGCCGATGTCGGTGATTGATGTTACTATTTGTAGAATAACTACTGCCGGCGTAATATATATCATTTGTGCCTCTGGTGGTCTTCAGACAAAAAACCCTACCCTTTCGACAATCCACAAATAGTAACACTTAGAAAATGTACACAGGGTCCATGGGCTGTGGGGAGTGAGATAAGCGTCCCGCAACAAAGTTCAACCAAGAAGTAACAATGCAATCAATAATGATAACACTAATAGGCGAGCAAAGATCATTTAGAAGGTACCTTTGGAAGAGGAAACATTAGGACTGCTAAATGGTAGTTTGGAAATTATCCCAGACCCGTCTATTATGCAACTGTGTAGCCACGCTGTTTATTGTGTAATTTCCCTCTTATCCTTTAGACTCACTCCCGGATGTGCTTGAAGTATGAACAAGTGTCCATAGGCGACAATCCTCCGTGAAGTTTTATATTTTGCGGATTGGGAACAGTATAGTGCACTACATATTATTTATTTGATAGGGTATCGTAGTAGGTGCAAACCATAAGTTACAATCCCAACAGATACTCACAAACGAATATACACAACAACCACCTAATATCTGCTTATAGATCCTCGCCTACCACATAAGTACTTAACCTACGGCCTATTCCACAGGATTATAAAATAGGGGTGTTTCTGAAATACATGTATGCATTTACCTCAATATAAAAACCGCTACTGTAAAAAGAAAAACACGTGCATCATTACGGACATAACAGCACACCACATGCCCAATTACATAGAAATATAACGTACAGAACCATGACTTTTAGCTGCGAACTCAAGCTCAAAACTGCTCCCATCTTAAACGGGGACGCGCAGCTGGTTCTCATTAACCACATCTACCTGAAAGAAACGCCCCCCCCCCCGCTTTTCAAAACAATGTTTTTTTTGCGGCCAGTCCCATATGCCTCTTAAATGTAGGGGTGCTTCTGAAATATTACATTGACCACGAAAACAGCTACGGTAAAAATTAAAATACGTGCATCATCACGGGCATGCCAGCAGACGACGTATAAAATCACATGCCGATTGAACAAAGGGAACAGTGAGTTTTAGCTGCGAACACGAAACCCGACTGACCACAATACTCCTGCAGGAGGGATACCTCCTTCACGGAGTAATAAGGGGCAAACCTAGTCTATCCAATACCTGACTACATTATTACGAATATCCTCCTTGAGACGAAAAAGTGCATTCTAACCTATTGTAGTGGATTTATACATGTTTCGACATGAAACATTTCAGAAACGTGTCCGTAGTAGGAAATAATGGTGAACTTAAAATAAGCTAAGTATCACTATCGAGGACATTACGCCCAAAAGCAGTTACTCAAGCAACTGGATATGATTTTGGAAACGGTCAGACGTTTCAGGTAGCATCCACTACCTTTACTAGTGACTCTGGAGGAAAATCGACTTCAGCTTAGGACATTAACTGAAGTCTTGTCCTAGAAACACCATTGTAGATGTCTCTAAGTAAATGTTTCTATTGCACCTTCTCTCCCTTCAATGTTACTGGTGAATAACGGCGCTAGTGACCTGACGTTATGGTTCCAGTTTTTCGTCACAAGGTGCGGCTCAAGTTAAGCCCCTGTCACACATTCACGACCTTCCCTTGAATCTGTTCCGAACGCCAGCCAAATAGGTTCGGCTGGCGTTCGGGAGCACTCTGACCAGATTTAGGCCACGCCTACCTTGCTATACGAATCGAAACGAATTTGGGTTAAATTGGAGTTAAATTTGATCCCTGAACACACCCCGAACACGGCTGCTTACTCCCGGATGGCTGGCTGGTGTTTTGCTGACTTACGATGGAAAACCAGCCAGATACGATCGAACCTCCCGAACGACTCACGAATGTTTTAAACATTTTGAAACATTCGGCTGGCATAGCCGAACCGTAGTCAACCCAGCCGAACGCCAGCCGACTCACTCCTAACCATGATTGGCGGGCGTTCGGCTAGCGTTCGGGAGGCCAAATTCGTGAGTGGGTGACAGGGGCTTTAGCCAGTGTCGGCACCATCGCTGAGACGTTGTGTATCTCTCACAGAACTAAACTGCCTAAAGTTCTAAGTACTGATCACTTCAATGTATATGAGTGGGAAAGTACCTCAAATCGCAGACGCAGTCCATGCATGCTATGGAAAAGTTCAAAGGGGGAACTTCAAGAAAAGTACCTCGAATTGGCAAAGCAGGCATGCGAGAAGACGCTTAATGCGGAAGCGCTGTCATTGATGAGGAGAGCTCTTTTAAACTCTTAGCGGATCTTTTCCAAACTACGAAATTTGACTGAAATATGCCTACCAGTTGAGCTCAAGAGAAAACTACTCTGTCTGGCGTAATGCCAAGCTTTACAGGAATATGGCCCGAAAACCGTAGAGTCTATCTCTTTTAATTGACATATTCCAGTTACCCACAAGCCGCTTGTTTCAGGAAGCGTAGTGCCTTGACAATAACTCTTCCGGAATTCCAGGGCTTCCTGTCCTGGGCTGCCAGCCAAGCAGTTGTGAAATAGTCCACTTCTGTGGCAAGTCGAGTATCATAGGTGCAAAATAAAGCTGCTGACCTGTATAGGCAGTAGGGACAATAACGGTGTATCAAGAACAGATCATGCATGAAGGGTGTATAACTGTACATTAACTCACACGAAAATGCCTGTAAGAAAAGTAGTCTGAGTGATCTGTTGCTGTTGAGTGTCATTATGATCTGTGTATAAATCATCATACTTCAATATATACTGGTCTTTTGACAAAATCGACACTTTATTGGTACTTCCGTGTTGCTGTAACAGTGTACGAATTTCTCATAGATTCCTTTCTCGCTCAACACGCTGTCGGCTTACTATGTTTGTCGGACCACATGTCCTTGAAAATCAATTTTGTAGATTCTATTAACTCTTGTCTAAATCCCCTGGCGGAAAGTCTGATCAAGTGCTCAAGCGCGGCATATCCTGGCGCCACTCCGTAAAACTTGCACGCGTGGTACATATATGGATACATGTGGGACTTGGGAATCGATTTAATTCCAGAGGGGCAAAACAAAACTGGCACCATGACAAACATTCCAAAGAACAAGATCACGTTTAGCCTGCTTTAGATCATTTCAGTGTTACTGTTTCATACCGTACTCCGCAGTGATTTTTACTGAACCTTGTAAGTTCGTGGCGTCGTGTGGTATAATGGTTAGGGTGTTTGGCCCAGAACCCTGAGGTACGACGTTCGAATCCCAGACAAGCCCAGACGTTGTGTCCTTGCGATTCAGCCCCACCGATTGTAAGCTTCTGACAATTGAGCCCTTGGCTGCAAGGAGATAGTAGCCGGCCCACCCAATAAAATAAATAAACGTTCCACGACCTCATACCTTGGCCAAATAATATTAATCCTTATTATTGACGAATTCTGTTTCATTGTCTCATTGATATACGAATAAGATCATCATTTGCATGAATTATATATCGGTTGTTCATATTCTCCACCCCTTATTTTAAACAAAGAAAGCTCTTCTAGCATTTCCTCATAAATTATGCAAATGAGGTCCTGATGGGAATAAGTTATGTTTGATGATGTTCATGTTCACTTGACTTCCAAATGCCACAAGTATGAAATTCCTGGCATTTACCAGTATGGAATTATAGAATGTTTTCATTAATTATGCAAATTGGGTCATAATTTACAACAAAAGCAATATCTGCAAATGTTCCTCTTCCTCTTAATGACAACTGTCACAAGATTGCAGTGTCCTATCATAGAATGCAGCAGATTTATAGAATTTCTTCATTAATTATGCAAATTAAATCCTGATTTGCACAATTAGCATATAATTATGTCAAGCATAACTTAAGCTACCTACATACCAAAAATCAAGACAATCCGTCAACCAGTTCATGAGTTATCCTACTTCAAATATTTTCAAACAAACGCCCCTGCAGTTCCCAAACAAGCTGCTAGGGAGCCCAAACTTACGTCACGTCTTCCCGAGCACAAGAGCTACTCACTATTCAAACATTATGACCCTAGCATGTCCAGATCATGAGATATCAAAACCGGAAGTTCCGAATCTAATCATTTTGAGCTCTCAACAAGACCTACCCACCTACCAAATATCAAGATAATCCATCCAAGCCTTCCCGAGTTATGTTGTTGACAGACAGACAGACAGACAGACACACACACACACACACACACACACATACACACACACACACACACACACACACACACACACACACACACACACACACAGAGAGCCACGAATGCATAACCTTCATGGCGAAGGTAATAAATAAATAAATAAATAAATAAATAAATAAATAAATACGTTTGCGAAGTGAGTGATTGCGTGGGTGAAGGATTAACAAATGCCTAATTTAAGCCGTTTGATATGATATTCTCTTTTGTCTTCACAGGCACCTACGCGCGACTGTCCTTCAGCTTCCTCCTGTGCAGGAACATCCTGTACTTCATCCTGCAGACTTACCTGCCCGCCATCCTACTCGTTATCGTGTCATGGGTCTCCTTCTGGATCAACCACGAGTCTGTGCCCGCCAGGATCGCACTGGGTAAGGTTGCAAGATAGAGTCGGTCATACTTTGTTTTTTAAATCCATTGAGACAATAAGAAAAGCAGCGACTGTAGGTACTTGACTCAATCAGCAGAACGTGCGAACGATGCGGCTTGTAATATGTTGTCTATATATCAACACCACCTAGCGATATGGACTTTGCCAGCACCTCATATGCAATTACTGTACTATCTTCGAGGTGGCGCTGCAAACGCGTTGACATCATACTGAAGTAGCAGCTCCTTCTTTCAATTGGATAGATAAAGAGTTGGCATGCTACCTATGCAATGGTATGGCAAAATAATTTATATTAGGACGAAAGATAGAAAAGCAAAGTTTAACGTACATGGAGCAGGTGGTACAGGACATCATTTGTCCTGGAGCGGCACACCATATCACATCGCGAAGTGTCCTTTAGTTACCTCCTGTGCAATGCCTTTGTGAAGTTAAAGGAGGCGCTCTGTTACTATCCGAAAGTGTTGTGAATGAGATGAGGATACATATTTGAGTTTTCCAAAGCAGTGCTGCCACTAAATTTACATGTTGCGACATGGAAAAATATACAAGACATACGATAGAAACGTAAGTGTTACCTGGAATTGGTGGCAAAGGTTTCTTACATCATTCCTCCCCAAGCGCGAACTATATACATCACGGATACATACTTTACTACCCGTTTCCCCAGTTTAAGTGGTTTTTGGTAAGTGCTTTCTGGCAAATTACTGAACTTGTGACCATGCCCAGCCATACATGGGCACTAAACACCACCCTTAGGGTAGTAAAAACGCACGTTGCAGGCGGTTTATGGCAGATTGCTCGTGGTCATCATCACTTTAATATCGCCTGCCAACAGGAATCACCACCGTCCTGACCATGACCACTGTTATCACGGGGGCCAAGTCCTCCCTCCCCAAGATCTCCTACATCAAAGCCATCGACGTGTACCTGGGGATGTGCTTCCTCTTCACTTTCGCCGCCCTGCTCGAGTACGCAGCCGTCAACTTCGAGGCCAGCTCCCGCACTAGGAGGGAGTCCAAAGGCACCAGGAAGCTCCTGCAGAAAATGAAGTCAGCAAAAGATGGCAAGAAAGAGGTAAAGACTTATTTTTGCGAAGTTCTGGCAATGCTGTTAACATTTACTGAACTTAACATCATTTGTAAGTTCACGAGGCATACATTTCTTGAACTCTTGTCAGTAAATTGTTTCCACGTATTTATGAGAAGTATTTGAACTGTAGTGAAGCCAGAGTTTGTGACTCGTTACTAGTCATATCTGAGTACACAAATTCCATGGCCTGTCAGTAGTGACAGATTTCTGTCCAGATGTATGATAGATGCTATAGAACATCGATACATTCAGTAAATTGGGCAATTTTATGCCCCACGGCGTGTCATTTATACCGACATTTAAGGCATTTGCTCAAGTAATCATTCATGCTTATTCAAGTTTATAGTAGATCCCAGGGGCAAAACGTTAATTTAACAGACATCTTTTGCGAGAAAGATAGTCCTGTTGTCAGCCATGAGGCACCCTCGTGTCATTATTTGCCGGTAAAATACACCGCCAGGGAACGATGGCAGTCTGCCATAATTTGCTAAAATTGAAACAGTCAATTACGTTCTGTGAAAGAATGGTACTTTATATGTGATTTATCTTGCGATACACTTCTGGGTAGGGTAGATCTCATGGCGGGGTGTACTATTCGTGACTTGCTAGTACTTTTTAATTGACCAGATGGATTACTGGTTGATTTATGTAGCTCTTTGGCGTACAGCACATCCATCTTTCTTTATCTTGGCACGCAGGGTAATGAGGAAGGCATAAAGGCAAAGCGCTTCCCGCTCATGGCGAAGAGACAGGCCGTGAAAGAGTCACCGAAGGACGAGCAGAGACCGAGTACGGAGAACAACCAGCCGGCTCCTGCACCTAGACAGGTGAACTGCAATCAGTCCTTAAAAAGAATCGTTCTGAGAACGACGGCAGATCCTAACCACGTCGACCGGCAGCCGCCCGAACCGCAGCTTAACAACAGCACCAACATAGACCAGGTCGAGGACCTGGAACAGACTGAAAACGGACCAACGCCTGCGGTCCGAAAGAGACCCAACCTGCGGAAGAGGCCCACGTTATCAGATGTGGCCAAGCGAGTGGTGACCAACAGAAGTTTCGCTATCAAAGTAAAAGACGTCGCAACTATAGATAAATACTCCAGGGTTTTATTCCCTCTCACGTTTGCTTTGCTGAACGTGGCGTACTGGATAGGGTATCTGACATAGCAGGCGACGCCAAGCAGAACTGCACTTTGCAGCAGCCCGCATACTTCGCCACTTTTTATATGCGGGAGATGAAGCGTGAAATAGGATTTTATGACGGGGGCAGAAAAGTCCAGGTGCGACGTGCACAAGTGCAATATGCCGTCCCGATCCCGGCAGTCAGCGGGAGTAACAAGATGTCAGTTAGGCGCAGACGTCAGCCGAGTTGTGCTGGCGTCATCAGTTTCTTCAACCGAAACAAAGGTTGTTTCAAAGTTCCTCTGAGACAAACGGTGGAGACTCTTCACATTTGTCATGGACGTCAGTTTATACATATCATTAGACACGATGAAATAGCTATTTGGAAAATTACACATAGGATACCCATGCCTCTTCTGTCTAGAAACATCATTAGCGCGAATCTCCAGCTACTGCTGCTTTCGTTAAGTTCAATATTGTTACATATTTTGATAAGATGGCGTCAAAATGGTCCTGGAACTTCACACTGCTGTGTCTTAACTTAAGTTTATAGAGGCAGAGATCGTACTACCTTTTTTCATATTTTTTATTTGAACCTGAAATTGTTTTGTGCAAACATGCTCTGCCTGGTAGATCCTGGGCAACTCGGCAACCCATAGAGATGGAGACAAAAAAGGTAGACGCAGGTGTCTAATAACGATGTATTATAAGTTGCCGAAGCATTGTGAATCAGTAGAAAACGTTACCATAGGAAGAAATAGTAATGGATCTACAGCTGTTGTTTCGTGCCATTTTGTAGTGCATGAGATATCTACTATGACACACATTAGACAGAAAAAACTGTTTGTTACATATATAGTTAAAGTCTGACACACTCTAGACAGAAAACATGAAAATAGATAAAGCCTCTAGGTGTTGATGTGCCTTTGACAAGATAGTCGTGTTGAAGAACATTATGAGATAAAGCCTTTGGAACTTTACTTCCCCCAAACAAGTTACAAGTTATGGTTCATGTACACAACACTGTAAACTCCTGGCATCTGTACAATTTGTCATATTCAATTGTGATAGATGTGTTTATTTGTATAATTACGACGATCTAAGAACAATTATAGACGGCGACATCCCTTGTTAATTTATATTTGGAGCATGAAAATTATCTTCCTGCTAATCAATACTTATTGGAATTACGATGTTTGTTTTCTTCATTGATGAATGTGCCGTTGAATAAACATTAACGTGCCAAGTAGGCGTTTGTAGGATTCCTGTCAGCAACATTCGACGCATATGGTGATTATTCTCATATATCTTTGGGAATAAAAGGGGGAAACGTATGTTAACATCATTTGCAATTAATATGCCAGTAGGTGTGAAAAGCACTTAGTATAGGAGAAGTTAAAGACAAGTAAGCTTCAGCTGTGAATTCGTTAAAAATGTAGACTAACATTTTCCATTAAAAAGCAACCTTTTTAATTACCTTCTCAAAGGCACAATGCAGGTTTTACTATTTCAAATTACCTGTTAACCTGTCATCCATTAACAGGCTTGAGTGAAAATAAGAATTGTGCTCTGTTTTAGGAACCAACTCACAAAAACAATCGAGGTTAGAAGTGACACTAGTTTCTAAATGATCATTGACAGATCAAATCGGTGTTTTCGGGCCACTTAGCATAATAACGATTGATTTTGGAGACATAACATTGTCTGCATTGGTTGGCTAGGTCTGATTTCTCCTGCACATACCAGCAGACCATCACCGATACTGACCCTGGGGTACGTGTGCGTGCTCGTTATTGCCATTCCGTGAGGTGGACAACTTGAAGGTCTGGGTGTACACGTGGGTGTACATCCTTTGATCAGGCTTCGTACAAACGTGTTACCGGTGTGACTGCGAAAAATATCTGTAACCATGTCACAATTTACTTCGGAGGGCAGGACATAATTTATTACACGTCTATTACAAAACGTGACCGGGAATGACAAAACTATAAGATTGAAGATAGACTATTGTAGAAACCCTGTCGAGGAGCAACATTGTATATTCCTTGTGCAGAAAATGCATATCATCAACATTCTAATTACGTGTTATCACATAATTTCAAATCCAGAAACCACATAGCTTCATGGTGTTGTGAAAATGTCTAAAGCTTTCTTTTCATCCAACGTTACATTAATTAAGTAAACGCTTACACAATTAAACTTTAAGCATATACTTAGTAAACGCAACCTAAAAGAGGGATTTAGAGAAATCCTAACTAAAGAAGAGATCTGCCAAATACATCCAAATGGGGAACCCTAACGGCTTCACAGTGGGTCACCTAATAAAACAACCTGTTTCTCTGATAATTGACAATAGTATGACAATAGGTGAGAATAATCATTACTACATAGTGCCACCGGTAATAACAAATCGAATCACTTGTAGAACGCATTTGATTATTAGCCAAATGCCAGTATCCAGACAGTATAGTGTAGTTGCATATTGAACAATTTTTGTAGAAAAATATTCCAAAATACCAGTGACTTTTAATATTCCTACCTAAGCAAACGAAAGAGAAGAAGAAAGGATAAGGTAAATAAGTAAGAAATAAGAAACCAATCACCAATCGCCAATAACCAATCACCTTTTCATTTTGAAGTTAACTTTCTGCCTGTCCCACTTCATCAGTGTCACCATTACAGAACAAGACACTAAATGTTGGCAGTGAACAGCTACATGTGCATGAATTGCTCCTGCCCGATGGCCTATTATAAGACAGAGCTCAAGCCCAGGGTAATTACGGGGAATCCTGCTTCCTTTGCGGTCCACTGATTACCCACCGTGAGGGGATCACGTCCCGGCTGACCCATCCTGCAGAAATAAGTGGCTGCGTATGAGGTAATCCTCACTCACAGGCGCAGACAGAAGCCGGGTAATCCTCCCCTCAGAACGAACCACTTCTGCAAGATACAGTCAACAGAACGGCTTTCCACTCCCATGAGGATCAATTACAACCCTCAGGAACTTTTTTCTTCTGCTGAAACTAATTCACTCCCACTTGTTGCGAGAATCACTGGCCACGGACTCATCGGGACCCTGTTACGGTCACTGGGGAGATGTATCCACGGAAGACACAAGGATGCTGAAGAACTGCAAATACCTGGACACTATCCTTGTTGGACCAACGGGGACCATATATATCCATATACTGTTCACACTTTCGGATATTACATTATGCAAAAAAATCACCTAACTGGCTGAGGTCTCAAACAGAGTCAAATATTTCAGACAGCACGGGCTGTTTTATCAGTGATTTGTTGAATGTCGGCCCTTCGCTGAAGTAATTTCTGACCTTGCTTCCGTTTAAACAACCCTATAGCAGGCCCCCAGAAGAAGAGTTGCTGTCTGATTCCCAAAGATTAGAGGATCTGAGGCTAGGTTATCGACCTGACGTCGGCTAAGCTCCGTAGAGTTGGCTTCAAATGAAAATTTCAGTCTTGCCATGAGCTGATCTACAAGCTGCTGTCTCCTAGGAGGAAATTCTATCCATGTCCCCATATATGGACTTGCGTCGGCATACAGGATGCTGACAGCACCGTCTGATGTTTAATTCTTTCTTCGTTCCAAAATTCACCGTGCAGTGACAAGCTTTTAACTTAACGTTGTGAATAAATACTAGCCTCCATAGCAGGCTTCGAAAATGGATAGCAGGACATGAACGGCAACCTCAAGAGGAGAATGTAGCTATCTACAGACACATCCCACTAAAGTAGAACGGTCCGAGAGGCCAATTGTATCTTTTATGCCGCAGAAAGATCAGGCCGATGTTTACCTCGTTCAGGCGCTAGGATCTGGTTCGCCGGTGGGTCTGTAAGCTGCAAGCCGTGGGTGCACCATTTGCTTCAACATGTTAGGAAATTGAGGCCTATGGGTAGCCTGTGTATCCTGTCGTGAAAGAGTTGAAATATCAAACATCATAAGTGTTTACTCGAGGGCTGCGGAAGTAAGCCTGGTACAAACTGCTTCAGGAAGGTGCTGGCTAATAAGCACGAGATTGCAACGTTTGGTTGAATATTTGTAATGTCACATTTAGGGTCGTTCACGAGTTTCTGTACGTGTCACAACACTAAATGTGCTTACCATGTATCTTCCGTTATCCATTATTGCAGAAAAAACACCTAACTAGTTTGTCATATAGAGCCTCGAATATCCAGCAAGTGGCAATGCAGACGCTCAGCAGATCCACTGTTCGGTTAAATTTGTTTAGAAACATGACATCATTGTAATCGATTGTTGCAAGATCTTCTAAAATAAACTGCATTTAGTATCCTGCATTTAGTATCTACACAAAATATGCAACATCTATCTGCATGATAACCAACATTAATCAAATTTTGGAAAGCAATTTGTTGCTCTATTTCCATTTGTCTACACCTACCATTGAATGAATTTCTACGAAGACTTATCCACGAACAATTGGTACTATTGTTCAGAAAATTATCGCTGCCTTGCAGCCTACATAATTTGTATGGTTGCATTTCCAACTGAAACAAGTCTGCAACCTGAACATTATTCATAAAACTGGAATAACAGCATGTGATTACATTCCAGACACGTAGTACCTCTGATTTAACCGTGGCGGTACCTCCGAGCTAACCCAGCCTCATTGGTCCTTTGTGACCACGGCACGCAGGATTTGGAGAGCGGAAATTGTACGGGGTGGTCAAATATTCTCCTGGGTGTTCTGCTCAATTAAAGAATGGCTCCTCGGTAGGCATTGCCCCAGGCTTGCAGCAACTGTTACACGCCGTGCAATTGCACATTTCCTACATCAAGGGTGCCTGAGCTTATTCGAATGGATAGGCCAATTAGCGTCCACGTCTACTATATATATACATATACCTACAGGATCCAGACAGTCTCTTTTGTACGAGTGGCTTGACGATGTCGCGGAGTAAACCAAATATATACTCTGAAGAACCTGAATGGAAATTGTATTTCTGGTAGACACTTTCCTTCTTAATTAGTCTATAAACAAACTGCAGCGTCTTGTGCAAACTTATATTGCTGCATTGTCCCATGAGAAATACTGTCCCATCTCTACATTGCAATGAAACACTAAAATCGATAATACTGCCTCCCCAGAGATTGTATTCTTATGCCAGTAACGCCAAATCGTAAACTAATGGCATTAGGACTGATCATGATAGCCTGCATAGCTTATCGGTACTAGCACACAGGGACGAAGTCAGACAGACATCATATTAAACTGAATTTTGAAAGTCGAGTGGAGCTTTCTGTTCGGGAACGCAGTTTTGATAAGTGCATTAGATTCTGTGACTTCATATTGAATAAAGTTATCAACGACATGCGAACGATATGAAGTCTAAATTAATGTGGTAAATTCTGAATTTTGCATTCAGTGTAATACCTTATAGATGAATGATCAATTTTCGCGCATACTAGCCCCTTACGCCTGCTTCACTAGGATCGATAAACCAGGCTGACTCTTCCATCCAACTTGGGGCCTTTCTAGACTTTTGCCCTTCAGTCAGGACGGCGATATCACTGGCGCAGGATGAAAGGAGATTAAGTCTCGGCGAACACGTTTTGTAGGCAAAGAGTCAAACGCTGATTCTCACTATCCATTTCTGTTCCCATGAAAGGTTGTATAATGAGATTGTGTCTGTGCTGCCGGTAAAGGCCAAGGAGATCGCGGAGGGATGTCCAAATGAATGGATGGTAAGGTGCCGACACAGCACACTGAGTCTTCCAGGCGGTGTGTGAAATGTCAAAGCTTTCCATAATGCTATCAGTTTGAACTGGTCGGAAATGAGACAGTGAAAATCAATGAACATCATATTGTAATTCGGCACCATGGACGGTAGTGCTGGTAGGGCTAGTTGTGCATGAAAATTTACCCTGTGTGACACGGTCTGGTTTTTACGCCATTTATCATCAATGCTGTTCTGTCTGTAGCTTGCGAAGAAAACTCTTACAAAACGGAAAATGGCATCAGGCTAGATTGCAGGTCTGGAGCACAGCAGAAGCAATACCTTTCGACTGGTATGTTTGAATACTTTATATAATATAAGAACAAATCCATAAACCAGCACACTCTTGAAAATTTACAATGATACTTCGTAACGCTAAAGCAATGGCCTTTGGAAAGAGATTTGTTGGTTGGTTTCTTAACAGCTGCAAATATGTACTTATCCATTTATCCTAGGAATTTACAACTATACGTTGGATACAAAGTTGGATGATTATCATAAAATAGAAAGTAAATGCAACCGACCTTTACAGCAAAGGCAACTACCGATAAAAGCCAGAAAACTCAAACGTATAGTGTACAGTAAATTTACATTATCATTGTTGCGACGTCCCAAGATGAACGATAAAATACGATATTAAACAAAAACAACGAAGATGAATGTCACAACTGCTACTCATAGTACACGTGCAGAAATACAGTCTTTTTTCTACATTCTTCTGAAACAGTCAGAACTCAGTAAACCAATAGACGAGTGCCCGAGAGAATATGTGGTTAGGAGAAGCTTACAAATCAAACAGATCGGTCAATTCTTGTCTTACATAGTAGATCACTGGACCGTATAGTGTTGCGGGACGTCCAATATGAGTATGCCCGGTGGGGCCCAAACCAAATTATATTGGTCAATTATAATGGGCTTATATGGATCCAAACCATTAACAGGTCATCAGTTACAACAGAGAAGTAATGAATTCCAGGTGTCAGGCTTGCTGCCACATGATATATTGCTTTCATTTCTAGCACAATAGATATGTGTTTGCATAAGCGTTTTATGATTTGAGTTCTGTGGCGTGAATTTTACTGGATCGAATGATTTATTTTCCACCGAACGGAACCTCTCGCTTATCGACCCTTGAAGAAAAGTCAAGAATCCCCAATAAGGCGTTATCCACAAATCTATTGATTTTGTGAGATAGTTCTTCTCCTCCTTATCAACTACAATATTGCTTGTTCATACCCTTTGTTGGCACATTGGCATTGGCTAAATGCAAAGTAAATGTGCAATAGTCGTTATATTGCTTTCTATCTTAGCGTGATCGTGGGATTTATGTGTTCTCGTGAATGTCTTTTATACCCAACCATTTGTCACAAAAATGGATCTAATCTTTTTTGCGACTCTGGATCGTTTTGAAGACTGTAAAGATAACCAGCACGCTACGTACGCCTTCACCGGCCGCCTTGTGTATGAAGTGCTAACACTACGAGTTACGTCATAGTTTTGACCATCAGATAAGAACAGTTTTCAAAATCCAGCTCAGTCCAATTGCTGATGTTCTTGCCTTTCATGGCAGGATACAAGAAAATTGCTCTTAAAGAACTTAGAAGGGCCCTTAGAACATTGGTCATCGTTATGTACGGCTTTTGATGTTGCACTCAAAGAGGGCTGAAATGTCACTAGAATACGATCGAGTGGGAAATAAGGCTACTTCAGATCCATCTACACCGCTGTTCACTTACGGCATAAAAGCAACAACTGTACGCGGGCAGTAGTCGGTCCGAGAGCTCAACAAGTAGAGAAGAACCACCCGAAAAATCGATATATGTATGTAAGCCAGGTAAGTAGAGGCTGCCAAGGGCACGTGATTGATACCGATGGTAAGGCCACATGCAGGCGACGTAGTGGACGTAGATAACATAAGTTATCACTGTGGTTGGTCTATCCGTGACCCGTGATTTCGTCCTGACTCCCTCACGTTACCAGATTGCCGCGGTGGTTGATGCTGCCCTGGGATGGGCTGTGTGCGCGCTGCTGCAGCTTGCTGAGAGGCTGAGATCTGTGTGGGCAGTCAAGTGGAATCAGCTTGGGCTGCAGCTGACTCCATCGTTAGTCCGATTACCTTATATCATCATGAACGGTAAAGGCATGTGCGAATTGCTTAACCTTTGCCCCGCAAACACTAAATCGGGAAGGTACTAATGATGGAACTATCAAAACTGCACCTGCCCTTAAGGTAACAAACAAGACTAAAAACAGACAAAATGGAGGATGAATATAATTATGCTATTCACGACCTCCAACTTGAATAGACACATCACATGGCAAACTTAGATGTAAGTCACATCCACTTCAGACACGAGAAACGTATTTCTTTGAAGCTTCTACCGCACGGACAATGTAAAACCTACCAGACGCACGCATATGCCACATGAATACAGTTCGATAAATATTGTTTCCATGCAGGTATAAAACTGTATGACATAGCACCTCGTGAAGAATTATTTCTCTTTGTTCCTACGCAACGGCACTCCACGGTGACCAGAGGACACATCTAATGGTTTTCTCTTCAGGCACACGTTAACAGGGTGATAAAACAGCTTGTAAGTCAATGTAACGTAACTGGTGTGGCGGAACATGGATGGCTCGCCAAAAGGCAGGGCACAGAGCCAGCTGAAGTCTACCGCTTGGATCTCACCAACGGTAATAAATCCACCCAGGTCTGTTCGGGAAATGGTACCATCACCTGACAGGAAATCCTTCCTGTACGTTGGGTAGTTTCCCGATAGTTCTGTCTAGGATTCTTATTCTTTATCATTTGCACGATTTCGTCGGGGTATCCTAGTCTGATATTAACTGTGATTTTAGGAAGAAATAACTTTATTTAATTAGGTACCTTTTGTGCTGTTTTCCTTCAAACATATGACGTGACGTCGATTTGGAAAAAAAAAAGAAAGTTCCTTGGGCATAAAATGTGAAAGGGATGTACTTGATCATGGAAGCTGCAGTAGGTTTCAATTCAGCTGCTTACGCAATATGACAATTTGCATAACATTCATAAGGTAAAAAATAGTGGTAGATGAATCGTCTAAATTGTAGATAGTGCACAGGAAAACATATCCGCTGAAGAAATCATCTCAGTAGTGTTATTTTACAAGAGTTTTCTTTGATCTTGGGGATTTACCAACGCCAATTTCCATTGCCTTCCAGGCAAGATGAAATGCCTGTAAAGTAGTTATGGTATCACTTGTGAATAGCACGTCATTAGAAGCGCCCTTCCTGAACTGTAAGTCGCCCACGGAGATTAGCCTTATCTCCAGCGGTACTGCATGGTATTAACGGAATCGTGACTAGCGGCTTACTAGCGCAGGGGAAAAGGTCAAGGCGTCGCCTTAATTTGCTTGTGGTTAGCTGCACGTAGCCCTAAGGGGGCTCTGTCAGCCTTGTTAGGCAGGTTAGTGAAAGGGTATCTGTCAATTCTGGCATACATGCATAAATACATACATCCATACATAGTGTTACATATATTCACTTTCCTGTTTACTCTTTTTACAATTAATCATACCAATTGCTGAAATCGTATGCACCATCATAACCATTGAGTCATTGTTTGCAACAATGTGTAGGGCTAGAAGAATAACGGTGATTAATGTATTGAAACCGAACACGAATTCAATGATACCTTGTTGGCCAAGAAATCAACGTACTCCTCGGGACTTAGGCATTAGATGAATTGAAATTAAAACAGTAATATTGGTTTTCAATATAAGTAATGTCCTTATCAGGTTATATATTACAAGAGAAATCCAATTCATAGAAATTAGTCATACATGGATAATATCTTCGCATCGTCCTTCGGAACAAATTGCATTCGGAAAGAATTGCCCATTATTTCCACTATATCGATCTGATTAAATTGTTTTGCTGATGAGGTTTTGGTACTCGACCACGAGGAAGATAACAGTCGCACATCAGAGTCCGGTTGGTCGCCATTAATCTACAGGATCACTGAGACAAATAGACTCTTCTCTGCTCCATTCCAGCAGGAAATCGAACTCCAGGCAACGACCTGTACTATGAAGAAGCACCTGTTGACATCAGCAGCTTATTGTTTCACGGGTGCAATTAGACCGTACGTAGCCTATTCAATATCGCTGTGCACTCCTGCCTATCCGATTTATACACAGAGGAATCAAATTGGCACGGGTATACGTAGAAACAGAGGTATTAGGAAATATTTACCGATGTATACTAGTATGCTCGGAGGGACAACGTGGATAATAGGTAATCTCTTTAGAGATAGAACAACACGCTTGGCTGATTACGTTGTGCCCCATTGGCGCTTGTATGCGGTAATCAGTCGTCATGAAATGGGATTAGAATTGTGCTTTCATGGGATACTGATGATACGCATGTCCTGGTCCATGTAGAAACATCTGTCCTTCATTAATCAGATAGTATATATCTATTATAACGTGTAAAAGTATCTTCGCGACACTCATATGCGTTGGTAAAGATTCATTGGGGCTATCCATGGGCGGCCTCTTGATGTTGACTGCATGTCGTTTCAATTAAGGAATGAAACTACCCAGGTTTCCTGCGCCAAAAATTATATCTTTCAGCATCATTAAACTTTTTTCGCTATTTAGAATTCTTGTAATAAGCTGACTCTACATCTACTGTAACACTTTGGCAGTACCCGTACCTTTTGAGGTAAGTCGTTCCCTGACGAGATATTTTTGCAAGCTGAAGTGCGAGTGTGAACCGTGTTGTTGAACAAAATAGCCAGATTCAAACCTTGTATCAGGTGTTCCAGCCAGGAAAATAAGACAAGCTGGACCACTCTTAAGTTTAAGAGAGACAATTTACGGTTTCACAAGTAAAAATGAGACATGTTGTTTTCACATTTGCTCTACAACCACTTTGTTAACATTGATGACAAAATGCATGTACCATGAACCTTATAATTGAACTAATCGGTATGTATAACAGTCCTCTCTCCACATCAGTGCAACAGACCGCCAATCCATCAATCAGACAGAACAAATGACCCGGTACGATTAACGCACTCCTTGTCTTACAAAGGGTCGAACTGGGCCCATTTCTCTTCAGAACACACTTACAGTAACTACATACATAATACATGACTCTCCCAGGTTGTTTTCTTGCGTATCTCGAATCACAACATTAGGCCATTTTGATATGCAATCACGGGTTGTTTATGTTGAAGACTTTTCAGACTTTTCAATATGTAATAAAAAAACTGTTGGGACAGTGACATACTAGATAGTACTGTAAGACGAAAGTACGTCCATGTCCAGAGGCGTGTAGGTAATCATTACTCATCAAAATAATATAGAAGACGGATGCCCATTGCCTAAACTACATGCAGGAGGTTTATTAGAGTGGCAGATATTTTTCAAATTTAATTTCAGAAATACTAACGTGCTGAAATAACAGATATTTTTCTTTGTGGTTTATTGATTCCTTTACATTATACATGACTAGGTGATAGTTAACCAGTTGATACCTGTACCTTATCACGAATGTTTCTCTCAACAGAGCAATTCTATCCCTAACAATCTGCAAAGATATTCTGTTTACGCTCATTGGTGCTCTAAAATATAAAGGTAAAGCTATATACCATAGCAGGTGATGGGATGACGCACATGACTATAAGACGGATGTACGGAAGTGTTCTTCAGCTAGTTCTGAGCGCTAAGGCATATTTCTCAGAACTGTTTATGTCCCCATGGGGGCGATTGTTTTCTTTTATTCGACATGTACTCTAACGCTAGCTACATCAACAGAATGTAATGCAAAGAGAAAAAATGCACATTTCTATTTTTATTGTTTACCACTGTCCTCTAGCTCTTTTTACTTTATTTTTTGTATTGCTTGAAAACTCATGAGCTAAATCAAGAGTTAAAAACAGGCAGTGATCCTCTGTTGTACTGTATTGTAAGCTAGTTAAAAACCCAGATATAAGGTAAGTTATATCCACAGACTTCCTGTGCAATCGTTAGCTCGGATTGAAGAATAAGTCAGACCCATGTCAGATACGACCGGTGCTTACAGTAGTATGAAGACATGACATTGAGGAATGTTTGCCTGGCCCTTAACGTACGGGGTCTGCGAGACAAACCGTTACACCGGTCTTGGTTGGCAGCAGATCGAAGAATGGAATAGTTACTGTTGTCTTTTCCAGTTAATAGAGTTCACGTTTGAGCCGCATTATTTATGGAGGCGCGTGTGTACGAAGACAGTAGGCAGTGTTTTGTATTCCATCTGCGTTGTCATTTCGTGAATTGTGTTGCCTGTTTGTATTTTCTTCACTTGCTCACGCGTTTTTTTTGTCACGAGAGGGACCAAATCCATTTGACATAGAAGATAATGAAATATCTACTATTTGCAAAGTGTATTATTACCAAACCTGGCAGTACATGCGGGATATAACACAGTTTGTCAAGCAAGTATACTCATATTCGGAGGAAAAGCAGGTAATTAAGCAGATGTGGTGTTTCACATCCTCGCACGAAGTCCAAAATGTGCACTGCTGCACTAAGGATCATTACACGAGAAAGCTAGCATCGGAAGTACCCTTTTCTGCAGATCTGTCTTGTTCAATTGCTGTCGGATATGACCCCGTATGTAGTGAAAGAAACAGCCACATCCGGCAGATCTCTTCGTAAATCTACGATGCATCTACGCTGTCCGCAGTAACGTGATTACAATTCATAAAACCACTTTCCTTATATCCTCTAATGTAGATACTGATAAATATATACTGATAAACATACCAACGTATCAGTCCCATTGTTTCATATTTGAATTACAGTCATTTTGCATTTCGAAGAAAGAGGATCTCCTTGAGAGGCGGACATCAGGAGGTATTGTCAGAAAGTCGATGCTAATAAACCACTCAGTCATCTATATGAATACATACCTAACTAGAGGCCCACGATCTCATACCTTCGCCAAATGATCATGTTTAAAGTCACGGCGTTTAGGATCGGTGGAAAGTAATCTCATGGAGTTCAGTTTGCTACAAGTACAAAATGTGGCTGATGCAGGAGTTTGCAATCTTGCATTGTGCAAGGGAAAACAGCTGTCCAGGTCATAGAACAGAAGCCAACAGCAGCTCTAGGGAGAAACACAGCTGAAAGCATCAACCCAAGCTGCCAGTATGATTAATCACTTTCTCCCTTGGGAACAGACTCAAGTGGACCAGATCCATTACAACCTGAACTTTTCAGGGCCTACTGTAAATGGAATTTCCTCCTTAATCATGCAAATTATATGATAATTTGCATAATTGTCATTTAATTATGTCAAGCATCACTTAAGCTACCTACACACCAAATATCAAGACGATCAGTCTACCAGTTCTTTAGTTATCCTACTTTAAACAGTTTCATACAAACGCTCCTGCAGTTCTAGAGCAAGCCGCTAGGGAGCCCAAACTTATGTCACGAGATATCAAAACCGGAAGTTCCACTGCAGTACCATAACAAGCTGCCAGGGGGTCCAAAATCTAATCACTTCGAGGTCTCATCAAGACCTACCAACCTTCCAAATATGAAGACAATTCATTTAAGCCTTCTCGAGTTATCGTGTTTACAGACACCGACACACACACACACACACACACACAGACACACACACACACACACACACACGAACGCCTCTGAAAACATAACCTTCTTGGCGAATTCATCAAAATCACATGGGATTGCATTGTTCCAAAGCCCACAAACACTACAGAAGTAGCTTTATGAGGATGAATGTATCGTATTGCCTTTTGATTACTTGCTGCTACCTTTCACATGTGCATATTTGAAATTTGTTATGAATATTCAATACAACACATTTTGATTATAATGAATATTTACTACAAACTACATGGATTAGCAGTAAGTCAGTTTAATTAGTGAAATCCCAGCTCACATTTAGATTGCATTAGATGTACCATGTTTCCTGGTTAATAACAACGTGTACATGTATCACGTAATGCACATATTTCACAATCGTGCAAATTGGTATGAATATGGCAACTTTTCAAATGATTAAATGTCATCTATTGGTGCGGCAAGGATTTGAGAGTCCGAAAGTGGCAACACATACTGATTAAAGGTTATCCGCATGTAAATATTTTAGGAAAGTACCTGATCCAGATTAATGGTTATTCATTTTCATGATGCAATTGTTAAGCCCACAATGGGCCCTTTGTTCTTCACCTTTAATTAACAAAAGGAAATCGAAAGAAAGCAAACGCTAGAACCGACGATCGATTTGTCCAGAACTTGTTGTCATTTTGTAGCACATTTGTCTGTATTACGTTGCTGTTTTGTATGTCATAAGTCACAGAATTGCCTGCCATCTAATGAACGGCATGATACATTTTTAAGCCACTATTTGCTAAATGAATACTAAAAGCAGAAGTCATGCTAAATAATTGGGCTAATAGAATGTATTTGTTTTTAAGTTTGACAGGATAACGTTGTTTTCCATTTAAGTCAGAGTCGTACACTAATGCATTTAACGTTATAGAGTGCAGTTGCCCCACCACATGACTTGCATTTGTAGGTTGAGTGCATTATTGACCAGATAGCCATATATTGCTACCGGGATAACCCGACGTACGTTAGAAATGACGTAGTTCAACCCACTTTTTGCTCTAGTTTGATACTGGGAAATAGCGATGGGTGGGTTGGGGTGGTGGTAGCCGTAAGTGCTTGATGATAGATGATTTGAGTAGTGCAGAGTATCAGCACTCCCATCGAACACGACCTAAAAATATAAAAGTAGAGCAATCGATTGCAGACAGCTCTTGACGCAATTTTACAGAGATCCTAATGATACAGAAAACAGTAAGGTTATAAACACGATGTCTATGTGAAAAAATTCAAACGCAACATGTTCATGTGGCATAAAGTAGAGTAACCGACATCTATCACACCGGAGCCGCCGCAGAGTTCCCGTTTAGAACTTGTATTCAGCCTACACTTAAGGAGGCCCACAGGGCGAAACCGGTCGTGACAGGCTGAATAAAAGTTCTAAACGGGAACTACACGGCTCCAGATGTCTTACTGAGGGACGACTGCGGTGTGATAGATGTCGGTTAGTATGAGGAAAGAATCCACTCTACCTTATACAACATGTTCATGTAGACACCGAAAAATTAACATTGGCCATAGTTAAGTTTGTATGACTCTATCATAGTGCCTATGCATTTTATTAATATATTCAGGACTTCATATTGATTGTATTGATGTTAATATAATAGTTCACTTGGATAAATGTACAACTGACACTTTGCCCAGGCCATGAACATAATCGATGAACAGTGCCCACATTTGCGTGGAATATTTCTCTGTATAAATCTAACTTCTCGTAATGTGATTTTCAGTCCGGTGAATCAATACAGAAATTACGTTGACTGGAATTCATACTGGTGTTCAAATCTTATCAAACGATTCATTCATGGAAAATTCAGAAAATCGTATCGACTCCGACCAAATAGCTTTGTGTAAATACGTCTTAGGAGCCATCGGTAAAAGCAGTATATTGTTGGCCTTTAAGATACAACAGTTGATGCTTTTCAAAGTTAACTATGATCAGGACAGCCAGTTGACGGTTCCGAATGTCGCCTGTTTCTACCGGCATGTGCTCTTTGTATACATTATTAATATATATATATATATATTTTCTTTTATCTCAAGCAAGCACAAAGAATAGACAGAATATGCATCGATTTTCAACAAAAATTCTGGTGACGTAGACGATGTCAATAGAAGGCTGTTGAGTAATAGATCGTTTATGACATTTGTCGAAAGAAAAGCGGACATCCTGTTGTTACCATGTTGCAGTGGTTAGATTTTGGTCGGCAATGGGTGGCAAATGGCTGCCCTACTTTTCTGACAGATGATAATTTTCCTTGGGGAATAAATGATTCCAGTCTAGCGGTTATTCAACGGAGAAGCCACTTCGTGGCATAGTATAGCTGTAGTGAGGCACACCTTACAGATGTTCTGGACAGAGCTGCATCGCGGATCCGGAAACTACTTATGAAATTACTTACCTATTCTACGCAACCACCAACCGCTTGACGACAGGGTATCTATAGATACTACACTATACAGCATCCTTCTCATCATTCAACCGTCAGCCGCCCCCGGTTTGATACAGAATGGAAGCTGCAGATGATTGTATGACTTTCATGAATGTTCCAGCTTAGGAATAACTGTGTGACCTTTATCAGGGCTCGGAGGTCACTTGTGCTTGTTGGTGCGGCAAGGATTCTGACAAATCTGGTGAATGAAGTAAAAACGGTCTTCAATGGTCAAAGGACGGCATGTTAGAGGTCAATATTTTCGCTAAAAAATTATAGCTAGGCCTGACACATATATTCGGGAGAGAAACAAAAATTAAGTCAAGAACTTTAGCATTTGGCTAACACTTGACCAATTTTCCCAAGCTGAAGGAAGTGGCATTTGCAGGTCAGCTCAGTGGCAGTATGGCGCCTTGCTTTATATTCATCCGAAGTATTTATCACAGTTCCTGACCGGCCTGGACGGCACCAGGGCAACAACCGATGGTTTCATTCGACCACACACACACTCAATCAAGATTTTTGTATCCGTTTATTGGTTTTATTCATGTTGGCCTGCATTGCCCTTTGGTATCAGATGACGTTGTGGTCTTCCTGATCATCATCCATTACACGTGGGATGATTGAATCAGCGAAGCACCTGACCTAGCCTGATGACATAGACGTTGAGAACCTACATGAGATGGATTACCAGTGATGTGTGTTTTCTAAACTGAGACCCATAAAGGCATAGTCCATATTTCGGTACATATCATCATGTTAACAATGCCTCAAAGATCCTTTTCTATTTCTCCATGCAATTTATTCATTTATTTATTTTGTTATTTATTGGTCTTTAAGGGTAATTTCTTCAGCCAGGAACAGGCTGTTTTCCATGGTACACACAAATGATAGATACAGAAAAGTAATATAACAAAGTAGTAAATTAACATATGAATGCTAAATATTAAAACAACAAAAACTCAAAATCATAATCGTAATACAATAACATTCAGTCATCAGTTTATAACAGAAACAGCTTTAATGTGAATTTCTGTTGATGGAATCCGCCCATGAGAGTGAAATGATGAAGTGAAATATTGTCCACTCCACCCTGGCGCGCCGCGTGATGGACGTGGTGGATTTACACTGACCTCCGTGTGCAGGAGACCCCCGACCTGGAGAAGACCAGACACACTCTGCACAGCAGCCTTACAAATGGCATATGAATCACATCAACCATCTTAGCAACACCGTGCTTTTATCATAACCGACTTTCTTGCAAAAAGAAGTGACCCTCCGCTTAGTCAAGGAAAGTAAGATGGAAAGCAAACTATTTTTCATATGGAGAGTGAAAAACGTTTAGAATTTAAAAGCACTGGAGAATTGTATTCTCCATTGCATTTGAATTCTCTCCATTGCCTATTACTCCATAATTGAGTATTCAGCAGTTTCATTTCCAATCTACATCTTATATCATATAGAGAAATTATTAATAAAAGCGCCACACAGCAAACTTTTTAAAAAGACATAAAGTTGCGATGGGTCAATAGAGATATGATATCAGCTTCCCTTTCACCTCAGTTCACACCAGGTTTGATATTCATATCTACGTCTTTGCAAGTATAATCATATTAAAATACCATTACCTGTCTTCGCAGAATAAAGGACTGCTCTTTATATTGAATAAATGTGGTTTTAATCGTTTCATCAGAATGATTTCATAAAGGATTCAGCAAGGGTTTGCAATGTTACCCGGTGCCATTAGTAGCATCTTCTTCGATTTATTGACTAGTTGGAATTCGTTGGGTGTAGGCTTGCGCTCATTCACGTTGTTGGATTTGATATATGGATCTTACTTCCATCATCTTGCAATTTGTCTGATTTCTGTTCCAAGGTGCTGCACGTGTGCGCTTGAGTGACGACGTGAGGTTTCGGCCGCATATAAATAGTTCAGCCGCAAAGGGGGCGCCAGAACACTAGTTCCGAGTAGCGTTTGTATGCGGTTAATCGCAAATGAAAGCGGCAGTTAGAGGAGCCGGTAAAAGTAGCCGATTCTACTCTGACAAAGCGCAGCGGGCTGGATCGAGCGGACGCGTACGACCTGCAGACAGTTATGGCTACAGACAGACAAGGGCACGTAACATGCAGGCACGACGCGTTTGGAAATAGCCTTTGAACTGCGTTGGCGTCACGATTTGAAATTACTGTGAGCTATAGAGTCTTATTCTTGCTTATAACATTCTTCATACGGGGGATTCAACACGTAATGATACTTCTCCGCCTCCCGAGGCAAGATCGTCCCTAGTGGCTGGATGGCTGCACTGGACAGTTGGCGATTTGGGTAGGATGGCTGTGAGATTCTGAGGGAGGAGGACGTTCCCCGACATTGTCGGAGCTGCAGCACTTCATGCAACGTCGAGCATTAATATTTATGCAACGTCGTCCTGTTCTCTGCAATGGCACCTCCAGCGCGTCTGGTCGTCTCGGTGTTGGGCCCACTGGTTTACCGTCGTTTCCAGCTTGCTCTGTCGGGTACCCGGTGAACACGGTTCCCCATCGGATCACGTCCCCCCACAGTGGGCAGGATGCCGCTCATCTCGGTCGGATTTACCGCGCTGCTGACCTGGTGTTTGGCGTCTGGGCAGCAGGCCCCGCAAACGATCCAGGCTTCCGGCCAGAGCCAGAACGGCCAGGACCCGCCGATGAGCACGGTACAGCGGATAGACGGGCTCCTCGAACAGATCAATTACGACAGGAATCTTAGGCCTTACTTTGGAGGTAAGACGGAATGTATACAGGCCTTGAGTAACGATTTATCTTTAGCAGTGCCATACTGACATACATGTAACTTGAGGACATTTGCAATAATCTGAGGTAGCAAAATTTGCACAATTTAATGTCCCGTACGATGAAACTGATAATTCAATGTTCATTTTTTGCCAAGGCAATTTTTTTGGGGGATTATTTTCCTATCATGTCGGAAGGGTAAATGCAGCATTGCCGTCCATGAAAGCCCGTGTAGTTATTTTGCCAGTGTAAAATCCCAACCTCAAGGAGAAAGCTACAAATCTCACAAGCATCTCTGAATCGATTGTAAGGAACTGCATCTTTAAAGAGCATAAAAAGGGCTGCAGCGCCGACTTGACGGCGAAGCTAAGACGAGATCTGCCAAGTGTATATCGGCGGGGAGCATGCAAAATGAATGCTGACAATTACGGGCTTGAAATACGGACCTGTGAACCATTACCAGAATCCAGAAACAGTTGTATGCGCATCATTGCAAACATTCATCTGCAAGCAACTGAACTGATTCACCCATTAATTGTTAGGGGAAAAAGAGGCGAAAGTCATTCTTTGCCGTGATTCCAATTCTTTTGCTATTTTATATGGTATTACTGTGCATTGAGGACACAGTGTAAGGCAATCAAGATGCTGCCCTTGGAAATGCAGATGAGGAGAATTGATGAAGTACCTACAGCAGCATGGGTGGACACGTCCCTTCAGGCATCGTTACTGATAACACTACTGTAAAACTGCACAGAAACGTGCCAGTAATTACAAAATGATGAAGGTGATCCAGGTATCTAATTGCCTGAGAGGTTAAATGATAGCGCCCCGAGATAACAACCCCATTGAAGTGCCAAAATAATTTCAATCAATATGCCTGACGTGCCCTTGCCTTGTGTCTTTGGGAAAGAGTTCAGTGACCCATTCCCTTTTAGACACCTTATTCTATATACATCAACACTTTTACAAGCAAAATAATGAATACCTGTATCATTTAACAATCATTTCACCTTGCCTGTCCAAGCCAATAACCGCACAACAAACATGCTGAATTTGATGCTGGCACACCTTTGTTATTGCCAACTGGTGAACGATCGTGTCCAGTAAAAATGTAACCTAATGCATAAGAAGCAACAACTAGCCATACAAATTGCTTTGGCGTGTTTTATTCCTACCAATTGCTCGTTGTGTTCGGTAGTAAAGGCATAGTAGAACTAATAAGTGAAACATTGGATACGCAGAAATCGTCTGTTAGCGACGTTAGGCCCGTTTCTTCTCGAATTGAAAGTAGCTGTGGAGACCGCGGGGGATGATTTTATACGTTCTAGAAAATGCATGGCCCCTGTGCGAACAAATCCGAGATAGAAGTGGTGTACACGCCGCACATATGGACGGCGTCGTGAAATTGACCCTGCCCATTCAACAATAATTCCATTCTACCTATTCCATCGCTATGGCATATCAGGGAACACTGGACATCTCTCTATTTTAGTATCAACGGAGCCATCACTACAGGGTTGTTCTAGTCGAACCTAATGCCCAAATAAAAAGAGGAAATAGCACGTAATTAAGTTTTCTTCGTGTCACTGCCCGCAACTATCTTTCACCGTTACATTGAACCCCATCCCACCCTGTGCAGGTAGATGGTACACAGCCGCCTTAACGACTGGACGTGAGGTCAGCACGTTTGACCTGTCCTGACATTATTAACGTGTAGTTCAGGGTTCTTGGGCGGGAAGGGAGAATTCAACCCTTAATCTTATTCCACCCCGAACGTATCATTCTAACCTTCGGTGCATTTGATTGTGGGTTCTGGCAGTTCTAATTAATGTCAATAGCGCTGGTACACGGCTAATGGTTTGTGCTTGTACATCACAGGTCAACCCGTGCGGGTGGAGATGAGTATGACCATAGCCAGTATCGACCAGATCTCAGAAGTTGACTTGGTAAGTCATTACTTGTAGAATAAAGGTAAGACCGACGTCATTTCACACTGCAGACGGCACGACTGTCATGTGACTGCCGCTGGGCCTGTATACGAAGTAGACTGTCGCCTACACGGCAGCTATAAGCCCCGGGAGCGATGCAGTTGACAACAGTTGTGGTTT
Source organism: Branchiostoma floridae x Branchiostoma japonicum (assembly GCA_013266295.2). NCBI lineage: Eukaryota > Metazoa > Chordata > Leptocardii > Amphioxiformes > Branchiostomatidae > Branchiostoma > Branchiostoma floridae x Branchiostoma japonicum. The sequence continues at coordinate 15,023,414 of CM023825.1, forward strand.
AATGATGCGCAAGTTTTTATTTTATTTCACCCATATGCCAAGCTTGTACCATAGCCAGATGCAGGCCAAAAATCGTATTACAGTTATCCTCTGGTTAATTTACTTCGCAGTACTATCCCACCCAACTCTACACAAATATCACAGTATCAACAGAATAGCTGGCTGAAAAACTTTGCCATAATATTATAAAATGATACGTGCGAAACAAGACAAACTAAAAACTTGTAACTTTTTAACCTTCAGACTATCTTTTTTCCGTGATTTTTCCATGACAACTTTGATAGAATTTGCTGCTAATTCATTGTTACATCTGCTTATTTTCATATTTATTGGGAGAAGAGTTAACAGTAAGTTTCTAATTAAAAAATGAATGATTCCTTAAGTCGTGTGCTATCTGTGTTTACCTTGTTAAAATTTCATGATCACTTTATATATATATTTACATATTTATTTCAACTTTACAATATTGCTCTTCTTTACGATAGGGGCAAATGGTTAATACCTTTACAGGGATAAAAGAAACTCAATAGAATGGTATATATTGAGTAACCGTACATATCAACACACACATGTAGGAGAGTGTACCGATTTCTCCATTGGTAGTAGGTTCACGATTTTCATTACTTCTCTAGCGGATTACAGGTTAAGCTTACCGATGTAGGCTTGTCAGCATACCGAATTAATAATACTACATGTCGATATCAGTGGTCTACTGAAGCAAACACGTGCGGAACCTTTGTCAGGTCATAGGGACATTGCAGGGTCTTCTTTGAAAAAAAAACAGTTTTGGATATGAGATAATGAGACAAACCGGTTCTTACCCCCCTGTTCCACTAGGACGGCGCTCTCTCTGTGATCTAAGATTTTTACAGAGCGCTCAACGAATTTCATAGATTAAGAAACGAATCTTTTTACGCTTTGTGTGTTTTGTTGTTTTTTCAGTCATACTTTTACACTTTACATAATATTCAAATTATGAAATGAAGGGCTACGCAAATTCAATTCAAGTCGCAGCGAGAGCGCCGTCCTAGTGGAACAGGGGGGTTACTGGGATGAACTGGGTCTAGTTCTTAGTGTCTAACGAAAGATTGCACCATTGACGTCAATGAACCATTTTTATCTGTACTGTGAGAACTGTTCTTTCAGGTTTAGCTCCACCCAGTAATACATGCTGGCTAGTATTCACTTTAAGCACGACATGGAAGTTTCCCAACAACCTTGGGCTAATCAGGATGGTTCCATTAGTTGTCATTAGAAGTTCTAACGAAGGCTTGTCGTGCTGAGCCGTTTTTCTTAATGCACTGTAAGTGGCTGTCGGCTCTTTGAGCAGTTAAAGTCACCACAGGCCGACGAACGCCGCCGTACTGCATTTACAGCAAATTTATTCGCACCGACGTTAGCTGAGGACACGAGTATGTGGAAATAACTATCAGTAAGCTACACACATATACATCGGCATATATGGGATCTATCATAAACAATAATATACTATAAGCATTAGAGTTACAGAGTTGGAGATTTCCGGCGAAAACCAAGCGAATGTCAGAACTGGTCGGCTTCTGTGCCAATTGATAGAGTGGAGAGCTGATGCATGTAGAAGGTGCCCTGAGTACATTGTTTTACCAACGCTCATCCAAAGTTAAAAGCGTGTGTTAAAGCGTGTCCACTTTGGGGTTAGATATATAGCGGACACGCTTTACTGTTTAAGATTGCAGGTCTGAAATAGACACGGCCTAGGCTCAACCTTCAGCTGCCCTTCGTAACTAATGACAAGCTACAAAGGCACAGCAGAAAGTGCTGGAATTAA